>OW240912.1:301197059-301234361 GCA_933207985.1 Pelobates cultripes | reverse complement strand
ATTCATTATACACACCTGCATTCATTATACACACACTCTGCACTCACTACAAACACACTACATTCACTATACACCCTCTGCATTCACTATACACACTCTGTATTCATTATACACACTACATTCACTATACACACTCTGCATTCACTACTAACACACTACATACACTGCATTCATTGTACACACTCTGCACTCACTACAAACACTAAATTCATTATACACAATTTGCACTTACTACAAACACACTACATTCATTATACACACTCTGCATTCATTATACACACTCTGCACTCACTACAAAAACACTACATTCACTATACACACTGCATTCACTATACACACTGCACTCACTACAAACACACTACATTTATTATACACACTGCACTCACTACAAATACACTACATTTGTTATACTCACTGCACTCACTACAAATACACTACATTCATTATACACACTCTGCACTCACTTAAACCACACTGCATTCATTATACACACTCTGCACTCACTACAAATACACAACAATTTTTATTCACACTGTATTCACTACAAACACACTACATTTATTATTCATACTCTGCATTCACTACAAACACACTACATTCATTATACACACCCTGCACTGCACTATATGCATAGGAGTGTAATTTTTTTTTATTTTTTTTTTTTAAGGGGGTGGGGCGGGAATCTTGGGTGAGTTCCCACACCTTTTTCCCCAGGACTTGACCCCTGTAGATAGTGCAGATTGTATAAAAATAACAAGATTTATTCCAAATATTGCACTTACAAGAAATCAGAAGTTAGACAGCATATCTCCATAATGAAGTAATGGCCGGGTCTCCAGATGAAAGTAGAGAGAGATCCCAAAATGGAGGTACACAAAATTAAAATTGAACAATAAAATTAAATAAATAAAAATAACAAATGGACTATAATAACAGCTGTATATTAGCATAAAAAGTCCAAATGTAGTATCCAACGCGTTTCGTCACTGTGGTGACTTCCTCAGGGATATAGAAGTGTTGTAATCTTCATGGTTTATATATCATGCCAATTTTCAAATTCGCAGGGAAATTCACATGTTACTTCCGGTTTTCGGCCATTAGACTTCCTGCGTTCCACCTTGGAACGCATAGCGTCACTTCCGGTTTCCGGTCTCATCCGATCAAGAGGGCTTCTTGCGTTCCACCTTGGAACACATGACATCACTTCCGGTTTCGGATCTAATCCGATCGAGGGGAGCCCTCCTCTGCTAGCACTAATAGAAGTGCAGCAGAAAAGGCTTCCCCTCTGGGGTAACAATCAGTTCCCATTATGCAAGTATGGGACAAAGAAAGAAGTCAAAGGACCCTGTATGCCATAGGAATGATAAAGCATTCAAAATCTGCATAGGATAAAAAAATTACTATAAAGGACTAAATGAATGTAATTTAATATGGACCAGATTAGTACATGTCATATATAGGACATGACATGTAAGACATTATAAAAAAAGGAGTAATAGTACAATATATATTCTGTGATATCAGAATGCATGATTGTTATATACATGGAACCCCAAAAGGGTACAGATTTGGAAAAACAAATGTATAATACCATTCTAGCCCAATTCAATGTACAATGGAAACAGCATGTACAAATATTAATAATAACTGAACATATATCAAAGATAGTATATATATATAGCCTACAAAATATATATATATTTTTTTTTTTTCTCATCCTCATTCTCAAATACAGTAAATAAATAAATACAATTAGACAATATACAAATATAAAGTGTAATGAGTTCAGCATCTATCTATAAGATAGAGCTAAGGATTAATATCCATAAAATACATGTAATACAATATATCCAGATGTAAAACTTATACAGGTAAATATAGATAAATTTCAAGCTACTATCAATAAGACCAGGATATAGAAAAGAGAAAAAGAAATTTTGGAAGAAGGATAATTATTGAATTAATTTTTATATCATTAGATTAGACCAGTTAAATCAATATCTTGATTTAAACCGGTTTTAAGTGTTCTTAAATTGTATATCCATTCTGCTTCTTTTTTAATTAGCTCTTGCATTCTGTTACCTCCCCTCCAGTGTACATCTATCCTATCGATTCCAAAGGCACGAAAGGTGGACCATTCAAAAGAACTACATGTGTTACAGTGTCTAGGTACACTGTGATCAATTTTTTTGTTTCTTATTTTAAGGAAATGTTCTCTGAACCTAATATGTAGTTGACGGGTAGTCCTACCTACATATTGGAGCAGATATATGGCATATGTAGTGGTACAATGTAAAAACTTTTTAATTTGATATGTTTTTTGGATGTATGTGCCTTTGAAATCGACAATCTTTTTGTCTAAGTTTATACATGTGGAACACTTTCCACATTTATGGAAACCTGGAGTTTTTGATGATTCCAAAAAATGTTTCTTTGGTTTATTAGTATATAAAAGCCTATGGGCCAGTTGAGATTTTAAGTTATCGGCTTTCTTATATATGACCAAGGGTTTGTTTAGTAAAACCTGGCCTAGCACTTCGTCCTGTTTCAGGATTGCCCAATGTTTTTTTAAAATATTTTCGATCTTTTTTGCATGTGTGTTGTATTTTGTTGTGAATGCAAATTCAAACTTTCCTTTATTGTGATTCCCTTTTTGTCTATCTATTAGAAATTCAGATCGATTCTTTGTTTTGATATTCTGTATCTCCAGATCAATTTGTTTCTTATTATATCCCTTCTCCATATATCTATTTTGTATGATTCGAGATTGCTCTTCAAAAGAATGTATAGTAGAGCAATTTCTTCTCATACGGATTATTTGTCCCTTGGGGATATTGTCCAACCATAGTGGATGGTGTAAACTATTGTTTTTAATTGCAGTATTGCAATCGTTTTTTTTTTTTAAATGTCTTAGTTCTTAATGTGTTTTCCTCGATATATATATAGTCAAGTCTAGAAAATCTATTGATTCGTGATGTATTGAAGAAGTACATTTTAGATTATAATCATTTTGATTGATGTCCTCAATAAAATCCGTAAGGCTGCTGTGATTGCCTTCCCAAATAATAAGCACATCATCTATGTAGCGTCGCCATAGGACAAGGTTCCCCCCAAGGTGGGATCCCAAGGTGACATGTTGCGACTCCCAATGGGCCACATAAAGGTTGGCAAAACTTGGGGCGAACCTCGTCCCCATGGCGACACCACATAGCTGTAAAAAGAAGACCGAATCAAACCAAAATTTTTTTTTTGTCAATACAAACTGAATACACATAACCAAAAAATCTATTTGTTGTATGCATAGACCATTCTGTTGGGTCAAAGTATCTTTGATAACTTGCAATCCCTTAGAGTGGGGTATGTTTGAATATAGGGAGGTGACGTCAATTGTAGCCAGTAAATAGGAGGACTTCCATTCAAAGGTCTGTAGATCTTGTAAGAGATGCTTAGTATCTCTTATATAAGAGGGACAAAGGGGTACAAATGGTTTTAAGAAGGCGTCTACATATTCCAAAAGATTGCAAGTGAGGGAGTTAATCCCACTGATGATAGGTCGACCTGGGGGGGAAGTAAGGCACTTGTGGATTTTAGGTAAAAAATAAAAAATGGCTGTTTTACAGAAAGGGTTAAACATAAACTTAAATTCGTCTATTGAAATTATATTGTTGTCTAGACCTTGTTGTAATAGTGTTCTAAGTTCTTGTAAAAAGATCTTACTAGGATCTTGTTCTAATATTTTATAAGTGACTTTATCTCCTAGAATATGATACGCCTCCTGCATATAGTATTCCTTACTCATAATTACAGTGCCACCTCCTTTATCTGCCTCCTTAATCACTAAATTGTGGTTTTTCTTTAGATTTTTTAAAGCTTCTCTTTCTTTGATAGTAAGATTATGTTTATGATTTGTGTTTTTAATCTTATCCAGATCAGTTTGTACGAGGTCATTGAAAACCTCTAAAAACTTCCCTCTTGCAAAGGAAGGTTAAAAATTTGATTTATTTTTTAATTTGGAATGTATAATGCCTTCAAAGTCATTATTTTCATTTTCGTTTTCATTTATTATGTCTAAATTATTTGTTAAATTGAGGTCTTGGATCATATTTGAGCTGTCTTGAGTTTGTTTTTCAAAGAAACATTTAACTGTAAGTTTCTTTAAAAATTTCTGATTATCAAGGAATAGGTCAAATGGTTTTATTCCTATAGTTGGGGCAAATTTTAAGCCTTTATGGAGCAAAGGTAGTTCTTGTTTTGAAAGAGTTACTCCTGAAATATCGAAAATACCCTCAGAATGTGGGTCTAGTGGGATTTGTATGTTGCCTTTTGGGGTGGTGTATTGTCTTCTTCCTCTAGTTCTGTGTATAATCTCTTTTCTGGGAGATTCCAAAACTTGGAACCTGTTGCGGGTGTTGGGATATTGGTTTGGATGTCTTTTCCTTTGGTCTAGCCCCTTGTCTAAAAAAGCCGAGGAAGAGGAAAAAGGTTCCCTATCTGGTCTAGGGGATGAATGAGAGGAATATAGATCTCTAGAGTGAAACTGTCTAACCGGATGTCTCTTTGGTTCCTGTATGAAATCCCTATGATGGGAATATTCGACAGTTTTTCTAGAGAGAACCCCCTGTTTCTTATTCCAGTCTGTATATCTTGTAGTGTTTCTGGACCAATTTCAAATTTTTCCTAATTTGTAATCTTCCTGATCTCTTCTGAATTTTGAAGACTTTGTGGTAGAGACTTTATCATCTACAAAAGTGATTTTGTCTTTAAGATTTTTATATTTAATTTCGATTGTTTTAGTATCTTTATGTAATTTCACCTTCTAATGTATTTATCTCATCCTCTATATTTTTTAACAATCTTTTTTGGAAATCTATCAGGCTTTGCATGTATTTTTTAGAACAGTCATCACTAGCTTGTGACCATTCTTCCATTAGAACCTTATCTTCTACTCCATAGACGGGCATTTTTATAATTCGTAAACCTCTGGGAATTAAATCAGAGGCAAGATATTGTTCTAATGACGTAATCTCCCACCATTTTCTGGTTTCCTTCTCAAGTAAATTTTCCAATTGGAAAATTTTTTTTGTGAGCGTACTATCAACATCATTAGATTGTTGATGAAATAGTGCATTGATTTTTTTACGCCGTTCTTGGAAAAACCCTAAATTGTATACTGGGTAATCTACATGTCATTTATGAAATAGAAACAACTGTATATGCACTATTACAATTGGTAAACAAACAAAACTTTAAACCGATCAGCAGCATATATATTACAGCATGTACTATTTAAAAAAAAACGGTTTAAATACTGAAATATCCAAGAGTCCTTGGGTAGTAACACAGAGGGTTAATCTTGCCACACAGATAGGATCCACAGTCTTGGAATACACTGTATACCACAGTGATTGCAGTACATTTACATATGGTGGTACTTGTTTCCTATGAACCACTAATCAAGCGTGGTTATACAAGAGTTAGTGAAAGATTTACCGCCCTGTTCTCCTGATCACACAGGTCTTGGCTGAGTCTCCCTGCCGAAGAACAAAGTGCTAGTGCTGGAAGAACGCCGGAACTGGGAGCCGTTGCTTGGAGTCACTGCTCTTTCACCACTCAAAATCAAATGCCGCTCGCTCTTCAACACGTTTCACCCGTGTCACTGGGCTTTCTCAATATAGTGCGGTGGCCACTAAGAGCATTAACATAAATCTGTTTTAAAGTGCCATATTACCTAGAAAATATTTTTTCTTTCGTCTTTCCATGAAAAGTGCTCTCCCTTACGATACATATTAAATGAGGGTTTAAAAGGCACATAGAATAAAACACTTTTAGAAGTACACAAGTGATACAGAAACAGTTTTCATGCTAATATACAAATATAACAAAGTAAATAAGAAAACTTTCTAAAACAAACAGAATAATAAAATTGGTTACATCAGTGCAAAAAAGGACTTGGCTAAGAATCAAATGTGATAAACAGACTCAATAGACATACATGAAGTCTGTTTGGAGATGAAGTAATTATAGTTGGAAAAAGATGTATATATACATGGTAAAATAGCGACACTAATGATACCGGAGAAACTGATGGAAGCAAAGCACAGAGGGATGGACACAGGTTTCTTCAGGAAGGAAGAGATTCTTTATTGGATCACCGATCGGGACTCAGAGGGACTAATGTCACCAAAAATACAGCAAGTTCTGAGCCCTGAACAATAGTGCAGGCTCCCTATATAGGCACATAACTCCTCCCATATTAAGCTCCACCCGCACATTCTCTTGACCAATCATTACAAATGAGAATTAACTTCCTGCTTGACCGCATGGCTTGTCCAGCACAATGGAGGAGGGGAATACTACATCCTGTATTCTTGCACATGCTCCGTACACTACTGATCGTATCTTGCCTCGTGCAACCAACTGATCGATACGTCAGCATATGCACGTACACATGCCACGTGGTAATCTCGGCCTACTAAATTTATTTTTACCGAGATTCCACCACATTCCCCCCTTTGATGCCTCTTGATATTTTACAATTACTTGAGGCATCACTTAACCTTGGTTTGCATACACCACAAGTTACCTTTGAACCAGACCAGACTTATCCTATGATGTGAATCTTCAACACTCGTCTTCCTGCATTGGTTCTCCCTGATCTAGAGCCTTATATTTATAAATTGCCATTATCTGTGCAGCAGCCTTCCTCTCTGCTATATTTTCTATCAGGCTTTGCACAGACCTAACTACTAAGGGTATAAGACACGGCAGGAGTAGACACAACATTAAAATCAGTAGGACTCCACCTACCACTGCCTTAAGCCCTCCAAACCACTCATACCAGCTACCAAACCAACTACTTGGATTGTACCCTTTCCATACCTGAGTAGGCACATGCGCTAGTTTAACCATATGGCTAGTAAGCTCAGCTATTGCTTGCCCTTCGTCATCTATTTGAAGACAGCAATTGCTCAGGTTAAACTTCCCACATACACCTCCCTCTACTGCCAAAAGATAATCCAAGGCTAATCTATTTTGGTAAACTGCTGTTCTCATCCTGGTATTATGCTTCGCTAGAAGATTGAGCGCTTGTGATGTCTCGTTAGTAATGATCTCAACCACCGCCTGTAACCTTATAATGCGGTTGAGCATATAAATAGGGGTTCTATAACCAAAGGTACCATCCTCTGCCCACGTGGCTGGCCCATAATAATCTATAATACGCTGGGGAGGCCATTCATTATCTTCCCAGGCACCTATCTCTATGGGTCCCCTTTTCTTCCTATGATTCACATCATACACTTTAACACCTAAAGTCTCACCTGTTTCAATAGGCAACAAGAAGAAGGATGGTTTCAACATACCCAACACACATGCCCCTTCCCAGTCCTGTGGTAACTCCGAATAGGCCTTCTTACCACAGATCCAGTACAAATTCGCTGGGGCTCTCCAGTTAGATGTGATGGATAGATCAAACCATACGTCCTTTAAATTGGCATATCTTGCAAACGGGTTAGATGGTTCTGAGACATTTGAAGCCGACCACCAAGTTGTATTCTTTGTATCATCATCATAAGCTTTTTGCCCTAGACAAGTTAATTCTCCTACAGAAGTATTATACATCATTCCTTTCCTCGCTATGCAAACATAACCTATGATGGAGGTCTTCAATCTCCACTCAGATTTACCTCTAACACTCATATGATAGTCGGCTTGTGTAGATATTAATTGGTCAACTGCCTCAGAACCGGACATTACCTCCTTTGCTTCCCAAGGCCATTGGTCTCCCATGTTAGTACCTCCACACACATAGCAGTTGGTAACATTAAGACTACCGGCAATACTCTCGGCTAAATCAATGAACAAGTTTTTAGCATTATGGGGGATCTTATTATCTATGCTCATCTCTTCATAAAAGGAATGGTATACTTGATGAGTTTGGGAGGTTACCGTATCAGTCTCTATCCCTATAAACAATATTGTCCCAGGGTCTAAACCCGTCCCATATATTTGAAACCCAAATAAATTACCATATTTATCTAAGAACTTGTCAGGGTTATTTATAAGTATATGGATTGGATTACATTCCATAGACTTACAATATGGATTAGTAGGCAACTTAGTCACAATCATGTCCTTGTCTGCTGTCTGTCCCCAAGTCGCCCACCCCACACAAGACCAATATGGGCAGAAGTTATAATCTCTATTTGGGCATCTTGGACTTACATATTTATTTTTACTACTGGGACAAATATATTTATCGTTAGACCCATACGTCCTCTCCCATCTAAGATCCCCACATACATTCCACGGCTTTCTACCACTTGATATTGCTTTACACGCATCAAATAGCAGAGCACCTGAAGAATATACGGATTTTAATACCGTCTTATTAATTAGGGTCCCCTGAGGATCTCCATTTCTGAGAGTCAACCAAATTGTACGGGGTTGATACTCAGGACTGAAGCACTTAGGTTCTCCTACTCCTAAATGACACACACTATATTCTATATTTAAGTATCTACATCTTGATACATCTCCTTTACACTCATATTGCGAATGCCAAATTAGGGTCTGGGATATATGGTTACCTGTTCTTGTAGTCTTAATGCATACCTCACAGCTAGGAGTGTCGGTACCTCTACCTTCCTGAATATAAAAATACACATAAATAAACATTATTAAAAATACATCTTTCGTCGTCATCCTCAGTCTTCGTCCGTGCGAAGGCACCTCAGCTTCCAGGATGTAAGGGCTGCAGGGAATGGAGTTCTGCTCGTCTTCACAGGGGTCCCCTCAAGACTTTCCCTGACTTATACACTCGTTGGTGAGTGGACAGGCTTTATTATGGCCTTCTCACTCACTTACCAAGTCTCTGAAACAATAAAATTTGTAATCTACAAGGTTCCTCGTCACTCCGACTGAGTCGTGCGTTTTAACCGGATCTTGCAGGGATTCTCTGGATTTGCTGTAACTTGCCAGGAATCGGCTGCTGCTGGTTTAACCCTGGAGTGATGTATCCACGGAGCCACTTCGGCTACTTTTATCGCTGTAGGGGTAGACAGAAGAACAACATAAGGACCTCTCCACTTGGGCCCTAACGGCACATTATTCCACTCTTTAATCCACACTTGGTCGCCTGGGTGGTAACTATGAATTGGGGATAAATATTCACAGGTAATCTATCTTGTACCCATTTCTGTACCTCCTCCATAGTCTTACCCAACTCTACAACCTGCTGCCGGGTAATTCCTTCTCCCAACTGACTCAAATCCCCCCTTAAGTTACCAAGCACGGGAGGTGGTCGCCCGTACATGATTTCAAAAGGAGAGAGGCCCATCCTTCTGGTAGGTGTACAACGGATTCGCAATAGAGCTATGGGCAAGAGAACGTTCCACTTAAGTTGGGTTTCTTGACACATTTTAGCCAACTGATTCTTAATAGTTCTATTCATTCTCTCTACCTTACCAGAACTCTGGGGTCTATATGCCGTATGAAGCCTCCACTTTATACCAAGCATATGAGTCAATTGTTGTAGGCACTGATGAACAAAAGCTGGACCATTGTCCGATCCTATAGAGCAGGGTAGTCCATATCGGGGTATTATTTCTCGTAGCAGGAATCTCACGACTTCTCCTGCTTTCTCTGTACGAGTAGGACATGCTTCTACCCAGCCTGAATAGGTGCACACCACTACCAGCAGGTAGCGATGTCCACCCGATTTAGGCATCACTGTATAGTCAATTTGTAAATCGGACATGGGAAGTCCCCCATAAACTGGACTCCTGGTGGCTTTACTGGTCCTTGTCTTGCATTATTTTTAGCACACGTTACACATCTACGTACAATGGCCTGAGTCAAGTTGGACAATCTTGGTATGTAGAAATGTTTTCTGAGAGATTCTTCTGTACTGTCTCTCCCAGAATGTGTCCCGTTATGATAGTTTTGGACAATTTCTACCGCTAGTGATGCTGGAATAACTATTCTTCCATCTTCTAACTGATACCATTTGTTCTCCAAATACTTTCCAGGTTCAGTCCTTAACCACTCCTCTTCTTGAGCTGTATAAATTGGAGTCCATTGAGACAGTGGAGTTGGTATAAGAGCAGCTATATGCCCCACATATTCCTGTCTTCCTGATTCAGCAGCACGCTTAGCTGCACTATCTGCCATCCGATTCCCTTTGGTTACATCACCATCTCCTCTCAGATGCGCCCGACAATGTATAATACCGACTTCTTTCGGCTCCCACACTGCTTCCAATAGTTGTAGGATCTCAGCTGCGTATTTGATTTCTTTGCCTTCTGAATTCAATAGTCCTCTTTCTTTATACAAAGCTCCGTGGGCATGAGTGGTTAAAAACGCATACTTGGAGTCCGTGTAGATGTTCACTCTTAAACCTTCAGCCAATTGTAACGCTCGTGTCAGTGCTATCAATTCTGCCTTTTGTGCTGATGTTCCTTTTGCCAGTGGCCGAGCTTCTATCACCTTGTTTATCGTTGTTACTGCATATCCTGCATAGCGGATCCCTTCTTTTACATAATTACTGCCGTCGGTGTAATATTGAACATCAGGGTTCTGGATGGGAAAATCACGAAGATCTGGTCTACTTGAAAATACTTCATCCATTACTTCCAAACAATCATGTTGACTTTCAGTAGGTTGTGGCAAAAAGGTAGCTGGATTTAAGGTATTTACAGTCTCTAAATGCACTCTTGGGTTTTCACACAACATTGCTTGATACTTGGTCATACGGCTGTTACTAAACCAATGATTTCCTTTGTAATCCAACAACGACTGTACTGCATGTGGAACTCGTACATAAAGTTCTTGACCCAGAGTGAGTTTATCGGCTTCAGCTACTAGCAGGGCGGCTGCAGCTACAGCTCTTAGACAAGGTGGAAGTCCACTGGCCACTGGATCCAGTTGCTTAGACATGTAGGCAACAGGTCTTTGCCATGATCCCAAGTACTGTGTCAATACTCCCACAGCCATTCTTCTTTGCTCATGTACATACAGGTAGAATGGCCGTGTGTGGTCAGGTAGACCTAATGCTGGGGCACCCATCAAAGCCCTCTTCACATCTTCGAATGCCGTTTGCTGTTCTTGAGTCCATAAGAAGGGGTCGTGCTCTGTACCTTTGATAGCTGCATACAGAGGTTTTGCCAGTATCGCGTAGCTGGGAATCCATATCCTATAGAAGCCTGCTGCCCCCAAGAATTCTCGCACTTGTCTTCTATTCCTGGGTATCGGTATTTGGCACACAGCTTCTTTTCTCTCTGGCCCCATAATTCTTGGACCTTCAGAGATATGGAATCCCAGATATTTGACAGTTGGCAAACACAACTGAGCCTTCCTTCTTGACACCTTGTATCCTGCCTTCCAGAGAATGTGTAGTAGATCGTCCGTTGCTTGCTGACATACTTCCTTTGTAACTGCTGCTATCAACAAGTCATCTACATATTGTAATAATACACACTCTCCTGGGATAGACTCGAAATCTAGTAGATCTTGACTTAGAGCTGAACCAAATAGGGTAGGTGAATTTTAAACCCCTGGGGCAATCTTGTCCAGGTCATTTGGCGTTTCGAGCCCGTTACAGCATTTTCCCATTGGAAAGCGAAGATACATTGGCTTTCTGCGGCAATTCCGAGGCAAAAGAAGGCATCTTTGAGATCTAAGACTGTAAAGTAAGTAGCCCCGCCCGGAATTAAAGCAAGCAGGTTATATGGATTGGGCACGACTGGATGTATACTAACAACCGCATCATTGACTGCTCTCAAGTCCTGCACAGGTCGATACTCATCTGTACCGGGCTTTTGAACAGGCAGCAATGGGGTGTTCCAGGGGAAGTACAGAATTTTAGGATACCATACCGTATGAACTTATCCAGATAAGATTGGATGTTCTTCTTAGCCTTCTGCGGAATATGATATTGTCTCAGGCTTACTGGATAAACCCCAAGTTTTAGTTCGATTTTAACAGGTGGAATATTGCGGGCCAGTCCTGGTGGGTTGTTCTCTGCCCAAACTCCTGGTATGTTAAATAAGGATTCATCACTCCTCGGGTTTTGGCTAGTCAACACTGTATAAAGTCGCCACTCTTCTTCCTTTGGTACAGACAATGTCATAATACCTGAGGGTCCATTAAACTTTAAGGATGTTGTTCCATTTGGTAGGAACGTAATCTGCGCTTGTAATTTGGATAGCATATCACGCCCCAGCAATTGGACTGGACACTCAGGCATATAAAGGAATTGATGTTTTACTACGTGGCCTCCCAATGTACAGAGTCGACTTTTAAGAACCGGTTTTTCAGCACTTCTTCCAGTTGCTCCTATTACAGTAATAGTTCTTCCAGATGGAGGAGCAACTTGATTAGTCACCACCGAATGTTCAGCACCAGTGTCGATCATAAACGCACTCCTTTTTTCCCCTATTGATACATCGACCATAGGCTCCGCTCGACCAAGGGGGATGGAGCCCGGTCGGTATCAATAGTCCTCCATGACCGTGTCAGCCAATCCCACAAAGTCCCTACCTTCTCTATCGCGGGACCTTTGCGCTGCTGGATAGTACCTATCTTCCCTTACACTTCCTCTGTTCCCATTACTCCTCTATTACCATTACTCCCTCCGGGGCCTCCTCTACCTCTCGCTCTGCCTCTAAAGTTTCCGTAACCTGCCCTGGGTAAGTCTCTCTCATACTGCTCTCTTTGCAGACACTCGTTCCTCCAATGCCCTTCTTCCTTGCAGTACGCGCACTGATTCCTACTCAAAGGCTCCCTATTCCATCTACCATCGCCTCTATCTGGGCCCCGTCTATCTACGCCTGCGATCGCTACCGCTAGCATATCTGCCTTTCTACGCATCTTGCGCTCTTCCTCTTTCTTACTTTCTGTTTCCCTATTCATATATACTTTGTTCGCTACCTCCATTAGTTGGGTGATAGACATACCTGCAAACCCTTCTAATTTCTGTAGCTTGCGCTTAATATCTCCGTAAGCTTGGCTGACAAAGGCGGAGTTTACCATTCGGGAATTATCAGCGTCTTCCGGATTAAAGGGGGTATACAAGCGGTATGCCTCCAATAATCGGTCATAAAAGACACTGGGCGCTTCATCACTTTTCTGAATCACCTCAACTGTCTTCGACATGTTAATAGCTTTCTTCCCTCCGGCTTTCATGCCAGCAATTATAGCATCTCTATAGGCTTTAAGTTGAGCCATATCTGCGCCATTTACATTCCAGTCAGGATCGGTGTTAGGGTAATGTGTTGCGGCCCATGCTGCCGGATTGGCTTGATTTAAAGCACGGGCTCTCTCCTCTAGCGCCTTAATGGCCGCTTGGTTAATCCTTGTCCTTTCCTCATTATTGAACAATGTCATTAATAACTGCTGGCAATCAGCCCATGTCGGGTTATGTGTCTGAACTATCGAGGTGAACAGATCGGTCATAGCTTGTGGTTTCTCAGTGTACGAGGAATTGTGGGTCTTCCAATTCAAGAGATCGGTAGTCGTGAACGGGACATATACGAAGACTGGGTCAGCATGTGCCATTTGACCTGCGGCATCGATATAGGCTGACCCAGGATTCAGACGAAGAGGCATCTGATAATGTTTTAATTGTTGGGTACCGGTCAGTTGTCGGGTTAGTATGGGGCTACGTGGAGGGGCGTCAGTTAAAGGTTCCGGTCGAGAGGTAATAGGGCATGAGGATGTGGGAACTTGATTTTGGGAAAAGTCAGTGAATAGTATACTCCGAGCCGAGCTAGAAGAAGCTTGACCGGAAGTTTGAAGTGGCGCCAAATCAGGATATTCAGATCTAATGGGGGTTGGTCCTGGTTCCGGAAGGGGAGTTTTAATACGAGGGGGGGTGGATTCTGTACTGGAGGAGGAAGCGGAAGTGGATGGGGGCAATAGGGGAAGGGGTGCAGAGCTTCCTGCATTCGCGTCACTTCCTCTTAAAGGAAAGTAAGGGGCGGCAAAGGGATCTCGGACTCAGGGGGCGTGTCCAAAATGGGCCTAACACCAGTCCTAGTGGACAAACAAGTCCTGGCCACCATGAGGCGACATTGCTCCTCGTGGCATATCCGGATCCATTTTGGCGAGTCGTTTACGGCCTGCCCCCAACAATCAATGTATGGAAACTGTCCGTAAAGTTCAGGCCTACCTGATACAGCCACGTGTACACGCTGTACCAGGGTTGGATCCAAACTGCCACGCGGCGGCCATGCCGCAACCAAAGTAGGCCACTCCCTAGTGCACAAAGTGACCAAACGTACAGGAGACATTTTAACCCCAAAATCACATGTTTTGAATCCCTTTTAAAATTCTTTACCATACAACCTAAGGGATCCGAAATCGTTGACTCTGACGCGCCCATACTTATCAATGGAACGTCGTTGACAACGAATACTATGCACGCGTTCTTATTCAACAGTCACACCCGTTTCCTCTGGCAACAGCACCACGTGGTACAGTTACCGAGTGAAACGTACACAATAACACAATAATCACTCAGGGAATTCCCGTACACACACAGCTGTTACACCAGTCACTAAATAATCAATATTATGCCCTTTGGCGAAACTATACAGTCACCCACGCTATAATTCTCTATATATGAATTACCCGTCTATAACACACCCCAGTAACATCGTCTTTTACTAGTATCGGTTACAGTACGGTTAGCATAGGTCAAAGCACAATTTAAGGTCACAATACAATTATTAGTGGTTACGGTGTTAAACATGCAATAAACGACAATGATTAGTACTTATATACAGTGTCAGTAAATATACAGGGTTATGGTACCGTGCACTATGATACAGCAACACACTATTAACACTCTCGCTAGACGGCTGAGCTCGCGCTATCTAACAAGATATACACTATACTAACAATCTTTAACACATTTACAATCCCAACTAAACTATTGGCCAGTACCTTGAATGGACTACCTAAAACTATATACACCCGTTTTGGTTAGCCACACTGCCCAAGCACCACATATAGCGAACTAGAGGGCGGAATTTACAAAGTTGCCCTTCTAGTCTATTTACTCTATCAAAAGTCTAGTGGGTTCCAAATTTACACGCCTTCCCACTTAGCCAAGATAGGTTGAGAGCTAGCGAACCGAATTTACACAGGCGCCGCTTAGTCTCCCGGTCCCTCCGACCTAGCGAACGTAATATACACCCTAGAACGCTAGTCTAGACAAGACACCGGTGTCCGGCTAGGGCTATTTACACAGGACCCCGCCTGACTAACCAGATCAAACGGTCTTACTAAAGAGCGTTCGATCGAGCGGTGCGCCTTCGCTCCTTCCCTCCGACAGAGGGGGCAGATTCCATACACAGATTTAAACCCCTTTTGGGCCTACCGCACAATCGGTATACCCCTAGTGGGTCTGCCGTCTAAAACAGCAGTTGTCTTACCTCCTCGTTCCTGAACCTGAGTTCACACTCATCGACGGGGACACCCCAGCACTTCTTACGTAGAGGCCGATGATCTCCTGGACAACAGACCAGTGGCGCCGAGACGAAGGGAGGTCCACGCAGAAGTTCAGGGGTGCAGCCGTAGAGAACGTGGGCAAAGATAGACCGTCTCACGCCTCTGCCTCTCAGCTACCGTTGAACGATGAGCTTCCCGGCCAATGCACCAAATGATACCGGAGAAACTGACGGAAGCAAAGCACAGAGGGATGGACACAGGTTTCTTCAGGAAGGAAGAGATTCTTTATTGGATCACCGATCGGGACTCAGAGGGACTAATGTCACCAAAAATACAGCAAGTTCTGAGCCCTGAACAATAGTGCAGGCTCCCTATATAGGCACATAACTCCTCCCATATTAAGCTCCACCCGCACATTCTCTTGACCAATCATTACAAATGAGAATTAACTTCCTGCTTGACCGCATGGCTTGTCCAGCACAATGGAGGAGGGGAATACTACATCCTGTATTCTTGCACATGCTCCGTACACTACTGATCGTATCTTGCCTCGTGCAACCAACTGATCGATACGTCAGCATATGCACGTACACATGCCACGTGGTAATCTCGGCCTACTAAATTTATTTTTACCGAGATTCCACCACACTAATAGATCTAAAAACAACTCCTCTGAATATATTCAAGATAGTATAAGTATAAAATAAGTCATATGTCTGAGGTAATGTTGAAAAAGAATATGTATATAGTAATGTGCATAAAAAATAAAATAATAATAAAAAAATAAAAAAATATAAAAAAATATATATATATAAAAAAAGAGATAATATCAAAAAAGGAGGAATAATATGAAAGAGAAAAAGTTCGAGAGGACCATAAGTAAAAAAGATAAATAAGTACATGGTATAAATCATTTATAAGGAATATATATATATATATATATATAGATAGATAGATAGATAGATAGATAGATAGAAAAATATGAAAAGCACTCTAAGGACTTCATATAAGGTGAAAAAAAAATCAACTTAGCTTTATTCAGCAACTGCCAAAAGTGATCAACGAAAGTCCCGACATGGGACTGAAACGTTGATCACTTTTGGCAGTTGCTGAATAAAGCTAAGTTGATTTTTTTTCACCTTATATGAAGTCCTTAGAGTGCATTTCATATTTTTCTATCTATTATTTGTGCCGACAAGCACCGGGCTATACATACTTCTTTACAGGAGTGCAAGCATTGGACAATATTATATATATATATATATATATATATGTATAAAAAAAAACATAAACAAGGAGCACTCACAGGTCTTCATCTGAATACTGATTTATTCTAAGGTGCAAATTACATGTGCAATCGACGTTTCGACCCTCACAGGGTCTTCTTCAAGATCAAATGAACAGTGAAACAGGTAAGTATATATACACAAACAAATTTACATTGATAACTTACCAACAGGTGTATTCCGAAAACCGGAAGTGTCTCCAAATGATCATGTGACCCCCGGCACTACCCATACTATTGCGTGACCAATACGCTCTCTGTATGCCCGGTCGTGGGCTACGTGAGTACGAGAGACCGCCAAGCATCCGAAACCCGGAAGTGCAGCTATGCGGTCACATGATCTTGTTGCCAGGCAACCTACAAAGCTGCCTCTGTGTATAATCTGACGTGTGTGAAAGTGTAAAAAAGTAAATATTACAAATAACAATAGAATAGAAAAAGAGAAAAAAATAATAAAAAAATATAAAAATATATAAATATATATATATATCTCTCTATCCAAAGGAGGATCATAATACTTAGTATATCCATTACTGATGTGGGAATAGTACACCAAAGTGTCAATTATACAAAAGAGCATAGGCTACAAAATCCTATACCCCACATCTCCAGCATCTATGGTATAGAACTGGATAATCAAAATTAATTTGTCAGAGCTATTTTACCAAGTCAAGGTACCTGCTAATAATCTAGCTCAATACAATCATACATAATGTAAATAAGGTTGAGCATGCCTAGTTGCAAATTATATCTAATTACTCCCCCCCATAACCATGTCTCACTTAAAGATGTATACCCTATATTACCTAATGTAGTACTCTGTGGGGTGATTTTATATGTATACATAGTTTATAATACTGCAATATTCTACTTACTAATGCAATATCTCTTTCCTAGCAAAATCAACCAAATTCATATACAGACTATTGTATGTCTCAATCTTTCCATGCATATACACATTATCATATTATTCTACTATGGTTGGTCATCCAAGCTTATATACAATACTATATACAATACAATTCAATTCACAGGAACATTGAATATGTATTATATTCGTTCAATCCTTTAGGTGTAACCGTGTCCAGTTTAAAAATCCAATACGCTTCTCTTTGAAGCAAGAGTTTAGACCTGTTACCCCCACATAACCATGTCTCACTTAAAGATGTATACCCTATATTACCTAATGTAGTACTCTGGGGGGTGATTTTATATGTATACATAGTTTATAATACCGCAATATTCTACTTACTAATGCAATATCTCTTTCCTAGCAAAATCAACCAAATTCATATACAGAATATAGTATGTCTCAATCTTTCCATGCATATACACATTATCATATTATTCTACTATGGTTGGTCATCCAAGCTTATATACAATACTATATACAATACAATTCAATTCACAGGAACATTGAATATGTATTATATTCGTTCAATCCTTTAGGTGTAACCGTGTCCAGTTTAAAAATCCAATATGCTTCTCTTTGAAGCAAGTGTTTAGACCTGTTACCCCCACGAGATAATGGGGGGACATTTTAACTTTAAGGGACCGTATCCGTGGACATAGATCTGGCATTATGACAGCTTACAGGGATCAAAGAACTGATAAGACAGTTGCTAAGCATTTTTTGGCAGCTTCACATAGACTTCCAACACTCAAATTTGTGGCTATTGACCATGTCCCCCCATTATCTCGTGGGGGTAACAGGTCTAAACACTTGCTTCAAAGAGAAGCGTATTGGATTTATATAAGCTTGGATGACCAACTATAGTAGAATAATATGATAATGTGTATATGCATGGAAAGATTGAGACATACTATAGTCTGTATATGAATTTGGTTGATTTTGCTAGGAAAGAGATATTGCATTAGTAAGTAGAATATTGCAGTATTATAAACTATGTACATATAAAATCACCCCCCAGAGTACTACATTAGGTAATATAGGGTATACATCTTTAAGTGAGACATGGTTATGGGGGGAAGTAATTAGATATAATTTGCAACTAGGCATGCTCAACCTTATTTACATTATGTATGATTGTATTGAGCTAGATTATTAGCAGGTACCTTGACTTGGTAAAATAGCTCTGACAAATTAATTTTGATTATCCAGTTCTATACCATAGATGCTGGAGATGTGGGGTATAGGATTTTGTAGCCTATGCTCTTTTGTATAATTGACACTTTGGTGTACTATTCCCACATCAGTAATGGATATACTAAGTATTATGATCCTCCTTTGGATAGAGAGATATATATATATATATTTATATATATTTATATTTTTTTATTATTTTTTTTCTCTTTTTCTATTCTATTGTTATTTGTAATATTTACTTTTTTACATTTTCACACACGTCAGATTATACACAGAGGCAGCTTTGTAGGTTGCCTGGCAACAAGATCATGTGACCGCATAGCTGCACTTCCGTGTTTCGGATGCTTGCCGGTCTCTCGTTCTCACGTAGCCCACGACCGGGCACATAGAGAGCGTATTGGTCACGCAATAGTATGGGGAGTGCAGGGGGTCACATGATCATTTGGAGACACTTCCGGTTTTTGGATAGTTGGCGGTTTTCTTTTCCCATACACCTGTTGGTATGTTATCAATGTAAATTTGTTTGTGTATATATACTTACCTGTTTCACTGTTCATTTGATCTTGAAGAAGACCCTGTGAGGGTCGAAACGTCGATTGCACATGTAATTTGCACCTTAGAATAAATCAGTATTCAGATGAAGACCTGTGAGTGCTCCTTGTTTATGGTTTTTTTGATATATGTCTAAAGCTGAGGATTGCACCCAGGCAGCAATGTAAAAAATTTTTTTGAAAAATTAAGGGTGAGTGCCAAGAATTATCTTCTTATATATATATATATGTATATACACACACACTCTCATAAATAATTTCATTAAAAAATGATACAAATAAGTATAATTAAAAATATATATTCTTTTCGTTTGTCTTACATACTGAATTATGCAAGAACAACTTAACAAGTAAATTATTTGTTTAGAGTGGCAAGTGATACATTCCTTTATATAAAAAAATTCCTTAGTGACAAAGGATTGGATACTGGAGATTTTCCCATATGGGGGACCCGTTATTTTACATATTATCACATTTAAAAAATCCCTTCTCTGAGTTTAAAAACTGTGTCTCCGGTTTTGGTGGTCTAAAACTGTGTACTAATTTGTTTTTTATAGTTGGAGCACCCCTAAATATTATTCTCGTTTTTTCCGGTAAAAACATAGCTAGACAGGGATCCTGTTTCAGGAGGTGCCAATGTTTGTTTATACTTTTCCTTAAATATTGAGATTGGCTACTGTAGTTAAAAATAATAGGGCAATTGAACAAGTCAACATTTATTGTTTTATTCTATTTCCTAGATGGATTAAGAAGTGTATTCCTGTCCAGAGTGGTTACCCTTATAATTGAGTTCTCCAGAAGATCTAATTCATACTCCTTTTCTACAAATGGTTCCTTCACTTTCTCTAATTGTTGCTCACATACTCTTGGGTCTGTACAATTCTTTTTAATCAATTGGAATTGTCGATGTGGTACATTTGTCAGCCACGGAGAGTAATAACAGCTTGATCTTAAAATAAAACTATTTACATCCAACCATTTTAAAGAAGGTTTTGGATTTCAGGTTCTGATTCTCCGCATATAAAGCCAAACCTAGGAACTCAATGTTTGTTTTACTATGTTGAGATGTAAAAGATAAATTAAAACAGTTATCATTCATATGATTTAAAAACAAGGATAGTTCGTTCTCTTCCCCTTCACAAATAAAAAAAACAGTCATCAATATAACACCTATAGAGGACCCACCCATGGATGTCCTTTCCATATAAATAGATTTTCCCAATAGAACATGAAAAATAGGGCATAACTGGGTGCGAACCTAGTCCCCATAGCCGTGCCTGTTACCTGCAAATAAACTTACTCCTTGTGCCAGAATAAAATGTGAGTAAAAATAAAATGTATACATTCTGTTAAAAATTCAATTTGTTCCATATAAAAATCTGAATCTGCATATAGAGTGTGTCTTATTGCTTTTAGTCCCAATTCATGTTGAATTACTGTATAGAACAACGTAACGTCACAAGTTACCAGCCAGTAATTATCCTTCCAAGTAATCCCTTTTACTAGCTTGAGTAATTCACTACTGTCGCTCAAATAAGATTTAGTACATTTGACAAATGGTTGCAATAATATATCTAAATATTGGGATTAATTAGAAGTTAAAGATCAAATCCCCAAAATAATTGGCCTTCCTGGGGATTCTGTTTAATTCTTGTGGATCTTGGGAAGGAAATAAAAAACAGCTTTCCTAGGGTACATAGTTAAAACGAAATCATACTCTTGTTTAGTTAAAATCCCCAACAACCTTCCTTTATCTAAAAGGGTAATCAAACGTGTTTTAAAATCTGAAGTGGGATCTTTACTGAGTTAATCATAAGTTTTTTTTTGTCTTGTAAAATTCTGAGACATTCTTTTTCATAATATTTTATACTCATTATCACAGTACCCCTGCCTTATCAGTGGGTTTAATTACTATATTTCTATTTTGGCTTAATTCGTTTAGTGACGGTTTTTCTTGTACTGGTAAATTGTGGTGTCTCCTAGGACTCTTAGTGGGGATTTTTTCCAGATCATTTAAAACCGCTAAATGAAAAGCATTCTTCTGTGCACTCATTGGGTTGGGGGGACAAAATGTAGATTTTTGTTTTAAAACTGTGTGTTTAAAAGGATCCTCATGGTCAGTCTTATTAGGTTCAAAAGGATTATTTATGAAGACGCTTTAAAGATTAAGTGTTCTAATAAACTTTTGGACATATACAAAATTTAAAAAGGGGTCCGACTTAGTAGCAGAAGCATATTTTAAACCTTTATTTAAAGCTCTAATTTGGTCTGGTGTTAGTCCCCATAGGTTTTACCATTTGATTATTTTTTCTCTTCTGGACTCCTCTTTTAAAGCATACATTTAAAGCATACCCTTTTTTTTTTACTGTACTCATACGTGGAAAAACAGAAATCACTACATGACATGATTAAAAATAATTATTCCCTGATGTATTAAATAGAATCCAGCATTTTTTATATTAAATCAAGGCCTCTCTAGTCCTTGAAATTGGCTAACACATCAAATTTCTGAGTAATATTTTGCATATTGCTTAGTTATGCACAAAAATGAATTAAATAATTACACTGATCAGCCACAACTTTAAAACCACTGACAGGTAAAGTGAATAACTGCTACACAATGGAACCTTTCAAGGGGTGGGATATATTAGGCAGCAAGTGAACAATCAATTCTTGAATTTCATGTGTTGGAAGCACAAAAAATGGTCAAACGAAAAGATCTGAGTGACAAGGGTCAAGGTTAAAGGTTAAAGGAACTTAACATGTATAGCTTGGAGGAAAGATGAGACGGGGGGGATATAATAGAAACATTTAAATACATAAAGGGAATCAACACAGTAAAGGAAGAGACTATATTTAAAATTAGAAAAACTACAACAACAGGAGGACATAGTCTTAAATTAGAGGGGCAAAGGTTTAAAAAATAATATCAGGAAGTATTACTTCACTGAGAGGGTGTCACAGGTGGCGGTCCCAACACTGGGACCCCTGTAGGCCTGATGATGTTGATGATAGGAGTCTCAGCGTGGAAATGGATAATCAGTAACTGGTGCAGGGTAACCACACGACCCCTGGTGTTGAGCACCAGGGTTTGTGCGGCCACATACCAGAGCCCTGATGCAGCTAGCGGATGCCAGTAGCTGATATTAAGCAGATTAGTATCCAGTACTAGAAACAAGGTAAGACAAGAATAGGCACCAAACAAGATAACAAGACAAGACTAGAAGAACCCAGAACTGGAGCAGGACAGAAAGCAGAACCCAGAACATGTACACAATAGATGAGGGAAACATGAACAGGACATGGATAGGGCAGGACAGGACAGGACTGTACATGAACTGGGAATACAAGACAAATAAAAAGAGACAAGAGATACAAGGCAAAACAAGAGGAGACATAACTAAGTACTATATATGTAATAAACATTGGAGATTTAGGCATACATAAATGGCCAAGATGTATGCAGCCCACCACTGCGCCAAAGTACTCCAATTACGGTGGGTCCTAACTGCCTAGATATGCATGACTAAATGAACAACAATAAAACAAAGACAGTACTTACCTTTGTCATGCGGTAACACTTCCGGGTTCGGCACTAACGCGATGCGGAGCTGACCCCACCCCCCTTTGACGTGGCTCTGACTGTACTTAAGCAGTCTGCGCCAAAGAGAGGGCGCTTGGTGATTGTGTGACCTACTTCCGCCATACTCGCCGACTCTCGAGGCTCGGATAATGTGGGACCGACTTCCTGGTATACACGCCGGCTCCATAGACTCTAACAAGCCGTCCTAGCCTTTGAGCTAATGCATGGATGATACTGCATGCCATGGAGGATTACTGGAGAACTGATACTTGTTAATTATCAAGTGGACTATAACTTTGAACTCTTGGAGGATAACTCACCTTAACCTTAAGTATACCTTTCAGCTATTCTCTGCTATCTCATTTTATTGATGAACTATTTACTGCTTGCTTAAAACTTCACTGCTTCAAGCTACTAATTATATGGAGGACAACTCCCATCAAGCTTAATCACTATGAACTGTTCCTGCTTTGCAAATATTCTCAGCTACTTGCTTAAAGTTATTATTGAAGATTATTCTCATTAACCTAAAGAATGTTACTTAATGCATCTCTGAGGAAATACTTATTAATGAACTTTGTGTTGTTGATTACTTGCACTTCTTCTTATTGGATTATTGCCTGAATGCAATTCATTTAAGTTTAACACTTATTAAAACTTTGTTTGAATCAAGTTACCAGCAATTCTCTCTTTTCTTAAAGCTACTGTATTGATACTTTAAAGATTCTCAGTTTCTTCACTATTGTAATTAGGGAGTTTTACAAGCTGCAGTTGAGTTCCAATCCAAATAACCCAAGTAGCGTAACAGAATCACCAAGCCTCAAAATGGAACCAGCAGATGTGAATTCCAAAATTACCTCTTTGAACCACAGGGTTGAAATACTCACACTGTCACGACAGTGACTAATGTCACAACAGTGACCCCTTCACACAGCGTGAAACCCACAGAAAGACGGTTACCGGACCTTAGAATGGCCGGACTAGCGTCAGAGAATAGTCAAAGGAATAGCCAGAGGTCAAGGGAAGACAGGCACATGATTATCCAAGCCAAGTAACGGGAAACCAGAACACAGAATAGTCAGAGAGATAGCCAAGCGTCAATTACCAAGAAGGACTGACGGATAAGATAGCACCAGGGGACTTAAACAAGAACCACACTAGGGCATCTGACAAGTGTCATGATAGCCCTTTTATAATGTGGGTTCTTTGGCTTTAATTTTGTAGCCACGCCCCCAAAAAGTCCGGGAGCGTGGCCACGTTTGAATTTTGGCGGCATTTTCTTTCTGACGTCGGCGCGCATGCGCCGCGTCATAAATGTAGGCGTGTTCCGAGCGGCCGGCGTCAGAAGAGCTGAGCCGTCCCCCAGAAGTATCGGAGGAGGACCCGGCGCTGCGCGGGACCGGCGGGGAAAGGCTCGTTACAGTACCCCCCCCCGAGAACCGCCCACAGGGCGGGTGGAACCAAACCCACAAGAGCGCCGCCTCTCAAACAGACGAATCAGACGAGGGGCGTGAACATCAGATGCATCGACCCATGACTGTTCTTCGTGTAACGATTACAAATGAAAGGTTTGAGAAGGGAAACATGAAAAACGTTAGGAATTTTCATGGTATTTGGCAATCTCAAACTATAACAGACCGGATTGATGTGTTTGAGTATTCGAAACGGGCCTATAAAACGGGGAGCGAATTTCATCGAGGGTACCTTTAACTTTATGTTGCGAGTACTTAACCAAACCCTGTCACCTGCTACGAACGTAGGAGCAGCCCTGCGTCGTCTATCCGCATTCTTCTTTTGAATCTGAGTCTTTTGAGTTAAGATATGTTTAACCCCTAACCAAGTTTCTTTCATATTGTGAAGAGTGCTGTCAACACTAGGCACTCCTGTAGATGAAAAAGAACTCGGCAAAGTTGTAGGATTAAACCCATAATTAATAAAAAAAGGGACTATGTTGAGTGGATTCGTGCATCAGATTATTATGGGCGAATTCAGCCCATGGAAGCAGTTCCACCCAATCGTCTTGGTGCTCAGAAGTGAAACAGCGGATGTATTGTTCCAGGCATTGATTCATCCTTTCCGTAACCCCATTAGATTGGGGATGGTAAGAAGAAGAAAGGTTAAGGATAATACCTAATTGGTCACAAAATGCCCTCCAGAACCGTGAAATGAACTGTGCACCCCTGTCAGAAGTAATATCTTGAGGTATGCCATGTAAACGTACTACCTCTTTTATAAATAAAGAGGCCAGTTCAGAAGAGGAGGGCAATTTGATTAGTGGGATGAGATGAGTCATCTTAGAGAATCTGTCGATTATAGTCAATATAACCCTATGATTCCTGGAGGGAGGTAGATCCACTATAAAATCCATAGCAATACTTGACCAGGGTTTATAGGGAATGGACAATGGCAAAAGAAGGCCCAAAGGACGACCTTTGGATGACTATGTGGAGGCACAGACCCTACAAGCAAGAATGAACTCGCGAACGTCCTTCTTGTATGAAGGCCACCAAAACTGTTCTTCGAGTAAAGACTCAGTTTTGTGAATGCCTGGATGCCCTGCCAATTTGGAGTTGTGTACAAGGAATAAGACCTTTTTCCTATAAGCCAAGGGTACGTATAATTTTCCTCTAGGAATAGTCAATGAGGTCTGATCCTGAAATCTAGATAATTCCTCCATTAACCCTGAAGAGATTTTGGCATGGACGGTTGCGATTATGTGGTTGGATGGGATTATGGAAGAAAAATGAGTTACTGTAGGTGACAATTGTTCATATTGACGGGATAAGGCATCAGCCTTAGTGTTCTTTGATCCTGGTCTGTAAGTTACTATGTAATTGAATCGTGTTAAAAATAAAGACCATCTAATCTGCCTGTCAGACATTCTTTTGGTTTCCCCAAAATACGAAAGGTTTTTGTGATCTGTAAGGATGGTGATGGGAATGGTAGACCCTACTAACAGATGGCGCCACTCCTTGAGAGCAGAGATAATAGCCAATAATACCCTGTCCCCAATGTCATATCTCTTTTCTGTCTCAGTTAATTTCTTAGAAAAAAATCCACAGGGTTGCAATGGTTGATCATCAGATGGACGTTGAGACAGCACCGCTCCAATACCGGTTTCAGATGGATCCACCTCTAATATAAACGGATGAGAGGGATTGGGATGCCTCAACACCGGTGCAGAAGAAAAAGCCAATTTAAGTCTCTCAAAAGCTTCCTTGGCCTCGAGATTCCATTCCATAGTATTTCGCCCTTTTTTGGTCATGGCAGTGATAGGTGCAGTGATAGAGGAGAAACCCTTAATAAATTTTCTATAATAATTGGCAAATCCTAGAAAGCGTTGGATGGCTTTGAGTCCAACGGGCAGGGGCCAATTAAGGATAGCTTCTAGTTTTTTCTTATCCATTTGAAATCCAGACCCTGAAATTATATAGCCCAGAAAATGCACAGTGTCCTTATCAAATTGACATTTCTCCAACTTACAGTAAAGTCCATTTTCTAAGAGTTTAGAAAGAACCAACCTAACATGAGTATGGTGGTCTTTAATATTCTTGGAGTAGATTAGAATATCGTCTAAGTAGACAATAACAAACATCTGTAAATATTCCCTTAAAACATCATTAATGAAGTCTTGAAAGACTGCTGGGGCATTACATAACCCGAATGGCATGACCCGATACTCGTAGTGACCATAGCGAGTATTAAAAGCAGTCTTCCATTCGTGCCCTTTTTAAATCCTGACTAGATTGTATGCTCCCCTTAGATCCAATTTCGTAAAAATAGTCGCCCCTTTTAATCTATTGAAAAGTTCTGTGATTAAAGGAATAGGATAGGCGTTACGTATAGTTATTTTGTTTAAACCCCGATAATCAATACAGGGCCTTAAGTCCCCTTCCTTCTTGGAAACAAAAAAAAAACCAGCGCCAGCAGGGGAGGAAGATTTAGTGATGAACCCCTTTCTTAAGTTTTCCGTGATATATTCTTCTAGTACCTTATTCTCGGCTACCGAGAGGGGATAAACTGTGCCTCTAGGGGGCATAGTGCCGGGTAATAAGTCAATGGGACAGTCATAGGACCGGTGTGGAGGTAATTTTTCTGCCTCTCGTGGTTCAAAAACTGCTTTCAAATCCCAATATTGTCTGGGTATCTGAGTGGTTAAAGGTTCCATAGTAAGTACATTAAGTATACCTACGTGTTTAATAGGGGTAATACATTTTCTGTGGCAAGTCTCACTCCATTTTACAATTTCTTTTTTCTCCCAATCTATAGAAGGGTTATGTTTTGAGGGCCAAGGAAAGCCAAGAATAACCGGGAAGATGGGAGACGTGACCTGTTGCAGGATTATAACTTCCTTGTGCAGGGAACCTACAGACAACACCACTGGAAGAGTCTCTTGTGTGATAAACGGAATTGATAATGGTCTACCATCTATGGCCTCAACCGCCAAGGGTGTTGATCTGTTTTGAAATGGGAGAGCATGTTCCTGACCGAATTTATGATCAATAAAATTTTCGGCCGCCCCAGAGTCTATTAAGGCAATGGTTGGCACTCTTTTCTTTTCCCATTCAATAACAATAGGTAGAAGAAGCCTATGGTCTTTTTTATCATTAAAGGAGGACATACACTTTATACCCAAGGCCTATCCTCCTTGAGGGCTTAGGTGCGGGAGTTTTCCGGCCGGTTAGGACAGGTTGAACGAGAATGTCCCTTTCGGCCACAATATAGGTATTGTCTTTCATCCTCAGACAAACGCGTAACTCCCAGTTGCATAGGTTCTGGAGGAGCGACTGCTATTGTCTCGGATGAAGGATAAGTTAATGCTAGGCATTCTGGCACCCGTCGAGGTCTGTCTCTAGTATTCTGTTTGTGTCGGAGACGCTCATCAATGTGGGAAAGGTATGTGATCAGTTCTTCTAGCACATTGGGTAGGTCTCTAGTGGCAACCTCATCTAGGAGTTTATCTGAAAGCCCGTTCATGAATACGTCAATAAACGCTTGTTCATTCCATCTAACTTCGGCCACATGGGTACGGAATTCTAGAGCATAATCAACAAGAGAACGAGAACCCTGTCTCATACGTAGCAAGGTCTTGGCAGCATTAGTTATCCTCCCTGGAGGATCAAAAGCCCTCCTAAAAGCTGCGACAAAATCTACATAGTTAAACACTATCGGGTTATCGTTCTCCCATAGAGGATTTGCCCAAGTCAATGCCCTATCAACCAATAAAGTGATGATGTATCCTATCTTTGCCCTATCTGTGGGGTATGCTCTCGGATGAAGCTCAAAATAAATACCAACTTGGTTCAAAAAACCTCGGCAACCTTTAGGATCACCCCCGTAACGGAGAGGGGAGGTAGCATGATTAGGAGTACCCATAGTAACCATTTCCATGTGTTGTTCCTGAGGTCTGAGTACTGGGGTTTGCTCCTCCGGTTGGAGATGGGCAGTACGAGCTAGCAAGGTTTGTACCGCAATAGCGAACTGGTCCATGCGATGGTCCAGTTCTTCAAACCGGTCATCAGGTACCGGCCTGAGAGGGTTAACACCTGCAGGGTCCATGGCCCTAGTGTAATGTCACGACAGTGACTAATGTCACAACAGTGACCCCTTCACACAGCGTGAAACCCACAGAAAGACGGTTACCGGACCTTAGAATGGCCGGACTAGCGTCAGAGAATAGTCAAAGGAATAGCCAGAGGTCAAGGGAATACGGATGACAGGCACACAATTATCCAAGCCAAGTAACGGGAAACCAGAACACAGAATAGTCAGAGAGATAGCCAAGGGTCAATTACCAAGAAGGACTAACGGATAAGATAGCACCAGGGGACTTAAACAAGAACCACACTAGGGCATCTGACAAGTGTCATGATAGCCCTTTTATAGTGTGGCTTCTTTGGCTTTAATTTTGTAGCCACGCCCCCAAAAAGTCCGGGAGTGTGGCCACGTTTGAATTTTGGCGGCATTTTCTTTCTGACGTCGGCGCGCATGCGCCGCGTCATAAATGTAGGCGTGTTCCGAGTGGCCGGCGTCAGAAGAGCTGAGCTGTCCCCCGGAAGTATTGGAGGAGGACCCGGCGCTGCGCGGGACCGGCGGGGAAAGGTAAGCGCTCGTTACACACACAAGGCATGCAGGATTTGCAAATTGCTAATGAGAGACTTCTGTCTTATATTAGAGAAATGCAAAATAAAGTTACACATTCTTCAAGTGACCCTGCTGTCTGCAATCCCAAAATTTGTTTGGGGAGATCGCTCTAAATATAGAGAATTATTGAATTCATTCAAATTATTGTTTACTCTCAAACCCAGGGCTTACCTCTCAGATAGGATTAAGGTGTGTTCAATAATTTCCTACTTATGGGGTGAACCCATGTCCTGGGCACATTCATTTCTGGAAAATGAAGATCCTATTTTGGATTCTTTGGATAATTTTATTGAAGCAATGTCACTACTTTATGAGGACCCTAATAAACAAGCTACTGCTGATCTTACTATTAGATTATTACAACAAAGAAATTGTTCAGTGGAGGATTATATAGCCGAGTTCAAAAGATGGGCTTCAGAAACCCAATGGAATGATATAGCTCTAAGCAATCAGTTCCGTTTAGGATTGTCTGAAACAGTTAAATATGAATTATCTAGAACCACTCTTCCCCCAACACTTGATACATTAATTCAACTCTCTATCAGTATAGATAGAAGAATCAGAGAACGTAAAGCTGAAAAGGCTCTCTCTAATTCATCTTGGAAAAAACCCAATCCACCTTTGCGCATGCCTAATAAACCCTTGCAACCCAGTGAACCTATGGAAGTTGGGGTTATTAGGGGACTTTTATCTATGGAAGAAAAAACAAAAAGGAGAGACTTAAATCTCTGTATGTACTGTGCTTCAAATAATCATCTCCTACAAGAATGTCCTCTTCTAAAACGCTCTAAAGGAGATAAGCCTAAAATTAATACCTCAATTCTGAAAACACTTCCCTCTTCATCCGCTCATCAGTTTGCAGTACCTCTAATTTTACAGTGGGACAAAGAAAGAATCAAGACTGAAGCTATTATTGATTCTGGAGCTACGGGGATATTCATAGATTCTTCGTTCGTTGAAACCAATAAAATTCCATTTATGAAAAAAGCATCTTTTATCTCCATCAGAGTTATTGATGGATCTTTAATCCCCTCTGGTCCTATAAAAAAATGAAACTATTCCTATTAGGGCCATTGTCAATAATAACCATTCAGAATTTCTTGTTTTTGATATTATAAAATCCCCTCTTTTTCCAATCATCTTAGGTATCATCTGGTTACAAACTCATAATCCCTTCATTCGTTGGGCTCCCTTACTCTCTCCTTTGACTCAGAGTATTGTAAGGACAGTTGTCGCCCTCAAATTCCAATATTTCAATTAAAACAAGAAACCTTAATACCAGAACAATATTCTGATTTTTCTGATGGATCTCGTAACAAAAAAGCCGATGCTCTTTCCAGAATTCCTGTTAATCCTTCTCCAAAATGGAAAACCTTCGCAATATTGTCAAACAATAAAATTATTGGACTTACAACTACTATATTGGATGGACTGAAACAATTATCTCACAAGGAACTTGAGTTACCGTCTACTCCTAAATTGTTCAAAAAAGATGGAATCTTTTATTTCAAAAATAGAATTTATATTCCTTCAAAACTCCAACATAACCTTTTAAAATTAATTCATGATTCTCCCCTTGCTGGACATCCCGGAATAAAAAAGACAATTGAACTCTCTACTAGACAATATTGGTGGCCTCGTCAAGACAAAACCATTGAAACTTATGTAAGGTCTTGTCCAGTTTGTCAAAGGTCCAAAGCGGAAAAACAATTAAAGAGATACCTTGAAAATTCTATGGTCTTGCATAAAAAGAATTATGATGTTAAAAGGTGAGCTCATCCTAATTCTAAATTTGGTGACACTGTTTGGCTATCTTCCAAAAATATTTCTACTAACCGTCCCTAAGAAACTTGGTCCTCTTTTCCTTGGACCTTTTCAAATTGAATCCATTATTAATGAAAATGCTGTGAAATTGAAACTTCCTCCTTCACTTAAATGTCATCCTGTTTTCCATGTTTTCCTTCTCAAGTCTTTTCTCCCAGATCCCTTCCATAGGGAACAATTGTCAAGGCTTGACCCCATTGAAGTTCAAGGTGAATTGTAATATGAAATAGAGAGAATTATTGACTCCAGACTTCATAGAGATAACTTACAATACTTTATTAAATGGAAGGGTTATGGAGATGTAGATAAAACCTGGGAGAATTCCTCTGAAATGCATGCAAAGAAGTTAATTACTGCGTTTCACAGAAGGTACCCTCAGAAACCGAGGTAACAGCACCCGAAGTGTGCTCCTTAGGTGGGGGGTCCTGTCATGCGGTAACACTTCCGGGTTCGGTACTTCCGCGATGCGGAGCTGACCCTGCCCCCCTCTGACGTGGCTCTGACCCCATGTACACAATAGATGAGGGAAACATGAACAGGACATGGATAGGGCAGGACAGGACAGGACTGTACATGAACTGGGAATACAAGACAAATAAAAAGAGACAAGAGATACAAGGAAAAACAAGAGGAGACATAACTAAGTACTATATATGTTATAAACATTGGAGATTTAGGCATACATAAATGGCCAAGATGTATGCAGCCCACCACTGCGCCGAAGTACTCCAATTACGGTGGGTCCTAACTGCCTAGATATGCATGACTAAATGAACAACAATAAAACAAAGACAGTACTTACCTTTGTCATGCGGTAACACTTCCGGGTTCAGCACTAACGCGATGCGGAGCTGACCCCACCCCCCTCTGACGCGGCTCTGACTGTACTTAAGAAGTCCGCGCCAGAGAGAGGGCGCTTGGTGATTGTGTGACCTACTTCCGCCATACTCGCCGGCTCTCGAGGCTCGGATAATGTGGGACCGACTTCCTGGTATACACGCCGGCTCCATAGACTCTGAGAAGCCGTCCTAGCCTTTGAGCTAATGCATGGATGATACTGCATGCCATGGAGGATTACTGGAGAACTGATACTTGTTAATTATCAAGTGGACTATAACTTTGAACTCTTGGAGGATAACTCACCTTAACCTTAAGTATACCTTTCAGATATTCTCTGCTATCTCATTTATTGATGAACTATTTACTGCTTGCTTAAAACTTCACTGCTTCAAGCTACTAATTATATGGAGGACAACTCCCATCAAGCTTAATCACTATGAACTGTTCCTGCTTTGCAAATATTCTCAGCTACTTGCTTAAAGTTATTATTGAAGATTATTCTCATTAACCTAAAGAATGTTACTTAATGCATCTCTGAGGAAATACTTATTAATGAACTTTGTGTTGTTGACTACTTGCACTTCTTCTTATTGGATTATTGCCTAAATGCAATTCATTTAAGTTTAACACTTATTAAAACTTCTTTTGAATCAAGTTACCAGCAATTCTCTATTTTCTTAAAGCTACAGTATTGATACTTTAAAGATTCTCACTATTGTAATTAGGGAGTTTTACAAGCTGCATTTGAGTTCCAATCCAAATCACCCAAGTACCGTAACAACCTTCAAGGAAAGGAGCAGAGGAAATGAGACCACTGCTAACAGGAACATACTGAAACAAAAAGGATTAAATGGCAAAGGAACGGGTGTGGGAATTTAAAAACAAACCTTTAAAGGAATCCAGGAGATTGGGAATTCCAGGAACGGAATACAGGAATGAACCCAGAAAACAAGACAGAGCATAAAGAAAACAAGACAGAGTAGAAAACCAGAAAAACTAAACAAGAATTGTAAAAAGAGTACTGGATACCAGAAGCCAAGGCCAGAAATCTCCGCAGAATGGAACAGGATGTGACATAGGATAGTTGATGCATGGAATAGCCTTTCAGCCGAAGTGGTAGAGGTTAACACAGTAAAGGAGTTTAAGCATGCGTGGGATAGGCATAAGGCTATCCTAACTATAAGATAAGGACAGGGACTAATGAAAGTATTTAGTAAATTGGGCAGACTAGATGGGCAAAATGGTTCTTATCTGCCGTCACATTTTATGTTTCTATGTCAAATAGTGAATGCCGGATGGCTGCTGGGTCAGAGAATCTCCTAAACTGCAAGTCTTGTGGGGTGTTCCCCATATGCCATGTTAGTACCTACCAAAAGTGGTGCAAGAAAGGACAACCGTTGAACCAGCGCCAGGTTCATTGGCGCCCATGACTCATTGATGCTCGTAGGGAGCTAGCCTATCTGGTCGGATCAAACAGAAGAGCTAGTGCAACTCACTTTGCTGAAAAACTGAATGCTGTCCATGATAGAAAGGTGACAGAACACACAGTGCATTACAGTTTTTTGCGTTTGGAACTACATAACCGCAAACCGGTCAGAGTTCCCATGATGGCCCCCGTCTTCTGCCAAATGTGCCTTCATTGGGACGAGAGTGTCATAACTGGACCATGGAGCAATAGAAGAAGGGTGCCTGGTCTGATGAATCATGGTTTCTTTTAGATCAGGTGGAAGGCTGGGTTTGTATGTGTCGTTTACTTGGGGAAGAGATGGTCTGCTCTCTGTAACCTCCTCTTTTGGCCTCACGCAGTTGTCTACTTCAGCAACTCATACAGCAGGAAACACTCTTGACCTCATCTTCACCAATCTCTGTACCACCTCTAATCTCTCCACTGTTCCATTTCCTTTGTCTCACCACCATCTGCTAACATTTTACATCAGCATACCCCGTACCCAAATTTCACCACTCTCAACTCTCCAATCTCGCAGAAACCTCAACTGCCTTGATCTCCAGCATTTCTCCACCAAACTCCAAACTCTCCTTTTACCAAATCTCACTTAACCCTAACTCTGTAACTTCACTCTACAACTTAATTCTCTCTTCTCAACTTGACATCATTGCACCTCCTACAATTAAATGCAGCAAGCGCCCCCAATTACAACACTGGCACACAAAGCTGACACGTTACCTGCAAAAATGTTCTAGAACTGCTGAACACTGCTGGAGAAAGTCTCACTTTGCATCTGACTTCCTCCACTTTAAATTTATGCTGCGCTCCTACAACCTGGCTCTTTCCGCTGCAAAAGGTAATTACTTTAACACCCTCATAAGTACACTGTCCCATCAACCCAAACACCTATTTCACACTTTTGATGCTCTTCTTCGCGCTTTTACTCCCCCTCCTTCTACCACCTTGTCCGCCACAAATTTTGCATCTCACTTCACTGAGAAGATCTCTACAATCAGAGATGAGATCGCTAATTTCTCTCCTTCCCCTACAAATACATCACCCAACTCCACCATTCTACACTCATTCGCACCTGCTACAGGAGAAGAGGTTTCTTCTCTGCTCCGGTCCTCCCGCCCCACTACCTGTTCCCTCGATCTTATTCCCTCGTATCTCATCCGCACTTTGTCTCCCTCTCACTAACATTTTCAATCTCTCTGGCACATTTCCCTCACCCTTCAACCATGCAACTGTAATCCCAATTCTGAAAAATACCAGTCTTAACCCCAACTCCCCATCCAACTACCGCCCTATCTCGCTATTGCCATTTGCCTCCAAGATCCTCGAGAGAGTTGTGTACACCAGACTGACTGACTTTCTCGAATCCAACTCTATGCTTGACCCACTTCAGTCTAGATCGCGTGCTGGTCATTCTGTCAAAACGGCTGTGACCAAAGTATCCAACAATTTAATTTCTGCTAAATCTCGCGGCCATTACTCTATCCTAATCCTCCTTGATCTTTCTGCTGCCTTTGACACTGTTGATCATCAACAGCTTCTTCGCATTCTCTGTAATTTTGGTCTACAGGATACTGCTCTCTCCCGGTGCTCCTCCTACCTCTCCTAGCGCTCTTTCAGTGCTTTTTTCTCTTACTCTGCCTCTTCCCCCCAACCACTCTCTGCGTCCCCCTAGGTTCTGTCCTTGGTCCCCTACTGTTCTCTATCTAGACTGCCTCCCTTGGTAATCTCATCAGCTCCTTTGGCTTCCGTTATCATTTCTATGCGGATGACATGCAAATCTACCTGTCCTCTCCTGATCTCTCTCCACCCATCTTGACTTGTAGCTCTGACTGTCTCTCTTCGATCTCCAACTGGATGGCTGCTCACTTCCTTAAACTCAACCTGTCCAAAACTGAACTTCTGGTCTTTTCTCCCTCAAGTGTTACTACTCCTGTGTCTGTCTCCCTCCAAGTCAACGGCGCTACCATCACCTCTACCTCACAGACTCGCTGCCTGGGTGTTCTTTTTGACTCCAACCTCTCCTTCACCCCTCATATCCAATCAATCACCAAATCCTGTCGCTTCCATCTCAAAAACATAGCGCGCATTCGCCCCTATTTAACCCCAGATGCGGCTAAGGTGCTGGTCCATGCTCTTGTTCTCTCTCGCCTTGACTACTGCAATACCCTTCTCAGTGGTCTTACATGTTCTCAGATTGCACCGCTGCAATCTTTAATGAATGTGTCGGCGAGGCACATTTTCCTGTCCCCTCGCACCTTCCACGCCTCCCCACTCTGTCAGGGCTCTCACCGTGACATCCAGACGTGGTTGCCCCAGCTTGATGTTTATTCCTGGACATTACCTGTGGCTGCTCCTATCATCTCAGCCCACCTGAAGCAGATGCCTGATAAGACAGGTATAAGACACTGCCTCTCCCTGAGGGCAGTGTCAGTTCATTGACTCTGGTTCTGCTGTCTGGTTCCTGTTTTTGTGTATCCAGATCGTTTGCTCCTGGCTCCTGACCTTGGTTTATTCGCATTGTGTATCCTGACTTCTGGCTTCCTCTGACCTTGGCTTTCTTATTGTGTATCCTGACTTCTTGCATCCTCTGACTTTGGCTTACCCTCGACGATTCTCCTGCTTGTGTCCTTACCTGTACTGCGACTTGGAGCAATATCCTGCACAGCACCCGTGCACAGACTCACAGGCCAGGTGAAATCTTACCTGACCATCTTGGCCTGTATTTAATTGCAAGGGTGAGCATAAATCTCTGCCTACCGGACTTCCAACTAAGGTAAGCCGTGACACAGTCCCTGCATTGGCTTCCAGTTAGAAATGGGGCCTAATTTAAAATTCTGGTGCTTGCTTACAAGTCCTTACATAATGCTGCTCCAACCTACCTATCCTCCCTAATACACAAGCAGGGCCGCCATCAGGGGGTGACAACCATGACTGTTGTCACGGGCCCGGCGGCCCTGAGGGGCCCGGACTGCTCTGGCAGTCCCGGCCCCCACTTTCTTTCTCTGCACACATAGATAGCGAATATCACAATCTATGTGTGCAGCCGCGGGCCCCCGGCTCCCTGTTACCGCAGAGGGGGCCCAGGCAGCACACAGCTTCTCCTCTCTTCTCTCTTCTAACAACTCTCGTGAGACCCGCAGAGCGTTGCAATGGTAACCGGGTCTCGCAAGAGTTATTAGAAGAGAGAAGAGAGGAGAAGCTGTGTGCTGCCTGTGCCCCCTCTGCAGTAACAAGAAGCGGGGGCCCCCCCACCAGACCAATCTCCCCCCTCCCTGGACACAGGTAAGCAGGGAGGGGGGAATATCATTTACATTTACACACACACACACACTGCATACACTAACAACACACACACACACACTGCATACACTAACACAACACACACACACACTGCATACATTAACACTAACACAACACACACACACTGCATACACTAACACAACACACACTGCACACACTAACACAACACACACACACACTGCATACATTAATACAACACACACACACACTGCATACACTAAGACAACACACTCTGCATACACTAACACAACATACACTCTGCATACACTAACACACACTCTGCATCCGCTACACATTAACACACACTCTGCATTCACTACACTAACACACTCTCTGCATTCACTACACATTAACACACACTCTGCATTCATTACAAATTTACACACACTCTGCATTCACTGCATTAACACACACACTACATTCATTACACTGACACACTCTGCATTCACTACACACTAACACACACTCTGCATTCATTACACACTAACACACACTCTGCATTCACTATACTGACACACACTCTGCATTCACTACACTAACATACACTCTGCATTAACTGTACACACAGCATCCACTACACAAACATCCTGTATTTACAGTACACACACATAGGCATGCGCAGCCTATTGCATTAGGGTGTGCACCCTAAAGCACAAGCACACGCCGCGTATATATATATGTATGTATGTATGTGTATATATATATATATATATATATATACACACATACACATATATACACACATACACACAC
>OW240912.1:301126132-301196959 GCA_933207985.1 Pelobates cultripes | reverse complement strand
TACACACACAAAGACAATGCATCCTTTGCACACACATGCAAACACACACACTTCTTTTCTTACATACACACAGAAACACAATGCATCTCTTACACTCAATGCACACACATACAGACACACACCTTGCATCCCTTATGCATACAAACACAGATTCACACAATGCATCCCTTACACACAACCAGAAACACATAATACATCCCTTATACACAAATACACACTGCTTCCACTACACACAAACACACTGCATCACCTGCACAAACTGGTAACCCTAAACACTACATACCATAAGCACACATTAGATCCTCTACAATAACACATAACACATCCCCTACACACTCCACTCCCTGTGAGCGAACTCATGGGTGGGTGGAACTTATGAGTGGGCCTTATGGGCATACTCACCGTCAGGCCCTGGGGCCCAGACCTTGAGCTGTGTAAGGGGCCCCAAAAAATGGAGCTGCTTCCAATTCTCCCAGAACATTGAATTTTGTGACCACAGTTGCAAACAGCCTCCAGAGATCCTGTTCTACACCAGACCAGTGGAGCCAAACTGCAGCCCATCATCATCCTCATCTGCTTGTAAGTAGGCAATCTAGTATATTATTAGTGACACTAATCTATAATGTACCTCACATTAAAGGGACACTATAGCTTAATGAAGTGGTTCTGGTGTCTATAGCTGGTCCCTGCAGGTTTTTTAATGTAAACACACACTGTGTGCAGCACTGGCGTTAGTTCATATGGGTGGGGCATTGTGATGTCACATGGGGGGGCAGCAAATTTTTATTTTGTCTAGGGCGGCAAAAATCCTTGCACCGGCACTGATCCTGGGCAGGTGCACCAGTCTACTGGTGACCCACAGGAGGGGAGTGCACTGATTGCACTGCACTCTCCTCCTGTCCAGCCCCATCTTTACCGCAGTGCAAGTGCCCTCTGCCCCTAATTTACAGTGGCTCACACTCACAACAAGCAGTGCCTGGAGCCGTGAAGGAGCGGGTATGGCAAAGAGCTACTGATTAGCATAACATCAATATCCGTTATAAAACCAGGAAAAGGTGGGCATGGATGGTGAACTGATTTGGTGGTGCAATGGGCCACTTGACTGGTTTTGCCCCCCAGGCCTAAGGCTGCCAGCCCTCCCCTGCTTGCAATTATGTGCAAAATAAAGTGTTACCACAAACAGTGCTTCATTCAATATGGCACTTTACTCACATTGGCAAATATATTATGAAGGATGTCCCATTGAAGTATTCAATATATAATAGAGAGAAACAAAAAAAGGAAAGATAGAGTAATATTGTTTTAAAAGTATAATCCAATAAAAATTAGGAAAATAACTCACAAACATAGAGCCTATGTAAATGGTACATTGCATGTGTATACTTTTCTACACCATCACCAGTCTCTGTTTCCAACTCTTTAGGAGAGACCGGTACTTCCTTACACAAACCTTTACTTCATTATAGGGGGGGGAGGGGAGGAGTGGGGGAGAGGCTTTGCTATCCATACAAGGTGTGGCTGCTTAATGTTTAGGATGACAAACGTAATAAGAATTCTTGGAATGCTCCAGTCTAAATTTGTGTGAATGTCCTCAAATAATTTTTTAAATTTGTTTCTTTCTTTTTTTAAATTACCCTACGAATGGTGAGACTTGAATTGCATTTTAATATAGTGGATGAGTCGGTTGAATTGCAATATGTGAACCATATTTGCCAAAATGTGTCAGAGTGACAGCCACTCGAGACATTTAATCCCTGTAATGTAAGCATTGTCCTTTCTCCAGAACAGCAATGTCTTACATTGTAGGATTAAGCAGGCAGGGACATGGCACCCAGATCGCTTCATTAAGATCAAGTGGTCTGGATGCATATATTGTCCATTTAACATTAATTACAAAAGAGATATCTTTATTAACTGGTAGTTCAGTAACCAAACTCTTGTAACTTGTTTTAACACTCCTGTCTTGCTGATCATTTCATAACAGCATCTTCCACCCTCTTGTTCCCATAATGACTCACTGATAGCAGACGTTTTGGCATAACTTTGGATGACATTTGATTCTTGCCACCTCTTTTTTTCTTATTAACATTAACATGGAAGCTAGAATTAATAGTTTCTTCTTATTTAACAGATGCAATATGCCAATTCTTCTGTTGCACAATTTGCAAGATTCAAAGTGAACTGGCATTTACATGGAATTGACATTATTGAATAAAACACTGAAAAAAAACCATAACTTGTGTTAAAGGAACATTCCACGTACCATAAGAACTACAGCTCATTGTAGTGGGTAGGGTGCCCAGAGTGCCTTTGGCAACACCCATTGTAAGGAGTCACTTTATGTAGCATGGCTGAGCAGACCGCGGAGAGCAGGTACAGAGGGGCATGGGGGAGAGACACATGGAAGGGTTGAGGGGGTAGAGAAATTGACACATGGAGGGAAAGGTGGGATTGAGACACATGGAATGGACTGGAGGGGAATTGACACACATGGAAGGGACTGGGGGGAATTGAGAAATATGGTTGGGCTGGGGGGGGATTGACACATGGAGGGATGGGTGGGATTGAGACATATGGAAGAGACTGAGGGGGGAATTGACACATGCAAAGGACTGGGGGGAATTGACACATGTAACGGACTGTGTGGGATTGAGATACATGGAGAGATGGGAGGAATTGAGACACGTGGAGGGACTGGGGGGGGACTGACACATGGAAAGGACTGGGGAAGGGACTTTGGGGTGAATTGAGACACTTAGTGGGATTCGGGGTAATTGAGACAAATGGAGGGGGGGGGATTGACACATAAAGTACTGGAGCAAATTGACACATGGAAGGGAGTGGGGCGGAATTTACACATGGAAGGGACTGGGGGCGATTTGAGACACATGGTGGGATGGGAAGGAATTAACACATGAAAGGGACTGGGGTGTGTGGAAATTGACACATGGAAGGAACTGGGAGGTAATGGACATATGGAAGGGTGTGGGGGTGAATTAGGACACATGGAGGGATGTGGGGAAATTGACACACATGGAGGGATGTGGGGAAATTGACATACATGGAGGTATGGGGGGAATTGACACACATGCAGGGATGGGGGGATTGAGACACATGGAAGGGACTGGGGGGAATTGACACATTAAATGGACTGGGGGTGAAGTGAGATACATCGATGGACTTGGGGTGGAAATTGACACATTGAATGAACTGTGAGGTAATGGACATATGGAAGGGTGTGGGGGTGAATTAGGACACATGGAGGGATGTGGGGAAATTGACACACATGGAGGGATGTGGGGAAATTGACATACATGGAGGTATGGGGGGAATTGACACACATGCAGGGATGGGGGGATTGAGACACATGGAAGGGACTGGGGGGAATTGACACATTAAATGGACTGGGGGTGAAGTGAGATACATCGATGGACTTGGGGTGGAAATTGACACATGTAAGGGACTTGGGGGTAGATTGACACAGAAAGGACTAGGGGTGAAATTAAGACACGTTCAAGGTGTGATTGAGACACATGGAAGGGCTAGAAGGGAATTGAGAAACATGGAAAGGGGAATGGGATACATGGAGGTGCTGGAGGGGGGGAGAATGAGACACATGGAAGGACTGGGGGGGGGGATGAGACATATGGTTGGGTGGGGGGGGCAGGTTAATTTTTGCACCGGAGCCCGGTGTTTCTAGTTACGCCTCTGAGTGTTCCTTTAACCTTTTTATTCATGAGATGTTCTGTTTGTAGTAAAGATTTAGCATTTTCATGAAAATCTAGTTCAGACTGGGCAAACATTGGAAATAAAGAAAAGAAATAGAAACATTGTTTTGTTTCTCTTCGTCTCTGTGTGCGTTCTCCATGCTGACTGTCAAATGCAAAGGACAGTGCTTATAGCAATGACAGACAGGAAGCTAAGATGGAGGTGTCCAGTGGCAGAATAAACAAGTATGAATTTCTACTGTAAAGTTCATATAAGTAAGTATAATATTAAAAATCCTGGGAAGTTTTAGTTTCTCAATTAAGCAATCATTCATTCATATGCATCTGGAATGCTGTTTGTATGTAACCTCTGAGACTGTAACCTTTAATATGGAAAACATCGTTCAATATTTACTTACTTTTTCTTTTTATTATTTACATTCCTTTACACTTATCGTTCTATTTATTATACGCAACCAAACATCCACTGTGTGGTGCTTTTTACTGCAGTACACACTGAGTCAGATTTAGTTATTTATGGGTATTTTGAAAAGTTTGAACCTCCCCCCCCCCAAAAAAAAAAAATATTCAGGTCAATTAAAATATAAACATTATTTTTTTTTTTCAATTTGACAATTTTTATTTTGTCATATATCAAAAGGCAGTATAAGGGGGGTACAGAATAAAGAAGGGAAGGTGGGGAAGGATGTAGGCAACGTTGTTTACACGTAAATCGTTTTCGTCTCGGATATGTGCAGTATATGTTTCACATTTCACATCACGTGTTCCACATTTCAAATGCTAGCGTATACAATATTACCCATTACACTTTAAACGGTCATGTTTTCCCAATCTGTATTTGCTGCCTGTCTCTGAGTCGCAGGTGTGGTATGGAGTACTGGTCGTAACATCGCCACTGTTGTGGTTGGATCCGTGGGTGAATTGCTTTACGGCACGTGTATTGTGTCATTCTCTCTTATCCCTTGCGTGTTGTTCTGGCCCCCTGCCCCTGCGTACTGGTCTCCTTAGGGGAGACTGGGTTTTACCCCCACAGGATCTTGCGTACTGTGATTGCTTGGTGGTAGCGTCTGGGCTGGGAGTACATGAGCCACTAGCGGGATGCTCACTAGAGCGGTTATCTATATACACTTACACATATTGAGTTGTAGCGCAAAAAATGGAGTGGGGGGGTGGGGGTAGGGTGTGCTGAAAAGTGAAGGGAAGGGTTTAAGGGAAGGAAAGGGAAGAGATTCCGTGTATGGATCTCTTGAACCGGTGCTCCTCTTTGTCCTCTCCCTAGACCTATGTTCCTAGTTGCTAGTTCCGCCTCTCTACCTCTAGTGTATCATCGACTCTATGCGTTAGGACCTCCTCCTGGGTCAAGTCACCTACGTTCCCTGTCTCTCTTGCTTTGGTTCTCTACTCAAGCCTTCGTGTCTTAGCGTACCTATACGTCTTGAGTCCCGGAGTGGTGTGCACTTTTCTGAATGTAATTTGCCCATTTGATTTTTGTGTCTATGATCGTGCGGTTATTTGTAATGTATTTATTTGCCATAGCTTCATATTCCCAGTTTGTGGATATTTGTGTTAGGAGATCGTGTCTGCTGGGCGCTCGTGGTTGTTTCCACTGTCTGGCTATCAGGGTTACTGCCGCTATAAGCACCTGGAATATCAATTGTCTTTCCTGCTTGCGCCAGAGGGCAAGATGCATGAATAGTATACCCTGTTCAGGTCCCAAGCTGTATGGGCGGCCTATTACGTCAGTGATTATCCCCTCCACCATCTCCCAGTAGGGAGTGATTATCGGGCACGTCCACCAAATGTGGTACATTGTTCCCCTTTCTCCGCAACCCCTCCAGCATTCCCCTGAGCTTCCCGGGTATATTTTTGCTAGTTTGTCTGGGACCATATACCATCTGTACATAATTTTCCTCATTGTTTCTAGGTGGGTCGCGCATGATGTGTGTCCTTTGTGTGTTTGGAATGCCTGTTTCCAGTCTAGGTCTGCTATTGGTCGCCCTATGTCCTTCTGCCAGGCTTCTCTAAAGTCTCCGTGTCCGTTTGTATCTACTGTATTCAGTAGCGCATAAAGTTTTGATAGGATTTTTTTGGGTATACTGCCCTGTAAGCATATTTGTTCTAAGGCACCAATGTTTGGCGGTTCGGTACCCGAATCTTTACCGTGTGAGGCCACAAATGATTTCAGTTGGAGGTAAGGGAATATGTGTCTGGAGTGCAAGGAGAACTTGGTTTGCAGTGTCGGGAATGGCAGTAACTCGTTGTTCACGCAGATCTGGCTAAGGTGGGTACAACCCCCTCTCACCCAGGGAGCGTGGTCAAACGTCGGTATGCCCACCGATATGCTCGTGAGTGGGATGTTCCTTATGTTTGGTCCGACCATGCCCAGTGATGCCCTCACTGTGTCCCATGTCTTGATCATTGCTGCCGTGGTTGGTAACATGGTTGTGTACGGTGGTCGTAATCTGTGCGGCAGCTGGTATAAGTGTCGCAGCCCCTGTTTGCATGCCCAGTGTGCTTCTATGTGTACCCACTGGGGGGGGTCTTCTACTACGTTTGTCGCTGCTATGGCAGTCAGCAGTGTGGCTCTGTGGTAAGAACGAATGTTGGGCATGCCCAATCCCCCTTCTTTAACAGGTTTTTGTAAGAGTTTGCTGGCTACCCTCACCTTGCGGTTGGCCCACACAAACCGTACGAACAGTTTTTGAATTGTGCTCACATATAGACCTGGCAGACTAATCGGGACTGTGCGCAGCAGATATTGGAGTTTGGGAAGTATAGACATCTTAATCGCCGCCAGTCTGCCCAGCCACGAGAGATATTTGCCCTCCCATGTGTGTAACGTGTCTGTAAATGATTTGATCAGTTTGGTAAAGTTTAGCTTGAACAAATGGGGTAGGTGGGGGGGTATATGTACGCCCAAGAAGGTAATATAATCTTTTCTCCAGTCAAAGGAGAAAAGCCCACTCAAGTGTTTCAGCCGATGAGATTGGACTCCCACTCCCATAGCCTGTGATTTAGTGACATTCAATTTGTAATAGGAGTTAAGGCCGTATTCTTTAATGTCCTTCATAAGGTTCGGTAGTGAAATTTGGGGTTGTGTTAATGTCAACATGACATCGTCCGCAAACAAATTGATTTTGTATTCCCTATCGCCCACTGTTACTCCATGTATGGAGCTGTTGGCCCGTATTGTCTCTGCTAACGGCTCTAAAGCCAACACATATAGTAAGGGAGAGAGTGGGCATCCCTGCCTCGTCCCGTTGGTGATGTTAAAGGGTTCCGATGTGAAGCCCGCAGTGACCACCTGAGCCGATGGTTTGCTGTATAAGGCCTCCACCGCCGAGCAGAATGCCCTCGGCATCCCAAACTTATCCAGGACCGCTCTCAGGAACATCCAGCTCAGGCGGTCGAAGGCCTTCTCCGCGTCCAATGAAAGCGTTACACATTCTGTTTGTTGCCTGTGTACGCTGTGTATAATGTCGATGACCTTTCTCGTGTTGTCCCCCCCTTGTCTCCCTTTAACAAATCCGACTTGATCATTCCTTATCAGGTGCGGGAGGATTGTGCCCAACCTAATGGCGTAAATTTTCGCGAAGAGTTTTGTGTCAGTGTTTAGCAACGATATTGGTCGAAAATTTTGTGGGTGGATTGGTGGTTTGCCCGGTTTAGGCAATGTTATGATATGGGCTTTGAGGGCTTCTGGCGGGAGTGCGTGCCTCTTGGCTGCTTCATTAAACGCGTTAGTAAGGTGAGGGGCTAGGATTTTTTGGAAGTGCTTGTAGTAACAGTTGGCAAACCCGTCTGGGCCTGGGGCTTTATCAGAAGGTAGAGAGTCAATTGCTCTCACCACCTCTGTTTCTGTTATCAATGTGGCTAGGCTGTCTTGTTGAGCGGGTGTGAGTTTGGGCAGTGCGATCTTGTCTAAGTAGGAGGCTATTTTGGCCCCCTGTGGTTGGGGTGTATTTGGGTCGTCCCTGAGATTGTACAATGCTTCGTAGTATTTCGCAAATGCGTTGCTAATGTCCTTGGGCGCCACTATTTTCTGTCCGCTTGGAGACAGCAAGTATGCTATTTTTTGGGCTGCTTGTTGTGACTTTAATCGTTGTGCTAACAGTTTACCTGCCTTGTTTCCCTGTGTGTAGTTTTGAGCCTTTAGCCTTTTCAAGTGATATCCCACTTGTTCTAATGACATTTGGTGTATCTGTCTTGTGAGTTTCGCGATTTGATCTACAGTTCGCGTGATGGCGTTATTTGGTTTTGTGTCGTAGCGCGCTGGAGGTCTGTTTGGTATGTGTGGAGCTGAATTTGGGATTTTCTTTTTAGGTATGCTGCCCGTTGTATCATTTGTCCCCTTATCACTGATTTGTGGGCCTGCCACAGGGTACCGCGGCTCGTTTCAGGTCTATCATTATCTTGGAAGTAGTGGGCTAAGTTTTGGGTCAGCTCCGTGCAGAAGGCGCTATCCTTCAGTAATGTTGCGTTTAGTCGCCACGGACTTCTATGGGTCGGGTCATATAGGTTTTTTTAACGTTAGTTCCACCGGGGCATGGTCGGACCATGTGATCTGTCCTATCTCGCATTGGGCCGTTTGGTCTATCCCTGTCCCTGAGATAAGGAAGCCATCAATGCGGGAGTAGGTGTTGTGCACTGTCGAAAAGAATGTATACCCCCTTTCCCCTACATGAGTGGCTCTCCATACATCGTACAAATGGTTGTTGTGTATAAGCTTGCAGAGCGCCTTACTTTGTTTGCGGAGGGGTGCGGTGCGTTTCCTAGCTGGAGCTAATGTCGTGTCCATGGAGGGGTCAAAAACGTGATTGAAGTCGCCGCATATGACTGTCGTCCCTATCTGTACTGACTGCAGTTTCTGAATAAGTTTGTGTAAAAAGTTGCGCTGGTTCGTGTTGGGGGCGTAGATGTTCGCTATGGTGTAGGGCATGTCATTAAGCGTGCCTACTATAATGACATATCTACCGTCCGGGTCAATATGTTGGGAATGCGGAGTATAGGCCACATTTTTGCTAATTAGTATGGAGGTGCCTTTGGTTTTGCTTGCCGATGTGGCATGGATTTGTATGGGATAGTCTTTCCGTAGGACGGTGGGATGTGCATTGGTCATGAAATGTGTCTCTTGAAGGCATAGAACGTCTACTGCTTTATGTTTGATCTCTCGGTATAGGAGGTGTCTCTTAACCGGGATGTTCAGTCCCCTAACATTGTGTGAGTAGATTTTCAGGGTGGAAGGTGGTCATAAAATGTTATTTGTGCTTGTGTTTGATCTATATATGTCGGGGGGTCCCTGTGTCCCAGTTCCTCCGAACTCAAGGGCTGTCCCCAGGCAGCTTGAGGGCTGCTTCGCATGATTCTTGGCTCAGAGGAAGAGAGCGGCATGATCTCCGCCTTGTCTAAATTTGGACGGTGGCTTACGGAGCACGTAGCAGGTGGGAGGGGTGTGTGAGGTGCAAGTATGAGTACAAACATAAAAACAAAATAGGAAACAGTAATAGGAAAGTTATAACAAATCAACTTTTTCGCCGAAATATCGGCTATGCACCAGTTGGTGGTGCGGTGGGGGTAGAAACTAATGGTTTCTGTCCTGGCTGCGGTTCGTCGGCCGCGGCTTTTGCTCGCGTGTTTTGCTTTTTTGTCTGGGTGACCCTCTTTTTTTTTTTTTTTTTTAGCATAATAAGAAAGTTTGCGTGAATGGGCTGTCGCTGTCTACCTGCCTGTATCCTGAGATTGCACGTTGGCATAGTTCAATAGAAAAGGAAAAAAATTTTTTTTTTTTTTTAATAAGAAAGTTTGCGTGAATGGGTTGTCGCTGTCTACCTGCCTGTATCCTGAGATTGCACGTTGGCATAGTTCAATAGAAAAGAAAAAAATTTTTTTTTTTTTTTGTGGTTTTCTCTTTCTTTTCCCTACCTCTCTATGTGTTTGTATGTCGGAGCTTTCTGGGTTCTGTGAGAGGGCGGGTGGGGGCTCCCCTGTCTAGGCTTTCCCGGAGTCGGTCTCTATGTCACAATATCCACGTCTTAGTCTCCCGTCTAGCCCTGTTCCCCAGATTACCTATGGCACCCACTCTCCCAGTCCTCCTGACCCTTGTCTTTGCATGTGCATTTGTCTTTTGCTCCCATTTACATTGCCCTTACAACATAAGAGAGTTAAACTAAACATATGTTATACAAGCCTGGATTCAAATGGCTGGATCAACAGTTCTCAGGTTCAGCGTCACAGCTTCTTCCCAACTAGGTGACTTAATGTTTGGCTTTCCTCCATGATGGAGGGAGTCTTTGAGTCTCTTTCGTCGCGGGCGGAGTATCTATGCCCCAGGTTCTGAGGATTTTCATTCCTTCGTCTGGGTTCTGTATCGTAGTTGGTCGTCCATTTCTCTGTACGATCAGCTTCACCGGGTATCCCCATCTGTATGGTATTTGTTGTTGGCGGAGTTGCGTCGTGATTCCCGCGAATTCCTTCCTGCGTCTAAGTGTGTATGCTGATATATCGGCATAAATCGCTATTGCTTGGTATGCCGCCGGCATGTCCGTTTTTTTCCTGGTTCTGTTTGCCCTCATTACCTCTTCCTTTATGTGAAAGTAATGCATTCTCAGCAGCACGTCTCTAGGGGTTTCAGGTGGTAAGAAGGTGGGTTTTGGCACTCTGTGAGCCCGATCCATCAGGAACATGTCAGGGGGCACATCAGGGGCGAGCGCTTTGAACAATCCCACTAGGTAGGCCGTGAGTTCTGTCGGACCTATATTTTCCGCTATACCTCTAATGCGGAGGTTATTCCTCCGGCCTCTGTCTTCCAGGTCAGCGGTTTTCCCCTCCTGCGCCTCCATTCTCTCTGTAAGGCTGTCTAGTTTTTCTGCCATGGAGTTTTGGGCCTCCTCATATGCCACCATTTTGTCCTCCAGCCCTGCCGTCCTGTCTCCCAGCTCTTTAACATCTGCACTAATGGTGCGGATTTCATTTTGCAGCGTGAGCTGTAACTTGCCTGCCATAGTGTCCAGCATCGCCTGCAGGATCCCCTGCGTGACCGGTAAGTCGGCAGCCGCCTGTTCTGGGGAGGGAGTGAGCTCTTCCTCGCCGCCATCTTGATTTTCGCCATGCGGTCCAGATCCTCGTGTCTGGCTCGCTTTAACGCCAAAGAAATTAGATTTCTCCCCCCGCTCTGTCTGCCGGCGTTGTTTAGGCTGGGACATCGTGTCTCAGGTCGTGTGGTGTCGGGTCACCCACTTTGCAGCTTGTTTAGGCCGTTGCCGCACGGAGCTCCGGCTACATGCGACCGCTCGCTCCGGAGTCTAGGACACGCCCCCCAAAATATAAACATTATTAACTTAAAGTAACCTAATTAAAAAATGAAAGCTTAGATTTAGTGCTTGTAAAAAGTTAAAGGAACTCTCCACTTGCAGAGGAGAGCACTATTTAGTGTATATATCCCACTGAAAATATGCTTACATTTATTTATGCATTTTTTCTTTGGGGGGGTATATGTAAAAACAGCTTGCAAAAGCTTTTTCACCAAGCATAGACTGACAACTGTGAAGGAGAGGCAATCAGTGACTTCTCACTGATTTTGAGCCTCTTCTTAGCTTTGGATAACTCTCCATCATGCAGTCACTATGGAAAATGTATTCTGCAGATGTAGGTTATATTTACTCGAAAAGGACACAAATGAACATAAAAGTTAATAATAGTGTCCCATATAAGTACACCATAAAATAGATAAAAGTTGGAAGAACCCCAACTTCTTTTTTTTTTAAATTCTTTATTTTTATCATTTTTCTTTTGCGTTTGGTTTTAGGGTACAGAATTAAGAGAGGGTAGGGGGATACAACGTTTCCTTGTCATATATACATTGCAAGCTTATTCAGTTTTTGAGATTTCATGTTTGACAATTTGTTGTTTGGGTAGGTGAGGGCAGGTCAGTCGTCAGGGTGCTGCTATGGCCAGGGCCGGATTAAGAGCACAGTGGGCCTGGTGCTGACAATTATGATGGGCCTAATTACGGAATCTTATCGACCAAAAACACTAAAACAATCATACCTCCCAAGCGTCATGTATCTGATGGAGATGGTGCTGGAAGGATACTCATAGGATGCAGCTATAAGAAAACACATACTCTATGCTAATTTCTCTCTAATTTATACTTTCATCTTTCAAGTAAATCCATAACCCCTAACAGCAGTGTCCAGTGAAGCAGGAAGTCAATGGGCGGGGTAAAAGGGTGTGCCACTGGCGCGCATCACCTGACACGACCTGCCAAAAGGGGTGAACATGCCCAAAAAGGGGGCATGTTTGTCCAAAGAATTGGAAGGTCAGCCTGGCATGAATGCAAGTCAGGCTGCCTGCCAATCCTGCAGGCTGTCCAACTAAGGGCATACTATGCAGGCAGCACCTTGAGCTTGACATAAATGCGTCTAATGATGCGCTCACTCCATTCTTTCTAAGGACTGTCCCCTAGCACTCGCTGGTCCACTTGTCTCCTTACCTTTTTACTAGCAGGCAGAAGTTCCTGGTATATAGTCTGAGACAGAGAAAAGGTGTCTGTAGTGAGTGTAGAAGAAAGGGGACATGCCACAGTGTTAGAGAGACCAACGTCTGCATTACCTAAACTAACTTTAATGTCAGCCAGTGCACACAAGTTTTGTTCCCATACATCCCTCTTAAGCTTCCAAACTTAAAGGAACACTATAGTCACCCGAACAACTACAGCTTATTGTATTTGTTCTGGTAAGTAGAATCATTCTATTCAGGCTTTTTGCAGTAAACACTGTCTTTTCAGAGAAAATAACTCCACTGGCCGCTCCTTAGATGGCTGCAAGAGGTGCTTCCTGGGGCAGTACTGCCTAGTGTGCAGCACTGCCATTCAGTGTCTCCACCCTCTGCATGCAGACACTGAACTTTCCTCATAGAGATGCATTGATTCAATTTATCTTTATGAGGAGATGCTGATTGGCCAGGGCTATGTTGGACTTGTGCTGGCTCTGCCCCTGATCTGCCTAGTTGACAGTCTCAGCCAATCCTATGGGGAAGTATTGTAATTTGCTTAGACCACCACTTCTGAGCCAGCAGCTGCAGAATTGAATACAAGTAATATTTTACTATATTTAGGGAGGCAAGACAGGGGCCAGGATGGTGGTTTTAACATAATAGGGTCAGAAATACATGATTGTGCTCCTTTAAGCAAGAGTATGTGAAGAGTAGTTAAGTTGCCACCTTTCTTGGAAAAAAATACCAGCCTTAATCATTTCTATAATTAATTAGTTATGCGTGACATCACATAAACCACAAGGAGTGACATCAGAGAAAATTCTGTAAAATCACCAACAAACTACTCACAGTTTGATTCTGCTGTATAGATGGATTGCTCCCAGTGTCTCCCTGTCTCCCAGTGTCTCAGTCCCTCAAGTCACCCAGTGTCTCAGTGTCCCTATGTATCACAGTGTCAGTGTCCCCATGTCGCCCAGTCCCCTAGTCTCCCAGTGTCTGTGTCACCATTTCTCCCAGTGTCCCAATGTCTCAGTGTGTCCCCATGTCACTAGGATACTGGGGACACAGAGACCCAGGGACACTGGGAGACATGGGGACACTGAGACATTTAGGGAAACTGGGAGAAATTGGGACACTGAGACACTAGGGACACAGACACTGGGAGACATGGGGACACTGAAACATTTGGGGACACTAGGGACACAGACATGGGAACACAGACACTGGGAGACTAGGGGACACTGGGAGACTAGGGGACAGTTGTGGACATAGACATGTGGACACTGGGACATATAGGGACACTGGGAGACATGGGGACACCAGGCACACTGAGACACTAGGAACACAGACACTGGGAGACATGGAGACACTGAAACATTTGGGGACACAGACACTGGGAGACTAGGGGATACTGGGAGACTAGGGGACACTGGCTGGGAGACAGACACTTGGGGACAGTAGGGACACAGACATGGGAACACAGACACTGGGAGACTAGGGGACACTGGGAGACTAGGGGACAGACACTTGGGGACACTGGGAGATACTGGGGACACTGGCTGGGAGACAGACATTTGGGGACACTAGGGACACAGACATGGGAACACAGACACTGGGAGACTAGGGGACCCTGGGAGACTAGGGGACAGACACTTGGGGACACTGGGAGACATGGGGACAGTTGTGGACATAGAAATGGGGACACTGGGACACATGGGGACACTAGGCACACTGAGAGACATGGGACACAGACACTGGGAGACTTGGGGACACTTAGACACTAGGGACACTGGCTGGGGGACATAGTGTCTCCGTGTCCCAATGTCTCCCAATGTCCCTATGTCTCACAGCATCCCCATGTGTCTCAGCATCCCCATGTGTCCCAGTGTCCCCTAGTGTCTCAGTGTCTCCATGTTTTCCAGTGTCCCCAAGTGTCTGTGTCCCCAGGTCTCCCTAGTGACAGTGTCCCCATGTGTCCCCTAGTGTCTGTGTCCCCATATGTCCCCAAGTGTCTCAGTGTCCCCTAGTGTCTCAGTGTCCCCATGTTTTCCAGTGTCTCCATGTCTCCCAGTGTCTGTGTCCTAGTGTCTCAGTGTCCCCTAGTGTATGTGTCATCATATGTCCCCTAGCGTCTGTGTCCCCAAGTGTCTCAGTGTCCCCATATGTCCCCTAGTGTCTCAGTGTCCCCATGTGTCCCCTAGTGTCTCAGGGTCCCCATGTGTCCCTGCTGCCTTTCCCCCCATCCCTCACTTACCTGAGCTGTAGAGCTGCTGTCTGGACTCTTTGTGCTGTGTAGCTGCTCCCCCACAGATCAGTGAGTAGTAGAGAGAGGCAGGGATATTCTGTAACTTCCTATCCCTGCCTCTCTCCACACACTGTGACCCCTACTGGCCGGTGCTGGTATTGCAGAGTAATTTCCATTTATTCAGAGAAAATGACCTGCATTTGTATTGATGGTATTACTGCAATACCGGCACGGCCAGGGAGCCTCAAATACCGTCTGTGCCATTAAAATACCAGTCAGGTGGCAAACCTAAGAGTAGTGTGTGTAAAAAAAAAAAAAAAAATTTTTTTAAATGGGCCTATTCCATGGGCCTGGGCCTGGGCCTGGAGCTGCAGCTCCATCAGCCCCTATGTTAATCCGGCCCTGGCTATGGCGTGCTTTGAGGACCGGAACGTCCCGTCAGTCTGGTGAATGGTTAGGCTTGTGCTGTCTTAGTCTTTGGTTCCTCGGCCCCTCAGGCCGAGTTTCAGGGTTTTCTGTGGGTAGGGTTTCTGGCTATTGGTTTTCACTGGTGCTGGTCTTTCTATGGGCCCTGCAGTTTCTATCTGTTAGTCTTTTTGTTGGTGGCTCGGTTTTATCTCTGAGCTTTGGTGGGGTTTCCTCGACTCTCAAGACGTTCAGGGGGTCTTTTTGGTTCCCGTGTCTGTGTCTGCTACTGTACGTGACTGTTGGAATTTGTTATGTAGGTAGAAGTTTGTCGTGATATTTGTTGCCTCCCTGAGTTGTGTCCATTAGTGGGGAAAGAGGGAGGTAGGATAGTGGCATGAAAAGCCAGGATGTGTCTGGAGCCGGATGAGGTAGGGGTGCATCGGCTGGTCCCCCAGCCCGGGGTTGCAGGTCTTGATTTGGAGAACCCCAACTTCTTAACATGACATTGCCTTTGAATTATTTTGCAATTATTTTGTGTTCCACAGATACATAGTATACACTTTCATTTTAAAGAGACAGTATATATTTGAGTGTGGTTTATTAATAAGACATTATCTTTTTAAAGTTAATCTGCAAATGTGTTCCAAACTAAAAGTGGAGCCAGAAATCTCCATTGAGACCCTATGGTGTCAGCCTTAAAGGGACACTATAGTCACCTGAACAACTTTAGCTTAATGAAGCAGTTTTGGTGTATAGAACATGCCCCTGCAGCCTCGCTGCTCAATCCTCTGCCATTTTGGAGTTAAATCCCTTTGTTTATGAACCCTAGTCACACCTCCCTGCATGTGACTTGCACAGCTTTCCATAAACACTTCCTGTAAAGAGAGCCCTATTTAGGCTTTCTTATTGCAAGTTCTGTTTAATTAAGATTTTCTTATCCCCTGCTATGTTAATAGCTTGCTAGACCCTGCAAGAGCCTCCTGTATGTGACTAAAGTTCAATTTAGAGATTGAGATACAATTATTTAAGGTAAATTACATCTGTTTGAAAGTGAAACCAGTTTTTTTTTCATGCAGGCTCTGTCAATCATAGCCAGGGGAGGTGTGGCTAGGGCTGCATAAACAGAAACAAAGTGATTTAACTCCTAAATGACAGTGAATTGAGCAGTGAGATTGCAGGGGAATGATCTATACACTAAAACTGCTTTATTTAGCTAAAGTAATTTAGGTGACTATAGTGTTCTTTTAATATGATTGCCTGGTCTACAATTCCAATTGACTTTTTGTATGACACAAAATAGAAGATTTTTTGGGGAACTGAATTGGGGTGGGTGACAAAATGTGCTGAAACTAAGTGGTTGGAACTTGGTCTTCTTATTCTTAATTTTTCTTATATTTTCTCCTACTCATGTTGTAGTCTGCATGGACATTCCAAACAGTATATCACATTCTTACTAGAACACAGGATACATTTTCTAATCTTAAAAGCCTTTTTTTTTTGCTCTATAAATTAAAAACAAAAACTTTTTTCTTTTTCTTACAGTTAGCCCCTGTGTTCTTTCAAGCATGACAGGTGTGGCGGTATACCCTCGAGAAGATGGGTTACTACCGCATAGGTTATCCCTTCCCAGTGTGTATAACTCCAGAGTGATTATACTCTCCTGCACGAAGTGAAGAAGAATTGGTTTTATTAGGGCAAAGCACAACAATTTATATACAGCATGGCATCTCTATTCAGAAGGACACAAAGCACGCCCAGGCGCCTGTGTCAGGGAGATAATTGAGTCAGCTTTCACTTAAACTAATTATCTCCCGGACACAGAAAGTGCACAACAGAAATTCCCCAAAAATATATGTAATATAATGGAGCACCACATGCTACGGAATCTGTTGGCTCTATATAAATGGAAATAATAATAATAATCCCCAGAAAGATCTCTCTGGAGCACTCATTCTGTCCAAAAAGCACCTTGATCGGCTATGGCTAGCCGGAATTAGATGGAAGTCCGAAGTTCAGTGTGACGCAACTAACCTTCTATCCAGCACCCCTGGGTAGAGATTTATGCTGGGTAGAGATTTATGGTCACCTAAAAACACAGCGCTTTCTTTTGTTACATGGAGCTCCCCCAAGTCCTTAGGGTCATTTAATGCCTCATCACCCCCATTCCGCTTTCAAGTTCCAGAAGAGTTCAGAGTTACTCCCGGTCAGACTCCCGTGTCTCATCGGCTCCCTGGTTGCTAAAGGGTGGTTCTGGCGCCGCAAACAAGTGTTGTTGGGTTGGGAGACACGGGATGGAGGGTTAGCCCATAGTGATAAGTCTTTTTAGAAAGGGTGAAAGTTAGGGAGACCTGTAACTGGGTTAGGTGACCAGAGGATTTGTCACTTACAGGTCTTCTATACTTAATATGTTCTTAGGTTTCAAATTATCCCTATTAAAGTCCAGGATAATGGGAGGAATTTCCATATTGTTTGCCTTTTCAATCTTTAATCGTCTTGAATAATTCCTTTCTATATAGTTTCTCTATTCTATCGATTGCTTTATTCAATTCTTGTACACTGAATTTTTTCTCTTTGAATTGTATTTTAGCATGGTTGGTTTGATCGCTGTCTTTTTTTTTTTTAATTGTAATTTTTAATTTTAAGTTTTTTTTACAGCATACGATACAAAGGAAAAAACACAATCTCTGTCTTAACATCTGTGCAGTTCTTCCAGATTTGCCCAAATTCTTTATTGGGGACATTTTCAGCCACTGTAGGTTATGGCAACTTTCTCTTAAAATATAATAATGCACTATTGACTACTTAAGTACTTTTAATTATATTATCCTCTGTATCAAAATATCTGTCTATTAAGCACTGTATTTCCTGTTCACTCTAAATACCCCAGTTGTTTGAAATAAAATCTGCAATTCACCTTTCATGTTGTTCCAAATAAAGAATATATAATCAATTTAATGCTTATAAACAATTATACTGTTACGGCTCAATCCAGATTAAGTGGCATTCCCCCCAAAAACCCATATATAGTTCACAATGAAGAGTTCTTTATGAAGGCATACAATATTTGTGATATTTCACATGGCATCCTTTCTAATGGAATGCAAGCAAGGGCAGATTAGGACACATGCATTGTTGTGGCACAACCCTGTCACTAGGTCCACACCTAACAAAATATATTCATGCATAATTAAAAACTAAAATGAATTATGTATCACTATTTTCTTCTTAATAATATTGTTGAGCTCTGCCTGGTTGTTTGTTAGCAGATGTGGGCATACAAGCTCCATACTTTTACTGCACGAAGCTGGATAACAAGGTCAATGTATATTGCATCCGTTGCCTTGTATGACCATAGATAAAGAAACCCAACAAACTACCTTGTTTCCAAATAAAAATCCATAGCTTTATTAGATGATAATGGACTAACAGAACCAAAATTGAAAACACATTAGTAAATTCATCAATGCACACTCAGATCGCTTTCATATACACTTCCTGAAACACAGGTCTAAGTTTTAAACTTCCCTTATTGTGTTTTATTTAGAAGTTCTTATTTACTTCTCTTTTAATTGCCATTAAAGGAACACTATAGTCACCTAAATTACTTTAGCTAATAAAGCAGTTTTAGTGTATAGATCATTCCCCTGCAATTTAACTGCTCAATTCACTGTAATTTAGGAGTTAAATCACTTTGTTTCTGTTTATGCAGCCCTAGCCACACCTCCCCTGGCTATGACTGACAGAGCCTGCATGAAAAAAAAACTGGTTTCACTTTCAAACAGATGTAATTTACTTTAAATAATTGTATCTCAATCTCTAAATTGAACTTTAATCACATACAGGAGGCTCTTGCAGGGTCTAGCAAGCTATTAACATAGCAGGGGATAAGAAAATCTTAATTAAACAGAACTTGCAATAAAGAAAGCCTAAATAGGGCTCTCTTTACATGAAGTGTTTATGGAAGGCTGTGCAAGTCACATGCAGGGAGGTGTGACTAGGGTTCATAATCAAAGGGATTTAACTCCTAAATGGCAGAGGATTGAGCAGTGAGGCTGCAGGGGCATGTTCTATACACCAAAACTGCTTCATTAAGCTAAAGTTGTTCAGGTGACTATAGTGTCCCTTTAAAAGATACTACAGCATCCCTCTGTATATAAATAAAATTCAATTAACAGAGCAGGAGATATGAATTTCGAATGCTGTAAGATCATTTTTAAAATGTAACCTTTTTTCATGTAGACTACGTGAGTCACAGCCAGCTATTGTGGCTATGATACCGGAGAAACTGACGGAAGCAAAGCACAGAGAGATGGACACAGGTTTCTTCAGGAAGGAAGAGATTCTTTATTGGATCACCGATCGGGACTCAGAGGGACTAATGTCACCAAAAATACAGCAAGTTCTGAGCCCGAACAATAGTGCAGGCTCCCTATATAGGCACATAACTCCTCCCATATTAAGCTCCACCCGCACATTCTCTTGACCAATCATTACAAATAAGAATTAACTTCCTGCTTGACCGCATGGCTTGTCCAGCACAATGGAGGAGGGGAATACTACATCCTGTATTCTTGCACATGCTCCGTACACTACTGATCGTATCTTGCCTCGTGCAACCAACTGATCGATACGTCAGCATATGCACGTACACATGCCACGTGGTAATCTCGGCCTACTAAATTTATTTTTACCGAGATTCCACCACATTCCCCCCTTTGATGCCTCTTGATATTTTACAATTACTTGAGGCATCACTTAACCTTGGTTTGCATACACCACAAGTTACCTTTGAACCAGACCAGACTTATCCTATGATGTGAATCTTCAACACTCGTCTTCCTGCATTGGTTCTCCCTGATCTAGAGCCTTATATTTATAAATTGCCATTATCTGTGCAGCAGCCTTCCTCTCTGCTATATTTTCTATCAGGCTTTGCACAGACCTAACTACTAAGGGTATAAGACACGGCAGGAGTAGACACAACATTAAAATCAGTAGGACTCCACCTACCACTGCCTTAAGCCCTCCAAACCACTCATACCAGCTACCAAACCAACTACTTGGATTGTACCCTTTCCATACCTGAGTAGGCACATGCGCTAGTTTAACCATATGGCTAGTAAGCTCAGCTATTGCTTGCCCTTCGTCATCTATTTGAAGACAGCAATTGCTCAGGTTAAACTTCCCACATACACCTCCCTCTACTGCCAAAAGATAATCCAAGGCTAATCTATTTTGGTAAACTGCTGTCCTCATCCTGGTATTATGCTTCGCTAGAAGATTGAGCGCTTGTGATGTCTCGTTAGTAATGATCTCAACCACCGCCTGTAACCTTATAATGCGGTTGAGCATATAAATAGGGGTTCTATAACCAAAGGTACCATCCTCTGCCCACGTGGCTGGCCCATAATAATCTATAATACGCTGGGGAGGCCATTCATTATCTTCCCAGGCACCTATCTCTATGGGTCCCCTTTTCTTCCTATGATTCACATCATACACTTTAACACCTAAAGTCTCACCTGTTTCAATAGGCAACAAGAAGAAGGATGGTTTCAACATACCCAACACACATGCCCCTTCCCAGTCCTGTGGTAACTCCGAATAGGCCTTCTTACCACAGATCCAGTACAAATTCGCTGGGGCTCTCCAGTTAGATGTGATGGATAGATCAAACCATACGTCCTTTAAATTGGCATATCTTGCAAACGGGTTAGATGGTTCTGAGACATTTGAAGCCGACCACCAAGTTGTATTCTTTGTATCATCATCATAAGCTTTTTGCCCTAGACAAGTTAATTCTCCTACAGAAGTATTATACATCATTCCTTTCCTCGCTATGCAAACATAACCTATGATGGAGGTCTTCAATCTCCACTCAGATTTACCTCTAACACTCATATGATAGTCGGCTTGTGTAGATATTAATTGGTCAACTGCCTCAGAACCGGACATTACCTCCTTTGCTTCCCAAGGCCATTGGTCTCCCATGTTAGTACCTCCACACACATAGCAGTTGGTAACATTAAGACTACCGGCAATACTCTCGGCTAAATCAATGAACAAGTTTTTAGCATTATGGGGGATCTTATTATCTATGCTCATCTCTTCATAAAAGGAATGGTATACTTGATGAGTTTGGGAGGTTACCGTATCAGTCTCTATCCCTATAAACAATATTGTCCCAGGGTCTAAACCCGTCCCATATATTTGAAATTGCATTCCATAGACTTACAATATGGATCAGTAGGCAACTTAGTCACAATCATGTCCTTGTCTGCTGTCTGTCCCCAAGTCGCCCACCCCACACAAGACCAATATGGGCAGAAGTTATAATCTCTATTTGGGCATCTTGGACTTACATATTTATTTTTACTACTGGGACAAATATATTTATCGTTAGACCCATACGTCCTCTCCCATCTAAGATCCCCACATACATTCCACGGCTTTCTACCACTTGATATTGCTTTACACGCATCAAATAGCAGAGCACCTGAAGAATATACGGATTCTAATACCGTCTTATTAATTAGGGTCCCCTGAGGATCTCCATTTCTGAGAGTCAACCAAATTGTACGGGGTTGATACTCAGGACTGAAGCACTTAGGTTCTCCTACTCCTAAATGACACACACTATATTCTATATTTAAGTATCTACATCTTGATACATCTCCTTTACACTCATATTGCGAATGCCAAATTAGGGTCTGGGATATATGGTTACCTGTTCTTGTAGTCTTAATGCATACCTCACAGCTAGGAGTGTCGGTACCTCTACCTTCCTGAATATAAAAATACACATAAATAAACATTATTAAAAATACATCTTTCGTCGTCATCCTCAGTCTTCGTCCGTGCGAAGGCACCTCAGCTTCCAGGATGTAAGGGCTGCAGGGAATGGAGTTCTGCTCGTCTTCACAGGGGTCCCCTCAAGACTTTCCCTGACTTATACACTCGTTGGTGAGTGGACAGGCTTTATTATGGCCTTCTCACTCACTTACCAAGTCTCTGAAACAATAAAATTTGTAATCCACAAGGTTCCTCGTCACTCCGACTGAGTCGTGCGTTTTAACCGGATCTTGCAGGGATTCTCTGGATCTGCTGTAACTTGCCAAGAATCGGCTGCTGCTGGTTTAACCCTGGAGTGATGTATCCACGGAGTCACTTCGGCTACTTTTATCGCTGTAGGGGTAGACAAAAGAACAACATAAGGACCTCTCCACTTGGGCCCTAACGGCACATTATTCCACTCTTTAATCCACACTTGGTCGCCTGGGTGGTAACTATGAATTGGGGGATAAATATTCACAGGTAATCTATCTTGTACCCATTTCTGTACCTCCTCCATAGTCTTACCCAACTCTACAACCTGCTGCCGGGTAATTCCTTCTCCCAACTGACTCAAATCCCCCCTTAAGTTACCAAGCACGGGAGGTGGTCGCCCGTACATGATTTCAAAAGGAGAGAGGCCCATCCTTCTGGTAGGTGTACTACGGATTCGCAATAGAGCTATGGGCAAGAGAACGTTCCACTTAAGTTGGGTTTCCTGACACATTTTAGCCAACTGATTCTTAATAGTTCTATTCATTCTCTCTACCTTACCAGAACTCTGGGGTCTATATGCCGTATGAAGCCTCCACTTTATACCAAGCATATGAGTCAATTGTTGTAGGCACTGATGAACAAAAGCTGGACCATTGTCCGATCCTATAGAGCAGGGTAGTCCATATCGGGGTATTATTTCTCGTAGCAGGAATCTCACGACTTCTCCTGCTTTCTCTGTACGAGTAGGACATGCTTCTACCCAGCCTGAATAGGTGCACACCACTACCAGCAGGTAGCGATGTCCACCCGATTTAGGCATCACTGTATAGTCAATTTGTAAATCGGACATGGGAAGTCCCCCCATAAACTGGACTCCTGGTGGCTTTACTGGTCCTTGTCTTGCATTATTTTTAGCACACGTTACACATCTACGTACAATGGCCTGAGTCAAGTTGGACAATCTTGGTATGTAGAAATGTTTTCTGAGAGATTCTTCTGTACTGTCTCTCCCAGAATGTGTCCCGTTATGATAGTTTTGGACAATTTCTACCGCTAGTGATGCTGGAATAACTATTCTTCCATCTTCTAACTGATACCATTTGTTCTCCAAATACTTTCCAGGTTCAGTCCTTAACCACTCCTCTTCTTGAGCTGTATAAATTGGAGTCCATTGAGACAGTGGAGTTGGTATAAGAGCAGCTATATGCCCCACATATTCCTGTCTTCCTGATTCAGCAGCACGCTTAGCTGCACTATCTGCCATCCGATTCCCTTTGGTTACATCACCATCTCCTCTCAGATGCGCCCGACAATGTATAATACCGACTTCTTTCGGCTCCCACACTGCTTCCAATAGTTGTAGGATCTCAGCTGCGTATTTGATTTCTTTGCCTTCTGAATTCAATAGTCCTCTTTCTTTATACAAAGCTCCGTGGGCATGAGTGGTTAAAAACGCATACTTGGAGTCCGTGTAGATGTTCACTCTTAAACCTTCAGCCAATTGTAACGCTCGTGTCAGTGCTATCAATTCTGCCTTTTGTGCTGATGTTCCTTTTGCCAGTGGCCGAGCTTCTATCACCTTGTCTATCGTTGTTACTGCATATCCTGCATAGCGGATCCCTTCTTTTACATAACTACTGCCGTCGGTGTAATATTGAACATCAGGGTTCTGGATGGGAAAATCACGAAGATCTGGTCTACTTGAAAATACTTCATCCATTACTTCCAAACAATCATGTTGACTTTCAGTAGGTTGTGGCAAAAGGGTAGCTGGATTTAAGGTATTTACAGTCTCTAAATGCACTCTTGGGTTTTCACACAACATTGCTTGATACTTGGTCATACGGCTGTTACTAAACCAATGATTTCCTTTGTAATCCAACAACGTCTGTACTGCATGTGGAACTCGTACATAAAGTTCTTGACCCAGAGTGAGTTTATCGGCTTCAGCTACTAGCAGGGCGGCTGCAGCTACAGCTCTTAGACAAGGTGGAAGTCCGCTGGCCACTGCATCCAGTTGCTTAGACATGTAGGCAACAGGTCTTTGCCATGATCCCAAGTACTGTGTCAATACTCCCACAGCCATTCTTCTTTGCTCATGTACATACAGGTAGAATGGCCGTGTGTGGTCAGGTAGACCTAATGCTGGGGCACTCATCAAAGCCCTCTTCACATCTTCGAATGCCGTTTGCTGTTCTTGAGTCCATAAGAAGGGGTCGTGCTCTGTACCTTTGATAGCTGCATACAGAGGTTTTGCCAGTATCGCGTAGCTGGGAATCCATATCCTACAGAAGCCTGCTGCCCCCAAGAATTCTCGCACTTGTCTTCTATTCCTGGGTATCGGTATTTGGCACACAGCTTCTTTTCTCTCTGGCCCCATAATTCTTTGACCTTCAGAGATATGGAATCCCAGATATTTGACAGTTGGCAAACACAACTGAGCCTTCCTTCTTGACACCTTGTATCCTGCCTTCCAGAGAATGTGTAGTAGATCGTGCGTTGCTTGCTGACATACTTCCTTTGTAACTGCTGCTATCAACAAGTCATCTACATATTGTAATAATACACACTCTCCTGGGATAGACTCGAAATCTAGTAGATCTTGACTTAGAGCTGAACCAAATAGGGTAGGTGAATTTTTAAACCCCTGGGGCAATCTTGTCCAGGTCATTTGGCGTTTCGAGCCCGTTACAGCATTTTCCCATTGGAAAGCGAAGATACATTGGCTTTCTGCGGCAATTCGGAGGCAAAAGAAGGCATCTTTGAGATCTAAGACTGTAAAGTAAGTAGCCCCGCCCGGAATTAAAGCAAGCAGGTTATATGGATTGGGCACGACTGGATGTATACTAACAACCGCATCATTGACTGCTCTCAAGTCCTGCACAGGTCGATACTCATCTGTACCGGGCTTTTGAACAGGCAGCAATGGGGTGTTCCAGGGGGAAGTACAGAATTTTAGGATACCATACCGTATGAACTTATCCAGATAAGATTGGATGTTCTTCTTAGCCTTCTGCGGAATATGATATTGTCTCAGGCTTACTGGATAAACCCCAAGTTTTAGTTCGATTTTAATAGGTGGAATATTGCGGGCCAGTCCTGGTGGGTTGTTCTCTGCCCAAACTCCTGGTATGTTAAATAAGGATTCATCACTCCTCGGGTTTTGGCTAGTCAACACTGTATAAAGTCGCCACTCTTCTTCCTTTGGTACGGACAATGTCATAATACCTGAAGGTCCATTAAACTTTAAGGATGTTGTTCCATTTGGTAGGAACGTAATCTGCGCTTGTAATTTGGATAGCATATCACGTCCCAGCAATTGGACTGGACACTCAGGCATATAAAGGAATTGATGTTTTACTACGTGGCCTCCCAATGTACAGAGTCGACTTTTAAGAACCGGTTTTTCAGCACTTCTTCCAGTTGCTCCTATTACAGTAATAGTTCTTCCAGATGGAGGAGCAACTTGATTAGTCACCACCGAATGTTCAGCACCAGTGTCGATCATGAACGCACTCCTTTTTCCCCCTATTGATACATCGACCATAGGCTCCGCTCGACCAAGGGGGATGGAGCCCGGTCGGTATCAATAGTCCTCCATGACCGTGTCAGCCAATCCCACAAAGTCCCTACCTTCTCTATCGCGGGACCTTTGCGCTGCTGGATAGTACCTATCTTCCCTTACACTTCCTCTGTTCCCATTACTCCCTCTATTACCATTACTCCCTCCGGGGCCTCCTCTACCTCTCGCTCTGCCTCTAAAGTTTCCGTAACCTGCCCTGGGTAAGTCTCTCTCATACTGCTCTCTTTGCGGACACTCGTTCCTCCAATGCCCTTCTTCCTTGCAGTACGCGCACTGATTCCTACTCAAAGGCTCCCTATTCCATCTACCATCGCCTCTATCTGGGCCCCGTCTATCTACGCCTGCGATCGCTACCGCTAGCATATCTGCCTTTCTACGCATCTTGCGCTCTTCCTCTTTCTTACTTTCTGTTTCCCTATTCATATATACTTTGTTCGCTACCTCCATTAGTTGGGTGATAGACATACCTGCAAACCCTTCTAATTTCTGTAGCTTGCGCTTAATATCTCCGTAAGCTTGGCTGACAAAGGCGGAGTTTACCATTCGGGAATTATCAGCGTCTTCCGGATTAAAGGGGGTATACAAGCGGTATGCCTCCAATAATCGGTCATAAAAGACACTGGGCGCTTCATCACTTTTCTGAATCACCTCAACTGTCTTCGACATGTTAATAGCTTTCTTCCCTCCGGCTTTCATGCCAGCAATTATAGCGTCTCTATAGGCTTTAAGTTGAGCCATATCTGCGCCATTTACATTCCAGTCAGGATCGGTGTTAGGGTAATGTGTTGCGGCCCATGCTGCCGGATTGGCTTGATTTAAAGCACGGGCTCTCTCCTCTAGCGCCTTAATGGCCGCTTGGTTAATCCTTGTCCTTTCCTCATTATTGAACAATGTCATTAATAACTGCTGGCAATCAGCCCATGTCGGGTTATGTGTCTGAACTATCGAGGTGAACAGATCGGTCATAGCTTGTGGTTTCTCAGTGTACGAGGAATTGTGGGTCTTCCAATTCAAGAGATCGGTAGTCGTGAACGGGACATATACGAAGACTGGGTCAGCATGTGCCATTTGACCTGCGGCATCGATATAGGCTGACCCAGGATTCAGACGAAGAGGCATCTGATAATGTTTTAATTGTTGGGTACCGGTCAGTTGTCGGGTTAGTATGGGGCTACGTGGAGGGGCGTCAGTTAAAGGTTCCGGTCGAGAGGTAATAGGGCATGAGGATGTGGGAACTTGATTTTGGGAAAAGTTAGTGAATAGTATACTCCGAGCCGAGCTAGAAGAAGCTTGACCGGAAGTTTGAAGTGGCGCCAAATCAGGATATTCAGATCTAATGGGGGTTGGTCCTGGTTCCGGAAGGGGAGTTTTAATACGAGGGGGGGTGGATTCTGTACTGGAGGAGGAAGCGGAAGTGGATGGGGGCAATAGGGGAAGGGGTGCAGAACTTCCTGCATTCGCGTCACTTCCTCTTAAAGGAAAGTAAGGGGGCGGCAAAGGGATCTCGGACTCAGGGGGCGTGTCCAAAATGGGCCTAACACCAGTCCTAGTGGACAAACAAGTCCTGGCCACCATGAGGCGACATTGCTCCTCGTGGCATATCCGGATCCATTTTGGCGAGTCGTTTACGGCCTGCCTCCAACAATCAATGTATGGAAACTGTCCGTAAAGTTCAGGCCTACCTGATACAGCCACGTGTACACGCTGTACCAGGGTTGGATCCAAACTGCCACGCGGCGGCCATGCCGCAACCAAAGTAGGCCACTCCCTAGTGCACAAAGTGACCAAACGTACAGGAGACATTTTAACCCCAAAATCACATGTTTTGAATCCCTTTTTAAAATTCTTTACCATACAACCTAAGGGATCCGAAATCGTTGACTCTGACGCGCCCATACTTATCAATGGAACGTCGTTGACAACGAATACTATGCACGCGTTCTTATTCAACAGTCACACCCGTTTCCTCTGGCAACAGCACCACGTGGTACAGTTACCAAGTGAAACGTACACAATAACACAATAATCACTCAGGGAATTCCCGTACACACACAGCTGTTACACCAGTCACTAAATAATCAATATTATGCCCTTTGGCGAAACTATACAGTCACCCACGCTATAATTCTCTATATATGAATTACCCGTCTATAACACACCCCAGTAACATCGTCTTTTACTAGTATCGGTTACAGTACGGTTAGCATAGGTCAAAGCACAATTTAAGGTCACAATACAATTATTAGTGGTTACGGTGTTAAACATGCAATAGACGACAATGATTAGTACTTATATACAGTGTCAGTAAATATACAGGGTTATGGTACCGTGCACTATGATACAGCAACACACTATTAACACTCTCGCTAGACGGCTGAGCTCGCGCTATCTAACAAGATATACACTTTACTAACAATCTTTAACACATTTACAATCCCAACTAAACTATTGGCCAGTACCTTGAATGGACTACCTAAAACTATATACACCCGTTTTGGTTAGCCACACTGCCCAAGCACCACATATAGCGAACTAGAGGGCGGAATTTACAAAATTGCCCTTCTAGTCTATTTACTCTATCAAAAGTCTAGCGAACGTAATATACACCCTAGAACGCTAGTCTAGACAAGACACCGGTGTCCGGCTAGGGCTATTTACACAGGACCCCGCCTGACTAACCAGATCAAACGGTCTTACTAAAGAGCGTTCGATCGAGCGGTGCGCCTTCGCTCCTTCCCTCCGACAGAGGGGGCAGATTCCATACACAGATTTAAACCCCTTTTGGGCCTACCGCACAATCGGTATACCCCTAGTGGGTCTGCCGTCTAAAACAGCAGTTGTCTTACCTCCTCGTTCCTGAACCTGAGTTCACACTCATCGACGGGGACACCCCAGCACTTCTTACGTAGAGGCCGATGATCTCCTGGACAACAGACCAGTGGCGCCGAGACGAAGGGAGGTCCACGCAGAAGTTCAGGGGTGCAGCCGTAGAGAACGTGGGCAAAGATAGACCGTCTCACGCCTCTGCCTCTCAGCTACCGTTGAACGATGAGCTTCCCGGCCAATGCACCAAATGATACCGGAGAAACTGACGGAAGCAAAGCACAGAGAGATGGACACAGGTTTCTTCAGGAAGGAAGAGATTCTTTATTGGATCACCGATCGGGACTCAGAGGGACTAATGTCACCAAAAATACAGCAAGTTCTGAGCCCTGAACAATAGTGCAGGCTCCCTATATAGGCACATAACTCCTCCCATATTAAGCTCCACCCGCACATTCTCTTGACCAATCATTACAAATAAGAATTAACTTCCTGCTTGACCGCATGGCTTGTCCAGCACAATGGAGGAGGGGAATACTACATCCTGTATTCTTGCACATGCTCCGTACACTACTGATCGTATCTTGCCTCGTGCAACCAACTGATCGATACGTCAGCATATGCACGTACACATGCCACGTGGTAATCTCGGCCTACTAAATTTATTTTTACCGAGATTCCACCACAGCTAGGGCTGCATAAACAAAGTGATTTTGCTTCGGAATGGCAGGGAATTGTGACGGGCAGGACATTATTCATACACCACTATTATAATTAGAGCCCCCAGCCATCACTCATGGGAAGAGCCGGGGACACACACTAGATCTCCTCGTTAATTTATTTAATAGCCCCTACATGATGACCATGGGTGGGGCCACAAGGGGGACACTATGTTTTCCATCACTTTATTATATATTTATAGCTCTACCATGGGGGTACGTGGGACCTGTGTATTGCAGCCCAGTCGCTAGTTTTTTACTCAGGCTAGTGATTTGAATTGTATCCTTTTCAAAGGCCTCTTACATTTTGGAGCATGGCTATGACAGTAAAGCACAATAGAAGTGACTATCAATAGTTCAGTGCCCTGTTGTAGGGAGGTTTTAATCCTTCCTTATACTAGTATGAAGTTATATTGACCCCCATAAGCTGTTTGTTTGTTACTTAGTTCAAGAGTGTCTGGGCACCTCTTGCTTTATCACTTAGGGCTTTCAGTGGGAGGCATGCTGTTCCCTCTGGCTCTGGATTTTATTTTGGCAATTTGGATGCTGGCTGCTGCAGCTCCATCCTCTTTAATGATGAGACATGTGTATCGATGTCATCATGCTAGTGATGGAGAATTGTGTCATTTTTAATGGCCCCTTACATTTTGGGGGGTGGCTATGACTGTAAAGCACTGCACATATAAATAGAAGTGATTGTCAACAGTTCAGTGCTCGGTTATGGTTCTTTTCTTGGTACCATTAGCGCATACATATATATTTCTGTTTACTCTGGTTTTGACACGGCTTTCCGTGACTATTCTGTTATCTGGCACCCTTGACTCAGATTTTGTTTCTTATTCTCCCGTCTTCTGACACCCTTTGAACTTGGCTTATCCCTGACTATTTTATATATATATATATATATATATATATATATATATATATATATATATATATATATATATATATATATATATATATATATATATATATATATATATATACACACATACATACATACATACACACACACACACACACACATACATACATACACACACACACACACACACACACACGTGGTCAGTCAGGAGCACTCACTTGGATTTTCAAACGGTGTTTTAATGAAGTGTTAATAAACCTACATCAACGTTTCGACCCTTCAGGGTCTTTATCAAGGGACGAAACGTTGATGTAGGTTTATCAACACTTCATTAAAACACTGTTTGAAAATCCAAGTGAGTGCTCCTGACTGACCACGTATAGATATTGGCTTGGAAGCACCCGGGTAATATTTTTCTATTATTGATATTTCTTTGGGCTGAGTGCTGGAGTCTGGACTATATATATATATACATACACAGACACACACACACACACACACGTTTAGCCCTGCCACTCTAAGGACTAAAACATTTTTGTTTATTCCTGATAGGGTCACACTCTACATGTTGAGGTGGCTAGCTGTGACAAGGTGATATCTCTCCTGAACTAAGCATGCAGAATTAATTTAACCCTTTGGAAGTAAACTTATATTTTTAAATGATCTACAAGGCAGTTGGTAGGTTTCTTTGTTATTGAACAGATAAAATGGACAAACTGTATGCACAAATGTTCATCCATTCCTTTTTGGTTTATTTTGTTTGAATTGCGATGAGTTCATTTGTGTTTCGTACAAATTAACAAATGACCCAAAATTCGATCATATTTGCATTCCTCCAAAAACGAATGCGTAAATATATCAGGTATTCGCTATATACTGACAGAAACCAGCACTGTGCGAATGAGACCAACAAGATTAAAATACTGCAGTTCATATTTACAGTGTTATCTACTAAGATGAGATTTGTCAGTATCTCAAAGTGAATTCAAAGTGAATATTTAAATGTTAGACCCCAATTGCTGAGCTGGAAACATGGTTTGATTTTTTCTTCCAATACTGCTATATTGGCCTTACATTTGAAGTTCACTTTGAATTACTGACAATTCTCACCTTAGTCAATAACCCTGTCTGTTTCTGGTCATTAAATCTTTTGAAATACAACCCATGCATTGTTTAAAAGGTTGTGTTTAAAACCAGGGGAGGGCTGGCAGCCTTAGGCCTGGGGGGAAAAACCAGTCAAGTGGTCCATTGCACCACCAAATCAGTTCACCATCCATGCCCACCTTTTCCTGGTTTTATAACGGATAATGATGTTATGCTAATCAGTAGCTCTTTGCCATACCTGCTCCTTCACGGCTCTGACTTTCAATGTTGTCAGAGCGCAGGCTGAGAATCTCTGAGCCTGTGCTCTGACTCACTAACTGAGCGCCGGAACCACAAGGGAGAGGATATGATCTGACTGCACCTACTGCTGGTGCGCACAAGTGGACCACCAGCGAATAGTTTAAATGGAATATGCTGGTGTCCCCAACTTGTGGGCTGTGTTGGCCGCCGGGCACCTCTGTTGTCATGGCACCCTGCATGACCGCACAGCGTGCACACCCCAACGGCTGGCCCTGCTGACACACACTGATGTTACTACTTAGAAATCCCTCAATATTAATACAGCCATCAGAGTAAACACCAATAAACTGTGGAAACAGAGCTGATCCCCCTAAATTTATAAAGATTTGCTTAGTGGATTTGTTGTAAGATTAACCCCTTAGCGACCAAGGACGGTTCAGGACCGTCATCGGCATTTTTGCCTTGAGGACCGATGACGGTCCTGAACCGTCCTAACGGTTCTATTTACTTACCTGATCGCCGTCGTTCCCCCGGCGGCGATCAGCGTGGCTCCGGTTGTGGGGAGACTGCCTGCAGCCCAGACAGTCTCCCCACACTGATTTAGGACCCCTGTGGCCATGTGATCGCTTAACACAGCGATCACATGGTCACAATGGGTGTCCATGTGTCCATGTGTCTGGCTGCAGGGGGACTGTCTGTGCTGACAGGCAGTCTCCCTGCTAGTGTAAAATCAGAAAATAAAATAAAGTTAATGTTAATTAAAAAAATAATAATAATTATATATGTGTATATATGATATATAGACATATATTATATCTATATAATATATGTCTATATACCATATATATATATAATGTCATACTAAGTGTATTTTTATATTAATATGTACTTATATTAATATAAAAATACACTTATAATTAAATTACACACGTATATATATAATATATATAATAACTATATATATTGTATATATATATTATTATAAAATATAAATAATAAGTAATTTAAATTAAATAAAAAAAATTTAAAATAATAATAAAAAAATAAAAAAAAATTATATATCTATATGAAATTTTATTCTAACTGTATTTTAAAATTAATATATATATATTTATATCAAAATACACTTAGAATGAATTTGTATATATATCTATGTATATAAAAATAAATAAAAATAATAAGAAATATACAAATGTCCATATACAAAATTACATAAATAATTATATAAATATACATGTAGACTTCAGATATATAAATATGCATATATATTTAAATTCTACGTGCGTATTTATGTAATAGTTTTACATAATTCAGTAATTTTATTGATTGCAATTTAAGGGACCTGCCTGCCAACCCAGGCCGAAATTCCAGAGAATTGAATTTGCTAGCACTGTATTTTACCCTGTAACGTTCTACGACACACTAAAACCTGTACATGGGGGGTACTGTTTTACTCGGGAGACTTCGTTGAACACAAATATTAGTGATTCAAAACAGTAAAACATATCACAGCGATGATATTGTCAGTGAAAGTGACTTTTTTTGCAATTTTCACACACAAACAGCACTTTTACTGATGATATAATTGTTGTGATACGTTTTCCAGTTTTTAAACACTAATATTTGTGTTCAACGATGTCTCCCGAGTAAAACAGTACCCCCCATGTACAGGTTTTATAGCATTTTTGAAAGTTACAAGGTCAAATATAAGGGTCAAATATTTTTACATTGAAAATGGCCAGGTTGGTTACGTTGCCTTTGAGAGCGTATGGTAGCCCAGGAGTGAGAATTACCCCCATGATGGCATACCATTTGCAAAAGAAGACAACCCAAGGTATTGCAAATGGGGTATGTCCAGTCTTTTTTAGTAACCACTTGGTCACAAACACTGGCCAAAATTAGCGTTCAATTTAGTTTTTTTACTTTTTCACACACAAACAAATATGAATGCTTACTTTGGCCAGTGTTTTCGACTAAGTGGCTACTAAAAAAGACTGGACATACCCCATATTGAATACCCTGGGTTGTCTACTTTAAAAAAAAATATGTACATGTGGGGTGTTATTCAGAGATTTATGACAGATAATAGTGTTACAATGTCACTATTGATAAATTTAAAAAATTTATGTTTTGAAACCGCAATATTCTACTTGTACCTATAGCCCTATAACATGCAAAAAGAAGCAAAAAAGCAGGTAAACACAGGGTATTTTTAAACTCAGGACAAAAGTTTGAATCTATTTAGCAGTTTTTTTAATTCGCTTTTGTAGATGAGTAAAAGATTTTTCAAGTAAAAGTAAAAAAACATGTATTTTTTTCAATTTTTCATCATATTTTTTTATTTTTTTGAAATTAAAATACATGAGATTATATAAATAATGGTATGTAAAGAAAGCCCCTTTTGTCCTGAAAAAAACAATATATAATTTGTATGGGAACAGTAAATGAGAGAGCGGAAAATTCCAGCCAAACACAAACACCACAAAAGTGTAAAAATATGCCTGGTCGCAAATGTACAACATAGCAAAAACAGTCCAGTCCTTAAGGGGTTAAATCATGCCTCCTCCTCTCTCTCTCCCATGTGCTGCTCTGTAGGCTGGGAGGAGGTGAAGAGTAATCACATTCTCCCAGCACAGCGGCACCTATGGCTGCATGGGGAACAGCTGTTTAATGTAATGCTTGCAGGACGGCCAGCTGCCGCAGAATCTCTTTGTTCCCGTCTCTGCAAAGGGCTCCAGGCACTGCTTGCTGTGAGTGTGAGCCACTGTAAATTAGGGGCAGAGGGCACTTGCACTGCGGTAAAGAGGGGTCTGGGCAGGAGGAGAGTGCTGTGCAATCAGTGCACTCCCCTCCTGTGGGTCACCAGTAGACTGGTGCACCTGCCCAGGATCAGAGCCAGTGCAAGGATTTTTGCCGCCCTAGACAAAAGAAAAATTTGCCCCCCCCCCCATGTGACATCACAATGCCCCACCCATATGATCTGCCATATGAACTAACGCCAGTGCTGCACACAGTGTGTGTTTACATTAAAAAGCCTGCAGGACCAGCTATAGACACGAGAACCACTTTATTAAGCTATAGTGTCCCTTTAATGTGAGGTAAATTATAGATTACTGTCACTAATAATACACTAGATTGCCTACAACCAGATGAGGATGATGATGGGCTGCAGTTTGGCTCCACTGGTCTGGTGTAGAACAGGATATCTGGAGGCTGTTTGTAACTGTGGTCACAAAATTATAAGGGATGTATTATGTGTTTCTGGTTGTGTGTAAGGGATGCATTGTGTGAATCTGTGTTTGTATGCATAAGGGATGCAAGGTGTGTGTCTGTATATGTGTGTATTGAGTGTAAGAGATGCATTGTGTTTCTGTGTGTATGTAAGAAAAGCAGTGTGTGTGTTTGCATGTGTGTGTAAGGGTTTGCATTGTATGTTTCTGTGTATGTGTGCAAAGGATGCATTGTCTTTGTGTGTAAGGGTTGCATTGTGTGTGTGTGTGTAATGGATACATTGTGTGTTTCTCTGTGTGTAAGGGAAGCATGTTGTGTTTCTGTGTGTGTAGGGATGCATTGTGTGTTTCTGTGTATGTATAGGGATGCATTGTGTGTGTGTGTCTTGCCCCCTGTCCTATAGAGCTGTCCCTTCTGTCCCTTAGAGCTCTCCCCTGCCCCTTAGTGGTCTCTCCTCTCCACCACCCTCCCCTAGCGGTCTCTTCTCAAACTCACCCACCCTCCCTGTGCTCTTTTCATCCCCTCCTCTTCTTCTTACTCCCCCGTCTTCTTCTTACTCCCCCCTACTTCTTCTTACTCCCCCTTCTTCTTTTTCCCCCCTACTTCTTCTTACTCCCCCTTCTTCTTTCTCCCCCTTCTTCTTCTTACTCCCCCATCTTCTTCTTACTCCCCCTTCTTCTTCTTACTCCGCCTTCTTCTTCTTCTTCCTCCCCACTCTTGTTCTTCCTCCCCTCTTTTTTTTATCTCCCCTTCTTCTTACTCCCCACTTTTCTTACTCCCCTTCTTATTATCTCCTCCTTCTTATGTCCCTCCCCACTTCTTACTCCCCCTCCTTCTTACTCCCCCCTCCCCTCCTTCTTGCACCCCTCCCCAGCCTTCTTCCTCCTCTCCCCTCCCTCTGCTCCTCTCCCCCCTCCTTCTCCCCCACTTACTCCACCCTCCCCCTCCTTCTTGCTCCCTCTCCCCTCCTTCTTGCTCCCTCTCCCCTCCATCTTACTCCTCTCGGCTGCTTACTCCCCACTCAGCTTCATGCTCCACTTTACCTCAGCCTCCTTCTTGCTCCCCTCTTCCCCTCCTTCTTACTCCCCCTCCTTCTTACTCCCCAAATACCCCCTTCTTACTCCCCTCTCCTCCCTCGGCTTCTTGCTCTTTCCCCCCTCCTTCTTGCCTCCCCCCATCCCCTTCTTGACCCTCCTCGGCTCTTGCTCCCTCTCACCTCCTTCTTCCCCTCCACCCCCTCCTCCTTCTTCCTCCCCGGCTCCCCTCCTCCTTGCTCCCTCCTCCCCTCAGCCTAGCCTCCCCCTCCCCCCTCCTTCTTACTCCCTCCTCCCCTCCTTCCTCTTACTCCCCCCTCCCCTCCTTCCTCTTACCCCTCCTCTCACCTCCCCTTCACTGTAGTGTGGCCGAGCTCCTCTCCGGTCCGCGGTGCCCGGCCGGAGTGATAGGAAGGTGCACTTCCTGTCAGTCCGGCCAGGTACAGGAAACTGAAATTCCGTGCGGAACAGGAGTTTATGTTTCCTGTAACCGGCTGGACTGACAGGAAGTGCACACTCAGTGTGCACCTTCCTATCACTCCGACCAGGCACCGCGGACCGGAAAGGATCTCCGCCACTCTACAGGGGAGGGGAGAGGAGAAGCAACTGCAGCCACCTGAGGCTCTTAACAGGCGGCTGCAGCATTTAAAGGGCCGACCCTGCAGCGGCTGGTCTTAAAAGAATTTAGGGCGGCCTGGGGGGCAATTGCCTCCCTGCCCCCCAACCCAGCCCGCCCCTGTTTAAAACAGAGATCCAGTAAGGATACCTATAAAAATGCATGTTCATTTACATGTTCAGCTGGCAAGTGGGGGGAGATTGTGTGACCATCATATCTCAGGATTACTGTGCTCAAGGCAAACTTTTTCCAAAGGTCCTTCCTGAGATATACAGATGATACAATACAGTTAATCTTATTTTAGAATACTTTTACGGTATTCATGTTCCAATGAGGCACAAATACACAGTAAATGACTGTTTACTACAGAATAACAATGATACACTGGAAATTATGTAATTTGCAGTACTATTTATATAATGATTAATATGGTATTGTAGCTGGTGTAGTGCACATGTGTTTACTTCATTAACATTTCTTTTGCATAATCCCTTGTTGCCAAGCAACACTCTCATAGATTTACATGTTATTTCAATGTATCTTGCTCCCAGCTGAGTTACAAACTCATATCTTTTCAGCTATGATAACAGGGATCTGCACGATAACACCATTTGCAGATGCATTATCAAGAGAGTTATTCTTGAAGTGCAGAATTTACAGTAAGATATTCAACTGGCAAAATCCAAAACAAGAATTCTTACTTCCCTTATTGGCTAAAATTCACTGTATTGGCAAACAGCTAATTGGAAGAAGCAAACTGCATTGAATTGAAAATAATATCCCTAGAATCACTTTGAATTGGGAAGGAATAATTTAGCAATTTATTCTTGTACAATTGCTGAAATTTATAATGAATTTCTCCTTGACTTCTACACAACAGGTAAAGTAAATGTATTGTGATACAGAATTAAATGTTGATTGCCAAGATCACCTATTAACTGGAATCGGTATGACGCAGGTGTCCCCAGGACCATTTATTGAGCCACTCTCCTTTATGCAGCACATGTGTGGATGGTGGAGAAAAGTAAAGTTTCGTCATTTTAGGACCTACAGTTTCCTCCATCTACTCCGCCCCAGAATGAAAAAACTAAGAATTGTCGCTAGGTGTGATGTATGGGTTGTGGCTGTGTAGTTGACTTTGTGTGGTGTTTGGGAAGTTAGCTGTGTGTGGTGTGTGTAGTAGCTGTGAGTGATGTACACTGATCAGCAACAATATTAAAATCACCTGCTTGTGTCAAGGCATGAACTCCACAAAACCTCTGAACATGTCCTGTGGTATCTGCAGTGGTGTATTTCCCACGAGGCTAACAAGGCATTTGCCCTGGGCAGCACATTTAGGCGGGCGGCAAAAAAAGCCACCCCTAAGCACCATGGCAGATGCCCTGTTAGCCTCTTTCAATCTCTGTTAGCCTCTTTCAAATCATCACTGTTCTCACCAGTCCTCAAAAACAAAATATACTGGAAACAGGATAATGTCCTTCAAAGTTTTGCAGGTAACAGTTTGTAGCGGAGCTGCAATATTAAATCCCAATATCTCCACTGGTAAAAGAAGGTAATCCAAGGAAAGCGCTGAAAATGAAGGCAATATCCCAAATCCCCCAGTAACCGGATGAAACACAGTTCTGGGAGTCAACTGACGATTTTATTCACAAGCTCCAGTATTTATGTGGTTCCCCATGCAAGGGGTTTCCTTACTGACTTTACAGGGGTTGTACAGTAGGGGACTACATGGGGAACTTAACATATAGAACATTTCTCCCACCATGCGCTGCTGTATGAGAGGGATACTTCCTCTAGAATATCCTGTTAAGTGGATTATCCCTCCGTACAGGTTCCTCTGGAGTCCTACGGACATCAAGGTGTAGAGTCCTCCAGAGTTTTGCAACTGTGCATAAACCTTCTATTCGGCCACCACTAACCAATACTCACAAGCAGAAACGGCTGCATTGGGCAGAAAAATACATGAAGACGAATTTTCAAACAGTCCTGTTCACTGATGAGTGCTGTGCAACCCTGAATGGTCCAGATGGATGGAGTAGTGGATGGTTGGTGGATGGCCACCCTGTTCCAACAAGGCTGTGACATCAGCAAGGTGGTGGTAGAGTCATGTTTTGGGCTGGAATCATGGGAAGAGAGCTGGTTGGCCCCTTTAGGATCCCCGAAGGTGTAAAGATTACCTCTGCAAAGTATGTGGAGATTCTGACTGACCACTTTCTTCCCTGGTACAGAAGGAAGATATATACTTTCCGTAATAAAATCATCTTCATGCATGACAATGCACCATCTCATGCTGCAAAGAATACCTCTGGATCAATGGCTGCAATGGGGATAAAAGGAGAGAAAGTCATGGTGTGGCCTCCATCCTTCCCTGACCTCAATCCTATTGAGAACCTTTGGAGCATTCTCAAGCAAAAGATCTATGAGGGTGGGAGGCAGTTTACATCCAAACAGCTGCTCTAGGAGGCTATTCTGACATCTTGCAAACAAAGGGGGGGGGCACAATGCCACCGGACCACCAGGGATCAAAGAATCTCCCCCCCCCCCTCCCTAAACCAGGTAAGAAACAGGGAGGGGGGAATAACATTTATTACATTTACATGCATACACTACTAAACACACACACAAACACACACTGCATCCACTGCACTAACACACACACTGCATTCACTACATTAACACACACACACTGCATTCACTACACTAACACACACACACTGCATTCATTACACTAACACACACACTGCATTCACTGCACTAACACACACACTGCATCCACAACACTGACACACACACTGCATCCACAACACTGACACACATTCTGCATTCATTACACTAACACACACTCTGCATTCATTACACTGACACACAGACTGTATTCATTACACTAACACACACACTGCCTTCATTGCAGTGACACACACACTGCATCCACTACACTGACACACACACTGCATTCATTACACTGACACACACTGCATTCATTACACTAACACACACACTGCATTCATTACACTGACACACAGACTGCATTCATTACACTAACAGACACACTGCCTTCATTGCAGTGACACACACACTGCATCCACTACACTGACACACACACTGCATTCATTACACTGACACACACTGCATTCATTACACTAACACACACACTGCATTCATTGTGGGGGGAGGCTGGCTGGGTGGGGGCTCAGACCTTGTGCTTTGTCAGGGGCCCCAAAATTTCTGGTGGCGGCCCTGGCACAAAAACATTAGCAGCAGATCCTTTAAGTCCTGCAATTTGCGAGGTGGGGCTTCCATGGATCTAATTTGCTGTTCCAGAACATCCCACCGATGCTCAATCAGATTTAGATCTGGGGAATTTAGAGGCAACACCTTGAACTCTTTATCATATTTCTGAAAACCATTCCTGAACAATTTTTGCAGTGTGGCAGGGTATATTATCATGCTGAAAGAGGCCACTGCCATCAAGGAACAGGATGATATGAAGGGAGGGACGTGGTCTGCAACAATCTCTAAGTAGTTGGTACATGTTAATGTAACGTCAACATTATTGCCAGGACCCAAGCTTTCACATGAGAACATTGCCCAGAGCATAACACATAATTCTGTTGGCCTGCATTCTTCCTGTACTGTATCCTGCTGCCACCTATTTCAAACACCCACGCACCTGGTCATCCAGCTGATCTAAAAGAAAATGGGATTTATTGGGGATGATGTGTACTATGGTCTTGCTGCCACCCAGGAGTGATGGGAGTTTGAGCGCAGGACTTGTTTTTTTGTATTTGTATTCACTTTTGTATCAAAAAGCTATGTGTTCCTTATAAGGGATCAGTGGCGTACATGCTGGGGTCGCAGGGGTCGCGGCTGCGACCAGGCGCGGCCCACCAGGTGTGCCCAGCCGCCCTGCGACCTGGTATGTACGCCAGTATGGCCAGGCTCTTCTCCTGGGGGGCCCAGGAGCTGGCCCTGGTGTCACCTGGCTGGCGGGCGCGCGAGGGAGCACTCTCTCCTGAGCACTCTCTGCCCGGCTCCCTCGCGTGCACCACATTAATGCCGGAGCCGGAATATGACATCATATTCCAGCTCCGGCATCAGTAATTGGCGCGTGAGGGAGCTGAACAGGAGGATCTCAGTGCTCCCTCGTGCGCCCGCAGGACCGGCCGCTCAGCAACACCACTGGATCCCAGGGAATCTCCCTCAGCACTCCCAAAGGTAGGGAGGCTGCGGGGTCACATTTTTTAACAAACATGTGTATGTGTGTTAGTGTTAGTTTTTGTGTCAGTGTGTGTGTTACACCGTGTGTGTTTGCTAGTGAGTGTCAGTGAGTGTGTTAGATTTTGTGTGTGTGTCTGTTATTGAGTGTGTGTGTTACTGTGTGTCTGTTACTGAGTGTGTTAGTTTGTCTGTCTGTTAGTGAGTCTGATGTCTGTTAGTGAGTGTGTGTTTGTCAGTGAGAGTATATTTTGTAAGTGAGTGTGTCTGTCTGTCAGTGAGTGTGTATGTATGGATGTCGCTGAGTGTGTCTCTGTCAGTAAATGTGTGTTTCTGTTAGCTAGTGTGTATGCGTCTGTTTGTGAGAGTGTGTGTGTTTAAAACCCCTTCAGCCCTTACCTTTCTCCAGCGCCAGACTCCTTTGGCGCTGGGGATCCCTCCGCTCCGATCCGCCTCTCAGCTCCCATTCATTGCAATTCATGTATAAATTCACAGATTCTGTTAGGTGTCACTGCCAAACAACACCCCAATATGTGTTCAGCAACATCTCCCGAGTACAGGGATACCCCCCGTGTATTGGTGTGTCGGGTTGTTTGGGGGCTAAAAGGCCACATTTTGCAGGTGCGCATATTAGTTTCCCAGCTTGGAATTCAATTCAACCTGCATGTCCTATTTGGGACATTTTTGAAGCTGGCCAATGTATTTTACCCCATCAAACCATATATTTTTGAAAAGTAGACACCCTAGGGTATTTCACATGGTGGTATTTTAACACTTTCCATGCACTAATTCTACCACCAGGCTTTGTCAAACATTGAGGTAGTAATTTTTTTTCTGTTTTTTTTTTCACACACATTGTACTTTAGGCATGAATTAACAGATCCTGTTATGTGTCACTGCCAAACAACACCCCAATATGTTCAGCAACATCTCCCGAGTACAGTGATACCCCCATGTATAGGGTTGCTGGGTTGTTTGTCAGTTTTTCAACTTGATACTTGGTCTATCTTCAGTTTGACATATTTTTGCACCCCCAGTTAATGTTACCATCATGAAAGTATATATAGTATATATTTTTATAAAGTAGACATCAAAGGTTATAGAAGATGGGGTGTTTTGACTTCTTTCCCCCAACCATTTTGCCCCCCCAAAAAACAGAGAAAGTGTAGTGGTAATTTTTTAATTCTGGTTTTTATGCACACATCATCTGGTTTTGGCCAGCTGGTTATGTGTTACTGCCAGAAAACTTGTTAGACCAAATGTGCAGGTAGCAAATATACATTTAGCAGCAATCTTTAAACTGACTCCTGCAAATAGAATCTTACTGGAAATTTGGGGGAAGGAACCGGAATAACAAAAAATGGCTGCTTTCCAAAGAAACAAAAAATAAAATAAAAATTCAGAAACACTTCTTACAACTGATCTGTGTGGTACAGCTTGAAACATGTTCCTACACACAGTCCTGGTTTCGAAGGGCAATCAGGACAGTGAAAAGGGGTGTCTGTCCTTTTCCCGTTTTTAAAACAGACCCGGCAACATTTCTGTTTTTTTTTTTCTAGCAGTTGGCGGTAACTTAAAAATAAAATGCCTGGAATCAGCTTGAACAGTTGTTGGAACTTGTCCATCTCCATAAATTGTTAAAGAAATTATTTTCAACTGAAATTGGGGAAAGGTGGTTTTCCCTGGATTATTATTTTTAAAAAGCAAAAATGAGTTGTGGGTTGCTATTTGCATCAGATAGATAGCCACCTTTTCATACCATGCTTTGGTTTTTCGTAAAATAAGATATGGCTGCATCAGCTGATCAGCCAAATCAACACCCCCCATGTACTTATTATACGCCCTGATGCAAACTGGTTTGGACTCTACTCTGCCCCTGACAGAGACGTCTGACATGCGTTCCTCATGTATGGTGCTTAGCATGTTGACATCTTTCCAGTCCCTAAATTTTAGTGCAAGCACTTCAGCTTTGCGAAGTGCTTTACATTCGCTTTTTTTAAAATTTTGCCTCTATGAGAGATCGTGGAAAGTTTTTGGAATTTTTTCTGGCAGTGCCGCAGGCCATAAAGTGTTTTAAACAGACGGACACTACTATAAAAATTATCCACATAAAGGTGGTAACCTTTATTAAACAAGGGGTTTAGTAGGTCCCATACAAGTTTCCCACTTGTCCCCAGGCAGTCAGGACAGCCAGGAGGGTCCAGTTGACCATCTTTCCCCTCATATACACGAAAGGCAAATGTGTATCCACTTATGCTCTCGCACAGTTTGTACAGTTTTATGCCATACCTTTTGTCTGAACCCTAATCTCCCATTGTATTTCATTAGCGATTCATCTATGGAATAAATTTTGTTGGGGGTTATAAACATCTGAAAATTTGTCCTGAAAATGGTCTGGCAGTGGGCGTATTTTATGAAGCCTATCGTATTGGGGGTAATCTTTAGGGTGACAGAGGGTATTGTCACTGAAATGTAAAAATCTCAGCAGTAACTTGTATCTGGCTCTAGGCATGGTTTGGGAGAATACTGGACTAGACATTATTGGGTTGGTGCTCCAGTATGAGCGAATCGATGGCTTCTTTATAATCCCCATGAGCATTGTAAGAGCCCAGAATTTTTAAGCTCTGGGACATTTGTGGGATGCCAGTCATGCTCCCTGACTTTATAGCTACTTGGATTGTTATCAATAAATTGGGTAGCATACAAGTTAGTCTGGGAAGCAATCTCCTCCCAGATGGTATCCCCTAAAAATAGTTCTACATACTGCATTGGGGAGAAGCCATCCACATTAACATTAATGCCTGCGTTGGCACAAAAAGGGGGGACGTTGGGCTCGGCTAACTGTGGAGGTACCCAGTCCTCCTCCACATTCAGTGTAGCAGAGGAAGCACAGCTTCTTTCCTCAGCCAGCTCACACACAGATGACATGTCGTCTTGACTAGACGTGTCAGAAAACTGACCTGGGTCAAAATCTGAAGCAGTGTCTGTGGCGTCAGAGTCTAACGCCAAGAAGGCATATGCCTCTTGCAATTTATACATACGCTGCATATTTTACACACGACTAAAACAAATTACAAAACACACAAATTTTATTTTTTTATTTTTACTAAAACAGACTAAACAGCAATCCCTAAACTAACTCCTGTCACAAAAATCTAATGGAGATTTGGGGGAAGGAAACTGACTGGCCAAGACAGACCAAGACACAGATTTTTAAAACAAATTTAACCCTTAAAGGGCAAAAAAAAAATACAGATAGTACAAATGCACTGCTTTAACAGATCTGGCAGGGAAGGGGTTAAAAGGTGATTTTTTAAATAAAATACTGATACTTTCTGATGGTCACTGAACACTGCTGCAACAAACTATCACAATCTCTGTCTCTCTCGCCTCACAAAACGCTACAGAGGAGAGAGGGGCAGAGATCACTGTCAAAGTGAGTGTAACACCCACTTTGACAGCAGCCAATTGTGAGCGATCACGGATCGCTCACACGCCGCAATTGGCTGTTACTATCTGCCTGGGATGTCTGGCAGATAGTTACAGTGTTAGACAGGTGGGGGCGATCTTTGATCGCTTCCCGCAGCCCGTTTTTCGCTATGACGGTTCAGGACCATCAGCGGTCCAAATGCACTTTTTACCGCTGACGGTCCTGAACCGTCAGCGATCTTGAAAGGGTTAATGTTGTGGCTGATCAGTGAATATGGGGTTGGTTGCTATGTGTGTGGCTCACCAGGGATTTATTATTAACACCCTCTAGACCACTACGTATGATAGGACCTTCCCCTGACCACCAGGGATAATTAACACCACACTGACCACCAGGGTTAATTTTTATTTAATTAATTGCCATATGAAGAGGTGGCATGCAGGTGATACCATTGTGTTACCTCCTCTCGCACTGGTCACCCAAGGCAGACTGCCCTCGTGTTACAAATCTACTGGCTGTGAATTTTGTAAGCCTGAAGTGGCAGCCATAGCACTGAAATAAGGAAATCACTTTGTGTCTGACTACATCCTGAGAGTGTAGTAATGACCACCATGTGCAGGCAGCGCACATACAAACAAAAATATAGCTTTACATTTAACAAGGCTACTCAAAATCACCCATCTATAAAATAAATATGGGGATTCAGTTCAACCATATGGCCATATTGTGTTAAGCCCACCACTATGTCACAGTACCCCAATATCAGTGGGTCCTACACAAATTTCAACATGGGAGATTTACATCTAAATTTCAATACTTATAACCTGCTTCAAGAGACTTCTCAATTTAAGCTTTCCTGTGGTCTCCTCCAAAGGGGCACCCATAGTAGATAAGACAATAGTCCTACACGTGTCAATCTGCACCCCTTGGGTAAAGAAATGCCTTACATTCATTGATTTAACAGACTATACTTTAAAGGGACACTATAGTCACCAGAACAACTACAATGTAGCTTAATGTAGTTGCTCTGGTGAGTAGTCAGTCCCTGCAGGGTTTATTACAGTAAACACTGTCTTTTTCAGAGAAAAGGCAGAGTTTACTTTGCATCCTAGGAACAAAACGCCACTCTTCAGATGGCTACTAGAGATACTTCCTGGGTCAGTGCTGCACACGGTATTGGGGGTGGGCCAGTGTCGACAGACTGGAATAATGGTGAGATTTTAGTATAATTAGGGGGAAAAGAAGGGGGCAGGGGGCTAGATCATGTTTTTAACACTATGGGATCAGGAATACATATTTTTGTTCCTGTCCCTATAGTATTCATTTAAAATTATATAAATATATATAAAACAAAAATAATAAAAGTGCTCTCTATAGCATACAATAGTTGGCAGCGATAAATTTACAAGGGTTCCTAGGATCTTGTGCAGAGAAACAGTATGTGACACAACAATAGATGATAACCCGCGCCTAATAGTGATAATTAGTAACATGATGTAAGATACTCTCATAGTGTGGTATACAAATACACATACTTTTGTTTTGTTTTTTACTTGTATATACAATCATTCAGTAGTCAAACAAAGATCCTTAACAGAAAACACAAAAAAGAATATTGCAATATGTCACAATAGGTGTATATATTAAATAGATGTTTAAGACGACTAACACTTTTTTGAGCTACTAAGAGCTCTGCTGTTTACCGCTTGGACGGTACAATCCCTGTCTCAGAAAAATCCACTGGATGGTGTGCAGTAGTATTCCAATATATGGATAAAAAAAAACAGAAAAATTAAACCATGATAGTGCAGTATGTCAATCTTACAAATATAATAAACATGGTATCCTACTTACAATTTTCAGAGCAAAAACTTGCTCTGGTGTTGTACAGCTTTAGTGGTATAATCCCTACCTGGGATATGCAGGAACCAGGAAAAGAGTCAGCAGCACAAAATAATAAATATGACAAAAATATATTAAACAGTTTTAAGTATAATAAATATTAAAAACCATATAGAACACAGTAATATCATTAAAAAACAATAGGGGGCAGCAGTCTCAAATGTAATGTGTTTCTCCCAGCAGGACTTCCTCAGAAGTGTGTGCATCCCTGGAGTGTTCCAGTTTATATAGGTGGTTGATGATCCTTCAATGAAAAAAGGGGGACTTGATAATTAAGAGTATACTGACTCGATTACTAACTTTCCCATAGATTTCAATTCCTATAGAATTATTAAACTTACAGCCTGCCTACTTTTTCAGGGTATATTTTTATCTACATTTTTATCTCTGTAATACAAATTACTACACTAAATGGTAAGTACTGTATGTTTGAGCAGGGCCTTTATCACTTCCTGTCTGTCAAAACAAATGTTGTCTGTCAATTACTTGTTAATTTACCCCATTGTATAATTGTAAAGGGCAAAAAATGTTGGTGGTAGGTAAATGCTAATAATAATAATAATTACCTTGACTGCGGTACTAACCTGTAATACCTCATAATTTATCAATTAAAATCTTTCATTGTTTAAACAATGCTTGCAGGGTTTGGGAAACACTGGGGACAGGGGGTATATAACCTTATTTACTCTCCAGTACACATGCTGTGGAAATTAGGTTTAGAGATCACAGACTGCCTTTTAGAGATAAGTCTGAGGTGTAGAAATTATAAGAAAATACCATTTCATCTAGTGATTTTAACATGCATTGTTCACAATAAGCATCTTCCTCATTTCTTACATGATACATAAGGGTACATTGATGGTTCTCAACACTCTTTGAGCTTTTGCAAGTCATATGGAATTGCACAAGAGCAACATAAAAAAATCTGAGTTTTTAAATATTATGAAATATTGTATCCCCTTAAAATACTTTTCTAGAATATTATATGTGAACATGTTTCTCATGTATGATATTTTGTGCATTGTAAACCTTAGCGTACAAGGACAAAGGAGCAGAATTGAAGCCAATAACCAGAAATATTGCAGAAGATAGCAGAAACTCCACAGAATTCAGTTGTAGCGGCAAAGCCTCGATCCTCATTTATAGTACATGTGGTGTCAGACAAACATCTGGGACATCTTATAAACATCTGCTGACTTGATTACATTAATGATGAACTCTCGTGTTGGCTCATTAATTGATACCAGAAACCGGATGTATAAATAACTATGTTAATATTTAAAGAAACAAATGCTGACCAATAAGTTTCATGAAGTAAAAAAATGCATCCTACGCTTTAACAATGGAATTCTTCAACTCAGCTATTTTTCCCAATTAGCTACCATGGCACTAATATTAAAAATTCAACATAATTCGCTGTTTAATTAATACATTCTGTAGAGTAAGGTGCAGAAACTCTTTTAAAAGATATATCTGTATAATTCTGTTTTAGTAGATTTACATGCCTTTCCATATATACAAATTTTTTTTTATACTATTACACTTTATTAAGTTTAAGAATTTCTATTCTTGCACTGCTAATGATTAAATGACCACTATAGGCACCCAGACCACTTTAGCTTAATGAAGTGGTCTGGGTGCCAGGTCCAGCTAGGGTTAACCCTTTTTGCTCTAAACATAGCAGTTTCAGAGAAACTGCTATGTTCACAAATAAATTAATCCAGCCTCTAGTGGCTGTCTCATTGACAGCCGCTAGAGTCGCTTACCCGCTTCTCACTGTGATTTTTACAGTGAGAAGACGCCAGCATCCATAGGAAAGCATTGAGAATGCTTTCCTATGGACTGGCTGAATGCTCATGCAGCTCTTGCCGCGCATGCGCATTCAGCCAGGGACGTCAGAAGAGGGAGGAGAGTCCCAGCGCCGAGGGAGCCCAGCGCTGGAAAAAAGGTAAGGGATTAACCCCTTCCTCCCCCTTCAGCACCACGGGAGTGGCACGAGTATGTTTTCCTGGCACTATAGTGGTCCTTTAAGACTGTTTTTTCTCATTCTTTTGCAATGTATAAAAATGTATACTGTCACTAATTGAGGATAACAAGTCTGCTTGTATGGAAAAAACGTGTTACTTTACTGACACAGACTGTATCAGTTTGACAGCAAATGCCTCCTTCGAGTGTCAAATAATGACTGAGGCTGTTCAAGTGCAGCTGTGAGTGTGCTCAGTGTCTGCTTAGCACTGTACTCTAGAGATACTCTGAAAAAGCAGGGCATCTTAAGAATAACCTGTGATAGTGGGACGAAAACTCGATTAATGTTGCCCAGGGCTCTAGGCAGGTGCCATATTGGGCACCCACCAGTTCCTTTGAGTGGCATGTGTGTTGACTGAGTGCTATGTATAGTGACTGAGAGCTTTAGGGAGGGGGGCTGAGTGTGAGGGAGGGGAGAGGAACACTAAGAGGAGGGAGATGGGGGGGCACTAAGAGACAGGAAAGGGAGGAGAGAGGAACACTAAATGGGGGGGGGAGGAAAGAGAACTAAGCAGCTGGGGAGGGAGAGGAGGAACAGTAAGGGGTATGGAGGGGAGTGGAGAGGACCACTATGAGATAGGAAGGGGAGAGGAGAGGAACACTAAGGGAGGTGGGCAGAGGAACACCAAGGGTCAGGGAAGAGAGGGGAGAACCACTAATGAACAGGAAGGGAAGAGGACACTTGGCACTAAGGGTCAGGAAAGGGAGGGTAGAGGAACACTAAGGGACATGGAGGGGAGAGTGGCACACAGGGGGGCCTTAGTGGGGAGAAAGACACACAGATGGGCCTGGGGGTGAGAAAGACATACAGAGGGGCAGGGATGAAAGTGACACACAGAAGGGTCTGGGAGGTAGAAAACCAAAGGTGCTGGGACAAAAGAGACACAAAGGGGCTGGAGAAGAGGAAAAAGAGACACAGAGGGACTGAGGGGAGACAGACAGGCTGGGGGTGAAAGAGAAACACACAAAGGAGCTGGGAAGAGTAAAAGACAAAGGGGCTGGGGGTTGTAAGACACACAGAAGGGGGTTGCAAGAGATACACAAAGGAGGTTTAAAATACACAATAAAAAAATAAAATAAAAATAATTCGGGCATAAGATACACTAAGGGTGTAAGACATTTAAAAGAGGTGATAAAACACAAAAGCGGGGTTAAGAGGCACACAGGTGAAGATGCTTTTTGTTTGTGGGAGGGGAGGTTGTGGGGAGGGCGTTAAAATCAACCTCGCCTGTGTACCCAAAATACTTGCACCGGCTAGGAGAGATGTGGACAAGGGAAGGACTGGGTCATGTTATTAATTCAGCTGCACCAGTAGATGTCAGTGTACATATGTGGCAGCAGCTCTGGGTGTCTGAATTGATGCAGGCTTACAGGACTCTATGGAAGAGCAGTGTAGAGGCAATCAATGTTGCCCATGACATTTGTTGCAAAGTCCACGTTTGCAACTTTTTTTTTTTAATGATCTCTGCCCAGACCTGAGAGTAGTTCAACTAGTCAAAATGATTCATCTCTATTTATTTTTTATTGAGAAAGTGTGGAGAGTTACGCTGAATCATATACAGCAGTATTTGTACCAAAGATACAGGCATACATTGAAATAGTACCACTTGTGGCGGAACGCTCCTAGTTAACCACCAGCCAGCAGAGATTCCCTTTCCCCACCGAGTATAAACCAGAGTGATTATAACCCTTATTCCAGTAATTATCCGAGGCTTGATGCAAGGCACAACATGAACACTTTGTTGAGTGACAGTGGCCTTTACATACAGGTGTCCCCAACAGGGGGGTATCAGGTATTACCGCCCACACCCAGGATCCTAACCGTGGTGTCCCCAAAAACCATACTTCCCCCTTCAAGCAACCCCAACCCATTGCCTTCTTTGGAAATTAGACACAGGACACACAGTTCCAAAGGGAACTAGCATACAATACTTTATTTAAGATGCTGAAAAATGGAAGGTCACAATCTTGCTAGAAATATAATTTTAAGAAATCTTATTATACAAGCAAAAGCCTTTATAAAAGAGCCGATTATGTCATAACAACACATTCCCATGTCTAATTGTTTCAGGTAGTATGATCTATTGTAAATGTGTGCAATTTTATCATTAATCAATAATCATCTTTTAAAATCAACGAGAATATGACTGTTGGAAGTAAGATGAGTTCTGAATTTCTGAAGCTGCGCAGGCAAAGTAGAAGTTACAGCAATTAATTATTATCTTCCCTATTTATTATTGATCACAAAGAGTCCAGAGTGTGGGGCCTAGTTATATAGTGAGATACTGATGTATCAGTTCCATTTTTGAGAGTATTTTATATTTGAACTCAACATTTGTAAGTGACTTTTGAAAATGACAATCAAATTATAACCACTGTCCCATAAAGCAGCAAAACTATGCCATTTGTGTGGTGGTTTAAATTTTTTTATTCTATTCTATCTATGTTGTCTGTACACTGTGTATACATTTAGCATTCATTATTTTTAGATTTCTCTCAGATAAATGGATACTTGGAATGTATCAGCAAGATATTCTTTCATTGATCTGAAAACCAAAACTCATAACTAAGTGGTCTCCTTAGCAAAGAGTATATAAGCTATTTAAAAAGCTGACTTTCCCCTTATATTTGCTTGCACCAGATGTTATGACAGTGTATTTCTTACTGACAATACGTTAATACAGAACATTTTATTAACCACTTGAGATCTCATTTCATGATCCTGAAGATACTAATGAGTGTTTGTCGATTTCATGGCTAATGGTCAGATCTTTTTCAAGGTTTAAGGTTGCATTATTGTAAAGCTAATGGTGCACTGAGCATGCTGCACACTCTCTGAGAGTGGCTTACAACTGTAGGAATATGGCTGCAAACAGACTACTACTGGGCAGTTCCAATCATCCTATGTAATGATGGGAACTGCACTTTGGGGATAAACAACATAACCCATTAATTTCTACTGGACTAGGTTTTATGGGATAACATCTAACCCCAATAGATCAGTATGGGGTATTTTAATGGATATCTCACCCTGGTGTGTCTTATGAGGTCTGTGTGCAAAGAAGACTGCAAACGTTAAAATGAGTATAAATGAGAAGGCTGCAAACGTTTAAATGAGTATAAATGAGAAGGCTGGAAACTTTTAAACGCCTGCTTAGCCTATCAGCATCTCCTCATAGAGATGCATTGAATCAATGCATCTCTATGGGGGGCATACAACATCTCCTTGCAGAGGGTGGAGATACTGTATGACAGTGTTGCACACTGTGCAGCACTGCCCCAGGAAGCACCTCCAGTGGCCATCTGAGGAGTGACCACTGGAGGTGTCCCTAGGTGGTAATTTAAACTATGCCTTTTCTCTAAGCTGTAGTTGTTTTGGTGACTATAGTGTCCCTTTAAGGAGCAACGCAATTGTGCTTTGCCAGTTAGCATCCACTCATAGAGATGCATTGAATCAATGCACCTCTATGAGGAACGTTCAGTGCTTTATGTAGTTTGTGGAGACGTTGAACGTGTAGCACTGACCCAAGAAGAACCTCTAGTGGCTGTCTGAGTGACTGCCACTGCAGGTGTTGCTAGGCAGTAGTGTAAACACTGCCTTTTCTCAGGAAAGGCAGTGTTATGTAGTGGTTTGGTGATTATAATGTCCCTTTAAACCAGGGGTTCTCAACGTTAGTCCTCAGGACCCCCTACCAGTCCAGGGTTTAGGGATTACCTGGGTGTGTCTAAGGTGTTTAGAAAAAGAAAAAGAAAAAACACCTTAGAGTCTAAGGTGTTTTTTTCCCTTTTTCTAAACACCTGAGACACACCCAGGTAATCCCCAAATCCTGGACTGGTAGGGGGTCCTGAGGACTGGGTTGAGAACCCCTGCTTTAAACAATATTGGGGATGAATTCTGATCCTAGTTTCTCTTTAAAAGTTTGTATCTGATTTACTGTAACATTAAAGTGCTGTTGGGAGCCACTATATTTGCAGGTAGAAAGAAGACTTTGCATTAATTCATAGAGAACTTGGAGTTAAAGTGCCACTGTCATTTGGGAGGGCTTTTTGTTTGCATGACAGCATACATGGGGAGGAGGAGAACAACACTATACCTACCTGAAGACCTCCCTCATTGGTTCTAACAAATTCTAATTCATCTCAGTATTTGTTGCATATTATGTGACAATATATATTTTCCCCATCAACACTTGCAGTTGACAGCTGATTGGTACTGGCAATATAGGCAAATGGAAGAACATGGAAAACAAAGAAAGATGATTTAGCGCTAACTCCAAAAACTCTGTAACTTCGATTCCATGATAATCCAAGATGATCCGGAGACTGCAAATAAATAAATAAAAATGTTGAGCTAAATAATATTATGGGTACAAATAAACAATATTGTCTAATGTATACTTAAGACTAACTTATAGCCAGTAAATATTTAAAATCGTTTTGTAAATTATACAGTATAGTCCCAAAATAGAGTCTTTGTGGTTTAAAAGGAATCTTGGTGGAGATGATGTTTGCAAGAACACATATTCAGGTAGGGTTTGTGATATGCAAAGACAATATACATATAGGAAAAAAACAATAGTGTGATATTGTATTACCAAAGGTAAAATGATAAAATAATTGAAAATCCACTCACGAGGAAGGAGATGCCTTTTAGCTCTCATATGACGGCTTGTGGCAATATAATCTGTGGCAGAACCACTGCTTGTTCGGGTGCTTTCCACTTGTACTGTGTGTTTTTCCCTTGTCTTTCGTATATTGTATCCCTCTCCCAGTTCAGGAGTGCTCCCACGAAAGGAACACCTTTGTCTCCCGAACAGGGACCACCCCGATATCCCATTTAGAACGCTAGTTAGAATGATCAAGTAGAACGTTCACACTCGCAACATAGGTGTGAAACTGTCAGGGCTTACCTGAGTTGGGAGTCCGGCAGGCGGAGGTATATGCTCACCCTTGCAAGTAAACACAGGCCGAGGTGGTCAGGTAAGAATTCACCTGGCCTGTGAGTCGGTGCACGGGGGCTATGCAGGATAATTCTCCAAGTCACAGTACAGGAACGGATAAAGCAGGAGAATCGTCGTGGGTAAGCCAGAGGTCAGAGGGTGCCAGAAATCAGGATTAACAAGAAGAAAGCCAAGGTCAGAGGATGCCAGAAGTCAGGATATTCGGAGTAAAAAGCCAAGGTCAAGAGTAAACTGGAGAACACGAAACAGCAGTATGATCACCAGAGTCAAGGAACTGACACTGCCTTCTGGAAGACATCAACTTCAGGTGAACATGAGTAGCAGGAGTAGTTCCACTAAATGTCCAGCCCCCAGTGCTAGATACTAGATAGGGCTAAGTACAGGCAATAGTAAAGCTGAGAGGTGGCTCTGAGGTAACATAACAGCACCAGAACTTCCAGGTTTGAATCCTGACAGAAACCACAAGGGAGGCAATTAATGAGTGCTCCCCTGGGTGGATGTCATTTTGTATAGACGAACGCCAGCCTGGGGGAGCATTCGTGGATTGCTCCCTGACTTGTTCGACTCCCAAACGAGGACCTCCCTGGTGCCCCATTAGAACGTTCCCACCAATTAATCAGAACATTCGCACTTGCAACATAAGTGTGAAATCGCTACTTTGCACTGGCAACTTAAGTGTGAAACTGCAAGGGAAGTAATTTAATGAATGATCCCCTGGGTGGCCGCCATTTTGTATAGAAGAACACCAACCAGGGGGAGCATTCGTACACCGAAAGCAGATGCTTCCATTGCAAGTTTCAGCACAAGAACCTCACGAACGGAGATTAGTCGGGGAATGCGCCATTGTGAGGTCGCCTGAGGTTGGTGGGGACACTTTTAAAGCACTGGCTAGTTTGACAGACTTTTCTGTGCCTTTTCTGTGCCTGTGCCTTTTCTGTGCCTCTATTCCTGCACCTTGGCTCCCAGGCACAGGGGCTCCTGGGATGAAGACCCCCCTGTCGTCATGTGTGGGAGACCCCTCACCTGAGTGGCGGGCGTTGCATATTTGGGAGACAAAGGGACAGTGACCCCCCCCCTGTTCCCGCGCTTGGGCTCCCTGGTGTAGAGAATCCTGGGATATGACCTCTGTTTGTATGTATTGAAGACCCCTTGCATGGGGCTATGCATAAAAGCAGTGTGTAGCTCAATAAAATTGTGTTGTACCTCCAGAGCTTTGTGTCATCCAGTTACTAGGGGGAAATGGGTCTCTTTATATTCTAAGTGGTTCCTGAGCGGCTGAAGGAAGCTATTAGGACAGGTAACTGGTCGGGTTACCCGGGGTCCGCTACATAATCCTTGCCAAGGATATAGGGTGGATGAACAGTCAGATCCTTTTGGGCATGGCGCCAACTCTATTATTGACATCTCACATGGAGTATATGCAAACATAGAAAAGCACCAAAAGTGTAAACCCGTATAAATGAATTGGAGGGCACATAAAAAACATGCATTTCTTAATAGTTGTGCTACTGTAAAGTCCCTGGAAAAAAAAAATAGTGCATACATAATGTATGGTTTCAAAGTACTGTACCTATAGTGTTTGATTTCATCTACAGCAGACTTTACAGAATTCTTACATTTGACTAGACATATCTTAAAATTCCCCCTTTTTTGCCTGATAAACAGCGGTGGATAAAGTAGGTTCCCACTCTTTTTTGTATGTTTATTCATTTTACAAGGACAACTCTTCTATCAGTCCTGATGAACTCAACAGAATCATACTGCATAATTAAAAAACATGTATTCCTGACACTATAGAGCTGAAGTAGCTGTTTAGGTGACCAGTACCTCTCTGTGCAGTAAAAAGGTCATTTTACTCACCTTTTTCCCCATGCCGTGCTGGTCTCACAGCGGCTGGCCCTGCCTGGCTCCACCTCTATAGCTGAGATCATCAATCAATCCAATGCTTTCCCATAAGAACACGACGAGCTGCGCCAATCAGCATCTCATTATAGAGATGCATTGAATCAATGTATCTGTATGGGGAATGTTCAGCACCTCCATGCAAGGCAATGAGACGCTGAACGCCAGTGATACACGTTGTGCAGCACACAGATAGGCAGCACCTCTAGTGGCCGTCGGAGTGACTGCACCTAGAGGTGTTTGTAGTGTTTCTATGAAAAGGCAGTATTTACAGTGCTTACACTGCAGGGGCAGTGAAACTACCCCTACATTAGTACTACTACATAAGTGGTTCTGGAGACGATAGCGTCAGTTTTATTGAGAGGATATAAATGAATGGAAATAAATGTATATTGTGGGAGTCACACAGAATACAGCTGCAAAGTTTTCTACACAAGAAAAAGATACACACTTTGAAATGTGGTATTTATACAAACTAAATTTGATATTGGAGTTCCCAGTTGTGTCAGGGCTGTTCTCCATTTCAGCATTTTAATCCAGCATTATTCATTATGCATATGGAGCATCTTTTTATTGCCTAAAAGAAATGGATAATAGCTCACCAAAATATATTTAAGAGTTCTCAAAACTATGGCACCATAATATTAAATTACATAAAATATGAAAATAAACAAATACATAAACAAAGTGATTATTCTCCCACTACAGTGAAATGTGTCTAATGTGAATTTTTTTTTTTTTTTTTTTTAATGATTACTGAATCCTTTTAGGTTGATTAATTAAACATCTGACATAAAGAAAATGATATCTATTATTTTGCTCTTCTGACTTTAAATCAGCAAGGCAAAGAACATCTTCTCTATTAACCTGAAAGCCTATTTATTCTATTTTGAAGAAGAATAACGACAGTGAGTCCAGTAAGCAATGACTCATTGTTACTTAATTTTTATTCTTTGGAATATTGGTTTACATTAAAATGAATAGTCAAGTAGTGTTGTTTGTTGTGAACCGACAGAATGGATGAACATTGACACAATGTGCGTTTGATCTTTTAGAGAATTCCATTTTCTAAGCACCCCTTATCACATTTGTTAAAAACATCCTATAATTTCCGTGCTATAACAAACTGATATACTGTATGTGACATTACATTTTGGCTCCACGGTTTGATTATATTTATAATTCTTATTTTTTTGTTCCTAAAAATAATTGCAATCCCTAAATGTCTCATGCAAAACAACGTATATTGATAATGTTTCAGAATCTATGACATTGTAACTAAAATGTACAGTGGAATGGACAGTTTACAATAACGAAAACACAATTTAAAACATAAAATTGGAACCAACAAGTGTAAACTGGATTAGTGGAGCATTGACAGACCTCAGGGGATATTAAGGAGGTATCTAAAATAATGGACAGGATTACACTAGAGGTAGTAAATTAACTGATTTGACCTTGCTTATAAGGAGGAATCTCATTACTGTAGGGGGTATATTCGAGTTTAAATGGGGATCATCCTCAATTAAAGATAAGTTAGTGGGATCTGTTTTCACCTCTTCTTATTTCATGCATGGATTTATCAATTTCTATGAATCAATCAAAGTTAATTTGTTCTCTGTATATTCCTACGCATTGTATATGTGCATAGTTATACTTCAATAAACTTGAACAGTTACTCCTATACCTTTTTTTATATACTTTATTTTAGAGTGCCCTATTTGACACTTGTAGCTTGTCCACACCCTTTTTTAAATTAAAAGAGTCCTATAAAACAAAATATAACTTATCGATAACAGTGCTGGGAAAGGTTCTTCCACTCCAAAGAGGAAAGAGAGTGGGAGATTCAAGGGAGGGGGCAAGGAGAGAATTTTTGAAAATATTTTGCTTTCATGTAGGGAGGCAGGGAGGTATCACACCAAGGGAGAGAGGGGAGATCTAGGCTTCCCTTGGCAGGTGGACTTTTAGCACTGCCTGCAATTGTTGCTCAGAATTGAAGATTATGCTAGCTTTAGTGTACTAATAATCTTAATTTTAATAAAGACAGGAGGCGAGTATTTTGCATTAACTCTCTTTACTAAACTCCACAGCAGTAAAGAAAATGTAAAGAGTAACAGGTAAATCACTGAGCAGCATAGTATATAAGGGTCATGCTGCCTGTACATTTCCTCTTTCTTGAAGCGACATCCAAGTCCAGACTGAGCTCAAAACATCCAGAAACCCAACGAAAACTGCAACTGCGGTCTCTGGTAAGCAGAACTTGAGGAGACTCCTGGTAAACGAGGCTGGAGGCAAGACAAAACTAAGCCTTTATCCCATCCAGCGGAGTCGTGAGGTTAACCGAACCAGCATCCAGTGGAGGTCCTGAAGAGGATTACACTGAAAGGAGAGTATAAAATAGGTTAGGTACTGAACCGTAACTGTTCACACATGTGAGCCTTATCAGAGTGGTTTAAGTTAAATCAATACAAACAGAGTGTTAAAGGCCAGTGGTTTAAGTGCATGTTAGGTGTAAGCATGTGGTACAACTAAAATTCTGTCTGCCTAGGTGGCGATACTAGGGTGAGAGATGGATGACAAGCCGAATATACACCAATAACAGTAGAGACTACTAAAATCTAACCCAACATCCGTCACCTTGAGATCCACTCCCCCGAGGAGTCAGGGTAGGGAACAGAAGGGAGGGAAAATACTCACCTCCTGTCCTTATTAAAATTAAGATTATTAGTACACTAAAGCTAGCATAATCTTCAATTTTATAACATGACAGGAGGCTTCCTATTTTGCAGTTTTAACGCTGAAGTAGAAATGTCCCCGCAGAAGGGGGAGTGCGAAAATAAAAAGGTACGGAAAGTAGATTCCCTAGACCAGTCCGCCGCTCGGAGAATGTCCGACAGGGACGCCCCTGCTAGGAAGGCTGATGAAGCCGCCGCTCCGTGAACGGAGTGGGCGCCGAAAGCGGGGTCTATACCAGCGAGCGAGAGGATCCGAAAACTGGAGCGTGAGGGCGCACGTAGGAGACTAGGAGTTGACCCGACATAGAGGAACGGAGTGAGGAGGTAACCGAAACATACCTACGGAGGGTGGACACGACACAGAGCTGCGGGTCGTCGGAAAAAAGGGGTAAAAGACCGAAGTCGAACCCGACTTAGTGCGACGGGAAATGGGGAATGTGACCCCTTCAGGGGCCACCTTGAAGGCGTCAAAGTCGAAGGCACGAACGTCCGAAACCCGTCGAAAGAACACAAGACAAAGAAGAAAGGCACACTTAGCGGATAACTGGCGTAGGGAGAGGCGGTCATTCGGAAGTCAATCCCTGAAAAAACGGAGAACCAGTCCAACATCCCATAGATGAGGGTACCTGGGGGCCAGGGGGCGGCGGAGCCGCATACCGCGGAGTAGGCGGCAGACCAGAGGGTCTTTGCTGACCGGGAGATCCCCGACGGGGATATGGGCCACCGAAATCGCGGAGAGAACAACGTTGACAGAACGGTAGGAGCGGCCTGATGAAAACAAAGAGGAAAGAAAATTAAGAATCATGGGAATAGGTGCTGTAAATGGATCAGAGTCCCGTTCCACGCACCAAGTAGACCAGGAGGCCCAAGCTGAAAGGTAACAGCGTCTAGTTCCCGGGGCCCATGAGTCCCATAAGAGGTCCCTAGCAGCCTGCGATAGTCCGCTGACTAGCCAGGAACCCCGGAAAGAGACCAAGCCACCAGGGGTAGACGGTCTTCCAGGAGGACCGGGTGAAGATACCCTTTGGGGTCCGTGAGCAAGTCTGGGAAGGATGGTAGGAGAAGAGGATCCTTGCAGGAGGAGGCCAGGAGGTCCGGGAACCATTGTTGGCTCTGCCACAAGGGTGTTATGAGAACCAGTGTGATCTGTTGCGTCCGCATCTGGTGTAGTGTTCTCGCAATCATGGAGAATGAGGGAAAGGCATAGGCCCCTGTCGTCGGCCATTGTTGGAGAAATGTGTCTGTCGCCTTGCTCTCAGGGTCCGAGAGCCAGCTGAAAAACTCCGGGGTCTGGTGATTGTTGCGAGAGGCGAACAATCGCGAGAGGGACCCCTCCGGGCTGCCAGGGCCCTGAAGATTCTCGTGTTTAGCTTCCAGTCGCTGACGTCTCTCCAGTGGCGAGAGAACCAGTCGGCTGTGAGGTTGATTTCTCCGGGTAGGTATTCTGCCTGAAGTGTGATGTTGCGAGGGAGGCAATAGTCGAAGATGTCCCTCGTGATATCCGACCACAGGCGTGAGCATGCGCCTCCCAGGCGGTTGATATACTGGACTGCGGAGACATTGTCCATGCGCAGGAGGATGCAGCAGTTGGATTTTTCCCGGGCCAGGCTGCGGATCGCAAAGGATCCTGCCAGGAGTTCGAGACAATTGATGTGCATGGAGAGCTCCTGCGCCGTCCATGTTCCTCCCGTGGAGATGGCTCCGTTGGTGGCACCCCATCCCCACAAGCTGGCGTTTGACTCCAGTATGAAGTCTGGGGTGTCCCCGAATATGGCCCTTCCGTTCCAGGCTTGCATGCTGTCCAGCCACCATGATAGCTCTTCGCGAACCTCCGTCGTCACCGGGACGGGTTGGTCGTACGTAGGTCTGTGGCGTAGGTATTTCGTCTTGAGACATTGCATGGCTCTGTAGTGGAGGGGACCCGGAAATATGGCTTGAATGGAAGCAGAGAGGAAGTCCTACAATCCTGGCCAGGTTGCGTAGTGGGATGGAATCGAGACGGAGAACTCTGCGAATCTCCTTGCGAATGGCTGCGATCTTTGAGGCTGGTAGTCTCAGAGTGCATGTTGTCGAGTCGATCTCGAAGCCCAGGAATTGTATCGTCTGGGCAGGGGTTAGCTCCGATTTCTGTTGGTTCACCACAGAGCCCAGAGATTCCAGTAGGGTTACTGCAAGATGAGTGTGTTGACGCAGTCTGCGTTCATCGGAGCAGAAGAGGAGGAGGTCGTCTAAGTAGATGATGCATCGGATGCCCCTGGATCTCAGGTGGGCCACCACTGGTTTTAGGAGCTTGGTTAAACACCATGGGGCTGAGCTGAGCCCGAAAGGGAGGCAGGTGAATTGCCAAGGGCGTCTGTGCCAGCGGAAACGTAGGAGTGCTCGACAGTCCGGGTGCACCGGGACTGACAGGTATGCATCTTTTAGATCGAGCCTGGTGAACCAGTCGTTGCTCCGAAGAAGGTCTCGCAGGAGGTGGATGTCCTCCATCTTGAAGTGGCAGTAGACCATGTACGCGTTGAGGGCACGTAGGTTGATGACAGGGCGGAATTCTCCCGACTTTTTCCGAACCAGGAAGATATTGCTGAAGTAACCTCCCCCGGGTACATAATACGAGCCAGGGGGCCTACGGAATCCAGCAGGTTATCCTGAGCACACCATAGGCCTTTCTCTACCCCTTGGCGAGGGTCTCTCCCACTGCGCATCATGAAGGTTGTCATAACCTTGTCAAATTCGGGGGTCTGAGCCACCTTATCTGGCAGGGAAGGGCGTGAGCATTCAGACCTGAGTCGGCTGCGGACCTCTTTCTCAAGAGGCTTGCGAAGCCACAGGTGCATGAACCTGGAAAGGTGTTCTGGAGGCGACCAGTCACCCGATCTGGGGTGCCGTATGTTGCGGGGGTCGAACATCGCCTAACCTGAGGGGTCTAAAATGGTGTCCGAGTCAAGAGGAGGCTCCGTCCGCAGTGTCCTCGATACCCCCTGTCTGAAAGCGGAGACAGACTTCTCGTCCGAACCCCATGCGTCGTAGTCCGAATCAGAAGCGTCAGCTTGCCACTCATATAGCACTGACATGGAATGGGCAGGGCCCTGCTCTTCGTCTGAAGAGTACTCCTGACGCGGGGCCTTACCCTTGGGTGGTTTGGGTGCATAATCTTCGCCTTACAAAATTAGGCCTATATAAGATGGTTGGAGACTGCAGGATCTAACATAGATCTTCTTTGGCATGCATACTAGATTTTAGACTTCAACTGAGCACCAAGCAAGTAGATGTATGTACCCATAGGCCATTGCAAGTAACAGTTTATGGATATGGCAGCAGAACCTATACCTATTGTCACAATGTCACAAAGATTGGAGTAACCAATAATTTATCTCATTATTTTCTTTTGATTGCATTGGCATATTGAAGAAATTCCATCACAGTCAGCAGAAGCTTTTCATAAAGATTTTGTTTTCTAAAGTGATAGTTTTGCTTTAAAGGTACACTATAGTTACCAGAACTACGGCTTATTGTATTTGTTCTGGTGAGTATTATCATCCATTAAGGCGTTTTGCAATAAACACTGTCTTTTCAGAAAAAAATGCAGTGTTTACATTATATCATAGGGATACCTCCACTGGCCACTCCTCATATGGCTACTAGAGGTGCTTTCTGCAGCACTGCTATTCAGTGTCTCCACCCTCTTTCCTCATAGAGATGCATTGATCTCTATGAAGAAATGCTGATTGGTCCTGACACCATCCTGACAAGCAAGACTTTTTTTCCCCGTTGATACTGTTTCTTTAAAAAAAACAAAAAACAAGTTCCTGCACTGATTATGTTTTACCACTAGTGGCCTCCATTGCCTCTAGTTCTGGACACTCACCTTATCATCCTCACCTGCCTGGACCAATTGGGTTCCTACAAAAGGTAACGCCCAAGTCACCTAATTACCTTTGCATTGAAGTTGTTGATCTGCCTGAAACACTTCATATCCTGGCTCCTGTGAACTTATCTTATTTGCTTCAGAACTACTTACTTACAACCCTGCTTAATATTAACTGAACTACCTGCTTCCAAGGCCTGACCATCTCTGACCAGCAGAGGAGCAAAGTGTGCTTCATTTCCGGTGGTCAGAGCAATTTTCCCACAATTCTCACCTTTCCTCCGTGTTCCTGTGAAGTCTCCTTTCATTTTTCTCGAATGTCCTGTTACTTAGACAGAACGCCGGCGAAACTACCGAAATGCGTCCTAACAGAATGAGAACAGTTTCTCCATTCGTGTTAGTACGCAATTCGGGACGTTGTTCGGACGCATCTTGCAGCTGCTTAGTAGTTAGCTCCCTAATTCCCACGGTATTAGGGAGCTGTCTAGAGCTGTCTACCAAAAGGCTGAAAGATCTAAATTGGTCTTTTAGCCAAATTTACTAATACTAAGTAAAGATTACTTAGTATTAGTAAATTCTAAAAAAATAATCCATCTTCGCCCATGTAGTGCACTGCGCAGACTGAGCTCTGCAGGGCGGGGAAAGGCTTATAAAGTCTTCCCACGCCCTGCAATTAGGTTCAGAGCGCTCAGATTGGTTGGTTTAAGCCAACTAATCAGAGTGCTCTGACAGGTAAATGAAGAGACTGACAGGTAAGTCTCTACATTTACCTGTCACAGCACTCTGGCTTGAAATCCAACCAATCAGTGTGCTCTGTGTCATTTTACACAGCATAGGAAAATTCCAAAGAACTTTCCCACGCTGTGTAAAATGACACAGAGCACTCTGCTTGGTTGCTTTCAATTTGAAATCCAACCAGAGTGCTCTGTCATTTGCCGCCGCCTGGAGCCGTGGCCGCACTGGGGCCGATGGACAGCCCGGCCCTGAGTGTTGTAGTGAATGCATTTTGTGCATGTGTATAGTGCAGGGCTTCCCAAACTTTTATGGGCCGAGACCCACTTTTCAAAACGGTAATTTTTCGAGACCCACTTGGTTTTAATGCATATTTTAAAAAGTGAACACCAAGGCAATTCGCTTTAGAGGCATACAATTGGCACACCATAGCAATCCTCTTTAGATGCACACAATTGGCACACCATGACAATTACTTTTAGAGGCATAAAACTGGCACACCGTGGCAATCCGCTTTAGAAGCATACAATTGGCACACTATAGCAATCCGCTTTAGATGCATAGAATTGGCACACCGTGGGAATCAGCTTTACAGGCATACAATTAAAACTTTCAATACTGGAGCGCTTAAGATTAAACAATCTATAGGGGCAAAAAAATATAGATTTAATTTAAATTGTGCATATATTAATTTTTAATTTTTATACTGCCGGCTACCACACTTCAAAGTGATCCCTTCTCCACATGTCAATTCAAGAAAAATTATATTGTGAAGTGGAGCGGTCTTTAACTGCAATACACCCCTATCCCACATGCAGTACAGTTAGCAAGTTAAAATATACTTATTGTATTTCTTGCTCAATGATGTCTCAATTGTGATTCAGCATATACAAAAGGAAAAAAATAAAATGATCATAGAACAGATCTGTTATATTAACTTGCACTTCTATGAATAGTGCTAGAGATCACATATACTTGTCAAATCAACTGGATATTAACAAGTTTATTACAATCATAAAACAGATAACAAAGTTAAAAACAAGATAAATTAAAATACAGATACAGGACAAATCACTGTTAAGTTAATATGACACAAGACAGCTCATTATGCATCACATAGTAAATGTCTAGAGATGGCTACAAAGCAAATGGCTGCTTACTAGAATTGTTGGTGAGTATAACGGTATGTATGCCCGTTTACTCACAGTCTGGCTTTCCCACACTGGGAGATGTCTCCTGTGTTGAGGGGTTGAGGGAGGTCTGATGGAGTTCCTCTGTGTTACCACTCGGGTGCCGTTCAGTTCAGCGTGTGATTCAATTTTACCGCTCTCAAAACGCCCGGCTTCCAAATAGGCTCTGCCCCCTTTCTCAACGTGCTTCCGTGTTGTCTACGCGTTTCTCCGTTCACAGACGGCTTCGTCAGGACGTCAAAGTGCTTAGTCCCTCCCCATTCTCGGGGAGTTTTTATACACATTCTCCTATTATGTTGATTGTTTTTAGGTGCATCACATTTACATATATATGGGATTCAGATCAGCAAGTCAATTGTTAATACATGGACATCATATGTTTCCAACAGAAATGTCCCTCTTTATCAACAAATCTATACATACAATAAATACAGTAATTAAAATAATTAAAATTATGCAGTCTAAATTAGATCTTAGCTGAATCATCACATATAATACATGGAGGGAAAGAAAAGAGAGCATATAGTTAGTATATATTCAATACCATCAATGTAATTTACCTCTATGGTTTTGCAATAATAATGACTCTTAAAGTGACACAGTGATAATATCAAAATAGAACAAAGTGACATAGTGAAAGGGTGTACTCTGAGTGGATATCTGAACTTTTGTAAAAGAGATATATCTCCCAAAAATTAAATATGTACGAATAAGAATAAAAATAAAGAAAAATAAAGAAAAATAAAAATAAAGAAAAAATATAGAAAAAATATAGAAAAAATAAAAATAAAAAATAAAAATAAAAATAAATAGAAATAAATAAAACTAAAAATAAAATAATAATAATAATAATAAAAATAAATATATAAAAATAATAAAAATAATAATAATAAAAATAAATATAAAAATAAAAATAACTATAAAAATAAAATAAAAATAAAAATAAAATAAAATAAAAATAGCTGAAAAATTATAAAAAATGACAGATCTCAAAGTCATTATTCATTCCATTAGGAATGAGAGTATTCAGTTCAAATATCCATCTCATTTCTATACGACCTAAATTCTGGATCAGATTTCCTCCTCTCCAGTCACTTTTAACCTGTTGAATCCCTATTAAATTTAAAAGGGAGGGGTCAGAATTATGAAATTCTTCAAAATGTAGGGAAACTTGGTGTAGTTGATATTTTCTTTTAATATTATATGTATGCTCACATATTCTAGTTCGTAACTGTCTAGTCGTACGGCCTATATATCTCAAGCCACATGGACAAAATAACATATAAATTACATTTTTCGTTTGGCACGTTATGAGTTCTTTTATCTTGTATGTGATTCCATTGGCTTTAAATTCTTTAATGTTCTGTTTACAACTATCCGTATTACGACAGGCATTGCAGTAACCACACCTAAAGAATCCCTTCAATTGATTCATAAAATTAAATTTAGATTGATTTTTATTTGGGATTTTATCTGTTAAGATTCTTTTCATATTTTTCACCCCTCTATGTACTATTTTTGGGATAGGTGGTAACAATTTAGTTAAAACTGGATCTTTTAGTAGCCAATGCCAATGTTCCGAGATGATTTTCCTAACTAATTTATTCTGAGGACCTGAAAACTGACAAATAAAGGGAACACCATTTTCTTGTTTCTTATTATTTTCTTTCGTTCTATACTCCAAAAGATTATCTCTATTTAAATACTGAGTATCTTCTACAGCTTTATTTAAAATATGTTTTACCAGATGGGGATCTACCATTTTCTTATCATTGCAGGGTTATATTTGTGAGCAGTGTTTGAGCGTTTGAATGTAAGCATGCTTTTGTATTAAGTATATGTATGCATGTATGGGTGTATTTGTATGTACTGTTGCCATTGGAATGTAGTGGTGTACTTGTTTGTAATGTTTGCGTCTGAATGCATGGGTGTTTGTATGTAGTGTCGGACTTGAAATGCAGGTGTGCTTTTTGAGTGTTGGTGTTTGAATGAAGGGTTGTTTGTAGATAATTTTAGTGTTTTAATGCCGGGGTGTGTTTGTATGTAATGTTTACATTTGCAGTACGTGTGTTGTGGATGCAGTGTGTGTGTGTGTGTGTGTTTAGTGGATGCAGTGTGTGTATTGTGTTTATAAAATATACATATACACAATGTGTGTTTGAATGTAAGCATGTTTTTTTGTATGGAGTATGTGTGAAGTGTATACACATATACACACACATACAGAGACACACACAGACACAGAAATACACACCCTGACACAGCAATACACACAGTGACACCTAGCTTCCCACACATAGATACACAGACACACAATACACACACACACACACACACACACTGACACAAAAGGACACACAGATACACATACACGCAGAGACAGGAGGTGAGGGTGACAGTGTGGGAGGGAGTGTATGTGCTGGTAACAGTGTGGGGGGCAGTGTGAGGGCAACATGAGAAAGGGTTACAGTGGGCGGGCAGGGGGAGAAGGGGTGGGCAGGCAGGAGGGGAAAGGGATACAGTGTGGGGGGCAGGGAGTGAAGGGGTTACATTGGGGGGAGGGCAGGGAGTGAAGGGGTTACATGTGGGAGGGCAGGGAGTGAAGGGGTTACATGGGTGGGCAGGGGGTGAAGGAGTTACATGGGGGGAAGGGGGATGTCTGGGGGCTGTGTCCTACCTGAATTCCCTGGTGGTCCAGTGTCTCCCTGGTGGTCCAGTGGGGTAACTCTCTGAGCTCCGCCGGGTGCAGAGCTGCAGACCGTGTAATAAAAGTCTTGCGAGCTCCCGAAGTGTTGCCATGGTAACGCTCTGGGTGCTCGCGAGACTTCTATCACACGGTCTGCAGCTCTGCACCCGGCGGAGCTGCAGACCGGAGCTGCTGGGCAGACTGATTGGAGGGAGCCTGGCGGGATCCAAGGCAAGCCGCCGGGCTCCCTCCTGGTGTCAGTCTGCTTGCCCGAGTCCCCTGCGGCCCTGGATGTGTGGGTCAGCGTGACCCACTGGGAATCGCCCTGCGACCCACCGGTGGGTCGCGACCCACACTTTGGGAACCGCTGGTATAGTGAATGCAGAATGTGTGTTTGTGTAGTGGAAGCAGTGTGTGCAGTGAATGCAGTGTTTGTGTAGTGGATGCAGTGTATATAGCATCTGTGTAGTGGTTGCAGTGTGTGTAGTTATTGCAGTGTCTGTGCAGTGCATGTAGTGCGTGTTTGTGATGTTGAATAAGGGCTGTGAGGGGTGAGCAGTATTTTAAAATTTAGAATTATTTTTATTTTCTCCTCCCTGCTTCTTACATGTGGCACTAGAGAGGGGACACTAGATTCCCTGGTGGTCCAGTGGCACAGCAGGCTGTACTGTGAAGATGGGGCTCAGGAGTCTCACCTTACAACTCCAGCAGCAACTCCTTTCGTGAGCCGCAGGTTGCCATGGCAACGCTCAGCGCAATACGCATATGCTTGTTTCGGGTTATGTTTTCATTGAGATCCACAGAGCACCAAGAGCAGGCAATTTATGGAGGGCACACAACATAGAATATCCACACCCCTGTGTTAGTGTTAAGGTATAGCCCCAGGAGTTACTGGAACCTTGTAACACCCTCTTTCTAATCTTGTTTTATAATCTTCATTATAAAAGAATGATGATAGAAGGTACAAACCACAGTGTCTAGTATAGTCTCCAGTCAAACAAATTACAGACAACTCTTTGTCTGTATCTAGTGTTCCATGTCTGCTCCTGTGTTATTGTAGGCAAAAAATTTTTTAGTGGGTCTGTAACTTGAGCTATTAGCAGAATTAGCAATCTTTGATCACTGCATATTTTGGGTGCTCACCTCCACATTTAACAAATAATCTTTGTAAAAACTCATAGTTTGTGGCAGGCCCTCTTTTCAGTGTCCCTTGCGATTTTGCTGCAGGTGCTTGCAGGTTAATTGACCGTTTTAATGTATGTCATTGATTAATAATTATCCCCAGCTCTCCACATATAGATTTTTCTGATGTTTATTCAGTCGTGAAACAGAAATGCATAGTTTCAACACTCTCTGGATCCTTTCCCAAATCATAACAGTGAGCATATCATACCGGTGTTATCAATGGAAGCACAGTCATGTGATACATACAAGTGAAAAAGCAATGGACCAATTCTTGCCATTCTTGTAATCTTTTCACTTTCTACTAAATAATAAAGATTATCATCTCAATTAAAATCTCTAATGTTACGTAAGAGTCATCTGTCTGTATAAATAAGCTCATTCTAGTTTGCTATGCAAAAGTATTGTTAACTTTTGAGTATTTCATGTGAAATGCAAATATATTCTTATTGCTAGGTATACACAAATATTATCACTGACTAAAATTAACACCTTATTGTGTTATTATAAAACACATCCAGTCAATTGCAAGCACACATTGACCCATGTACCGTATATACTCGAGTATAAGCCGACCCGAATATAAGCCGAGGCCCCTAATTTTACCCCAAAAAACTGGGAAAACTTATTGACTCGAGTATAAGACTAGGGTGGGAAATGCAGCAGCTACTAGTAAATTTCTAAATAAAATTAGATCCTAAAAAAATTATATTAATTGAATATTTATTTACAGTGTGTGTATATGATGAATGCAGTGTGTGTGTATGAGTGCGCAGTGTGTGTATAAATGCAGTGTGTATATGAGTGCAGTGTGTGTGTATGAGTGCAGTGTGTGTGTATGAATGCAGTGTGTGTGTATGAATGCAGTGTGTGTATATGAATGCAGTGTATGTGTGAGTGCGCAGTGTGTGTATAAATGCAGTGTGTGTGTATGAGTGCAGTGTGTGTGTATGAATGCAGTGTGTGTGTATGAATGCAGTGTGTGTGTGTATGAGTGCAGTGTGTGTATATGAATGCAGTGTGTGTGTGTATGAGTGCAGTGTGTGGATATGAATGCAGTGTGTGTGTGTATGAGTGCAGTGTGTGGATATGAGTGCAGTGTGTGTGTATGAGTGCAGTGTGTGTGTATATGAATGCAGTGTGTGTGTGTATGAGTGCAGTGTGTGTGTATGAATGCAGTGTGTGTGTGTGTGATGCAGTGTGTGTTTGTGTTGCAGAGCCTTGGTGGGGGGTGGGCATTTTTATATAAAAAAAAAATAATAATAATAATATTATTTATTATTTTAATTTTTTTGGTTATATTATTTTTTTAATTATTTTTTATTATTATTTATATTATTATTAATTAATATTATTTTAATTTTTTTGTTTTATTATTATTTTTATTATTATTTTTAATATTTTATTATTATATTTATTTATTTTGTTGTCCCCCCTCCCTGCTTGATACATGGCAGGGAGGGGGGCTCTCCTTCCCTGGTGGTCCAGTGGCATTGGCAGTTCAGTGGGGGAGGAGGGGGGCTGGCAGAGCTGTTACTTACCTCTCCTGCAGCTCCTGCCAGCTCCCTCCTCCTCCGCGCCGGTCCGTGCAGCTCCTCTCTCAGCTCACACTGTAAGTCTCGCGAGAGCCGCACTATGACCCCGCGGCTCTCGCGAGACTTACACTGGGAGCTGACCGAGGTGCTGACCGGACCGGCGCGGAGGAGGAGAGAGCTGATAGGAGCTGCAGGAGAGGTAAGTAACAGCTCTGCCAGCCCCCAGTCTGTATTATGGCAATGTAAATTGCCATAATACAGACAGTGACTCGAGTATAAGCCGAGTGGGGGTTTTTCAGCACAAAAAATGTGCCGAAAAACTCGGCTTATACTCGAGTATATACGGTAGATTCCTTTTCTACTCGAAAATGCTTACATTGAAATTGAAACCAGAACTTTTTTATTTTTAATTTATATTTTCAAGTTGAGTAAGGAAAAACTGGCAGACTGATAAGCCTAGTAAGCTGGGTGAAACATGTCTCTGCCTTATATTGTTTGTATTAAAGGGACTCTATAGTCACCCAGACCACTTCAGCTCAATGAAGTGGTCTGTGTGTCAGGTCCCTCTAGGGTTAACCCTGCCTGCTGTAAACATAGCAGTTTCTGAGAAATTGCTATGTTTACATCTGGGGTTAAGCCAGCCTCTAGTGGCTGTTTTCCGGACAGCCACTAGAGGCGCATTGGCAATGATTGAGGCATATTATGCCTCAATCACGCAGAGCGTCCATAGGAAAGCATTTAAAAATGCTTTCCTACGGACACTTTGAATGCGCGCATGGCAGGAGAGGTAAGGGAGCCCGGTGGGGGAAAAGGGTGAGTAGCTGAAGGGGTTTTAACCCCTTCAGCGCCGCGGGAGGGGGACCCTGAGGGTGGGGGCACCCTCAGGCTACTATAGTGTCAAGAAAACCAAGCTGTTTTCCTGACACTATAGTGTCCCTTTAATAAAGTATATTTTTACTCTGAGATTCAGTTGCACCATATAGTGTTAAGTCACCACTATGCCACAGTATCCCAGTATTATTGGTGGGTCCTACATTAATTTTCACATGGGAGACAAATTAAATACTGTCAGAGCTAGATGAACTAAAGTGTATTTAATCAATAAGTTGTAAAAGCATTATGAATACATGTAAAAAAATGGATGTGATAAAAATCTATTAAAAAAATACGCACATACAAAAACAATTTTAAAGTTTATAAGGCTACTTCAAATCACCTATCATCAAACAAACATGGAGAATCAGTTCCACCATAAGGCCATTTAGTGTTAAGCCCACCACACAGTACCCCAATATTGGTGATTCCTAAACTTATTTTAACATGGGAGACAGATTGAATAGTGCTGGTGGTAAATTAACTAAACTGTATTTAATTAATCTGTTAGAGCTGTGCGAAAATATATAATGAAAAATAACTGTGATAAAAAAATAACATCACATTATTTAGTTGTAACTACTTAATCAAAGTAATAGTGCTTCTATGTATATACCTAAAATGCATATTATATATCTCCTCTATGTCAAATAAAATATATTATTAAAGGTGAATATTTAATACAGAGCAGATACCCAGAACATTTTGATATTATGTTACTTACAAATATATTTTTGTGAGGTATGAAAGATAAGATTAAATGCAACAATCAACTTGTCCTTTTGTGTCTGCCAGTCAGCAGAGAGAATGCATACAGAGAAGTGGGGAAATTAAACAATAGGGAGTATTTATCAAAATGATTTTAAAGGGACACTATAGTCACCAGAGCAACGACAGCTTATTGTATTTGTTCTGGTGAGTAGAATCAGTCCCTTCAGGATTTTTTACAGTAAACACAGTTTTTTTTTTCAGAGAAAAGGCAGTGTTTACAATACAGCCTATGGATACCTCCACTGGCCACTCCTAAGATGGCTACTAGAGGTACTTCTTGGGGCAGTGCTGCACAGTGTGCAGTTAGTGTATCCACCCTTTGCATCAAGACATTGAACTTTCCTCATAGAAATGCATTGACAGGAGGTGTGAATGGGTTTTATATGGGCTAGGTGAGATTGGGTTAGAGCAGGAGAGAGAGAATAGAGAAATGAGTGCAGGGCTTGAGATTAGAGAAGGGGGGAGTGTAGCAAAGAGGGATTAATGAAAATGTGAGTGTGTTGTTGAGGGAAGTGGGTGGAAGGGGATATTTTGATCCTGAGGGAGATGAGAGAGAAGGAGAGGAGGAGGAGAATATAGAGCATTGCTCTGATGGGTAGGTAATTAGCGGAAAGGAGAATGAGCAGAAGTAAGGAGAAGGACTGAGTGTTAGGGGTTAAGAAGGTGGATTGTGCTCATTGCTGGTAG
>OW240912.1:301103918-301126032 GCA_933207985.1 Pelobates cultripes | reverse complement strand
AAAGGGTGGGCTGGATTAATTAGAGGGGTGGATTAATTAGAGGGGGGTGGATTTATTAAAGGGGGGGGTGGATTAATTAAAGGGGGGGTTCAATGTACATACCGGTACCGTAAATAAATAAGCCCTACCCTGAAAATAAGCCCTAGTGTGTTTTTTGTGACTAAAATTAATATAAGACCCGGTCTTATTTTCGGAGAAACACGGTATGTATGAACAAACACGCATACACACACATAAAAACACATATACACACACACATATATTATATATACATACACACATGCATATATACACACACACACACACATATATATTAAAGAACAAGCACACCCAGTTAAGATACAATGACAAAGAAATGGTGGTTAGAGATACATAGTTTAAAAATATGCAAGTGGTTAAAATTCAATACAATTATAATGTCCAGTATTAAGGGTAGATAGTTTCCTCTATAGTCTACCTTGCAGAAACTCAGACATGCATAAGGCCTTTTCCTTCCAGCTGTAGGTGATCTGAGCCCTGTTCAAGTTTGCTAGAAGTCTCATCAAAAATTGTGTTATTGATTTAACAACAAACAAACATTTCCAGGTTATCTTACTAAAGTGAAAATTGTTGGCACCCTTTTTTCTACTTCAACTCTTTCAGCCTTAGATTAGCAGTTCTACCTTCAATCAGTGAATGAACACTTTGTACACTATCCGGCACTGGCCATGAATTAATAAGATTTCCAAATCATTCAATATAGCTAGAAAAACTGTCCAAATTATTTTTTCACAAAATTCCCTTCAACTTTAATGGTGACTTCTGCAGATTCATTATTTGAAAGATTGTTCTAACAGCATTGAGCAGAATGCTCTCCCCGGCTGTGCCCACCTCCAATAACCTGCTATCCAGTAACAGCACTGTATTTGGTCTACCACAATACAAAAAGAAACCGGTTTGATCATCATTTTCCTACAGAGCACCACAATTCTGGAATAACCTCCCGGACACTTTAAAATCTACCTCCAGCCTAAAATCATTTAAGAGATCCCTCTCTACATATCTAACAACAGAATGCACCTTTAATCATGGCTGATTATATTTCTTACCTGTTCTGTGTTAAATGTATATATGTTGTGTATTATTTTATTAGTTTGTATTTTTTATATTTTATTGTACCCTATTGTAATGATGCAGTGTTAGTGGGCCCAGGACATACTTGAAAACGACGGAAATCTCAATGTATCCATCCTGGTAAAATATTTATTAAATAAATAAGTAATTTGGAAAGCTTAATTAATTGAGGCCATTGTTAGTAAGTTTTACACATCTGCCGTTAATCACTGTACCTATCGCTACAGTTAGAGTATAGCTGACATTTGCAGACATTACCAGGGCCGTCTTTAACACAGGGCAAACGGGGCAGCTGCCCTGGGCCCAGTTACTCCTGGGGGGCCCAAAGCAGCTGCCCTGTGGGCCCACAACAATTTGGAGGGGCCTATCAGGTGGCCCATGCATTTAGGGCCACCCGATGGGTATCTCTGAACAGGCACCCGGTGGGGTGCCATGGCCCTTTAAGAGCAGACCGGGCCCCTGTAGTATTAGCTGGATGGGAGGAAGTGACAGCCGATCACTTCCTCCCAGCTTCAGAAGAGAGCACCGCTGGAGGAAGGAGGCAGCAGCAGGTAGCAGCATGGGGGGGCTCATTCCCACTCCCATCAGCCTCAGCCAGCTCTAAGCTGAGTTGAAGGTAAGTGTATCCAGTCCCTGATCCTTTCCTTCTGGGTGAATGGCTGCAGCTAGGATAGTTTTTAGAAAAACCACCCCACTCAATGCCCCTGCCCTGCTTTCCCCCACTTACTGCTTATCTTCTCTGTGCCCCCACTTACTTCTTATCTTCTCTGTGCCCCCACTTACTTCTTATCTTCTCTGTGCCCCCACTTAATGCCCCTGCCCTGCCTTCCCCACTTACTTCTTCTCTTCTCTGTGCCCCCACGTACTGCTTATCTTCTCTGTGCCCCCACTCTCTGGCCCTGCCCTGCCTTCCCCCACTTACTTCTTCTCTTCTCTGTGCCCCCACTTTCTGCCCCTGCCCTGCCTTCCCCCACTCACTGCTCCTGCCTTCCACCCTCACTGCTTTTTTTACCCTGTGCCCCCACTCACTGCCTTTCTACTATGTGCCCCCACTCACTGCTTTTTTTCTGTTTAGATTAGTTTAATTATTGCTGCAGTTGCATTTAAGCACAGGTGATGAGAGGATGAGAAACATAATTGGTGTGTATTTTTTTTGTATTTTATATTTAAATTATTTTTTTTTGTTGTGCATTACATAAAACAGTACCAGCTTGCTTTGCCACAGCAGCATCAGCATTTACAAGCTTTGTGCCTCCTCCAACTCTCTGCTCCTGCCCTGCTGCAAACATAAAAATTATCACATGTATGTCAGAGTGTGTGTATCTGTGTGTATGTGTGTGTAACTGTGTCGGTGTGTATCTGAGTTTTTATGTGCCAGTGTGCATATCAGAATTTGTGTGCATGTGCCAGTGTGTGTATCTGTGTGTCAAGGTATGTGCATGGGTCAGTATGTTTTATATGTGTGTTGATGTGTATGTAACTGTGTATGTGTATACATCCCAGCAATCAAAAACAACATGCAAACACATCCCTGGTAACACAAACATTACAGACAAACACACCCCTGATTTCAAACTCAAAATTATATATAAAACACACCCTTTACCCAAACACCAATACTATACACAAATGTTTAGAAGACAACACTACATTCTATAACAACCCTGAAGGCAAATATTACATACAAACAAAACCCAGTATTAAAATGCCAAAATGATATGCATACACCAACTCACAGTTGCACACCTGCATTTAAAAGTCAACCATACATACAAACACACACCACTGCATTCAAACACAAACACTACACACAAGTACACCTTTGCATTCCAATTGTAATAGTACATACAAATACACCTCTACATGCACACATATACTCTATACAAAAACAGGCTTACATTCAAATGCACAAACACTGCACACAAATACAACCCTACAAGGATGGGCAAAGTATAGATCCCCAGCTGGCATAGCATTGTGGGAGTTGTATGACAGATGGGGATGTATCTTTTCGCCACTCTTGTGCTAGAGGGGGAGGCCCAAACAACTTTCTTGTACCAGGGCTTCTCTGCATTAGTTCCGCCACTGGGTTGGAGTGTAAGGCATGATTGCATGCCAGGAAGTGGGAGGGCAGCAGGGTCCAGGGGGCCAAAGCAAATGCTTGCCCAGGGTCCAATCACTATTAAAGACGGCCCTGGACATTACTGTTAACAGTTGTTATAGAATATAATGAGAGGCATTCAGACAGACACTGCCTGGTATCCAACATTGTTGCTTCTTTGGCTGCTGCTATCCCTGAAAATGTAAAAGCTGCCTCTGTCTAGTGGAAATACACACAAATCAGCTTAAAGGGTTACTCTAAGCATTATACTCACTACAGCCTACTCTAGTAGTTATGGCGCCAGGGGTCTCTACTGCTGTTCTCTCGTCCAGTTCTTACCTAGATCCCGTTGTGAGCTGTACCTACTCATACGCCAGGATGGTCGTATCCAAAGAAGTCGGATGCCGTCATTCATTAGCTGAGATTCTTAAGCACATATTGTAAATTAGGAAGATCAGAAGAAGCATTAGGGAATATTTATCACAGTGTCACAGGCATTAGATTTATCAATCTTTCCGTCACTTTGCCAATCCTAAAAGTGGTCTTTTTTTAAGCTTTTCTTTTATTATACCACTTTCTGAGCAAACTTTGTAAACCAATATAGCTGCATTTAGGGCCGAAATAAATACATAAAATTAATTGGGCTCATTCTGTACTTAATAATCCCTTATCTTTCTCTTAATTTCTAATTAACTATGGACGGTCTCAGGTTGATGTTTTACACAGAAAATATTTTACAGACTAATTGTCCATACAATATTTGCATTTTAGATTTTTTTTATATACTAACCAATAGTAAATACAATACTGACTAGACAACTTCACGTTAGCATAAGGAATAATAGAAATAATAGGCAGCATATGCATAGTGAGCAAATGCAGACTCAACTGAAGGAAAACTGCAAATGGCAGAATAATGGTGCAAAACATGGGTGAGGTTTTGGAAGAACATTTTTAGAACTCTTGAATTCATATTGATAAAGAGCAAATATTAAAGACATACTATAGGGTCAGGAACACAAGCATGTATTCCTGACTCTATAGTGTTAAAAACACCATCTAGCCCCCTGACCCCTATATATAGTAAAATCTTGTTTTTATTCCAGTCTCCTGCTGCTGGCTCTGCCCCTGAACTACTTGCTTGGCTCTCTCCTGCTACTTCTGGCAGCTGGTGACGTCTCTCCCAACCCAGGGCCCCTCACCTTATCTGCTCACACTAAAATAACCAGAAACCATGCAAACCTCCTCCAAATACCCTGCAGTTTATCCTCCTCTACCAAAATTCAGTGTGCACTCTGGAACGCTCGCTCCATTTGTAGTAATATCAAATCTACAGCTATTCATGACCTCATCATCTCTAACTCACTCACAATACTGGCACTCACTGAGACCTGGCTGTCCCCATCCGATACCGCTACTCCTGCTTCTTTATGTTTCGGTGGTCTACAGTTCTCCCATTCCCCTAGACTCAACTGTAAAGGAGGTGGTGTAGGCATCCTTCTCTCCCCTCAATGTACCTTTCAACCTATCCTCCCTGCCCCTGCCATATCCTTTACTTCCTTTGCCCACTCCTTTAAGAATTGCCATCATCTATCGCCCCCCCGGTCACCCTAAACTATTTATTGAACACTTTCCTCCTGGTTACCCCACTTTCTTTCCTCTAGCACCCCCTCTCTCATACTTGGGGACTTCAATATCCCTATCAACAAGCTCAACTGCCCTGATGCCTCTCAGTTGCTCTCTGTAACCTCCTCCTTTGGACTCACACAGATTTCTACCTCAGCAACTCACACTGCAGGAAACACTCTTGACCTCATCTTCACCAATCTCTGTACCACCTCTGATCTCTCCACTGTTCCATTTCCTTTGTCTGACCACCATCTGCTAACATTTAACATCTGCATACTCCATACCAAAATTTCACCACCAACTCTCCAACCTCGCAGAAACCTCAACTCCCTCGATCTCCAGCACTTCTCCACCGAACTCCAAACACTCCTTTTACCCATCTCAAATCTCAACTGTCCTAACTCTTCAACCTCACTCTACAACTCCACTCTCTCCTCTCAACTTGACATCATGGCACCTCCTACAGTTAAATGCAGCAAGCGCCCCCAATTACAACCCTGGCACACCTCCAAAAATGTTCCAGAACTGCTGAACGCTTCTGGAGAAAGTCTCACTTTGCATCTGACTTTGTCCACTATAAATTTATACTGCGCTCCTACAGCATGGCTCTTTCCTCTGCAAAAGTAAACTACTTCAACACCCTCATAAGCAAACTGTCCCATCAACCCAAACACCTGTTTCACACTTTTGATGCTCTTCTTTGCCCTGTGACTCCCCCTCCTTCCACCACCTTGTCTGCCACAAACTTTGCATCTCATTTCACTGAGAAGATCTCTACAATTAGGAAAGAGATCTCTAATCTCTCTCCTACCCCTATTAATACATCACCCAACCCCAATCCCCCTGCCATCCTATGCTCATTTGCACCTGCTACAGCACAAGAGGTTTCTGCTCTGCTCCTGTCCTCCCGCCCCACCACCTGCTCTCTCGATCCTATTCCCTCGCATCTCATCCGCACTTTGTCTCCCTCTCTTGCTCTTCCTCTCACTAACATTTTCAATCTCTCCCTTTCCTCTGGCACATTTCCCTCACCCTTCAAACATGCAACCGTAACCCCGATTCTGAAAAAGCCCAACCTTGATCCCAACTCCCCATCCAACTACCACCCTATCTCACTACTGCCATTTGCCTCCAAGATCCTCGAGAGAGTTGTGTACATCAGACTGACTGACTTTCTCAAATCCAACTCTCTGCTTGACAACCTTCAGTCTGGATTTCGCGCTGGTCACTCTGTCGAAACTGCTGTGACCAAAGTATCCAACGATTTGATTGTTGCTAAATCTCGCGGCCAATACTCTATCCTAATACTCCTTGATATTTCTGCCGCCTTTGACACTGTTGATCATCAACAGCTTCTCCGCTTTCTCTGTAACTTTGGTCTACGGGATACTGCTCTCTTCTGGTGCTCCTTCTACCTCTCCCTGCGTTTCTTTCTCTGACTCTGCCTCTCCCCCACCAACCAAGGTTCTGTCCTTGGTCCTCTACTGTTCTCTATCTATACTACGCCCCTCGGTAAACTCATCAGCTCCTTTGGCTTCCGTTATCATTTCTATGCAGATGACACGCAAATTTACCTGTCCTCTCCTGATCTCTCTCCGCCCTTCTTGACTCATGTCTCTGAATGCCTCTCTGTGATTTCCAACTGGATGGCTGCTCACTTCCTTAAACTCAAGGTGTTCTTTTTGACTCCAACCTCTCCTTCACCCCTCATGTCCAATCAATCACCAAATCCTGTTGCTTCCATCTCAAAAACATAGCGCGCATCCGCCCCTATTTAACGCCGGATGTGGCTAAGGTGCTGGTCCATGCTCTTGTTCTCTCGCACCTTGACTACTGCAATTCCCTTCTCAGTGTTCTTACGTGTTCCCAGATTGCACCGCTGCAATCTATAATGAATGCGGCGGCGAGGCTCATTTTCCTGTCCGCTCGCACCTCCCACGCCTCTCCGTTCTGTCAGTCCCTGCATTGGCTTCCATTTAGATATAGGGCTCAATTTAAAATTCTGGTGCTTGCTTTCAAATCTCTACACAATGCTGCTCCAACCTACCTATCCTCCCTAATACACAAGTATGTCCCGTCGAGGCCCCTATGCTCTGCCAAAGATCTACGTATATCCTCTGTCCGTACTCCCACCACTAATGCTCGCCTCCACATTTCTCCTGGGCTGCACCTCTTCTGTGGAACCCCTTCCCTTCTCCGTAAGACTTTCACCCAGTCTCCACTCATTCAAAAAATCCCCCACTCCCCATGACGTCTCTCCTGCAACTGTCAAAAATTACTTACTAAACCCTCAGTGAATACTTTTCTAACAACCTACTTCATACCCCTACTTTTACCCTTTGTGCCACAATAGCTCACTCCCTGGAGAATGTAAGGTCATTGAGAGGGCCTCCACCTCTCTGTTCCTGTACGTCCAGTTGTCTGGTTACAATTACATGTCTATTGGTCCACCCATTGTACAGAACTACGGAATCTGATGGCGCTATATAAATAATAAAATATATAAATAATAAAATAATAATAATAAAGAAATATCCAAGAACACCATTCATTTCCCACACTCAGGATGACTGAAAAGGATTAAATATTCATATATTTATGCACTGGAATGTCAGGATAAGGTAGGAACCAAAGCACACAAACCATGTACATGACAAAGGAGAGAAAGGTCATTTTACCAGTCCTTAGAATGGCTGAGTTTAACACAATACAATAGTCAAAGTGTAGCCAAGATCAGGAGTAGTCATAAAAAGCAATAACAAGCCAGGTAAAGGCGGTACCGAGTTCAGGTTGATCGAGTAACGTCAAGAGTCAAATACCAGAAAGTCAGAGAACATAATGAATGTGCTATTAGGCAAACAAGAACCACACCAGGGCAACAATGTGTAATAGCCTGACTAGCTATGTCATCGGAGCATGCCCGAATCCGACCAGCAAATGCATCATTTTGACACAGATGAAAGGATACGCACCGGAAGTTTGTGTCATCTAAGAGAATGCTGGTGTTCTATCAAATTTCTCTGGGCAGTTGGAGAGAACCCCAGCAATCCTGACATGTGATAAACAAATATGGAGACAACAGACATATTTACATGCAAATCTCCTTTATTAAATAGCCACACTAGATTTTTTTAAATTAGTTTCAGTAACTATACAAACTTGTAGCAACTTTTTTGCTACAAGGTTTTAATAAATGACCCTCATACAAAACCAGATTTGTTCTCCGTAATTGTTCATTTGCAGCTTGTGTGATAAGTGTGAGTGACTTTATATAGAACAGCACCAGAGTGAAGGTTAATTTTATTCTTAATGATAAGAAAACGGTAGAAAAACAATAGAAACATAGATTTTAACTGCAGATAAAACCCAATTGGGTTATTTGATCACTCCTTTAAAAAAATAAAAAAAAATAAAATATATATATATATATATATATATATGTGGAAGGCGTATGCCTGAATTTGTGGGAGGGGTTATGTTACTATTTAAATCCCCAATAACCCCAGTTTACCTATCGTCGCCGTCTGAAAGTTCTGACCTGCTCGCCTTCCAAACTTCCGGGTCCTCAACAGGCATCGCACTTCCGGTCCCGTCATTCCTTGCGGCTTCCCGCCAACCTCTGTTCTCAGACTCGCACAAACTAACGAACACCAGGTAACCGGCGAGAATAGCCGCGTTCGGGCTATTCCCGCCGTTCGACTTTTTCTTTATCCGTATATACAAGCTCACGTATGACACCGCAACCCAGGCGACCCCTGGGTCCTTATTACTGGTTGAGAGACTGTAACAGGCAGTGCATATCACAGCTGATTGTCCAATATGTTTGTTTGTAAGGGACCAGTTTCATTTGTAGCTGGTCTAGGCTCGGTAGGAGAGTCTGTAAACTCCTGAATGTGTACAGGAAATGGGGCAACAGCAGAGACCACCTAGTGGTAGTGGAAGTTGGTCCCTAGGGGCAGCAGGGACAGTGCAAAAAAAAAAAAAAATCCTATTGATGTGGTAAGGACTAATAATTATTGTGTGTTAGAAATCATATTTGTTAGCCATGATTACTTCTGTGGTTCTAGTCCAACCCCTCCTCCTCCATATTAATGAATGGAGATGCTGCTGAGACTGATCAACTAATTATCTATTCTCTGGGTATAGACACCTAAGACATGGTTATTCTGCTCTAACATGATATCTGACATCACTCATTGATTTTACATTGAGCGTGCAGACTCCCTAAAAGACAGGAATACGTATTTTTCTGCCTTATAGGGCTGCCATTGAGGAACAGCATCAGGGGGTGGAATTGGACCTCTTTAAAGTGGTTGTTGTTTCCCAAACACTTCTATCTACATGTTTATGGTGAAAAATTATCTTATTTAAAAAAAAATAAATAAAAAAAAATAAAAAAATAAAATTACGAGCCACGAGGGCCATACATACACGCATTATAATTCATACGTACTGATCATCCGGACCCGACACGCTCACAGGGCACTCCAGTTACGGTCAGCCTTACAATTCTACTTCATTATGACTCATGTTTCATCCCAGGGTATGTCCTCTCTCTCATGAACTAATCATCCCTCTTAAGTAGCAATGGCTGGCTGTCAGGCTCCTAGGTGTCCACTAGTTATCATTCCCCCTGGCTTCTTCGCCTTAGGTTAAGTGGTCCCGCGAGGCCAACACCCATCCTCATACTCGGAGGTACTACGCCCCTCGGGCCAAATCATAGTTAGTCGCCTCGCATGGTGGCATAGAGAGGGCTTCACCTGTCACTCCCATTCTGTCTTATGTTTAACTGTCACCGAGAGGCCGACACCCCGCCACAACGTTCAGTGGCCACACTATCCCCTCGCGCCAACGCATAGATAGAGCCTCTCAAGCCACTTGGCTATTAGCAGGGCCTCACCTGTCACCAACCTAGAGTAATCGTTTCGCTGCATTGCGGCACTAGCTAGTCAGCCAGCACGCACACGTAATTCTTGGGGGGGGCCGCACTTACAGACCCCATCATGCCTACCCACTATGTTTCATATCCAACAATCATATCATGTATCCTAGCGGATTATTTCCCGCCTCGTTATAACTTTAGTTGCAATGGTGAGTTTATACATCCTTACAGTAATACAAACAGTATGTTAGAACTATCATACAAGGCTAATCCATGCTTTAATACGTCAATCACTTACGGACTAAGGGTCTACTACATGTTTAGATAGCAGTACAAGGAGGATAGCATAAATACTTATTTCCCCAACTTGCCACTCACTGTGATCCTTTTATACCACATACACTAGGTGCCCATATCAATGTAGTAGAAACCAAGATCAGCGGTATCCTCCTACAATTGTTTCAGGCATATTGTTTCTTATATATATTTTCCGTTAAATACATATATTGGCCACACGCTGTCTTTCATGTTTACACGTTGTACATATTTAAGCCTTGTATCGGACCATCGTCAGGTCTTCAATTAGCTTATGTACATATAATGACTGCTTCCAGATTTATTATTACAGATATACTGTTCATTACTTTGCAGCCCATTAGGGGCATTTCAGTACATTGAGTTCTAAATTACCATACGTTGACGCATACTGTCGCCTAATTATCTCGTCTACGTAAATTATACAAACAATGCAGGTTAAAGCATTAGCAATCTAATAAAGACGGTAAATCAGAATTCCACTTGTTTCATATCATACATCGAGGCATCACTCGACCTTCATTAGGAGCAAACGAATACAATTCAAATCCTTAACAGCTATTGGGGACTTGTCTCTGCACGCTTGACATTCACAAGGTTCTCCATGCGCATTCAATTATTTGTTACGCTATTTAATAATATATACATCTTACTATGTTATTTATGTTCAAGAAGTCCATCAGGACTAACTTTCGGTCATGCTATCTGTTTCTGTCTAAGAAATTACACCTATAGGCATCTTATAATACAGATAATTACGATCTCAAGCCTATCAAGTAACGATCATAGGGTAGTTGTTATACGACATATTATCTTTAAGCTTAAAATCAAAGCTCCTTTTCAGGTTCCTCTCTTAAGAGCACATTTTCCCTACTGTAAGTCACGGTATTTTGCTGCTCATCGGTTCGCATCACGGCAGATAGTTTGTCAGATACCCTTTTTAGTCCCTTTTCTCCATGGTTCTACCAGTTATTACACATGTAAGGTTGCGTTAACTCTCCTCAAGAAAACAAGTCTGCCAAGGGTCCCTGCAGTATCCCCCGCCCTGGCCAATCCTAAAGTCCTGAGGTCAGGCCTTGCCTAAACGTAACTGTTGAGCTTAAGAAGATTCAGTCCAGAGATCCTCTGCAGTTCAATAAGGTCTAATCATGCCTTAAGTTAGAGTTTTTAAGCAGGTAGATTCGTCTACTGTCACTAAGCAAAACTTACCCTAAAGCTTACAATGTGGGTAAGTATTGTGTATGATTCAAGATAAATGCGTTCCAATTATAAATGGCTGCTTGCGCAATTTTTGCCACATCTCTTTGAACTAGCCTACAATACAATTTAAAACTATACCTACAGGAATTTAACGTTACGTGTAGACCATATACCCAACAGCTCCCATTTTCTTTTATTATTCAGTAAGGTGCCGACTAGTGCACGAGATCAAAACTCCACAAATTATTCAATTCACTCCCTATCAACAGTAATTATTAGGGGGAGTTTTCAAATTAACCATTAAGCCTCCCCGTAATAACCCTGATAATTTAAGTCAGCAGCTCACTTGGCAATCTACGATTTATTCAGGCTTTACTTATTAGTAAAGAATTCAGGAATCAATCGTTACATTATCTATCTACTCCACATACCAAAACATATCAGTTGGGCGTTTTATATTGTGTGATATTTGTTACTTTAATTACTCCACCCAGGCCTTAATCCTTCTTCCTACTCGGGCATCTCATTCCATGTCAATACAACAGCAGCCTCTAGAAGACGTGTTACGACACGCATAAATGAATATGGTATGTTAGTTTACAATGGGAACATTCCTAACCAAGGATAGAAATCAGACTCTCTTGTCGATAATGTGGCTAAACCATTGCTAATCTGTGAATTAATCTTGTCTTCTATTTTTGCCCTCTTTTGCAGGCCTGACCTCTCGTCGGTTTCGGCACACCTCAACCGACTTTGGTCCTTATCGTACTACATACTTTTAGTTGTACGTCCTCGAATTACCCCGTACACAAGTGGAAGGCGTATGCCTGAATTTGTGGGAGGGGTTATGTTACTATTTAAATCCCCAATAACCCCAGCTTACCTATCGTCGCCGTCTGAAAGTTCCCCTCCCACCTCACCCTTTGTTATTTTCAATTTATATACCAGGTGGGCCCTCTTTTGCAGGCCTGACCTCTCGTCGGTTTCGGCACACCTCAACCGACTTTGGTCCTTATCGTACTACATACTTTTAGTTGTACGTCCTCGAATTACCCCGTACACAAATATATATATATATATCTCAAACTAACAGGAGAGAATTGATTTTGTTTCCTGCTAAATACTGACCTCTAGTGGTAACCCTGGATTACACAATAACTAAACTGAGGTGATTGAAACAAATCGATTTAGACTGAATGCAGATTAACCTCTTAGTGTAGCATGCCCTCTCATGTAGAACATCCTAAGACTGAGAGACATTTCTCTCCTTGATCACGCTCTGCACAATGTGCGCAGGTTCCTGTCAGACCAGACAGAGATAGTCCCTCAAAAGCTATGCTAAAAAAAGTTACAGTCTAGACAGGGTGCTTTGTGCACCCGTCCCCCCACCGGTTACCTTCCCAACCTTCTGTCACATATTCATCCGCAAAGAAAAATGTGGTTAATGGCATTTACTGTCCTGACAGGAAAAGTTGTGCCAAGCAACATTACCGTTCTGACAGGAAAAGTTGTGCCGAGTGCAAATTATGCACATGGAAACCTGGTAATTACTTTTGGGGTCAAAGGCCGGTCATGGACAATCAAATCAACAGGAGGGTTTGTGCTGAGCAGCAATCATGCACATGGAAACCTGGTAATTGCCTTTGGGGTCAAAGGCCGGTTACAGCCAAACAAAGCCACAGGACAGTATTTAAACCCAATTCTCCTCTAGTTCATTGCCTTGTCGTGGTTTCATGCCTATGGTTATCCGAGAGTGCTTTCCTGATCTTGATTTTCTGGTATTTGACTTTGGCTTTGTTTTGACTTCCCTGATATCTGGTATCCTTGACTTTTGGCTTTCCCTCATCTTTGTGTCTGATTCTGTGTCCCTTACCCCGGCAAGTAGTTATACTTTTGACTATTCTTGGAGACGTTAAGTCCGGCCATTCTAAGGTCCGGTTATCCTTAGTCCTAGGTGTGACCCAGTACTGCATGCTGGATCAACTTCTAATCCTGACACCTTCTGATTGAATGGAAAACTTTGTGAATGTAGAATTTGTCAAAAGTTATAAAAGTCATGGACATAGGCGTGCACAGTCTATTGCAATAGGATGTGCACCCTAAAGCACAAACCCACACACCGCGTGTTTATGTGTGTGTGTGTGTATGTATATATATATACACATACACTTCCTTGCCCCTCCTGGACCCCCTCTTAACACCTGACACAGCGACGTAGCGTGGGTTTCAGCATCCATTCCCCCCCAAATTTCATGTACACCCCCCATTTCATGTCCATCCCCCCCATATTTCATGTCCACCCCCCCACTACTGACTCAGTGAGAGGAAGGGGTTGAAACCTTTATCATGGAATCACTAGTAGTACTACATTACATTGTCCAGGAATGAAGGTGTCTGGGATCCGGGACAGATCCACAAAATGCAGGACTGTCTCTAGCGCCCTTGGCGAGGAGCTGTACTGGCGTCCCCCCCTCAAAATCATGAAAAAGTAAAAATTTTAAAGAATGTGCTCCACCATGTAAAGGGAAACTAAAGAAACATATCTAGCATTATTTTTTGTCTCCTAATCATCCCTGTCCCATAACAAAAATGAATAAAATGAAATTGAAAGTTTCTAGGGTTTCTTGGGAGCCTGCCAGTCACCCAAAGCATTCCGCACTATATGAAAACACTGCAAGGAGAACTCCTCCCATCTGCTAGTGCGCATGAAATAGCAAGCTCCATATGCAATACTTTCCCAATGCAGTAATGCCAATGATAATATGTGGTAACAGCCTCAAATCATAATTATATATTTACACACACAGATTTAGACTTGTGTGATGATGGTTATGTGCCAGAGGAATGCTGGTCATATTGCAAGCACATCACACCTTATCACAGGCATAACACAGGCCATTACACCTTACTGCAAACACAACATAGGCAAATTGCACCTTTTTACAAGCATAACAAAGCGATATCATACCATATCAGTGCCGGACTGGGGATAAAAACCAGCCCTGGAAATAATTTTATACCAGACCAATAGCATTGTGTCATTATACCAGCACTATATCATAGTGTTATATTCTTGTTCACAATAGGGAAAACCATGAATTTTAAAGCACATTTGAAGAGTGTATTCTTTATAGATAAGAAAGATATACAGTCAGGTCCATAAATATTGGGACATCGACACAATTCTAATCTTTTTGGCTCTATACACCAACACAATGGATTTGAAATGAAATGAACAAGATGTGCTTTAACTGCAGACTTTCAGCTTTAATTTGAGGGTATTTACATCCAAATCAGGTGATTGGTGTAGGAATTACAACAGTTTGTATATGTGCCCTCCACCTTTTTGAGGGACCAAAAGTAATGGGACAGATTAACAGTCATAAATCAAACTTTCACTTTTTAATACATGGTTGCAAATCCTTTGCAGTCAATTACAGCCTGAAGTCTGGAACGCATGGACATCACCAGATGCTGGGTTTCATCCTTGGTGATGCTCTGCCAGGCCTCTACTGCAACGGTCTTCAGTTCCTGTTTGTTCTTGGGGCATTTTCCCTTCAGTTTTTTCTTCATCAAGTGAAATGCATGCTCAATCGAATTCAGGTCAGGTGATTGACTTGGCCATTGCATAACATTCCACTTCTTTCCCTTAAAAAACCCTTTGGTTGCTTTTGCAGTATGCTTCGGGTCATTGTTCATCTGCACTGTGAAGCGCCGTCCAATGAGTTCTGAAGCATTTGGCTGAATATGAGCAGATAATATTGCCCAAAACACTTCAGAATTCATCCTGCTGCTTTTGTCAGCAGTCACATCATCAATAAATACAAGAGAACCAGTTCCATTGGCAGCCATACATGCCCACGCCATGACACTACCACCACCATGCTTCACTGATGAGGTGGTATGCTTTGGATCATGAGCAGTTCCTTTCCTTCTCCATTCTCTTCTCTTCCCATCACTCTGGTACAAGTTGATCTTGGTCTCATCTGTCCATAGGATGTTGCTCCAGAACTGTGAAGACTTTTTTAGATATTGTTTGGCAAACTCTAATCTGGCCTTCCCGTTTTTGAGGCTCACCAATGGTTTACATCTTGTGGTTAACCCTCTGTATTCACTATGGTGAAGTCTTCTCTTGATTGTTGACTTTGACACACATACACCTACCTCCCCGAGAGTGTTCTTGATCTGGCCAGCTGTTGTGAAGGGTGTTTTCTTCACCAGGGAAAGAATTCTTCAGTCATCCACCACAGTTGTTTTCCGTGGTCTTCCGTGTCTTTTGGTGTTGCTGATCTCACCGGTGCGTTCTTTCTTTTTAAGGATGTTCCAAACAGTTGATTTGGCCACTCTTAATGTTTTTGCTATCTCTCTAATGGGTTTGTTTTGTTTTTTCAGCCTAATGATGGCTTGCTTCAGTGATAGTGACTCCTCTTTGGATCTCATTGTCACGTATTCACCCGCTTATAAAAATGTGGTTAATGGCATTTACTGTCCACACATGAAAAGTTGTGCCGAGCAGCAACCAAATCCACAGAAAGGTTAATGCTGAGCAGCAATTATGCAAATGGGAACCTGGTAACTGCCTTTGGGGTCAAAGGCCGGTTACAGCGTATCAGATCTAGAGGAGGGGTATTTAGGCCCAGTTCTTATCCTGCTCAGTGCCCTGTCGTGGTTTCCCTTGTGGTTTTCCGAGAGCACGTTATTGATTTTGGTTATTCTGGTTATTTGACTTTGGCATTGTTTTTGACTTCCCTGTTTTCTGGCATCTCTGAATTGATGTACTTAAAAAAAAATTTGGGGTTGGTTTTGCATTTTTTGGCTATCCATTTCTAATTTTTTAGTTTAGCCACTTTAATTGCCTTTTTGCACACATTATTGGCTTCCTTATGTTATATAGGATGCCTCTGATTTGTCTGATTTAAATGCTTTAAATGCCCTTTTCTTATTTTTAATCTCTTGTTTTACTTTTCTACTAAATCACATTGGTTTCAATTTGTTTCTTTTATATTTATTACCTAATGGTACATACTGAGAAATGTACCTTTCTAATATTTGTTTGAATAGTTTCCATTTATCCTCAGTGTTTTTTTCACTAAGGAGTTTATGCCAGTCGATATGTTGTAGAGCTGCCCTGATCTTATTGAAATTAGCTTTTTTAAAATGATACATTTTAGTATACCCTACGAGCTTTTGCTTTTTAGTTTATTTAAAAAATCACCATATTGTGATCACTATTTCCCAAATGCTCCGTTACTTGAATGTTTGTCAAAAGATCAACATTGTTTGTAATAACGAGATCTAGACAAGCATCCTTTCTAGTTGGTGCTTGTACCAGTTGTTACATGAAGGTGTCATTTAACACATTCAAAAACCTGATTCCCTTTGCTGAAGTACTAGTGCCTCTATCACAATTTATGTCCGGGTAATTAAAATCTCCAATAATTAACGTGTTACCCTGATTTGCAGCTTTCCCAATTTACTTTAGCCGCTGTTGTTCCTCATTAATATTTACATTGTTGAGAAACAAATTGTATGTATAATAATAACATTCACTTCAAAAGCAGTGTAATTGGAATGGACTCACCTGGGAGGCAAGCAGCAAAGAAAGAGGAGTTGGGAGAAGCTTGATGACACTATATGACATTGTTGTACACTCTGGTTGAATTTTACCACATGACAGGAGGCTTTGAATTTTGCATAATCTCTCTTTTCTAACTCCATACAGCAGTAAAGAAACACATAGAAAAAAGAACAAATTACAGGAGAGCAGGATGTACATAAGGCAATGCGACCTCATCATTTCCTCTTTCTTTACTGCTCCATCAAGCAGACAGGTCAGAGTATTACTCTTCTCCATTACTTTATGTTTCTATTGCCTCTTTGAGGTTGTTTCTGTATTACCCTGGAACTACTTAAAAGGGATACCAAATCCTTAAAGGGATAGCACTATCAAGATGGTACTATATGAGTTGAAGAGATCAGGGTTCAGGAATCTACAGCAAGACTCTATGTCTGGTAATGGATGCTCAAAGGGATAACTTAAGACTACCTGTCAGAACACGACAGAGCTTAGAGCAGTGATGGCAAACCTTTTTGAGCCCGAGTGCCCAAACTGTAATACATGCCAATTTTTTTCCCTCAAAGTGCCAAAACGGCATTTAAACCTGAATACTGAGGTTTAAGTTTAGAAAAAACAACTCATACAGTTGTCCGAACTAATTAACATCTCTGTGTGTGTATTAAGCAGTTTGTGTGTGTGCTCGGCAGTCTGTCTGTATGTGTATTTAGCAGTCTGTCTGTGTACTTAGCAGTCTGTCTGTATTTAGCAGACTGCTGAGTACACAGTCTGCTAAATACACACACACAGACTGCTAAATACACACACACACACACACAGACAGACTGCTACACACACACACACACACACACACACAGACAGACTGCTGAGTGTACACACACTGCATTGAGGGGTACAGTGTATGTGTTTGTGTGTGGAGTGATGTGTGTGTGTGGGGGGTGATGTGTGTGGGTGGGGTGATGTGTGTGGGGCGGTGTGTTTGTGTGTGTGGGGTGGTGGTGTGTCTTTTTGTGGGGTGATATGTGTAGGGCAGGGGTGCTGTGTGTATGTCATCCCCCCTCCCCCCCTGTTTTCTTTCCCCCCATCCCTCCCTCATTTTTTTTCTCCCATCCCACACTCAGTTTTCTCCCCCCATCTCTCCCTCAGTCTCCTTCCCCCCATCTCTCCCTCAGTCTCCTTCCCTCCCCCATCTCTCCCTCAGTCTCCTTCCCCCCCTCTCCCTCAGTCTCCCCTCAGTCTCCTTCTCCCTCCCCTCATCTCTCCCTCAGTCTCCTTCTCCCTCCCCCCTCATCCCTCCCTCAGTCTCCTTCTCCCTCCCCTCACCTCTCCTCGTCTCATTCCTCCCCCCTCATCTCTCCCTCGGTCTCCTTCTCCCTCCCCTCATCTCTCCCTCAGTCTCCTTCTCCCCCCCCTCTCCCTCGGTCTCCCTTCTCCCCCCTCTCCCCTCAGACTCCTTCTCCCCCGTCCCTCAGCTCCCCCCCTCTCCCTCAGTCTCCTTCTCCCTCCCTCAGTCTCCTTTCCCCCCTCCCCATCTCTCCCTCAGTCTCTTTCTGCCCCTGTCCCTCAGCTCCCCCCTCTCCCTCGGTCTCCCTTCTCCTCTCCCTCCCGGTCTCCTTTCCCCCTCCCCATCTCTCCTCAGTCTCCACTTCCCCCTCCCCATCTCTCCTCGGTCTCCTTCTACCCCCTGTCCCTCCAAGCTCCCCCCTCTCCCTCAGTGCTCCTTCCCCCCCTCCCCCATCTCTCCCTCAGTCTCCTTCTCCCCCCCTCTCCCTCAGTCTCCTACCTTGTAGCATGGCCGAGCGCCCGGAGCTCAGTTTCCTGTACCTCTCTGTGAGCACTTCATTTCCGTCCGCCCGTACACAGAAAATAAGTTCCTGTACGGTGCGTCGGCCACGCACACAGAGTGTGTGGAGGGAGGGGCTGCGCTATGCGCTCACCTCCTGCCGGTCACTCCCGGCCGGGCCGGTGCGCCCTAAGGCGGCCACTTGTGCCGCCTTATGGATGCACCGGCGGAACGCACGGTGACCTATGGCCGCGTGCCCACAGATATAGGTTCGCCACCACTGGCTTAGAGCTAGTGCTATATCCTATTATCCCTCAGAGGTCAGTCACTTTTGTCTCATTACTGCCATATTAGGCACTAATACAGGGTAATATATATTACCCTGTGCCTGCCCCTATTACTGTGCTGCTTTTTGGAGGTCGCCCTGTGGCCACCTCTGTGATCCTGGGTGAGGCCCAGTTATACAAATCCCAATATTGTGGTTTGCCCTGCTGGGACAATTTGACTACACTAAGTGACAGATACAGAATACCCTGCCGGGGTTATTACACCTGTCATTTATACAGACCCTGCTGGGGTCCACTGGCATTATTTACACTACAACAGATACCCTGCTGGAGTACCCCAATCACACACCCTGCTGGGGTTGTTTTGGTACTTTGAGACAATAAAGTGCATACTACTGCATATCACACACCATGCTGGGGTTGTTTTGATACTTTTAGACAATAAATTGCACACAATAAATTGCACACTACTACACCCTGCTGGGGTCTGTATGGTGCATTGCACACAATGAAACGGATTGTGCTCTCATCCAGTTTGTTTTATTTGGCTGCGACCCAGGCTTGATGGGTACATACCCCGGGCACCTGAGGTGATCTCTGACTAGGTATAAGCCAATCTAGTTGGCTAAAAAGGGGACAGAGTCGCAAGCTTCAGCGCAGAATATCCCCCATGGCGGTGCATTAATTATTGGAAGAGCTGTAGGACACTCTCTATCAGGCTGATGGCCAGCACTGATGGGTTCACACCCTGTGAAACCGGGGTGAGCCCCCTACAGCACTATTGCTTCTAATCCTACCCCTATCAACAGTGAGCTCGAGGATTGAAAACCCTAACTTCAGATCTGGGACCGGCACTTACAGGTTCGGACCCGGTGCTCTCGGGGTGAGACCCCTACGATAGGCGAGTCACACTACCCGACTGAAGGAAGTCTTACGGCAACAGCCTCTGCCTACAACTGAAGGAATACCTCCATTGAGAATGAATCATGATATGGTACGGGTTTATGCCCTGTACCTATTCTGCGGCCTGCAGTTAAAGGCCCACGCCCTATGCATGCACTGCACTAAAATGCCGAACAGATGCATGCGGTTACAACCGCTGAACAATATATATTTCCCTTGAGGTGAATTTAATAATGGAAGAGGTGACGGACACTCTCTATCAGGGCGATGGCCAGCACTTAAGGGTTCATACCCTATGCACTCGGGGTGAGCCCCCACTAGACGTGCGCTGCACGGTGCTGCTGAGCGGAGGCAATGCTATGGCAACCTCTATGTACTGGGTGAGCCCCAGTCTGTTTTATTTGGCCACGATTCGGAATAAGACCCGCAAGGGTTTCCATGAGCACTGCCTACTGTCATGGTAGACTGATCTGTTTGCCCTGCATCCTATGCCTGAATACTGGTTTGTGCCTTACACAGGGGTATCCCTTACTACGATAAACCTACTTGACAACGTTATGCACTCGTGGCTTTGCAGCCTCTTGCTTAGAATGTCCATATCCACTGGCGGTCGGACAAAGCCATGCCCTTCCATGCCGGTCAGAACGGCTCAGACGACTATAGTGACCAACGGAGGAGGTCTTTCAGGATTCCCAACCTTACCATGGGCGATGCTGGACGCCGCCAAACATCGTCCGGGAATGGGCATACAACTTGGGTATATGGACTCAAAAAATGGTTTCTGCTCCTTGCAGGAAACCCCAGTGTTGGCCTCTCCCATGGGATGCCCATAGCAGCACTCCTCCGCACTGACGGATGGTTGGCGGTACTGGGCGCCAAGATAGTCGGAACACCAGGCACAAGGTACAAAGTTCCTAGGGGAACTTATTAGACACGCAAGGGTCCCACGGCTTTTTATAAGGGCCCAAACCCCTAGGAGAGAGGTGTTGTGCGATTACCTTTACAAGGGATTCTTTGGAACCGGTTGGCAACAGAGCCGGTCGTCGACCGCTTCGGGACATCTGACCCGAGATCCGCTACCGCTAGCTCCATTACCCATATAGAGCGAGAGTCAACCAATGGTGCTCCAGATACCTCCTACTACATCCACAGAGGATTTCACCACATCTAGGTGAAAGGCACTCATTCCTGGGGAAGACCACTTTCACATAGTCAACCGACTTGCATTCAGGACCTAAAGACACTTCAGGACGGTCTTCTTCCTTCCTGCTCGACCACCTTACCTAGTTTTCAGGGGACATCCTCTCCTTCCCGATCCAGTAGCTCGGAGCCTGGTGGGCCCTGATAAACTACCGAAAGAAGTAATGAATACAGGCAAGGAAGACGAGAACCTCATTCAGATCACTCCAGGGAACTGAAAACTCGTCAACACCCATGTTCATCCGAGAACCATCTGGAACCTCCAGACTTGTAGAAGACTATCCGCTCAGAGGATTCGTAGACTATTCCACGACTTGGGAATATTCTAGCGGCACCACCGCGACCCTGTACGTTGTATACCTAGACTTCTTGGTCCTGTACTTTACAATACATGGATTGATAAAAAAAAGTACTAGATCGGCTGCACCCTACTGCAGGTAACCACAGATTAGGCGGTCAGGTTTCACATCCAGTGGGATGGACCAACTCACGTTTATCAGACATGTAGGCTCCTTCGATCCCCGTCTTCTTCACAGACGATCAACGCGTCTCCCGGGGGAGACACATCTCATAGGGGCCGACTGATTTGGGTATTACCACTCGTCACAGTATAAGTCAAGGCATAATGGTGATTGCGTTCCATCCGACTGGACCTCCCCGAAGGACTAATGCTTCTCATGCTTACAAGGTCTACAGAAATTCTCGAGCAGGCGAGGATCTTCTCCTGCTACATTCATGACCGACAATTCCTCATGGAGCAGGGAGGGTCGGCTACCTGGGGACCTGGACCCGCTTTGGGGGTTTCTTGGCAGGTCAGCGGACCATCTCAGGCTGCCGGGAACCTCTTGGGAATCTGGGAACCCAGGGATGCGATGGCCCTACCCCTACATCTGGACATTCCCAGCCTGTCTGGTTCGGTCCTGCATCTTGATCCCTTGTGAGGATGGAGACGGAACTGTAGCCCGTATCACTACCTGAGGACACCCAAGGGACTCTGATCCTCTAGGATACCAACTACCCAATGTCATATCTCTCCAGCCTATGAGCTGTGGAGGTCGTTCTCCTTTCACTCTACGGGACTAAACATCCTGCAGACAAACAGTCAGACTTGGTCTTGTATAATTTC
>OW240912.1:301080283-301101660 GCA_933207985.1 Pelobates cultripes | reverse complement strand
TGTTTGCAGCTGTTATTTGAAATTATCTAAAGTTGTGTGTGAGATTCTATCTATAAATGTAGTAAGGAACGTGGGGTGGGCGGGAATCTGAGCACTGTTCAGGTTTGCTAGAAGTGGTCTTTTAAAACTCAGACTGTGGAAAACAGAGATGATAGGGTCAAAACAGGACTGCAAAAAAAGCTATGGAATGGAGATGCACAGAGGAGGTGAGGATTGGTCAAGCAAGACATTCGGGTGGGCATCAATAAAATAAGAGGGGGGGGGGAGGGTGGCAGAAATAACAGAGAAAGTCTTTAGAGATAAGCAGAATGTTGAATAACATTTAAGTTAACAAACCAGTGATGAGCAGGGCAGGGAGCAACTAGCTTTAGCATGCAGGACAAGACAAACTGCTGAATATATGTATGAACAAACATGCATACACACACATAAAAACACATATACACACACATATATTATATATACATACACACATGCATATATACACACACACACATATATATTAACCCCTTAAAACCGGAGGACGTACAATTACGCCCTCTAATAGGCGGCTCTAAACGCCGCCGGGCGTAATTGTACGCCCTCCGGTTTTTGTTAACTTACCCGGTCGCCGGCGGTCCCACGCCGGCGATCGCGGTTGGGGGGATTCCCAGGGAGCCCCCGCGGCACATCCGTCCTCGTTGAAGCCCCTGGCCATGTGAGAGTGGGGTCCTAGCGAGGACCCCACAATCACATGGCCGGGTATAGCTGGCTTCTGTATTGCCGGCAGGGGGGCTGCCTGTAATGACAGGTGGTCCCCCTGCTGGCTGAAAATAAAAGTAAAATAAGTTAATGGTGTAAAAAAAAATTATTATATATACTTAGATCATATATATATTATAATTACACATATACATACACACACATACACCGTCTAGGTGTATTTTACTATTAATATATATATAATTATATATATATATTAATATCAAATTACACGTAGACTGATACTGATTAAATATATATATAATTATTGTTATATATATATATTTATATATAATATAAAAAAAATAAAAATGTAAATACGTTAAAAAATAAAATTTTAAAAATAATTAAAAATAAATAATTAAAAAATATATAGATGTGTGTTATTTCGTTCTAACTGTTTTGTGAAATTAATATATATATATATATCAAAATACACGTAGAACGAAATAATATATATATCTATATACATAAATATATACTTATATATCACTATATATATACCTATATATAAATAAAAATATTTTTAAAAAATTATATATATATACACATATAGATTCACATACGTATATATATACATATATTAATTCTACATATATATTTATGTAATATTTTTACATAATTAGATATCTTAATTAATTACAATTAGCGGGACCTGCCTGACAACCCATGCCGAAAGTATAGGGAATTTAATTTGCTAGCACTATATTTAACCCTATAACTTTCCAAGACACCATAAAACCTGTACATGGGGGGTACTGTTCTACTCGGGAGACTTCGCTGAGCACAAATATTAGTGTTTCAAAACAGTAAAATGTATTACAACGATGATATCGCCAGTAAAAGTGACGTTATTTGCATTTTCCATGCACAAACAGCACTTACACGGACGATATTATTTCTGTGATACTTTTACACAAATATTTGTGTTCAGCGAAGTCTCCTGAGTACAACAGTACCCCTCATGTACAGGTTTTATGGTGTTTTCAAAAGTTACAGCATCAAATATAAGGCTTGCGTTTCATTTTTTTCACATTAAAATTCGCCAGATTGGTTACGTTGCCTTTGAGACCCTATGGTAGCCCAAGAATGAAAATTACCCTATGATGGCATACCATTTGCAGTAGTAGACAACCCAAGGTATTGCAAACAGGGTATGTCCAGTCTTTTTTAGTAGCCACTTAGTCACAAACACTGGCCAAAATTGGCGTTTTTTGCATTTTTCACACACAAACAAATACTAGCGCTAACTTTGGCCAGTGTTTGTGACCAAATGGCTACTAAAAAAGACTGGACATACCCCATTTGCAATACCTTGGGTTGTCTACTATTGCAAATGGTATGCCATTATGGGTGTAAATTTCATTCCCGGGCTACTATACAGTCTCAAAGGCAACGTAACCAATCTGAAGAATTTCAATTTCAAATGTAACGTGCTATATTTGACCCTGTAACTTCCTAAAACGCCATAAAACCTGTACATAGGGGGTACTGTCTTACACGTGAGACTTTACTAAATACAAATATGTGTATTTTATTGCAGTAAAATCAAACAGTATTATGACACTGACCTTTAAAATGCAATTTAGAACTAAAAAAATCAAAAAAATCGTATTTTCTCCCATTGTTTTCATATTAAATTATGTTTCATAGCTAAATATTTGATATTAAATGAAAGCCCTGTTTTCCCTGAATAAAATGATATATAATAAGGGTGGGTGCATTTACTATGAAAGAGGTGTATTACGGTTGGACAGACATGTAGCGCAAATGCCAGGTTTTGTTTACATTTTGTTTTGTTCACAATGTGTACATTTGGCTCCGTCCTTAAGGGGTTAAAGAACAAGCACACCCAGTTAAGATACAATGACAAAGAAATGGTGGTTAGAGATACATAGTTTAAAAATATGCAAGTGGTTAAAATTCAATACAATTATAGTGTCCAGTATTAAGGGTAGATAGTTTCCTCTATAGTCTACCTTGCAGAAACTTAGACATGCATAAGGCCTTTTCCTTCCAGCTGTAGGTGATCTGAGCACTGTTCAGGTTTGCTAGAAGTCTCATCTAAAATTGTGTTATTGATTTAACAACAAACAAACATTTCCAGGTTATCTTACTAAAGTGAAAATTGTTGGCAATCCCTACAGCCTTTTCAAAATTCATTTTAAAATTGTTGTCCACAATAGCCCAGTTTGAAATAATTTCCAAGCCGCTATGTTTTAAGTTTGTCAACAATTCACACTTCATTGAGTAACACTTTGTGTAAACATAGAATGTGACGGCAGATAAGAACCATTTGGCCCATCTAGTCTGCCCAATTTTCTAAATACTTTCATTAGTCCCTGGCCTTATCGTATAGTTAGGATAGCCTTATGCCTATCCCAATGCTTATAAATTTATGCCTATAAACAAAATATCTAGGGTTATTCAATAACATGAGAATCGTGAATTCAAAAGGCAATTACAAATTTTGGTTAATTAGTTTCAGACTTTTTTCTTTTTTCTACTTCGGCTCTTTCAGCCTTAGATTAGCAGTTCTACCTTCAATCAGTGAATGAACACTTTGTACACTATCCGGCACTGGCCATGAATTAATAAGATTTCCAAATCATTCAATACAGCTAGAAAAACTGTCCAAATTATTTTTTCACAAAATTCCCTTCAACTTTAATGGTGACTTCTGCAGATTCATTATTTGAAAGATTGTTCTAACAGCATTGAGCAGAATGCTCTCCCCGGCTGTGCCCACCTCCAATAACCTGCTATCCAGTAACAGCACTGTATTTAGTCTACCACAATACAAAAAGAAACCGGTTTGATCATCATTTTCCTACAGAGCACCGCAATTCTGGAATAACCTCCCGGACACTTTAAAATCTACCTCCAGCCTAAAATCATTTAAGAGATCCTTCTCTACATATCTAACAACAGAATGCACCTTTAATCATGGTTGATTATATTTCTTACCTGTTCTGTGTTAAATGTATATATGTTGTGTATTATTTTATTAGTTTGTATTTTTTATATTTTATTGTACCCTATTGTAATGATGCAGTGTTAGTGGGCCCAGGACATACTTGAAAACGACGGAAATCTCAATGTATCCATCCTGGTAAAATATTTATTAAATAAATAAGTGATTTGGAAAGCTTAATTAATTGAGGCCATTGTTAGTAAGTTTTACACATCTGCCGTTAATCACTGTACCTATCGCTACAGTTAGAGTATAGCTGACATTTGCAGACATTACTGTTAACAGTTGTTATAGAATATAATGGGAGGCATTCAGACAGACACTGCCTGGTATCCAACATTGTTGCTTCTTTGGCTGCTGCTATCCCTGAAAATGTAAAAGCTGCCTCTGTCTAGTGGAAATACACACAAATCAGCTTAAAGGGTTACTCTAAGCATTATATTCACTACAGCCTACTCTAGTAGTTATGGCGCCAGGGGTCTCTACTGCTGTTCTTTCGTCCAGTTCTTACCTAGATCCCGTTGTGAGCTGTACCTCCTCATACGCCAGGATGGTCGTATCCAAAGAAGTCGGATGCCGTCATTCATTAGCTGAGATTCTTAAGCACATATTGCAAATTAGGAAGATCAGAAGAAGCATTAGGGAATATTTATCACAGTGTCACAGGCATTAGATTTATCAATCTTTCCGTCACTTTGCCAATCCTAAAAGTGGTCTTTTTTAAAGCTTTTCTTTTATTATACCACTTTCTGAGCAAACTTTGTAAACCAATATAGCTGCATTTAGGGCCGAAATAAATACATAAAATTAATTGGGCTCATTCTGTACTTAATAATCCCTTATCTTTCTCTTAATTTCTAATTAACTATGAACGGTCTCAGGTTGATGTTTTACACAGAAAATATTTTACAGACTAATTGTCCATACAATATTTGCATTTTAGATTTTTTTTATATACTAACCAATAGTAAATACAATACTGACTAGACAACTTCACGTTAGCATAAGGAATAATAGAAATAATAGGCAGCATATGCATAGTGAGCAAATGCAGACTCAACTGAAGGAAAACTGCAAATGGCAGAATAATGGTGCAAAACATGGGTGAGGTTTTGGAAGAACATTTTTAGAACTCTTGAATTCATATTGATAAAGAGCAAATATTAAAGACATACTATAGGGTCAGGAACACAAGCATGTATTCCTGACTCTATAGTGTTAAAAACACCATTTAGCCCCCTGACCCCTATATATAGTAAAATCTTGTTTTTATTCCAGTCTCCTGCTGTTGGCTCTGCCCCTGAACTACTTGCTTGGCTCTCTCCTCCTACTTCTGGCAGCTGGTGACGTCTCTCCCAACCCAGGGCCCCTCACCTTATCTGCTCACACTAAAATAACCAGAAACCATGCAAACCTCCTCCAAATACCCTGCAGTTTATCCTCCTCTACCAAAATTCAGTGTGCACTCTGGAACGCTCGCTCCATTTGTAGTAATATCAAATCTACAGCTATTCATGACCTCATCATCTCTAACTCACTCACAATACTGGCACTCACTGAGACCTGGCTGTCCCCATCCGATACCGCTACTCCTGCTTCTTTATGTTTCGGTGGTCTACAGTTCTCCCATTCTCCTAGACTCAACTGTAAAGGAGGTGGTGTAGGCATCCTTCTCTCCCCTCAATGTACCTTTCAACCTATCCTCCCTGCCCCTGCCATATCCTTTACTTCCTTTGCCCACTCCTTTAAGAATTGCCATCATCTATCGCCCCCCCGGTCACCCTAAACTATTTATTGAACACTTTCCTCCTGGTTACCCCACTTTCTTTCCTCTAGCACTCCCTCTCTCATACTTGGGGACTTCAATATCCCTATCAACAAGCTCAACTGCCCTGATGCCTCTCGGTTGCTCTCTGTAACCTCCTCCTTTGGACTCACACAGATTTCTACCTCAGCAACTCACACTGCAGGAAACACTCTTGACCTCATCTTCACCAATCTCTGTACCACCTCTGATCTCTCCACTGTTCCATTTCCTTTGTCTGACCACCATCTGCTAACATTTAACATCTGCATACTCCATACCAAAATTTCACCACCAACTCTCCAACCTCGCAGAAACCTCAACTCCCTCGATCTCCAGCACTTCTCCACCGAACTCCAAACACTCCTTTTACCCATCTCAAATCTCAACTGTCCTAACTCTTCAACCTCACTCTACAACTCCACTCTCTCCTCTCAACTTGACATCATGGCACCTCCTACAGTTAAATGCAGCAAGCGCCCCCAATTACAACCCTGGCACACCTCCAAAAATGTTCCAGAACTGCTGAACGCTGCTGGAGAAAGTCTCACTTTGCATCTGACTTTGTCCACTATAAATTTATACTGCGCTCCTACAGCATGGCTCTTTCCTCTGCAAAAGTAAACTACTTCAACACCCTCATAAGCAAACTGTCCCATCAACCCAAACACCTGTTTCACACTTTTGATGCTCTTCTTTGCCCTGTGACTCCCCCTCCTTCCACCACCTTGTCTGCCACAAACTTTGCATCTCATTTCACTGAGAAGATCTCTACAATTAGGAAAGAGATCTCTAATCTCTCTCCTACCCCTATCAATACATCACCCAACCCCAATCCCCCTGCCATCCTATGCCCATTTGCACCTGCTACAGCACAAGAGGTTTCTGCTCTGCTCCTGTCCTCCCGCCCCACCACCTGCTCCCTCGATCCTATTCCCTCGCATCTCATCCGCACTTTGTCTCCCTCTCTTGCTCTTCCTCTCACTAACATTTTCAATCTCTCCCTTTCCTCTGGCACATTTCCCTCACCCTTCAAACATGCAACCGTAACCCCGATTCTGAAAAAGCCCAACCTTGATCCCAACTCCCCATCCAACTACCGCCCTATCTCGCTACTGCCATTTGCCTCCAAGATCCTCGAGAGAGTTGTGTACATCAGACTGACTGACTTTCTCAAATCCAACTCTCTGCTTGACAACCTTCAGTCTGGATTTCGCGCTGGTCACTCTGTCGAAACTGCTGTGACCAAAGTATCCAACGATTTGATTGTTGCTAAATCTCGCGGCCAATACTCTATCCTAATCCTCCTTGATATTTCTGCCGCCTTTGACACTGTTGATCATCAACAGCTTCTCCGCATTCTCTGTAACTTTGGTCTACGGGATACTGCTCTCTTCTGGTGCTCCTTCTACCTCTCCCAGCGTTTCTTTCTCTGACTCTGCCTCTCCCCCACCAACCAAGGTTCTGTCCTTGGTCCTCCACTGTTCTCTATCTATACTACGTCCCTCGGTAAACTCATCAGCTCCTTTGGCTTCCGTTATCATTTCTATGCAGATGACACGCAAATTTACCTGTCCTCTCCTGCTCTCTCTCCGCCCATCTTGACTCATGTCTCTGAATGCCTCTCTGTGATTTCCAACTGGATGGCTGCTCACTTCCTTAAACTCAAGGTGTTCTTTTTGACTCCAACCTCTCCTTCACCCCTCATGTCCAATCAATCACCAAATCCTGTTGCTTCCATCTCAAAAACATAGCGCGCATCCACCCCTATTTAACGCCGGATGTGGCTAAGGTGCTGGTCCATGCTCTTGTTCTCTCGCACCTTGACTACTGCAATTCCCTTCTCAGTGTTCTTACGTGTTCCCAGATTGCACCGCTGCAATCTATAATGAATGCGGCGGCGAGGCTCATTTTCCTGTCCGCTCGCACCTCCCACGCCTCTCCGTTCTGTCAGTCCCTGCATTGGCTTCCATTTAGATATGGGGCTCAATTTAAAATTCTGGTGCTTGCTTTCAAATCTCTACACAATGCTGCTCCAACCTACCTATCCTCCCTAATACACAAGTATGTCCCGTCGAGGCCCCAACGCTCTGCCAAAGATCTACGTATATCCTCTGTCCGTACTCCCACCACTAATGCTCGCCTCCACATTTCTCCTGGGCTGCACCTCTTCTGTGGAACCCCTTCCCTTCTCCGTAAGACTTTCACCCAGTCTCCACTCATTCAAAAAATCCCCCACTCCCCATGACGTCTCTCCTGCAACTGTCAAAAATTACTTACTAAACCCTCAGTGAATACTTTTCTAACAACCTACTTCATACCCCTACTTTTACCCTTTGTGCCACAATAGCTCACTCCCTGGAGAATGTAAGGTCATTGAGCAGGGTCCTCCACCTCTCTGTTCCTGTACGTCCAGTTGTCTGGTTACAATTACATGTCTATTGGTCCACCCATTGTACAGAACTACGGAATCTGATGGCGCTATATAAATAATAAAATATATAAATAATAAAATAATAATAATAAAGAAATATCCAAGAACACCATTCATTTCCCACACTCAGGATGACTGAAAAGGATTAAATATTCATATATTTATGCACTGGAATGTCAGGATAAGGTAGGAACCAAAGCACACAAACCATGTACATGACAAAGGAGAGAAAGGTCATTTTACCAGTCCTTAGAATGGCTGAGTTTAACACAATACAATAGTCAAAGTGTAGCCAAGATCAGGAGTAGTCATAAAAAGCAATAACAAGCCAGGTAAAGGCGGTACCGAGTTCAGGTTGATCGAGTAACGTCAAGAGTCAAATACCAGAAAGTCAGAGAACATAATGAATGTGCTATTAGGCAAACAAGAACCACACCAGGGCAACAATGTGTAATAGCCTGACTAGCTATGTCATCGGAGCATGCCCGAATCCGACCAGCAAATGCATAATTTTGACACAGATAAAAGGATACGCACCGGAAGTTTGTGTCATCTAAGAGAATGCTGGTGTTCTATCAAATTTCTCTGGGCAGTTGGAGAGAACCCCAGCAATCCTGACATGTGATAAACAAATATGGAGACAACAGACATATTTACATGCAAATCTCCTTTATTAAATAGCCACACTAGATTTTTTTAAATTAGTTTCAGTAACTATACAAACTTGTAGCAACTTTTTTGCTACAAGGTTTTAATAAATGACCCTCATACAAAACCAGATTTGTTCTCCGTAATTGTTCATTTGCAGCTTGTGTGATAAGTGTGAGTGACTTTATATAGAACAGCACCAGAGTGAAGGTTAATTTTATTCTTAATGATAAGAAAACGGTAAAAAAACAATAGAAACATAGATTTTAACTGCAGATAAAACCCAATTGGGTTATTTGATCACTCCTTTAAAAAAATAAAAATAAAATATATATATATATATAGATATATATATATATATATATATCTCAAACTAACAGGAGAGAATTGATTTTGTTTCCTGCTAAATACTGACCTCTAGTGGTAACCCTGGATTACACAATAACTAAACTGAGGTGATTGAAACAAATCGATTTAGACTGAATGCAGATTAACCTCTTAGTGTAGCATGCCCTCTCATGTAGAACATCCTAAGACTGAGAGACATTTCTCTCCTTCATCACTCTCTGCACAATGTGCGCAGGTTCCTGTCAGACCAGACAGAGATAGTCCCTCAAAAGCTATGCTAAAAAAAGTTACAGTCTAGACAGGGTGCTTTGTGCACCCGTCCCCCCACCGGTTACCTTCCCAACCTTCTGTCACGTATTCATCCGCAAAGAAAAATGTGGTTAATGGCATTTACTGTCCTGACAGGAAAAGTTGTGCAAAGCAACATTACCGTTCTGACAGGAAAAGTTGTGCCGAGTGCAAATTGTGCACATGGAAACCTGGTAATTACTTTTGGGGTCAAAGGCCGGTCATGGACAATCAAATCCACAGGAGGGTTTGTGCTGAGCAGCAATCATGCACATGGAAACCTGGTAATTGCCTTTGGGGTCAAAGGCCGGTTACAGCCAAACAAAGCCACAGGACAGTATTTAAACCCAATTCTCCTCTTGTTCATTGCCTTGTCGTGGTTTCATGCCTATGGTTATCCGAGAGTGCTTTCCTGATCTTGATTTTCTGGTATTTGACTTTGGCTTTGTTTTGACTTCCCTGATATCTGGTATCCTTGACTTTTGGCTTTCCCTCATCTTTGTGTCTGATTCTGTGTCCCTTACCCCGGCAAGTAGTTATACTTTTGACTATTCTTGGAGACGTTAAGTCCGGCCATTCTAAGGTCCGGTTATCCTTAGTCCTAGGTGTGACCCAGTACTGCATGCTGGATCAACTTCTAATCCTGACACCTTCTGATTGAATGGAAAACTTTGTGAATGTAGAATTTGTCAAAAGTTATAAAAGTCATGGACATAGGCGTGCACAGTCTATTGCAATAGGATGTGCACCCTAAAGCACAAACCCACACACCGCGTGTTTATGTGTGTGTGTGTATGTATATATATATACACATACACTTCCTTGCCCCTCCTGGACCCCCTCTTAACACCTGACACAGCGACGTAGCGTGGGTTTCAGCGTCCATTCCCCCCCAAATTTCATGTACACCCCCCATTTCATGTCCATCCCCCCCATATTTCATGTCCATTCCCTCATATTTTCATGTTCAAAGCCCCCCATTTCATGTCCACCCCCCCACTACTGACTCAGTGAGAGGAAGGGGTTGAAACCTTTATCATGGAATCACTAGTAGTACTACATTACATTGTCCAGGAATGAAGGTGTCTGCGATCCGGGACAGATCCACAAAATGCAGGACTGTCCTGGGCGATCAGAGGCATACCTAGGGTCTCTAGCGCCCTTGGCGAGGAGCTGTACTGGTGTCTCCCCCTCAAAATCATGAAAAAGTAAAAATTTTAAAGAATGTGCTCCACCATGTAAAAGGAAACTAAAGAAACATATCTAGCATTATTTTTTGTCTCCTAATCATCCCTGTCCCATAACAAAAATGAATAAAATGAAATTGAAAGTTTCTAGGGTTTCTTGGGAGCGGAGTCCTGCCAGTCACCCAAAGCATTCCGCACTATATGAAAACACTGCAAGGAGAACTCCTCCCATCTGCTAGTGCACATGAAATAGCAAGCTCCATATGCAATACTTTCCCAATGCAGTAATGCCAATGATAATATGTGGTAACAGCCTCAAATCATAATTATATATTTACACACACAGATTTAGACTTGTGTGATGATGGTTATGTGCCAGAGGAATGCTGGTCATATTGCAAGCACATCACACCTTATCACAGGCATAACACAGGCCATTACACCTACACATCAAACTTTCACTTTTTAATACATGGTTGCAAATCCTTTGCAGTCAATTACAGCCTGAAGTCTGGAACGCATGGACATCACCAGACGCTGGGTTTCATCCTTGGTGATGCTCTGCCAGGCCTCTACTGCAACGGTCTTCAGTTCCTGTTTGTTCTTGGGGCATTTTCCCTTCAGTTTTTTCTTCATCAATTGAAATGCATGCTCAATCGAATTCAGGTCAGGTGATTGACTTGGCCATTGCATAACATTCCACTTCTTTCCCTTAAAAAACCCTTTGGTTGCTTTTGCAGTATGCTTCGGGTCATTGTCCATCTGCACTGTGAAGCGCCGTCCAATGAGTTCTGAAGCATTTGGCTGAATATGAGCAGATAATATTGCCCAAAACACTTCAGAATTCATCCTGCTGCTTTTGTCAGCAGTCACATCATCAATAAATACAAGAGAACCAGTTCCATTGGCAGCCATACATGCCCACGCCATGACACTACCACCACCATGCTTCACTGATGAGGTGGTATGCTTTGGATCATGAGCAGTTCCTTTCCTTCTCCATTCTCTTCTCTTCCCATCACTCTGGTACAAGTTGATCTTGGTCTCATCTGTCCATAGGATGTTGCTCCAGAACTGTGAAGGCTTTTTTAGATGTTGTTTGGCAAACTCTAATCTGGCCTTCCCGTTTTTGAGGCTCACCAATGGTTTACATCTTGTGGTTAACCCTCTGTATTCACTATGGTGAAGTCTTCTCTTGATTGTTGACTTTGACACACATACACCTACCTCCCCGAGAGTGTTCTTGATCTGGCCAGCTGTTGTGAAGGGTGTTTTCTTCACCAGGGAAAGAATTCTTCAGTCATCCACCACAGTTGTTTTCCGTGGTCTTCCGTGTCTTTTGGTGTTGCTGATCTCACCGGTGCGTTCTTTCTTTTTAAGGATGTTCCAAACAGTTGATTTGGCCACTCTTAATATTTTTGCTATCTCTCTAATGGGTTTGTTATGTTTTTTCAGCCTAATGATGGCTTGCTTCAGTGATAGTGACTCCTCTTTGGATCTCATTGTCACGTATTCACCCGCTTATAAAAATGTGGTTAATGGCATTTACTGTCCACACATGAAAAGTTGTGCCGAGCAGCAACCAAATCCACAGAAAGGTTAATGCTGAGCAGCAATTATGCAAATGGGAACCTGGTAACTGCCTTTGGGGTCAAAGGCCGGTTACAGCGTATCAGATCTAGAGGAGGGGTATTTAGGCCCAGTTCTTATCCTGCTCAGTGCCCTGTCGTGGTTTCCCTTGTGGTTTTCCGAGAGCACGTTATTGATTTTGGTTATTCTGGTTATTTGACTTTGGCATTGTTTTTGACTTCCCTGTTTTCTGGCATCTCTGAATTGATGTACTTAAAAAAAAAATTTGGGGTTGGTTTTGCATTTTTTGGCTATCCATTTCTAATTTTGTAGTTTAGCCACTTTAATTGCCTTTTTGCACACATTATTGGCTTCCTTATGTTATATAGGATGCCTCTGATTTGTCTGATTTAAATGCTTTAAATGCCCTTTTCTTATTTTTAATCTCTTGTTTTACTTTTCTACTAAGCCACATTGGTTTCAATTTGTTTCTTTTATATTTATTACCTAATGGTACATACTGAGAAATGTACCTTTCTAATATTTGTTTGAATAGTTTCCATTTATCCTCAGTGTTTTTTTCACTAAGGAGTTAATGCCAGTCGATATGTTGTAGAGCTGCCCTGATCTTATTGAAATTAGCTTTTTTTAAATGATACATTTTAGTATACCCCACGAGCTTTTGCTTTTTAGTTTATTTAAAAAATCACCATATTGTGATCACTATTTCCCAAATGCTCCGTTACTTGAATGTTTGTCAAAAGATCAACATTGTTTGTAATAACGAGATCTAAACAAGCATCCTTTCTAGTTGGTGCTTGTACCAGTTGTTACATGAAGGTGTCATTTAACACATTCAAAAACCTGATTCCCTTTGCTGAAGTACTAGTGCCTCTATCACAATTTATGTCCGGGTAATTAAAATCTCCAATAATTAACGTGTTACCCTGATTTGCAGCTTTCCCAATTTACTTTAGCCGCTGTTGTTCCTCATTAATATTTACATTGTTGAGAAACAAATTGTATGTATAATAATAACATTCACTTCAAAAGCAGTGTAATTGGAATAGACTCACCTGGGAGGCAAGCAGCAAAGAAAGAGGAGTTGGGAGGAGCTTGATGACACTATATGACATTGTTGTACACTCTGGTTGAATTTTACCACATGACAGGAGGCTTCGAATTTTGCATAATCTCTCTTTTCTAACTACATACAGCAGTAAAGAAACACATAGAAAAAAGAACAAATTACAGGAGAGCAGGATGTACATAAGGCAATGCGACCTCATCATTTCCTCTTTCTTTACTGCTCCATCAAGCAGACAGGTCAGAGTATTACTCTTCTCCATTACTTTATGTTTCTATTGCCTCTTTGAGGTTGTTTCTGTATTACCCTGGAACTACTTAAAAGGGATACCAAATCCTTAAAGGGATAGCACTATCAAGATGGTACTATATGAGTTGAAGAGATCAGGGTTCAGGAATCTACAGCAAGACTCTATGTCTGGTAATGGATGCTCAACGGGATAACTTAAGACTACCTGTCAGAACACGACAGAACTTAGAGCAGTGATGGCAAACCTTTTTGAGCCCGAGTGCCCAAACCGTAATACATGCCAATTTTTTTCCCTCAAAGTGCCAAAACGGCATTTAAACCTGAATACTGAGGTTTAAGTTTAGAAAAAACAACTCATACAGTTGTCCGAACTAATTAACATCTCTGTATGTGTATTAAGCAGTTTGTGTGTGTGCTCGGCAGTCTGTCTGTATGTGTATTTAGCAGTCTGTCTGTGTACTTAGCAGTCTGTCTGTATTTAGCAGACTGCTGAGTACACAGTCTGCTAAATACACACACACAGACTGCTAAATACACACACACACACACAGACTGCTACACACACACACACAGACAGACTGCTACACACACTCACACACACACACACACACAGACAGACTGCTGAGTGTACACACACTGCATTGAGGGGTACAGTGTATGTGTTTGTGTGTGGAGTGATGTGTGTGTGTGGGGGGTGATGTGTGTGGGTGGGGTGATGTGTGTGGGGCGGTGTGTTGTGTGTGTGGTGGTGTGTGTGTGTGTCTTTTTGTGGGGTGATATGTGTAGGGCAGGGGTGCTGTGTGTATGTCGTCCCCCCTCTACCCCCCTGTTTTCTTTCCCCCCATCCCTCCCTCATTTTTTTTCTCCCATCCCACACTCAGTTTTCTCCCTCCCCTCCCCCATCTCTCCCTCAGTCTCCTTCCCCTCCCCCATCTCTCCCTCAGTCTCCTTCTCCCTCCCCCCATCTCTCCCTCAGTCTCCTTCTCCCTCCCCCCCATCTCTCCCTCAGTCTCCTTCTAGCGTGGCCGAGCGCCGCGGAGCTCAGTTTCCTGTACCCGGCGGACAGGAAGTGCTCTCTCTGTGAGCACTTCATTTCCGTCCGCCCGGGTACAGGAAACATCAGTTCCTGTACCGCGGTGCGCTCGGCCACGCTACACAGAGTGCCTGGCAGGAGGGAGCGCTCTGCGCTATGCGGTCACTCCGGCTTTGCGCCCGCCGGGCCGGTGCGCCCTAAGGCGGCCACTTGTGCCGCCTTATGAATGCGCCGGCGGAGTGCACGCCGACCTATGGCCGCGTGCCCACAGAGGGGGCGCGGCGTGCCACCTGTGGCACGCGTGCCATAGGTTCGCCACCACTGGTATAGACCGATCTAAAGTAGTATAAGTCAAAAGATAAGGCAAGTTCAAAGCTTGCCTCTAACAAACCCTCACTCGAATTCAGATAGCCACATCGTATCCAAACTGTATATATTGTTACTAGAGTTGTATCAATTGTATCTAGGCTATAATGAAACAAAAACCAGCTAGCTACAAAACATATCTCTCAGCACCAAGCATAATCTGCCCGATTCTATATAATCCTTAGTGTTGCATGCATGCTGTTGTCAGATTAATAGTAAGATTATTATAAGTGCTATATTGTCCCTATGATATAGATAATAGACTGCTGTCTCTTAGCAAGACCCCATAGCTCTAGTTGGCTATAAATCAGCCCGGTCCGCCATTCTCTCCCAAACACCCCCAAACTGTGGAAAAACTAGTGCTGTGCTGTTAAAATAAATCAATAGTCATCAAGCCTAACGCGTTTCAGCGCTATCCAAGCGCCTTTTTCAAATTGTAAAAAGGGGCTACGTGCATGATAGCGAACTAAAATATATAGAGTTTTCTAAATTAATAATTGTTCATTCTAAATGACACACCTAAAACATTTATGCTCTCATAACAAGTGTTAATAATGGAACTAAAAACCTAAACAACAATGTTGCATGATAAAGGAGAACAGAGGGTTCTAGGATATTCAGAAATTTATTGCAGGCCCAGACGCTTCAATGGGTGGGCATGCCCTTAATCAAAACCTCTAACAGCTAGTGTTTCAGCTCATCAGAGTCTTTATTATGTCAGGACCTGACCATGCTCAGAGGTGGTACTCTGTACAGTTTGGCAGCAGATGAGTGCTGTTCATTTCTGTTTACAAAATAGGGTATAGGTGGTGGCAACCTTCAACACAGATGTTGTGGATTACATATCTCCTGATGTTTTGCCAGTATTGTGGTTCACAACATCTGGAGTGCCCAGCTCTGATTACTAGGATGTTTATATAAAGATAAAGGCTTAATGTAGTGTCACTGATAATAATCTTATATGACAATGCATTCATTGTACACATTAGTTGGTATTCACATAGACAAACGCCAACCATGGACAAGACATGAATTCATATAAATAAAATATGCAAGGCAGACACAATGAAGAGGCTGACAACATTTCTGGATTCTGTCAGTTTTCCATAGCGTACTGTATGTATTTTTCAATTCTTTTGAAAGTTTTAACTAAAACTAGACATTACCAATCCAAACAGACAAGAGAGAGTTTCTCTAATTCCCTTTGATTTTCTGTTCCGTCTCCTGGGTATGTCACAATGTGAAAAAGATCTCCCTCCTTCCCAAAGATGCAAAAGAACAGTGAAGCAGTAAGCTTTCTCAGCCTATAAAACAGTTCTTTCTCTGGGGTTTTAAGCAGTTCTTTGAAAGACACCGAAAGATATTTGACAAACTCTTTCAGGGTGCAGGGTGCAAGTTGGTAAAAGAATAAAATCATAATGTGATAACAGTTTAGGTGGGGATAAATCTACAGTATTCATTTTTATACTTAATCTTATGCTTAATACACTTTCTATTCTGAATCATACTCACCTAGAATGATCAAATCAGAAAGTATTTAAAATGTGCTTTTATTCTCTTTTAAAGGACCACTATAGTGCCAGGAAAACATACTCGTTTTCCTGGCACTATAGTGCCCTGAGGGTGCCCCCACCCTCAGGGACCCCCTCCCGCCCGGCTCTGGAAGGGGAAAGGGGTAAAAACTTACCTTTTTCCAGCGCTGGGCGGAGAGCTCTCCTCCTTCTCTCCTCCTCCATTCCTCCTCCTGGGCTGAATGCGCACGCGCGGCAAGAGCTGCGCGCGCATTCAGCCCGTCGCATAGGAAAGCATTTACAATGCTTTCCTATGGACGCTTGCGTGCTCTCACTGTGAAAATCACAGTGAGAAGCACGCAAGCGCCTCTAGTGGCTGTCAATGAGACAACCACTAGAGGATTAGGGGGAAGGCTTAACCCATTCATAAACATAGCAGTTTCTCTGAAACTGCTATGTTTATGAAAAAATGGGTTAACCCTAGCTGGACCTGGCACCCAGACCACTTCATTAAGCTGAAGTGGTCTGGGTGACTAGAGTGGTCCTTTAAGTGTATTGAGAAACATAAAAACATTTCATAGATTATCTGGTTGTCTGTATGTTGAGTTGAGATGTTATTATCATTTGATGAAGGGATATTTTCAATAAATGACACCTTTGACAGACAGCATGATGTCACGGTGAAGTCATAGGGCAAATAAATGCTTGAGAGTGAGATCATTTCCACCTTTGTCAACAGGATGCTATAGTAAATCATGGCAGCATTTTCAATGTTATTTTAGTGATTTCAGGCATACTAAATATCTGGTATGTGTAAAAATGGTACACATTATTTAGTGTTATTTTGTTTCCTTAAAAGCAGCATGCTAATCGATGTCTCCACAAATGACGGTATTATACCAATGTGAACTATTGCAACTAGGGTCAGTCAAGACATTGGTCTATGGTTGTAACCCACTAGGTCACCAATCTTAAATTGTCATTATAAGTGACATTAGTGACATTGTCTCTTGGTCTGCTTTGATTTAGGCCTGAATCGTAATCCTGTGCAGGATGCTGACTGGCAACGTTTTCTGAACTTTAGTTGGAGTCATTTGTGCAAGATCACAATCCACATATGCTTCTGCTAATGACCAAGAAGTGTGAAATTGTTATCAGGTTCTCTTATCAAAGAACAATAACAGCATGCTGAAGTGTTTATAGTGTCAGCTCCTCCCCCTTTGTAAGTAGTCAAACTGTTTTAGAGTGGTTATAGTGCTTGGAGTGTTGCTTTATCTTCAATTATCATTGTTAGTCAAGTGATCCGGAGAGCAATAGAATGGGGTGGCAAAATTAACAACCAACAAATTGAAACCAACTAAATTCAAATCCAGAACCAAATTACCCATATGGCGACATAGGTGGATGTCTAAGGCCCAGGTTCAAACAGGGGCCTGGAACTCAAACTCTGACTGAGAGGAAGTCCTCCTTGAGCTAACAAGGTGCTCTAAAAATATCTCCATGTCCCCTCACCTGTTTGAGTGAGCTCTGTGGGTTGCGCTTCTATTGGATGCAGGTTACTAAGAGCTCCCCAGTGGTCCCTGACTCTTTTTGTCTTCTGAGAGAGCTGCAGCCGGTGCTCTTAGTCACTAACTGTGGCTGAAACCTTGAATTAGCTCTTAAAGTGATCTGCACCTGACACTGGTGCAGACCACACTGCTCCCCCACCAGAAATGTTTTCCTATGGACTCTCAGCTCCACTGACGTCGAATGGGAAAGCTGACGTTGGACGAGGAGGAGAGGTCACCAGCGCCGAGGGAGCCCGGCGCTGGATTAAGGTAAGTAGCTGAAGGGGTTTTAACCCTTCAGTGCCATGGGAGGGGGATCACCAGGGATAATTTTAATTCTTCTTTCTGCCAAAAGATAAGCAGTAGGAAGGCAAAATAACCACTTACAAATGCACTCAGATATCACACACACACCATGTGGCAAAAGTAACCTCGCCACTAGTTTTTGGAGGGGCCTGTTTGCCAGCCTTCTGCCCTGTGACTATGGCCCTGGGATGTATTGCCCTTCTAGGAACTGATGTGGGCATACTTGATTTTATTATGCTGCTGCTGGCCCTTTAAGAACCATCTGGGGACATACTGTGGAGTTACTGGGTGACCACCATTTCATGTATCAGAGGCACATGGTGAGAACAATGGATGAAGCACATGGTGAGAACAATGGATGGCGGCCATTTTAACTCACAGACACTGTTTTGACTTTTCTACACGGTGCCATCTCGACGGTATTTGGTGCACAAAGACATTGTGCAGTAGTTTTAAACTACAGAACAGGGGACACATTTAACAGTAATTATTTTTCATATAGCCTGTATATGTTCTGCGGAATCTGCATTAAACTGTATCTTCCAAACTACTGAAAGGATCTGGGTGTCACGATTCGGGGAACCAAACACGCCAACACACACACACACACAAAATGCCGTACCGGACCTTAGAGTGGCCGGGCTAAGCACACAAAGAATAGTCAGGAAACAAGCCGAGTAAGGGGAACCAGAAGACAGAATAACGTGAAACAAGCCGAGGTCAAAGGGTAGGAGAAAGTCACAAAGTCGGATAACAAGCCAGAGAGTACGTAACCAGAAGCACAAGTTCAGAATCAATACTAACAAGCAAAGACCACAGGTAAGTATTTAAACCATCAGGTTAATTCTGATTGGATGATTTCCAATCAGAATTAACAATCACACGTGGGAGATATTTAGACCTCCCACTGTGATTGTGGCACTTTGCCTTTAACGCTGGGTCAGGTGACTGAACCCGGCGTGTATAACCCTGGGCGGTCTCCCAGCGTGCAGCGTCATGCATGCTGCCGCTGGGGGACGTGGAGGGAACGGCGGGCGGCATCCGAGGCTGGAAGGATGCCACTCGCCGTACCCACGAGGCGGAGGGGACCGCGGACGGCTGGAGGGTGAGTACTGCGAGCGGAGTGCAGCCTCCCCTCGCAGCCGTCCGCGGGAGCCTGACATTACCCCCCCCTCGAAGACCACCCAGGGGGTGGGAAGCGGAGGGCTTCAAAGGAAAGCGGGCATGAAAGGAGCGGACCAAAGAGGGAGCGTGCACATCGGAGCTTGAAACCCAGGACCGCTCCTCAGGGCCGTACCCCTTCCAGTCCACCAAATATTGCAGCCGACCCCTAGAAACACGAGAGTCGAGAAGGGTAGCCACCTCGTACACGCCGTCAGAGACAGCTCGAGGGGAAACGGGCCGCCCGAGGGGACGAGAGAACCGGTTACACAGCAAGGGTTTCAAAAGCGAGACGTGAAACGTGTTCGGGACATGCATGGAAGGAGGCAAATCAAGGGAGTAGGAAACGGGATTAACCCTACGTAACACCTTGAAGGGACCAAGAAACCTGGGGGCAAATTTCATCGAGGGAACCTTGAGACGGAGGTTCCTGGAGGACAACCATACCCTATCACCCGGAACATAAGAAGGGGCCGCAACCCTACGGCGATCAGCAAACTTTTTCTGAGCAGCTGCTGAACGAGACAACGCAACATGGACCTGATCCCACGTCTTTCGCAAAGAGGCGAGGTGCTGGTCCAAGGCGGCATTCCCTTGTCGGAGAACGCACCGGGAAGGACAGAAGGACGAAACCCATAAGCAACCTCAAAAGGACTTAAGCCAGTAGACGAATGAGACACCGTATTCCTGGCAAATTCAGCCCACGGAAGAAGGCGAGACCAGTCATCCTGGTGCGCATTAGTGAAGCAGCGCAAATACAATTCCACTGACTGATTAGCACGTTCGGCCGCACCATTAGATTGCGGGTGATAGGAGGAAGAAAACGACAAGGATACCCCCATCTCAGCACAAAAGCCCCTCCAGAACCGAGAGACAAATTGAGGGCCCCTGTCAGATACGATATCCTGGGGTACCCCATGCAATCGGAACACTTCTTGGGCAAATACCTGAGCTAACTGAACCGCAGAAGGCAGTTTCTTAAGCGGAATGAAGTGCGCCATTTTAGAGAACCTATCCGTCACAGTCAGTATCACCGTCTGACCATCAGAAAGAGGCAGGTCTACAATGAAATCCATGGATAAGTGGGTCCATGGTTTCTTGGGTATAGATAGAGGCATCAGAAAACCCTGGGGTCTCATATTAGGGGATTTACATTGCGTGCAGACCTGACAAGCCTGAACAAAATCCACTACGTCTCGCTTGAGTGAAGGCCACCAGAACTGTTGAAGGAGGCCCTTGTAGGTTTTGGTAAACCCCGGATGACCAGCAGTTTTGGCTGTGTGAAATAAAGTTAACAACTTTTTTCTGTCATTAGCTTCAACGTATAGTTTACCAACCGGTGTCTCAGGGGGTGCCTGGGATTGGTATGTCTTAATACTGGTAAGGAAAGGTGAAGAAACAACCAAACGGGTAGCAGCTATTATCTGAGACTCAGGTACAATAGGTTCAGGAGTCGGGTTAACAAATTCTACTGGTTCATGCTGCCGAGAGATGGCGTCAGCCTTGGCATTACGGCAACCAGGTCTATAGGTGATAACATATTGGAAGCGTGAGAGAAATAGAGACCATCTAGCCTGCCGGGCAGATAACCTTCTGGCATCAGCAATATAGGATAGATTCTTATGATCTGTTATAACCATAATTTTGTGTCTAGAACCCTCTAATAAGTACCTCCATTCCTTGAAAGCTAACACAATAGCTAATAGTTCCCTATTCCCAACATCATAATTCTTCTCTGAATCAGACAACCTTTTAGAAAAATAACAACAGGGATGGAGGGGTTTGTCATAAGACAACCTCTGTGACAGTACGGCTCCCACTCCTGACTCCGAGGCGTCTACTTCCATAACAAAGGGAAGAGAAGGATCAGGGTGGTGCAGCACTGGAGCAGAGGCAAATGCCTTCTTGAGGGTTTCGAAGGCCTTAAGGGCTTCAGGAGTCCAAACCCTAGGATGTAGACCTTTTTTTGTCAACTTCGTTATGGGAGATATGAGTGGTGAAAAGTTTTTATAAATTTCCTATAATAGTTGGCAAATCCTATAAAACGCTGGATAGCCTTTAGTCCTTGGGGAAGTGGCCAGGACATTATAGCTTCCAATTTAGCAGGATCCATACTGAAACCCT
>OW240912.1:301053914-301080183 GCA_933207985.1 Pelobates cultripes | reverse complement strand
TAACCGTTATATTGTTCAGACCCCTGTAGTCTATACATGGCCTCAAATCACCCTCCTTCTAAGCCACAAAAAAGAAACCAGCACCAGCAGGAGAGGAGGACCTTCTAATAAAACCTTTTCTTAGGGATTCCTGTATGTACTCCTCCATGATTTGGTTCTCTTTTTCAGAAAGAGGGTAGACCTTTCCCCTAGGAGGCATAGTGCCCGGTAAGAGGTTTATGGCACACTCATACTCACGATGTGGAGGTAGCTTATCTGCCTCCCTCTTCTCAAAAACCAAGGCAAGATCCGCATAAACAGAGGGCACAGAAACCGAGAGTGGTTTAGCCGTGGGTACGTTAAGTAAACAGAGAGGATGTACATGAGCCACACAGTCTTGCTGACAAGATTCCCCCCAGGAAAGTATGTCTAAACAACCCCAATCAAGAACAGGGTTGTGTTTAACTAACCAGGGAAAACCTAGAACGATGGAGGCTGTTGGGGAGTTAATTATTTGGAAGGTTAACTTCTCTTTGTGCAAAACACCCACAGACATAACTATCTCCTGGGTTTCATGGGTCACCAGAGGTTTCTCCAGTGGTCTACCATCTATGGCCTCAACGGCCAAGGGTGTCTCCTTTCGAATCAAATTCAGGGCTGCGGTTTTGGAAAAGGTCTCATCCATAAGGTTGTCTGCCGCACCTGAATCGATCAGGGCTTTGGTTGTTATAGTGGTTTTATTGACCAAGAGAGAAACCGTAATAAACGGTCTAGAGATGGACATATGAGGGGACAAAGTCATAACACCCGAGGCCGACCCCTCTCTAGGCCTTAGGTGCTGCAGTTTCCCTGTAGTTTAGGGCAGGCTTTACAGTGATGCCCCCTCTTCCCACAATAAAGGCATAACCCCTCCCTTCTACGGTACGCTCTTTCGGCCTCAGTTAACCCTGTAGCACCCAACTGCATGGGTTCAGGGGATGGCTGCACAGGAGCGGGTAACGCTAGCAGGGAAGTACTGGGTAGAGCAGGTAACACCCGTGTATCCAACCGTCTTTGGCTACGCCTCTCTCTAATACGGTTATCTATAAGAATCACATAGTCTATAACATCATCTAGAAGAGCAGGTAATTCCCTGGATGCTATTTCATCCAGTATATAAGCGGCCAGACCCTCCTGAAAGGCTGTTACGAGGGCGTCATTATTCCAAACCACTTCAGCTGCTAGAGTACGAAATTCGATAGTGTAATCTGCTACAGACCTGTTACCCTGTCGGACCCTAAGCAGAGCCTTGCCAGCAGAAGCAACCCTACCGGGTTGATCAAACGTGCGTCTGAAAGCTGTCAGAAAATCAGCAAAGGACATAGGAGACGTATTTTCCCAAATGGGGTTGGCCCATGCTAAAGCTCTCCCGGACAAGTGGTTTATCAAAAAGGCAATTTTAGATATGTCTGTGGGATAGGAGCGTGGATTCATCACCAAATGGATGTCGATTTGGTTGAGGAAACCACGACACAATGCTGGGTCACCACTGTAGCGCTGTGGCGGCGTCATGTGAACTACATGAGCGGGAACAGGTACTGGAGTGGGAATGGGTTCGGGCACAGCAGCAGCAGCCTCCTGAACGGCCGGTTGCAAGTGTGCAGTACGAGCCAGAATGGTTTGTAAAGCTTGAGCAAACTGATCCATACGGTGGTCTAAGCCATCCATTCTAGCCTCTTGATTAACTAGGAGCTGTGGTATGTCAGCAGGTTCCATTATGGCCCTGTTGTAATGTCACGATTCGGGGAACCAAACACGCCAACACACACACACACACAAAGTGCCGTACCGGACCTTAGAGTGGCCGGGCTAAGCACACAAAGAATAGTCAGGAAACAAGCCGAGTAAGGGGAACCAGAAGACAGAATAACGTGAAACAAGCCGAGGTCAAAGGGTAGGAGAAAGTCACAAAGTCGGATAACAAGCCAGAGAGTACGTAACCAGAAGCACAAGTTCAGAATCAATACTAACAAGCAAAGACCACAACAGGGCAAGGAGGAACAGGAAAGGTAAGTATTTAAACCATCAGGTTAATTCTGATTGGATGATTTCCAATCAGAATTAACAATCACACGTGGGAGATATTTAGACCTCCCACTGTGATTGTAGGCACTTTGCCTTTAACGCCGGGTCAGGTGACTGACCCCGGCGTGTATAAACCTGGGCGGTCTCCCAGCGTGCAGCGCCATGCATGCTGCCGCTGGGGGACGTGGAGGGAACGGCGGGCGGCATCCGAGGCTGGAAGGATGCCGCTCGCCGTACCCACGAGGCGGAGGGGACCGCGGACGGCTGGAGGGTGAGTACTGCGAGCGGAGTGCAGCCTCCCCTCGCAGCCGTCCGCGGGAGCCTGACACTGGGTGAATTTTGGATATGTGGTTCACCCAGATCCCCCATTTTTTATGGGATTATTGCATGTTTTGGGGTCCTTGTGATATGTTTTATAATACTGTATTTCTCAGAGGGGGAGGATTTTATGTGGGAGTGTCTGTGTGTATTGGACAGATTGATTGGTTGTACTTCAAAACCCTGTGGGCAGTACTATGTTTGTGGATTGTGAATAAAAGAGGCTGTATGTGCCAGTACAGTCAGTTCTACTTCACCCTCAATTTGGAGTGCCGTCTCTTATTGGGGGAATCTGCTACAAGGGATTGCTATGCTCTGCATATTTCCTTGCTATAATCACTCCTAAGCTCTTTTAAGAGCTCGTTCCTGCTTCGCTCTGAAGGAAGAGAGGTTCGGCCTGCGGTGGTTGTGATGTCGGCTAGAGTGCTTGGAATCCTCAAGAAGCGCTAGGAGCATCCATCACCGGAGGTACCTAGTCGGGGTGCCAGGTGATCCGTTACACACCACTCAGTCTCCCCTACACACACACACAGACACACATGCACACACACAAAACACTCAGACTCCTCCACACACAAAATTCAGCCACCACACAAACACAATGCAATATAACAGCATACAAAGCCTCCTCCACACAGATGACATTCAGCCACTACACACATTCTCACACATTTAACACTCAGTTTCTCCCACACACATGCAACCCTTAGCCATCACACGCACAACACTCACAGAATAGAGCCCAGGGCCCTACAACGAGGCCACAATCTAGCAACCTGCCTTGGGCCCTGGGCAGCCTTATACTGGCTCTGATGTAATCCCAGGATTTTTGTTTATGTGACAGGTTGACATTTATCAACAGCAGTCGTAATGATAAAATGTAATGTGCAGCATTAACCTGTTGTGTTTCAAGTGAACATCGATGTGTGGGTGTTCTTTGAAGCAAAACAGACATTTGGGGTATAGTTGACATTTATTTGTTGTGATATCCATTTTTCTACATTACATTATTTTGTTACATTTTTGTAAAAGGGCTTATATGTGCTTTTATTTGCTGTCATTAATTAACAAGGAATACTTTGTGTAAGTCTGGCAACTGCTTCTAAATGTCAGGAGGAGTTTTGATATTGAGTTCAATAAGAGAATAAATGGTTCAGTTAAAGGACCACTATAGTGCCAGGAAAACATACTCGTTTTCCTGGCAATATAGTGCCCTGAGGGTGCCCCACCCTCAGGGTCCCCCTCCCGCCAGGCTCTGGGGAGAGGAAGGGGTTAAACACTTACCTTTCTCCAGAGCCAGGCAGGGAGCCTTCCTCCTCCTCTCCTTCTTTCTAGCGACATCATCGGCTGAATGCGCATGCGCGGCAGGAGCCGCATGCGCATTCAGCCAGTCTCATAGGAAAGCATTCATAATGCTTTCCTATGGACGCTGGCGTCTTCTCACTGTGATTTTCACAGTGAGAAGCACGCAAGCGCCTCTAGCGGCTGTCAATGAGACAGCCACTAGAGACTTTAGAGGCTGGATTAACCCTCAGTGTAAACATAGCAGGCAGGGTTAATCCTATCTGGACCTGGCACCCAGACCACTTCATTAAGCTGAAGTGGTCTGGGTGCCTATAGTGGTCCTTTAATTAGCTGATTGTGACATGCCACGTGGTCACACTGGAATTGTACCAGCGTTGTAGCCTTTCACCTTACCCCAAAAGAGCATAATCACTGTGACTGTGGGCCTGGTCCCTAAAATACCTTTTGTCTGTTGAACTTAATTATTAAGTTATTATTTATTAAGTTATTTTACTATGTTATTGTTGAGTTATTGTTTAAATGTAAAACTGAAGGAAAGGTAATTAGGTGTTTTGGTGTCAGACAGGTAATTCAATTATGGAGTCTTAATCTAATGATGTCCTAGACACCAAAAAGCTGTGAGTAATAACTTGCCAATCTCCGATCTAGAGCTTTAATTAAGCTTGTTGTTTTACTTTACCTAACACAACCTATCAATCTCGGGTCTAGACCTATCGTCAAGCTTGTTGTGTATCATTATACTATAAAATTATGCATGCCCTATCTATAACCTCAAATCTAATACATGATGCCATGCCTGAGGATTGCCGTTGGGGTACCTCAAGCCTGTTTGTACTCACTTTATGCACTGCAAATATACAAAATAAAAATAAATAAAAAAGCTGGTAGTAACTGATATTGTTTGGTTTGATGACCCCCTGTTGTAGTTATTCCTATATATATGTGTTCTGTGTTTCAATAAACTAGTTCTACTTCCAGCATTAAGACTTGTCTAATGTATGGAGGGGGGCTGTGGGGGAGCTATACTACTATAGCTATGATCACTGAAGCTACTCTGGAGAGCTAGAAACACAGAGGGGAAGGGAACCTCTGGTGGTGATACTCCGGTGGTGATACTCCGGTGATCTGTCACACTGATAAATCTTCTGGTTGTGATAGCTCATTCTTCGCTGTTTAATGTAAGGTTTTGGGCCCTTTTCGCCACAGCAATAACAGCAAAAGTGAGATCAAAAATATCAGAAAGGTGTGATTGTGATCATCATTAACTGCTCATCAGCAGTAATATGATAGGGCTTAGACAATAGCATGTCCTTGAAACCAATCTATGATATAACTTTGTTTTGTCCCCACCCCACTATTAATAGTGACCAGAAATTTAAAGGAGCAGTAATGTCACCCAGGTCACTTTACCTTAATGATTATATTTAAGCCTGCTAGGCAAAACACAGCAGTTTTTTTAGAAAGTGCAAAGCTTACATTGCAGGGTTACATGCCTCCAGTGGCTATTACACTGACAGCCATTAGTGGCGCTTCCTGCTACAGTAACTGAGTAAAACGTGATCACATGACTGCAGCCCCCATAAGAAAGCAATGACTCAATACTTTCCTATAGGGAAAGTTGATGTACAAGCGACATGGCATGCACATCGGTTCCCCCAATGCTTCTCTATAAGAAGTGTTGGATAGGTCGAACTCTGGGGAGGCCATACCTCCTCTGAGATGCCGCAAGCAGGTGAGAGGTAAGCAGTGCCGAGGGAGCTTTGGTGCTGGAAAAATCTTTTTTTTTGAACTTTTTTATGCTGAACATTGGGGGAAGCACCAGTCCTAGGCAAACAGGAACACTAAAGTGTTAGGAATACACATTTGTGTACCTTTAAGCAATGTTCTTCCAATACTGTATCCCTCCTTGGAATTATATCTATGTTTACTACTGTGCTACGGTGTTATTATTGTTTTAAAGCCAATTCGTGTCCAATATGTTTTCAGCTGCCATGCTACTGGACTATTAACCTGGGCATTGCCCTTCTTCCAATGGGTTAAATAATGCCAGCCTGTCACATGCTGAGAATAAATTTCATCCGATTATGCCGATAAACTGCAGAATAAGAATTCAATCATTTTTGTGGATGAAAGGTGAAATTTGGCATTCGCCTTGCTGACTCTGAGTTAAATGGTTTGTTTGTAAATTGTACAAAAAAGGCAAAATCAGCTCCGTACACATGAATGAATGTATTTAAAGGTTTAATCTTTTGGCATTCGATAATGAAGGGTACTAAACAAAGGGCCATTTTTTTCAGAAAATAGGACTAATTTTTGTTAACCCAAAATTAGTGGTAAAGGCTGCCTGCTTCCTGTATGCCGAATGTATTCTTTATATAGCAAGTATCGCTATACATATACAGAACGCAATCTGGCCCCGCGAGGGAGATGAAAGATCTATTAACAGGCTACTGCATGCTTTCATAACGGGAGGCAGAGCTTGTGAGACTGTCTGTCTGCAGCTCTGTCACTCTCAAGCACTGGTGTGCTAGAGCTTTGCCGAAGGTTATCACAAAAATGTTAGATGCTATGCATTGCTGGCGTGAATAGAGTGTATTGTGTAAACCCTCCCTGGCCAGAGGTAAGAAGCAGGGAAGGTGGAATAAACTTTATAAAAGATAAACAATAAATAATAATAAAAAAAAGAAAACCGATTTTCTGTCCACCCCACAGAACACATCCCTTATCCCACCCCACAAATTCTCATACACACAACAAACACTGCATTTACTATAAAACATGCACGCTGCATTCACTATACACATACACACACACACACACCACATTCACTATACACACACACACACACACTACATTCACTATAAACACACACACTGCATTTACTATAAAACATGCACACTGCATTCACTATACACACACACACACACACACACTACATTTACTATAACCCTCACATTTTTGTAAATATTTTATTATATCTTTTCATGTGGCAACACTGAAGAAATTACACTCTGCTACAATGTAAAGTAGTAAGTGTACAGCATGTATAACAGTGTACATTTGCTGCCCCCTCAAAATAACTCAACACACAGCCATTAATGTCTAAACTGTTTGCAACAAAAGTGAGTACACCCTTAAATGGAAATGTCCAAATTGGGCCCAATTAGCCATTTTCCCTCCCCGGTGTCATGTGACTCGTAGTGTTACAATGTCTCAGGTTTGAATGGGAGGCAGGTGTGTTCAATTTCGTGTTATCGCTCTCACACTATCTCATACTGGTCAATGGAAGTTCAACATGGCACCTCATGGCAAAGACCTCTCTGAGGATCTGAAAAAAAAAGAATTGTTGCTCTACATAAAGATGGCCTAGGCTGTAAGAAGATTGCAGAGACCCTAAAACTGAGCAGCAGCACGGTGGGCAAGACCATACATAGGTTTCACAGGACAGGTTCCACTCAGAACAGGCCTCGCCATGGTCGACCAAACAAGTTGAGTGCATGTGCTCAGCATCATATCCAGAGGTTGTCTTTGGGAAATAGATGTATGAGTTCTGCCAGCATTGCTGCAGAGGTTGAAGGGGTGGGGGGTCAGCCTGTCAGTGCTCAGACCATACGCTGCACATGCATCCAGTTGGTCTGCATGGCTGTCATCCCAGAAGGAAGTCTCTTCTAAAGATGATGCACAAGAAAGCCCACAGTTTGCTGAAGACAAGGAGACTAAGGACATGGATTACTGGAACCATGTCCTGTGATCCGATGAGACCAAGATAACTTATTGGGTTCAGATGGTGTCAAGCGTGTGTGGCAGCAACCAGGTGTGGAGTACAAAGACAAGTGTGTCTTGCCTACACTCAAGCATGGTGGTGAGAGTGTCATGGTCTGGGCCCTCATGAGAGCTGCCGACAATGGGGAGCTACAGTTCATTGAGGGAACCATGAATGCCAATATGTAGTGTGACATACTGAAGAAGAGCATTATCCCCTCCCTTTGGAGACTGGGTTGCAGGGCAGTATTCCAACATGATAACAACCCCAAACACACCTCCAAGATGACCACTGCCTTGCTAAAGAAGCTGAAGGTAAATGTGATGGACTGGCCAAGCATGTCTCCAGACTTAAACCCTATTGAGCATTTGTGGGGCATCCTCAAATGGAAGGTGGGGGAGTGCAAGGTCTCTAACATTCACCAGCTCCGTAATGAGTGGAAAAGGACTCCACACACACACAACAGTGGAAACCTGTGAAGCTCTGGTGAACTCCATGCCCATGAGGGTTAAGGCAGTGCTGGAAAATAATGGTGGCCACACAAAATATTGACACTTTGGGCCCATTTCCACTTAGGCGTGTACTCACTTTTGGTGCCAATGGTTTAGACGTTCATGGCTGTGTGCTGAATTATTTTGAGGGGACAGCAAATTTACACTGTTATACATGCTGTACACCTACTACTTTACATTGTAGCAGAGTTTCATTTCTTCAGTGTTGTCACATGAAAAGATTTAATAAAATATTTACAAAAATATGAGGGGGGTCACCTGTTTGTTGCAGAGGGGCCGGCAGCACACTCTCACTTCCCTTCTCAGCAGCTCCCCAACATTTCTGATGGCAGCCCTGCACACTGCATTCAGTATACACTACACGTAAGCTGTAATTATGGTAAAGGTTATTTTATTATTATTATTATTTCCCAAAATGTCTAATGAAAATAAAAGGGTGATTATTATATACCAGTGCATCTTATATCCTGAAAAATTTGGTATGTGATCCGCATTTGTTTTCCAAAGTGTTACTTTAATAAAATATAAAGCCAAATAGCAGTTAACAGAGCTGAATTGATCATAGAGTAACTACTTATAAATGCATGATTCGCTTGAACCACAGTGGTGATTTAAGTATATTTCCTGCAAGAGATTTATCTGTTATCTCAACCTGCCAGATCTGAGGGCCAAATAGATTTAAGCCAATTTGTAAAATGTTTTATTTGTAAAACAGTTCACAGTCTGGGACAGGATATTTGCAAGCCTGACCTTACAGACTCTGCTCACTGATTGTTTGACAGTTTAATTCTTTATCACTCCAAACAGGGAGCTGTAGCAGGCCTGCAGGGTCCGAGTGGTGGCGAGAGGTGGATACAGGGTTACTAATGGTGACAGACTGCAGGAAACACTCTAATTAGCTTGTATCAAGTCAGATCATATTGTATTAGATGTGGCCCCAAGGCTGTTTGCAGCAACGTGTGATGAGCCGTCTTAACAACGTGAGCAGGCAGGAGATGACTAAAAATGCAGAATTGTATTCTTGATTAAACCTTATTCTCCTTACAGTTAGAGTAGGAAGATACGATTGGTCGTCATCATTTCCCATCGTCCTCTGGTGACTGTCTGGGAAATGAAAGGAAACCATATGATTGGCTGAAAAAGCCTAAAGAATCAAATTGCTCCATATGTGCTTACATTGCACACAGATACTAATTAGTTATACATTCTTTATATAAAACTTATATTCTTCAGGTTTTTTTGTAAGCCTTTGTTAATATTTTTTTTTTATTTTAGTATCTCAGAATTTCATTAGGCTAAAAAAAAAAATAAGTATGCATTCCGTGTCAGAACTGTACGAAGTGTATAGTTTTTTATTTTATAGAAATTTATTTTATATATTGAAAGAGTGAGTGGGGCACTCCTCTTTGTTTGCACATATTTAAGGATATAGGTGGTGATGTAGGGCCTGGTTGCATTAAATTCGGTAGACTGGAAATGCCTAGAAAATTTAATTGAGCATACATTATTTATTTTAGCTTGGCAGTGGTAAAGCATTTTCAGAGGATAGAGAACTATTAGTGCCAAAGGGCACTGTGTACCTATATTACACGTTTCAAGGTGTAGGAATAGGTAGTCATCCACAGCCCACTAGTTCCACTACATTAGTCACTCACCCCCTTCACAAGGGGAGAAGGGATTCCAGACTGTCTCCTAGTAAATAAAAAGTTCATAAGGATTCATAGGGGAACCGTCCTATCTTAGAACTAAAGAAATGAGGCAGAAGCAAATACAATGTATTTATAAAATATTTTACCAAGAAAGATACATTGAGATTTCTTTTGTTTTCAAGTATGTCCTGGATTGCAGTGCACTTGTTCTATAAGTTCATATATAAACCTGGAAAATAGGCTGCAGTTGATATTATTATTAATATTATTATTATTTATAAAGCGCCAACAAATTCCATAGCACTGTACAAAGGGTAGACTAACAGACACATATTTATTACCAAACAAGTTGGTTGCACAGGAACAGAGGGGTTGAGGGCCCTGCTCAATGAGCTTACATACTACAGGGAGTGGGGTATAGTGACACAAAAGGTAGGGATAGGGTAGAAAAGTAGGTTGTTAGGATAGTATTCATTGAGGGCTTAGTGTTTTGTTCTGATGACAGTTGCAGGAGAGGATATTATATATATGATATATATATATAATATGGACCTTCCAGGTCACGCTAAGACCGCCAGAAGTTCCGGTGTCAAAATAGATGCAGAGCTGCAGAGACGCTCACCAGGGACAGGTAGAGACAGTGTGCACTGCAGGAGGAGAGCTAAGCTCCAAGTAAGGGTGAGTCAATTGTATATGTGTGTTTTGTGCACATGGGTCAGTGTTTGCGGATATGCATGTGTGCATCTGTGCATGTGTGTTTGTTTGTCATTGTGTATATGTGTATTATTGTAAATGTGTATCAGTGTGCATATGTGTGTCATTGTGTCTGTGTGTGTCAGTGTGTATATGTGCATCAGTGTTCATATGTGTGGTGTGTCAGTGTGTGAACATTTGTGCTTGTGTATATATGTGCATCTATGTGTGTGTGTCACTGTGTCTGCTCATTTGTGTCAATATGTGTGTGTCACTGTGTATCTCTTACAGTGTATTTGTGTGTATATGTGTCTGTGTGCATCTCTGTGTGGTAGTGTATGTGTGTGCTTATCATTGTGTGGCAATGTGCATCTGCAAGTGAATGCATGTGTATATGTTAACGTGCACCTGCATGCAAACACCAACAATGTACTCCTGCATTTAAACGCTGACATAACACACAAATGCACCACTGCATTCATACACTGACACTACACACAAATGCACTCCTGCTTTCATATACTGACATTATACATAGAATATACTCAGATATTAGTAAATAACAGAAGCACTGAACCAACATACAACAACATTATATTATGAGAGGATATAGATGAGCTAAAAAGGCTTTAATGGCATATTTTTTTATAAAGGTTTTCCCGTCTACTCAAATATTTTAAAAATTCGAAGAACAGTACTAAACTGTACACAATAGCAGACCCAAACAATTATCTTTACTGGATTAGACAACTGAATAAAACTAAACTCCCAAATTAGGCCTGAAATAGACAGGTTTTTTTTTTCTACTTTTGTCTAAAAATTGCTAGCCATTTCTTGGCTTACTGCAACTCACTGTTTAGTGAATAAACCCCTGCAGATAGCTTTCCCTGAATTGGTCCAATACTTTTAACTAACACACTTGAAAGGGTTAAGTTATTTCCATCAACATTTGTAAAAAATTAAATGCAGGCCTTGCAAATTACGCTCTGTAACTGAACTGATACTAACATTACATAATGATCGCTGGGTATGCAACTAGCATTTTACTAATCTGAAAAAATGAAAAATTCCCCTCTCGAAACTAGTGAAAAAAAAAAAAAAGTGTTCTTTGTTGCAAATTAGAATTCAGCCGTTTCTTTTTTGGATGGTCATTTAAAGTCAGAGAATGCTTTAAAAAAAAAAAAAAAAAGCCACAAAACTAATGAGAACCAGGCCGCGAAAATAAAGTTTAGACCAGGAATTCGTAGGCACAAGCTTCCAGCATGGTTCAGCTGTGTGAGGTCTGGCTGAGTCACGAACTGCCATAGATAGCACTAGAGGAAAAAAAGAAAGCAGACCTCCGGACTGGGGTACTTGGCATCCATCGGTTGAGTCCAGACTCCAGTACTTTCATGAGATAATCAGCCAGTAAAACCATTCTAAAATAAACAAGACTAGGTTCAAACAAGCTTTTCGGCACACTAACTCTTTCTATATTTCAAAGCCAGCTCCTCATTTCAAGAAATACTGCACAACTATTATTATTATTATTTTTTTTTTTTGCTTTTCCATGCATTGAAAGGGTTACATTTCTTGGACTGTTTATGCAGCAATGTATTGAAACTTGGAGAACGCACACATTTATGTATATGTACCTCAATATCTATCAACACGTTTTTATTAGAGAATCAAATTGGCACAGGTATTATGTGTTTTAATATCTGGAACAGATATTTGTATTCTTGAATGATCTTTCATTTACGTTTTCTTATCTTTAGAACACCTTGTAATAAAACTTGGAAAAAAAAAATTCTGTGTCAAAAAGGGAATTTGAATTGGATTTATTTATATAACAAGCATGGAAGTGATGAATTTTATCGTATATGTTACAGATTGGAAAAACAACGACTACCATTCTCGGTTCTCTTATTAAGACAGACTACAAGCTAAAATAAATTCTTTTTTCAAGTGATATTTGTTGTTTTTGGCAGAGGTAAAGCACTATTGTGATTGCTCCTTTACAGATTCTATATCACCCGAAGATGCCCATGTATTCATTTGGATGTTGCGATACAAAGCAAAAGCTATGATGTAATGATTCTGTTTTAATTATTGACACAAAATACTTTGCAAATGTTTATATCTTCTAAGAAGGCCGCAGAAATGATTGAGTCTGGAGATCAAATGGCTGTAAATTGTAGACCCCTGCTACCACCTATAGAGCTGTTGATTATGTGGCTGTGCCCTTGTGGCACAGATGCTTCTGTCCAGGTGCCATTCTGCATTCCATAAGTCAATCTTTCAAATAATATGGAGTGTGAGAGAAGAAAGGGTGGAGAAGTAATTTGCATTAGTCAAGTCACAAATCTGCTTATTGAAACAATATGTTATAAGGAGATATTAAGTAAGGACAATTGAGAAGGGTTCTCAAACACATATGTGCATCAAAGGCAGGTAGGGGGTATTCTCAACAGATAGGGAATTTCACAAGCAGGAGGAGTTTATATCATAAATAATGTAAAGGAGTATACCCCCTGCCAGTGGTAATGCTAACAGCTACATCCCCGGAACATATGGTGTGGAGGTTCTGACCTCCTATTTCTCCAACCATATGTTGTTGAGGTGATATGTTAATCCCAACCCTGCAAACAAATGGTGTGGAGGTCGCCTTGGTTGGTAAAGGTTCCTGGGATCCCCTGATATTTATCACATGGGGTTGGTGTTAAGAGGATACAACCTGAAGTAAACATTTTTAATTTACGTTTTTTTTTTGTTTTTTTACAGTCTCTCAAAGGCAGCACATTGCTGCAAAAAAGGTCTCCAAAAAGACTGACATCAGGAGCATTCTATTTGAAATAGCAGACTTGAATTACTCAGCTGGCTTTTCAAAAAATACCTATGTATAATGTGAAACTCACCAACTAAGGTGTCAACAGGAAGTAGTGGAGCTTGGAGTGTGAAGAACCCAATATGCAAAAATGACATCAATAGTGAGGTACAGGAATGGAGAATCCAAAACACATAGTCAGGCAAAAGTTGAGGTCAGTCTGGGCAAAGTAAACAGACAAGACATCAAATACCAGGGAGTCAAAAGGTACAGTTGAGGTAGAGAACTGTAGGCATGCAACTTAGCACTGAGCTGAGCTGCAGAGAGTATTAAATGGTGAGGGTGGAGGCACCGACGTCCATTATTAGCGTGACTTCCTTGAGCCACTCTGCCCTTTTCCCCATAAGGCGTGACATGTGTGGTGAACACACTACCTAAGGAGTCCAGGGACTCACCCCTTTGCCAGTGAACGAGGCCTGAAACCCGAAACCCGAAACATTAGGCACAAATCGCACCACCGAAACCACCAGGAAGGCAAAGAGACCGAAGAGGCGGAAGAGGCCATCCATGTGCTACTCCCAAAACTTTGACAATATAGAAACTAAAGCAAGCCTTCATGCTTTAGCATGTGCCTTACATACAGTATCTCACAAAAGTGAGTACACCCCTCACAATTTTCACAAAAATTCTTTTATTCAGATCCTCAGAGAGTTTTTTTGCCATGAGGTGCGATGTTGAACTTCCAGTGACCAGGATGAGAGAGTGTGAGACCGATAACAACAAATTTAACACACCTGCTTCCCATTCACACCTGAGACCTTGTAAGACTAATGAGTCACATGACACCGGACAGGGAAAATGGCTAATTGGGTCGAATTTGGACATCTCAACTTTTGGGATGTATTCAGTTTTGTTGCCAACGGTTTAGACATTAATGGCTGTGTGTTCAGTTATTTTGAGGGGACAGCAAATTCACACTGTTAAACAGGCTGCACACTTACTACTTTACATTGTAGCAGAGTGTAATTTCTTCAGTGTTGTCACATGAAAAGATATAATAAAATATTTACAAAAATGTGAGGGGTGTTCTCACTTTTGTGAGATACTGTACATTTATTTTAGTAAAATGCTCACTGTAGTGGTAATGGTGTCAGTAGTGCCCAGACGCTCTTCCATTTAAGAATAATTTGAAGACTTTATTGTGTTCAATCTGGCACCCATCACATCCTCTCAGTGCAGGACCCACTCTTCGGCTGAGGGCCTCAGACTAAACACTTTCAGCCAACATGTGCTGCCCTGTACAGCTGGGCGTAGCTCACTGGCTGGAGGTTCTACCAATGGAGGAGATGGCAGCAGATGTGATGAGACCCAGGTAAGCTGTTCTGAAATGGTTTGACAAATTAAATGTCAGGTCACTTGGGAATGTTCATCAGTGTGTATCATCAGATTTATCACTTACTATTTATTTCTCCCATATTCGGTTTTAGCATTGGGCTACAATTCCTGTAGACTTCCCTTCAAAATGAAAATATTGTAATTCCTAGGCATATATCGTACGTTTTATTCTCTTCTGGAAAATAAATCGTAAATGCTGCACAGATACTTTAAAAGTTTTTTTCTGTTGGTGCATGCTTGCATAAATTATAGGAAATGAAAGCTTTTTCGAACTAAAATTAAACATTTCCAGTAGGCACTCAATAGAAAGTCAAACTCATCTATAAATAAATTAAGGCTAGCAAGTGAAATTAAGTTTATTGAAGGAGGTTCAAACAGTTCTGGTACTGCCTTTTATTGCAGCAAAATCTTTTTAGTGGTAATAGAGAGGCAGGGAATTTCACCAGATAACTAAACACACTGATCTCCAATCCCTTGGGCCATGCTGTCTCTGGAAGGGCTGCAAGTATGGCTTCTATCCAAAACTGCACCCTGCCAAAAAAACGCTTAGCAAGTTAGCAGCCAACAGAAATGTAAGGGGTCTGCTCCGCATGTGGGAACGACATAAAAAGAAGTGGCTTCTCAGCTTAATCCGACAAACGTCAGCATATGACACCAATATTAAAATGAAATAGATGTAATTTTCAATCACATTTTGAGTTCCCTGGGATTTGTGCCTGCAAAATAAAAGGAGCTAGGAATCTATTTAAGGTTCTGCTGTTCGTATTAAAAAAAAAACAGAAAGAAAACCCCAGGAATGACACTTCAAAGCAGCCTAAAGCAAAATGATACAAATGACATTTTCCTATTACTAACTATACACAATGTTGTTGATTTCTTGCACATATTTTAACTGCAGTCACGTTGAAAGCGCCTAGTGCATAGTACAGTAAACATTCATTGTTGATACTTTTCGGCGATGCTCGCACAAGATTGCAAAGCATCAAGGCTCGCTCCTTTCAATCTATCAATATCTCTCTCTTTTATTTTTTTTTTTTATTTTCTTGTTGTGACTTACGCACCTATATGACTTAAATTTACCCGACTCCGTATACACTCAAATATTTTATTTTCAACAAAACATTGTCGTCCTGGATTACTCTGTCCAAACAAAGGATTCTAAGTGTCTGAACGGATTTGATTTGAAAAAAAAAAAAAAAGACGTCTTTGTTATACAAACTTGTTAAATGAATCCGTTCAAGAAAAAAATCCCAGAGGCTTCCTAAGGTACAGATATATTGTATACTATTGCCTTGTTATGCAAGTTCGGGGAAACATGATATCATTTCTATACATTGCTGAAGGCACTTTCTGTGCATAAGATTTTCTATAGGAATAGAGACCTCTGGCCAAATGATATGATACGTTCAGTAAACAGAAGGAGATGCAAGTTGAAAAAAGTGATATTGCAGACAGTTTGCCAATAATTACATTATAAACTTGAATAAGTCCAAAAGGTAACAAGTGATGCAGTGAGTTAAACTGCAGGTTAAGGTAACATGTAATTTAATAGACTTTGAGATTTGTTAGGTTCCGATTTAAGGCCAATTGGGTGATCGTCTGAATTACCAATTTCTGGACCTTCATTTAGATGATTGATGGCAATGGTCCAACCAGATGACGTGAGACGTGACCAACAGAGAAGAAAAAAGGAGAAGCAGTAAAAAAACTATATTTATATATTTAATAAACATATATAAATATATAAACATAGATTTTTACTGATTTTCGTGATTTTTTTGTTATGGGCTTCTTTATGATTGGTCCATTTTTGCACCCCTATTAGTTTGTTTGGTTCCTTTTCCCAAATATATTTGGTGGACAAAATTCTGTCTCTCCAAAAGATTTTTTATTCACGGATAAAGTGGTTTGGCTAAAACAATTTATTTTTCTCTACAATTTAACTCATAAAAGAAAACGAATCCTATTTTCTATTTCACCACTTTCTTGTGGAAATATCAGGCAAGGGTGTGAAATGCATTGAATTTTCGACATACATATAACAATAATGCTAATATTGGTCAGTGATATATATTTTTATTTTAACTTTTTTGTTTTGTTATTTCTTATCCCAAATCTTCCAGCCAGAGGGAGCTGCAACATATTGGAAACATTTCTAAAAGCTGCATTCTTTTGTTTTAGTAGTGCATAAGATAGTAGTAGTAATTGATGAATTCCTGTAGATGAGTAATATTTATCTATTCCATTTTAGATATAGCTGAGTGTTAGACTTATCTGTGCCTTCATATTTCTGTAGACTTAGCCTAAAAGACTTTTTGCTATTAAGATATATTATTTTTATAATATTACCCAATTGTTTGTACTTATTTATTGACCTCAGGCTGAGTTTACCCTGCCAGGATTTGAACCTGTGACCTGCAATTTTGAAGAGGGAATTTACCAACTGAGCTATATTAGTCTATATTCGATTAACTTTTTATATAAGCTTTTTCAAGTCATTCATTACTCTGCTAATTGCTCTTTGGTTATCTATTTATGGGAAATATATCAATAATTGATTTATTGGTCAGTGTTAGATATTACACTAAACAGAGATGTCCTTTGTCTCCATAACTCTTGCTTGTTATAATGAACTGAAGAATCATGAATGTTAATTAATCTCTAATGCAAATACACATTGAGTGTAGGTTAACCACAAATACATTGCAATTAAACACATTGAGTGTAGGTTAACCACAAATACATTGCAATTAAACATTTGCTTTTTCAAACTTCAAGCATGATTTTAAACGACAGACAAAATCTTCAGGCACAAAAATATTTTCTTTGAAATGTTACCATTGTAACTATCGTAAAATTTAGTATTAGCAGAGATAATATGCTATTTAAAGGGACACTCCAGAACTCTATAGCACCTTAGGTTGCTGAAAAGCTTCATGTTGGAAGAGTGTGTCCTATTATTTTCATTTTCCAAAACGTGCAAATTTACACTTTTAGTTATTAACCTGGTTACACCCCCCGGTTTTCAAGCAGACAACCTGTCCTGTTACTTCCTGTACATCAGTGGAGCTAAACTGAAGAAGTAGCAATTGTCCCTCGCACCTGCCTTGGAAAGACTTCTCATTTAGCTGCATTGGGAAGTCTGTGATTGGACAGCCACAAAAACTCTGCGCGGTGTTAGAAGTGGAAGGTTTACAAAGGCAGCAAATGAGAGATCTGTAGGTTTGGCAAGCACTTTTTAGATATAACCCCAATGAAAAAATGCACAATTAAATGCATGCATGTCTTCATTTGGGGTATATATACTAAACATTGGTATTTGTTTGTTATGCATTTGGGCAGTGGAGCGTCACTTTAACTTTAATAGAACACTCCAAACCTCATATCTACTACAACTCACTGTAGTGGTTATGGTGCCAGGAGTGCCGTGACATCCTCCCAGTATAAGTAACCAAACCATTTAAAGGAACACTCCACACACATCAACTACTTCAACTTGATTTAGCTCTTGATTCTTTCACAGTTATGACAGCATATAAAAGATTTCAATAGAAATCAACACTTTTATAATTGATGGCAAAAGCACCTCCCTGGTTGTAAATCAGAAAGCCAGGGAGGTTTTCTTTCACTTCAGTAAGATTTTCAGGATCTTCTATTTAAAGTACAATTGGATGACTCATAAACAAGAACAATGAACAATGACAGACACAGCAATTTCTTCTCAAATATAAAAGCCTGTAATGCAGCAAGTTTTTAAATCATACATTGAGTTACTCTGCCTCAGTCTATCAGGAATCCAATAGCCGAGCCACCACGGATGATTGTCAACACATGAAACAGCTACAGACACAGGGGGTTACTTATGTTGCAAAGTTTCAAAATGGAGCAGTCTGTGGAAACACTCCATTGCTTTCCATAACAACAGCTCCACTTATAAACTCTTCCCCATAACTACTGTTTATCAATGTTGTTCAGCATGCTTAGCCCTAACACTAAAGTTTTCTTGTCCTCCAGAAAATTGAGTGAAGCATTGCAACTAGGTAATTACATTATCTTTACAGCTCTGTTTCAGCCAATGTGTTAGACAATTCTAATTTAGTTACCTGAGAAGCGTTCAAATAAGAAAGTTTTACGCTCAGTAATGTCTCGATAAATGGCATTTTGATATTTGGTGTGAATGTATGGAGATGCTTGGTTATCTTACTGGTAACTGCAAATTTCAATCTACACTTGAAAAATGATTTTCCTTTGATTAAGCTCTTGTCCTCGCAAGAAGCTATGTTCATCTTTATCAAAGTAAAAATGGATTTCTTCTGTGCTAGGAATGGTACCATATATCAAGAGGCTTTCGAGGCTTTCGAGGCTTTCAGAGATCTTAAAAAAGGCAATGGGTCTCCATTCTAAACCTAACCACAACTGTCCGCATCAAGTAATGTTACTCGCAAAAGCTAATCTGACCATAATTAATCATGAGCTTAATGTAATTTGCATCAGGGTCACAATGAGAAACAGGTGTCCTTATTCATTGCATTAATTGGCCTTAAGCGGAACATTCATTCTTTGCTTGGCCTTACGCACCTAGAGCTATTCTAGGATAATAGTTTGATCTTGAAATGCTTCAGCTTTACCATAAGAAATTATTTCATTATTTTTTAGTTGTAAAGTATACAATTAAGACACAAGAAAGGGTTTATCCTATCAAAAAAACCTGTTAAATATCAGTTTGAAACATTAATTGAAGAGGTAACATCATATTCAGAACAGGTTAGAACATTGAACAGACACGAAGACTTCAGATTAAATTGTCTAGAGTGTCAAGACATTTTGGGAATATACCACTGTGAATGGAGTGATGTTAGAGCGGAATAACAAAAATATATGATCTGTTTGTCAACTGCCAAATTTGCTTTGGCAAACTGGGTCCCTTTTATCTGGATCAAGACTCTTCCATTAGGCTGAAAAAATTGCTCTGAAGTTCACTTCATTCCCCCAAACTGAAACCGACGTGAGCCAAATAGGTCCTTGCTATTTTCAAACAGATCCTACTACATCATTGCTTGATCACTGCTATATTTTAAGTGTCTGGTCTGGTCGATCCTTGGTTTAGTTCTTTATTATTTATTTATTTATTTATTTATTTATTTATTTATATATTTGATTTGGTAGCTCTCCCCTAACCATCAATAATCTCTTTTTTTTTGGCACCACAGACGGAATTCTGAATCACAAATCAAACAAAACTGTTTGTCCATTGTGTGTGTTGTTTGTTTTGTGATACTTTCATATGGCGCTTCAGACGACTGCCTGATCAGCCAAAATTCGGACAAATTTAAATTGCTTTGAAATTTAATGCACAAGACTAGTAAATTGAAACCCACATGGCAAAATGAAGGCAAAAATAGTCAAGCTGAGACCATAGCTGAGTTGTATATTTGTTTCCCAGTCAATTATTTTTGTCTAAATGTTTTTATTCAAATTTCAGTTCTCTCCTTTTTGGACATTAGTGAATTTGTCCAGAATTCAAAAGAAATTCAAAATGAGTTTCAAATTTTAGGCCAAAAAAAAGGATTTAGAAAACAAAATCTAATCTATGTTTTTAGTTATTTTGGACAAAATATGAAATTCACTTTAAATAAATGACAAATTAACACTTTACTGAATAACACTTTTAATTTATTTGAATTAGTTTGGACAAACACAGGACTTTGCTTGCTTTAATGAAGTGGTTATAAAGAATTTCATTTCTCTATACAAGTACCATAGAGCTGGAGCTAATACCTTTTAAGATAAAACTGAGATAAGCCTGACTTTGTGACTCTCATGAATGAGTTAATGGTGTAAAACATTTTTCAGTAGAAACATTCACCACACAGGAAACATAACCAACATCTAATACTAACCTGAGGTTTAAATGTTCCTAGAAATCTGGATTGGATCCAAAAAGTGTCTGTTAACCGCTGCCAATTCGGATTAAAACCAGAGCAGCCCTTTGGATCATCGAACATTCTTAGTCTTTACGAATGTTTAATGAGTGCTCTGGTCTTTAATTACCAAAATCCCATTGCATTTTACCAATATTTTCTAGATAGTGCAGTGCCGTACCATCCCGAATACAGTATCTTGTGGCCCTTGTAATTTTTATACTCACATAAGGGTTGAGCCTTCAACTTGTGAAGCTCTCACTCCCAGGTTTGTGGGGTCCGTATATGGGTTGGGGCCTTACAAAAATATGCATTGTTCTCATTCAACCCACAGACCTTCACTTAGAAACCGGCAGACCTCATATAGGTAAATGGGAGTGAAATTCAATATTTTGCAATAAGCAGGGTTAAGCCACAATATAATATTCTTTCTTCTTTTTTTTTTTTTTTATTAATAGCCTCTAGTGCCTTTTGTCTCCAAGTACTGCTTAGTAAAATGCTTCTGTCGTACGGTGAACCAAATCCTATATTAATCCGTAAAATATAAGTGTAATACATAGCTGACTGATTTACAATGCATTGTCAGGTATATCGGTGCTGATGGTAATTTTTACCATTACTTAATTATGTAATGTGCTTCAAGGCCCATTAGCAACGTGGGACAATGGATTTTATATGCGCGATCTACGCGGTAGTAAATGGAATTATTTTACTAGGGTAAATCTTAGCATAGGATAAATGCATGTTTCCATTAAACTTGATGAAAGTAGGATTGATGAGTTAAAGTATTAGTTGTTGAAATACAGAACAAGAACAGTCAATTCCTTTCTTTCGATAATTGAAATCATTTCAATTCATTTCCTCCTTAGCTGAGTAGGAACGTGTTTTCAATAGTCAAGAAATCTTAGGGGATTCCGTCAAAGGCGTTCTGATCATAATAGCACAAGCTAATGGACAGCAAAGTAGCTATTTCACTCTACAAAGGCATTTCTTTATTTTTTCAGAATAAAGGAAAGAAAAGGAAAAAAAAACGTAATCTTTATTTCAATCATAAAGTGGGTTTTTCAGTTCTCTTGTTTTCTAGCTACTGAAAATAATAACACAAACAGTAGTTTGGACTTCAGCGTTGATCTCCTAATTTGAGAAAGTCCAGGACAAAGTTAAACTGGTAAACGTCTTGTCAGTGTCTTGGCAACAGACAGAAGAAATGATTGTTCGGAGGAACAGACCAGACAGCCTTGTTTTCCTGTGATTACCACTTAGAACTCCAGTAAGAACACTGTAACTCCTGCCTAAGGCTGATTGTGTCCCTAGCTATCTGTTTCTAAGGGTGCCCACACAACAACTTGGGCTTAAAGCCATTTCATTTCACATTATATTTTCCTTCCGTAAATATTCTTTTAACTATTAAACTTGCCATAACATAACCCTGTCATCCTAAATTTTCTTTACGCTACAGTGTTGCGATTTAAACGGCAACTATACCTCATGTCGATAAATTTGAAAAACTTTTTTTTTCTTTTTTTGCTTGATTTAAAAAAAAATGTTCAATTAAATTTGAATAAACAAAGAACTGAGAAGATCTCTGTGTACATGGTGGGCATATTATATCAGCAGTTACTGCACTCCCAATCATTTTACTTTTAGCAGTTTCTCTCTGTGAGAAGATTAACTCAGAAAAACTAGTTTGAAAGGAGATTAACCCCCTCGTTCAGCAACGTGTATACATGGGTTAACTTTCATTTTGCATTTAAAACAATTTAGCCTCTAAAGCCCAAATTTAGCCTCTAAAGTCTCTTTTGCTGTAATTCTGGCATTTGACCCACAAAGAAAACAGGGCTTAATTTATCCCACTAATTCTCTTCAGATTGACTCAAGATAGTAGCTCAATCCCAAATTCCACTGCAATCTTGTAAGTCAAATAATGTGTCTGCTTGTTAGTGAATGGGGGAACTCTCTGCACACCATAGAGATCTGTTGCTATCTACATTAACAACATGAAGAGGCCTTAATTGTGCAAATATGTGATGTGATAATAAGTAGAATATGGCAACCTTTAATATCTAAGGGGCAGTGATATATTGCTAAATGTTTAGAAACCTTTAGCAATAGATTCTTGATTAGTGGGGCTATTCATTAATATTTACCATGAGGCAGGTGGGGGCATATCTCCTAAATATTTAAAACGACCGACTGGGCAGCCATCTGATATTTTAAAATGATATCTTAGTTTTAATGTCCCCCCCATCCCTGACTATTATGAGGGTGTTGGGGGTGGATAGGTAAGGATAATTTATTTTGAGGGGAGATTGACAGTGGATTAAGAAACCCTAACCTCGGGGTAGCATGGGTGGACTATGTCACTAATTGGGGTTGCCAATGGAATGTCCACCCACACACGCATATTTTACCTAAAGCCCCAACTGCCACCCATGGGTGGATACTTGCAGGGCTCAAATTAGGTCCACACCATATATTATTAATAGAGTCCCTACATGCCACTAATGGGTAGGCGCTGGGTTGGGGTCCTTAGGAATCCCATTCTTTCATTATTTAGAGCCTACACCGACCAATGTGTGGCTAGAGTTGTGGACATTTGGTCCCATATTCTTTAGTTGTGAGCCTCCACTTACCGCTAATGTGTGGGGCTCAGAGACACCAGGTCCCCTCTCCATTATATTGTAATAACCTCTGCCTGCCAACCATGGCTTGGGCTGAAGGGGATACTATGCTTCTCCTGGTATAAATTTAGTAGCCCCACCATTTGAGCATGCTTGCGGGCAGTGATAGCTTTTAGGATAACACCCTCATTTTCTTTAATAAAATAGTCTCCTCATGCTGGCCACAGATTGCTGCCACAGTCACTAGTGTCAAACATTTAGTTAATATGCCCCATGTTTTTGTATTTATTTATTTATAAATGTTTTAACATGGTGGCGAGCTAGCAAATTCTGACCAGCCACCACATAATTAACTCTTGCTCTGCTGAGAGATTTTAACTATTTGTCGCTGGCTGCTACCCAGCCCTCAGTGTCCTGTTAAATGAATGCAGTGCACAATTAAATGATACAGAGACTGCAGCATCTTTGACTTACTAATATTGAGAAACAAAAAAAAATACAGAGTCCGGTGGTAATTAAAGGAATTCTGTGCTCTATTCATGTGATCCTATTTCAATAACCACTTAGGAGAGGTCTACAGTCAACAAAGAACAAAAAAAAAAAAATCAGAGTGAAAGACTTTAAAGAACTTTGAAAATAATGCTCTTTTATCTATTTAAATCTCTTTTATGTCCCTACAGCTGCTAGGCTGAATGTAATGGTCACTGTGAGTCCTTTATATGTCTCCTGTACAGGCTGTCTGCTCTGGGCATCATAACAGAACTTGTGTCAAGAGGACGGGAGGGATGTTTTTACATTTGGTGGGAAGTCACACCTCTTAAACACAACATAAGCCTTGTGGGAAGGCAGTGGTGTATTCTGGTTTTGTGCTGCCCTAGGCATCACAAAACTCAGGCACCTCCCCATACTTCATCTCCCCCCACCCCCCGCCCCACCTTCTAAATACACATACACACTCACTGACAGACACATATACAATCAGTGTTAGACACACACATTCACTGACAGACACACATACACTAGCTAACAGACATACATACTCACTGACAGACACACATACACACACACACTCACTAATAGACAACATACACACTAACAGACACACACTCACTAACAGACACACACTCACTAACAGACACACATACACTCTCACCAACAGACATGCATACACACTAACAGACACACACACTAACACACTCTCTAACAGACAGACACACTCACTAACAGACACACACATAGTAACACACTCACTAACAGACACACACACACACACTAACAGACACACACACTAACACACTTACTAACACACACACACACTAACAGACACACACATAGTAACACACACACTAACAGACACACACACTAACACACTTACTAACACACACACATACACACACACACACTAACAGACACACACATAGTAACACACTCACTAACAGACACACACACTCTCTAACAGACACACACACTAACACATTCTCTAATAGACACACACATAGAAACACACTCACTAACAGACACACACACACACTGACACACACATACTAACACATTCACTAACAGACACACACATTGTAACACACACACTCTCTAACATACACATACACACTAACACACTCACTAACAGACACACACTAACACACTCTCTAACAGACACACACATAGTAACACACTAACTAACAGACACACACACTAAAAGACACACACATAGTAAGACACTCCCTAACACACACACTCACTAACTAACAGACACACACACACACACACTAACAGACACACACACACACACACACTCACTAACACACAAACACACATTTTTTTTTTCATTCAATCCCCCCAACCTCCCTACCTTTGGGAATGCTTGGGTGGATTCTCGTTTTCCCTGGGGTCCAGTGGGGCTGCTGGGCGGCCGGCCGGTCGGTGAGGGAGCAATAAACCTCCTGTTCAGCTCCCTTACGCGCCGGCGCCGTAATGACGTCATATTCCAGCTCCAGCATCACTGCGGTGCGCGCGAGTTAGCTGAATAGGAGGATTAGTGCTCCCTCGCCACCCGTCCGGAAAGCTCCGCCGCTGCCAGCCTGGGGGGTCCTGAGGTGGCCACCCACCCAGCTCCTGGTTCCCCCATGACAAGAGGTTGCAAGGTATTTGCCAGGGCGATTGGGGGTGGGTTTTTTTGCCGCCCCACAGAAAGTGCCGCCCAAGGCAAATACCTTGTTTGCCTCGCCGAAATACGGCCCTGTGGGAAGGTACACGTTTTAACTGTGTATACTCTCTTTATAGTGAACATGTGGAGCAGAACGTTATGGAAAATGATGACTTTAAATCTTGCTCAGTATAATAATCTAGAAACTTTCCAAAATGTATCCAGAAAAAAACAAAACCAAGAATTAAAACATGCATTTTTTTTTCATCATGAAAGTTTTGTGTGTGATATTTTGCCCACATGTCTGAAGGCATAGGCATGCGCACGTGGTGTGCCAGGTGTGACTGGGCACACCCTAATCCCCGCGGCATGCCTATGGAGTGAGACCGGCAGGGGAGACCTCAGGATCTCCCCTCTCGGCTCATGCAGAGCCGGCGCTATCCGAGTGCCGGCTCTGCTCTCAGCCTCCCTGCCCACCGACCCACAGGCAGGGAGGGAGGCAGGAGAGGACCCGGGGAGCTATTGTCGGCAGCTCCGCCGGGTTCCTCTCGCGATATCTGAGTGTTGCTGCGGCAACGCTCAGATCTCGCGAGAGTGAACTCTAGCCCCACAGGCTAGGAAGGCAGCAAGGAACAAGAATTCCCCCCCCTACATAAAGTAAGAAGGGAGGGGGAATATTAAGTAGTGTACCTCCACCTCCACTCCCACAATCACCCACACACATACAGCACCCACAGACATACAGCACCCACAGACATACACAGCACCTACACACATACAGCACCCACAGACATACACAGCACCTACACACATACATCACCCACACACATACAGCACCCACAGACATACACAGCACCTACACACATACATCACCCACACACATACAGCACCCACATACATACACAGCACCTACACACATACAGCATCCACACACATACAGCACCCACACACATACAGCACCCACACACATACACAGCACCAACACACATACAGCACCCACAGACATACACAGCACCTACACACATACAGCACCCACACGCATACAGCACCCACAGACATACACAGCACCCATAGACATACACAGCACCTACACACATACA
>OW240912.1:301035070-301047118 GCA_933207985.1 Pelobates cultripes | reverse complement strand
GTTTTTTTTTGTCTTCTATACTAAAAAAAAGAAGTGCAGCTTATTTTGACGTCATGTTTATTAATGTTCATGTACACTGACTGTGATTATATTTTATGTCACCACTAACCTGTGTTTATATTTCTGCATTCCAAAAATAAAGAATGTAAAAAAAATAACAAAACATGTGACTGGTCTGCGATCATGTCACTGGTTCCAACTAAAGGGGGCAGACCTGCCTGGAGAGGTGGCGGTCTGCCCAAATTACTGGCAGGTCAGCCTGGCATGAATGCATGCTAGATAGGATGCCAATCATGTAAGACCAAGACCCTGCCAGGAGCACTGTTTCAGTTCCTCCCCCAGAGAGTCCAAGTGCCCTGAACATAGGGTGAGCAGGTCTTATATTGCACTTGTGCTATGCTTGTAGGGAAGACTTTCCTGGGGTCCCCAGAGTGGTGCACAAGGGAACTAACAGGGTTATTTAGTAAAGTGAGAATTTAAAGTCAACTTAAAATTTAAGATAAACATTCTCTAATTCAGCTTTGCTTTCAGTTTGGTTACTCTGGACTTAAATTTGAAATCCACTTTAGATTTACTCTCTCTCTCTCTTTACTTAAGTGAATAACCCTGTAAGTCAGAATGGCAGGGCAGGATTCAAACATCGGGACAGTCCTGCTAAAATCAGGACAGTTGGGAGGCCTTTGCTACAAATTCATACTAACAATGTTCAGTAACCAGTCAGCTCATATATCCATATGATAGAAAATGTTCATGGGCTTGGTCATTGTACTTTGCTAGTATGGGGCCCTGGATGGCACATTCCTGTTGTGAGCTGCTTTGCTATGGAGCCCCAGTATTTTTACACAGACTATAAGTACATTATGCTCATGATTTAATAAATTGTTCCCACGTTATAAGTATATTGTGTGTACATTCTATTAGATCTTGTGCATGATATACTTTTATTGTGGGAATAAAATTCACAAAATTGTGCACAAAATTTATAATAGATTATGCAAGCAAACAAAATTAAATAATTAGTGATCCCTCTGGGGTTTCCTAGAATCTCATTGTGAAGTGTAATCCTTGTATTATGTACAGTGCAGCAATCAAATGTATTGTATATTCAATTTGTTCAACATACCTGTGGATACAGTCCTTCCTTCCTGTAAGACAGCATTTATTTCATGGCAACATTGCAAAGAATACAAATTTACTTTGTAAGCTCTTTTACAGAGTCTGGCATGCAATTAGTTGAGCTTACCATTGCTGTCTGTGAGAAGAATTTAGCAGAGGACAACCTAGGGCTATAATCATGACATTTGTTAGAATAGTTGACGTGTGTAGTCCAAGAATTCCTTTATTTTTACAAAAGTATGCTTCGTGTTTTTATTACAATAAGTCAGTTAAACTAGTCAGAGTGTGCAAACTAGACTTTGAGATCCTCAAATGCATTACTACATATTATCTAACTTTGTCACAATTAATAATTTCAGATGTGTATGAAATATCTGAGAAGACTAAGTGTCATGTCACCTGTCATTAGGGTTTCACAAAGTCACACTCCTTCACCTCCTGGATACTTTTTGCATTATCTATCTAATCTATCGGTGTATTTTGGATATGTGCTGCCCTAGGCATGTCAAAACTCGGGCATCCCCCCATCTAAATTTGCCCCACCCCTACCTGTTTAAGACGAACACGCAGTTTGACTGATAAACACACTCTAACACACCCATTCACTTACAAACACACACTCTCAGATTCACATACAGTGACATACATTCACTGACCAACACACACTGGCAGACATGCATGTTCACTGACAGACACACTGATGGCTGGGCTGCTGGTCAAGCTGGGCTGGTAGACAAAAGTAGTATAGTTAAATAACTTATACATGTGAGGGCGCCACTATCACAAGTGTGATTTTATATTTATCATTCAGATGGTAGAATATGGCATGGAATAAAAACAAGTATACATAGTGAAGTATTCAATGGTAACACAAATAAGGATAAAAATAACAGAGATACACTCACAAATCGAGTGGCACAAAGAGAAATATATCTGTTTGTGCAAATAAGCTTTTCAGCCACCAAAGGGCTAAGTCCCCATTAGGTTGATGTCAGCCAGTGGTACCTCAGGATGTCAATTAATCAACGTTCTCACCAGTCCTCAAAAGCACCCCCAAGAACTACAGCCAACAACTGTTACCTGCAAAACTTTGAAGGACATTATCCTGTTTCCAGTATATTTTGTTTTTGAGGACTGGTGAAAACAGTGATGATTGAAAGAGGCTAACAGGGCATCTGCCAGGGTGCTTAGGGGGCGGCTTTTATTTTGCCGTCCCCCTAAAAGTGCCGACCAAGGCAAATGCTTTGTTAGCCTCATGGGAAATACAGCACTGTATCTATCTACAATTTTATGTAAAACTAACGGGATTATTCACTAAAGTAAGAATTCAAGGTGAATTGAAAATTAATTTAAAATTTAAGGTGAAAATAGCCAAACTGGAATAATCATTTTATCTACGACGGCCTTAAATGTTAAATTAACTTTGAATTCTCACTTTAGTTAAGAGATGAGTAAGAGATTAATATTTGGATTAGGTTATACTGTCTGGTTTCATGATTAAAGGAGCAGTTTGATCACCATCATCCCTACAGATTATTGATTATTTATCATAATCTTTTCAAAAGTCAGGCAACCTTTGACAACAATGATCAGCTGCAATTGCTGGTGTTGGATTAGTACAGCTCTTGCACCTATCATAAAAATAAAAAAATGCAAAAAGCAAGAAAAAATATAGTCATTTGTTTTACTGGTGCCAACAATCTCTATTTCTGTGCTAGAAACTCAAAAGACTGGTACACGTGAAATAAATTAAATTAAGCAAAAACAACAATCCGGGTGGTCTCGTGACTCAAAATCAGTAAGGCTAAGCCCTGACCAATGCCATTCGAGTGAAATAAAGAAAAATGTAAACCAGAGTCACCAAAGCATTCATGGGAAGAAGTTTTCTAAATGTTGTTATGATGAAATACACTACTTTCTACATAGTCCCAATCCATTTAATCCCAATTACTACCTGTAGTAATAGTAATGGAGTCAGGGCCAGTGCAAGGATTTCTGCCGTCCTAGGCAACGATCCATTTTGCTGCCCCCTCATGTCACTCAATCACTTACAGACACACACACTGACAGACACACACTCACTGACACACACACACACACACTCACTGACACACACACTCACTGACAGACATTCACTCACTGACACACACACACACATACACTCACTGACAGACATTCACTCACTGACACACACACACACACACATACACTCACTGACAGACATTCACACATACACTCACTGACAGACATTCACACACACACACACACACACACACACATACACTCACTGACAGACATTCACACACACACACACACACACACACTCACTGACAAACATACACACACACACACACACTCACTGACAGACATACACACACACACACACACTCACTGACAGACATACACACACACACACACTCACTGACAGACATTCACACACACACACATACACTCACTGACAGACATTCCTCACTGACAGACACACACACTCACTGACAGACACACACACACACTCACTGATAGACACACAAACACACTCACTGATAGACACACAAACACACAGACACTCACTGACAGACAGACACACACACAAAACACACTCACTGACAGACACACACACAAACACACACTCACTGACAGACACACACATACACTCACTGACAGACACAGACATTCACTCACTGACAGACACACAAACACAAAGACACTCACTGACAGACAGACACACACACACACAAACACACACTCACTAACAGACACACACACACAAACACACACTCACTGACAGACACACACATACACTCACTGACAGACACAGACATTCACTCACTGACAGACATTCACTCACTGACAGACATTCACTTACTGACACACACACACACACACTCACTGACAGACATTCACTCACTGACACACACACACTCACTGACACACAGACACACACACACACACACTCACTGACAGACACACAAACACACTCACTGACAGACACACAAACACACACACTAACTGACAGACATGCACTCACTCACTGACACACACACACACACACACACACACACACACTCACTGACAGACATATACTCACTAACAGACCTACACTCACTAACAGACATACACTCACTCACTGGCACACACACACATTCACTGACAGACATTCACTCACTGGCAGACATTCACTCACTGACACACAGACACACACTCACTGACAGACACACAAACACACACACACTAACTGACAGACATGCACTCACTCACTGACACACACACACACTCACTAACAGACATGCTCACTAACAGACCTACACTCACACACACACACACACTCACTGACAGACATTCACTCACACAAACACACACACTCACTGACAGACATTCACTCACACACACACTGTAGCGGATGGCCCTGGGCTGTCCTGAGAATTTCATGTATTTTAATGTGTTCGCGTAAAAACAGCAAGTTCTATGTATGTAATGTATTGTATTTGTCTGAATGTTAGGTAGTTTCATTCCCTTAGTTTGTTCGAATGAAACTACCGAACAGTCAGACCTCCCCTGTGTGAAGTGTGTCCTCAATTAACCGTTGCAACATTGTTGCGAACGGGTAATTGACAAGTTAAGTAGCCGTCCTTTGTTCCCGGGGGTGGCCGCCATTCGAAAAACGAACACGTGGCGGCGGCCATTTTAAAACTCCCGAACAGCGGTGTTTTGCCGTCGAGTGTCTGGAACCCAAATCGGACTCTCGACTAGGCGAACACCGCTGAAACCTCCACAAGCCCGGTCCGTTCGGTTCCTAACTACTCGTTCGGTAGATAGAAAGAACCAAACGAGGGGATTCAGGTGAACCCTCCCTAGCCTCTGTAGCTAGAGGTTTTCGTGCCATTTATTCCCTGACTCCAGGACCGACCGCAGGGCCCATTCACATGGAACCGCATTCGGCTGTTTCACCCAGTGCGGTCGGTCATTTTATTCCCTCCATAAATTTCCCGAACCCCTGGTCAGATCTGGGTGATTTTTGGATATGTTGTTCACCCAGATCAGGGCTACCAGGGGATGTATGATTTAAAGTGGTACCCCTAAGTTTAGGGGTACATCCAGAAACGGGGGGAATTGGTGTCCTGGATAAGGGGATTATGATGCAGGCTGAGGGGAGGAGAGGTGTGGGAGGTTACCAGAGCAGGATTGGCTACTGTACTAATGAATGAAAATCCCTCCCTTGCATGGGAGCAGGCTTTAAAAGGCCAATGTCTGAATAAAGCTTTAGTTATGCTCCTGAAACTGTGTGTCGTCCAGTTATTGGGAATTGCTGTTGGGATACTGCCGTTATTTTGCCTGCTGGATACTTTACCCTATGGATTTATAATTGCTTGTTCCTGAGTCTCCCTGGGATCTAAAGTGGAGATAGGCTGTGGAATACCAGCTCTCCGCTACACACACATACACTCACTGACATACATTCACTCACTGACACACACACACACACACACACTCACTGACAGACACTCACTGACAGACACACAAACACATACACTCACTGACAGACATTCACTCACTAACACACACACACTCACTGACACACACACACAAACACACACTCACTGACAGACACACACACACTCACTGACAGACATACACACACACACTCACTAACAGACCGACACTCACACACTCACTCACTGACAGACACACATACACTCACTGACAGACATTCACTCACTGACACACACACACAAACACACACTCACTGACACAGACACACACACTCGCTGACAGACACACAAAACTCACTGACAGACACACACACTCACTGACAGACACACACACTCACTGACAGACACACAAAATTCACTGACAGACACTCACTGACACACAAACACACTCACTGACAGACACACAAACACACACACACACTAACTGACAGACACGCACTCACTCACTGACACACACACACACACACACTCACTGACAGACATATACTCACTAACAGACCTACACTCACACACACACTCACTGACAGACATACACTCACTCACTGACAGACACACAAACACACACTGACAGACACACTCACTGACAGACATGCATACATTAACTGACAGACATGCACTCACTCACACACATTCACTCACTCCCTGACAGACACACACAGTCACTCACTGACATACATACACTTACTCACTGACAGACTAACACATATTTACTGAAAGACACTCACTGACATACATACACAAACTCACTGACAGACACACACACACAGGCAGACACTCACTGGCAGACACACTGACAGTCAAACACTCACTGACACACACACACACAAACACACTCACTGACAGTCACACACAGTCAAACACTTACACACTCACTGACACACAGACTCAGACATCCAGCCTCACTACCTCCCTGGGGTCCAGTGTGGGGGGGTGCTCCTCAGTCCTCCAGCGCGCCATTTAGTACGCCGGTGCCGGAATGACGTCATATTCCGGCTCCCAGCATCACAGAGGGGGCGCGAGGTAGGAGTGGGGAGATTCAAAAAGAGCCGTCACCGCCCACACTGCCATTGCCTACCTCCTCTGGCATTCATTGGCAGAGCAGGCACCTGCCATCAAGGTAAGCAGGTTCCTGCTCTGCCATGCTGAAGGACAGCTTTGTGGGCACCCTGAGGTGGCCCCATTTTCAGGCACCTGGAGGATCGCCCGGTGCTGGGGCGGGGGGGTGGGCGCGGCTCTAGAGCCACTCGCCCAGCGATGCAGTCCAGGACAGGGATAGCTCACCAGGAAATAACAGTCGCGCCGGCCCTGAATGTAAGAATTATGAAGGAAAAGGTGAATATTACATCCTTCACAGGTAAATATCTGTAAATTGTTACACTTTATTTATTACTGGCATTTATAAAGCACCAACATATTCCGCAGCCCTGTACCTTTGGGAAAGACAACACAATAAGAACAGACCGATACAACAGGGAGAGGACCCTACCGTGAGCTTACTTTCACCTGGTATAATGTCTCCTGTGAATTAACACACACTCTTAATGTATAGGTGACATTCTGGTTGTTTAGACCTGTTGTTATGACATCCCTGACGTACGAAAAAAGTACGAAAATTGAGGCCCTTTAGATGTTATCAAACTACATGTTTCATGGTTGTCAATAGCTAGTATAGGATTTGGGGAAATATAGTTCAACATTGCATCCTACTCTGGACTGTAGCTTCAGGGGTGCCAAAATGTTAAGTTATTTTTATATAAATTCTTAAAAATGGGAGGGAAAAAGTAGTAGAACCAGTTTTTCTTCATGTGCCATGGGTGTATGTTGAGAACTTAATGCTTCTGTTTATTTATATGGATGAAAACCTTTCAGCTAAGTAAGCTACATTATTATACTATGTTATTTAAATGCAGTGATCTGTAAATAAATGCCACTTGGGCTTTCAATTCTGAAAAAAATGAACAGATATTAAACATTATATCAACTAATGGTATATGCATTTTATTATTGTTTTTCTTATGTAACTCTTCTTCTCTCAATGGTACACATTATACAATTATAATTTTATCATGTTTTTTTCTTTCTGGCATAACACCTTCTTACAATTAAGTAAACATTTGTTTACTTTAAGCAATCTTTATTTTTAGAGGATTTCTCTTTTACATATATATTAAACTTAGCAATAAGTTTATTATTTAGTTTCACATTATCTATAAGTAAATGTTTTGCTTTATGCTGTGTATAAAAAGTCTTCATATATATTACTTACTAGTTTGTTAAACTTACCACTGAAATTCTGACCCTTTTATCCAAATCACAAGAAGTATATAAAAATATATGTACTTTAAATTAGCTTTTGATTTGCGATTCTATTAAAAAGAATTATCCATCTATTCAATGAAAATATTTGACTTTGCAAATTGTATGCTGAAGGCTATTCAAGCAATAATATTTATTTAACCAAAATATAGCACACAGACTATACATTCTTGCCCTGGTGCAGATACTTACAGAGATACCACCTAGGAATCAATCCTTTACTTGGATGAAACTAATTCAGACAAACCTTAACTCTAAACTAGACAGAGCTTCCTCCAGTGACAATGAGTTTACTCAGATCTGAATATGTGGACATCAGATGGATAATGCATTTTGTATCTTTGGGGGATGTTCCCCCTTATGGGCTAGAATCATGACACAGATTTTACTATAATCCTTTTAGAGGGTGGACCTTTCTGGTATAAAATGCCCTACTGGACATTATTGGGAAGGTCCCCACTCAATTTGCAATTTAATCTGCAAATGAAATGTTTTACCTATTTGTATCCAGAGCTGGGTGAGTCTCCAGGGACAGATCTTCTGTACCCCCCCTGTGAAGCCTGTGATTGGACCATTGTGCCGTCTTAGAGCGCATGCGTGGTTAGGAAGGGGAGGGTTTAAAAAAATAAAAATAAAAGTATGTGCATAAATGGAGGCAGGAGGGAGCACAATGTGGGGTGGAATAGTTTTAGGTCTGTCGGCTTCATGCAATGCCCACAGGGGAATAGACATTTTTTATGCACAATATTTTGACATTAGGCTGTCTGGAACAGAGTTCTGGGCTGCCAAAGTCATGTGTGCCGAGGTGGAACTTTCCCTCAGCACGCAAGTGCAAATATCTCAGTATGTGTAGTGTTACTAGCTGAAACACTGCACATACAGACTCCTACCACTATAACAACTTCAAATCACTGACGTGGTCAAGGTAGTTGGAGAAACCAATAAGAGACTACACAATAAACACAGACAGGATTTCTCAATTAAAATTGTTGGGCAACAGGTGTGGTGTTTTATTTTTCATAAGAAGAACACACAAATAAATTAGAAACTTTAACATAAACTACAATTAGAATTTATCATTTAATTCAACTATTGTTAACACTTTACCTTAAGAACTTCAAATAGCTAGTCAGTAATTTAATAACCTGGCCGCCCCTTAATAACAACCATTATGCCCGCTTATAATACAAACACCACAACAATAAAGCAACCCACAAAAAATTAAAACAATAAACAAATGGAGGGAGTGCCAGGGTCTAGACAGCTCCACAGTGGTTTCATAGTCTTTTCCACACATTCCAAACAGGATTCTTGAGGTGAGTCCTGCAACAAAATACACATTCCTGCCATTCTCCTTATGCTCTAGAAGTCAACCAATCCCCGACCAGCTCCCAATTCTACTCAGGAAAACATCTGCCTAGCTACCGACAACTATGTCCGGCACAAATATGCCCAGCTACAACTAATCTACAATCTAACCTGAGTACCTCACACCCAACTTTTTACCCTTCCCTACCACTCTGTGTATGCTGCCACAGGTCATATAGCCTGTGGCAATTCATATATTTAGTTTTCTTGACTAAATTTTGATAGACCATGGTTTTCCTATATTTTCGAAGTGTTTATCAAACAATTTCATTTTACCATTGAATGGCAAGACAGTTCTATCATAAGCTTAATTCTGGTACTTTACCCTGTTTGGGAAGCATGGAAAATAGGGCCTCAGTAAATTGAATAATATTTAATTTAGATTGTATATGTATTCCTTGTTCAGCTACAATATGTTAATGCACTATATGTTCACAAAATTGCTACCAGAATATACAGTTTTTGCACACATGGCTTTATTTTTTTTATTTTTTTTTATTCTTTATTTTATTGAGGCATGTGATTATGGTGATACAGAAAAAAGAGAGAGGGAGACTTGCAAGAGTTGTACAGATTAGGGTCACTATAACAGATTACAGAAATCTCCTAGGATTATCAACCTCATTTTATAATATATTAACAAGTTTAGACTATAGGTGGATAACGGGTATAGTATTTGCTAGACAATGCGCATTTCCTGATAATAGACTCCTAGATAAGATTACATTCAGGTACCATATTCTGTTTGCTGTGTACTTAATACACGCTGTGAGTACCTGCAATAATGGCATGTCTAAGTCGTTTCTTTAGACGATGCGGATGTAGAATTTTTGTTATTAGATGACATGACGTTTAAACATAACAATTGGAATTTAAGTATTATCTGTTTCTAGCTTAGCTGAGTAGGTTTTCGCTGTAAACCGTTAAACACAGGCTATACAAACTGAAAGGGATTAGCGAACATGCTCACTATTAACATGGAGCTAGAAATTAGTATGGCTTAGGTATGTTGGATTATAGGCTATGCTAGATAACATCAGTTAGACAACATCAGTTACAGCTTATTTTTGAAGTGCATAGGTTTACAACCTTCGCTTGTATAACGCATAGGTACTTGGTAGGTCAGGTACATTTTTGTGTGGCTATAAACAATACAGATTAACTTTGCATATATGTTTTCTTAACTTAACATAACACAAATTAACATCGCTGGAAGGTACACGTTTAAGTTATCGAGTGGGTTCCTAGATATAACACTTTAGAGCAGTTAGTAGAGTCTGCACATTTTGAAAAGGGTATTACTGGCATGCATGAAGAAACAGTTGCATTGAATAAGTAGGTGGTATTTGAGCTGTGTTTAGCGAGCTAATTGCCTGGGTTAGTATATAATATTGCTCGCTCCACTGCTGTTGTGGGCAACTAAAAGATAGTGCTGTTAGTAGTGTCTCTGTTGTGAGTTAATGGGGCCAGTTCTGGCTGTATTGTGAAACAGACTGTGCGGTGGGATCTTGCAGTGACTCTACTGTAGGGTCTGCAGGGGCACAGATTGTCTCTGAGGCATTCCGCTTTAATCAGCCGACACCGGCTCTGAAGTGTTGGCAGGTGGGACCGGAGCGCTGATGTGGTGGGTACCTTAGTGGGGCTCCATCTTTTAGGAGAGCTCTCCATCCCTGTTTGTCCCTGGTGGGTGGCTGTGTTGTTCACCGGTTAGCGTCACTGCTGTCGGCGTGGCTCCTGGGTTGCGGGGATGTGTTGCTGTGGTCGGAGGCTTTGAATGCCGCTGAGAAGTAAGTGGATCGAGTGTGCTTGGTGGTCCTGTGCTGGTGTGCGTGTGGGCCAGTGTTGTCGCCCGTGAGGCCTGCCTCCTTGTCCCGCCGCCCTGGCCTGCTTCCTCGTTTCTGTCTGAGGGCCGCTCTGGGGGCTCTGGGTGGGTTCCGCATAGGAGGCGTCGGGTGGCAGGGCGAATCCACGCTGTTGCTTCTTTAGTCACTAGCCTGTAGATCCATCTCCTGGTGCTTAGCTTATTCCATAGGCTGGTGCTTAGCCGGTCATAGAATTCTTGCGTGTGAGTGGGTGGCATGGCCGGGACACTGTTTGTTACAGGTCGTGTCTGAGGCGCCATCTTGCGTGGGCCCAGACTGCTATCAAGTGTTGTCGTTTGTTTGTGTCGCATTGTGGGGACACAGCGAGGACCGGGATATCTCCCGCCGGTCCAGAGGGGGGGGTAGCTGGGCATTGTGCAAGCCATGCTTATGAGCGGATCCCGTGCCGGCGATCGGCTGTTTTCCCCCAGGCCCTAGGCTCCGCTTCAGTGTTCGGGTCATGTGCTCGTGAATCGTTTCGATGCTTGATTAGTACCGTTTTGGTCTCAGTGAGGTTCTGTATTGTTTTCTGAGCACCATGGGCCGTTGGCTCGGTTAAGCTTGTTAGTATTGGCATTTTTGTGCCCTCCGGTGCAGGAGCTCTTAGAGAGCACGTCTGGCCATCTTGGTTGTCAGGCCCCGCCCCCCATGGCTTTATTTTTGTTAAATCGTAACAGAGTGTAATGTGTCATGTGATCTGCTAAGGAACAGATTGTTATTATGTCCTAATATGTAAAACCATAGCATTCAAACAGGGTATAATTTATTTTTCCAATGACTGTATATTACCACCTGATTTCAAAATAGTCTTAGAAAATCTACTGCAGGAAGTTAATATTGCTTATTTATTAATCATGACTCAAAATAAATGTAGAATTTGAGTGGCAAACTATACA
>OW240912.1:301024878-301034970 GCA_933207985.1 Pelobates cultripes | reverse complement strand
GGCTTCACAGGGGGGGTACAGAAGATCTGTCCCTGGAGACTCACCCAGCTCTGGATACAAACAGGTAAAACATTTCATTTGCAGATTAAATTGCAAATTGAGAGTGGGGACCTTCCCAATAATGTCCAGTAGGGCATTTTATACCAGAAAGGTCCACCCTCTAAAAAGGATTATAGTAAAATCTGTGTCATGATTCTAGCCCATAAGGGGGAACATCCCCCAAAGATGCAAAATGCATTATCCATCTGATGTCCACATATTCAGATCTGAGTAAACTCATTGTCACTGGAGGAAGCTCTGTCTAGTTTAGAGTTAAGGTTTGTCTGAATTAGTTTCATCCAAGTAAAGGATTGATTCCTAGGTGGTATCTCTGTAAGTATCTGCACCAGGGCAAGAATGTATAGTCTGTGTGCTATATTTTGGTTAAATAAATATTATTGCTTGAATAGCCTTCAGCATACAATTTGCAGAGTCAAATATTTTCATTGAATAGATGGATAATACTTTTTAATAGAATCGCAAATCAAAAGCTAATTTAAAGTACATATATTTTTATATACTTCTTGTGATTTGGATAAAAGGGTCAGAATTTCAGTGGTAAGTTTAACAAACTAGTAAGTAATATATGAAGACTTTTTATACACAGCATAAAGCAAAACATTTACTTATAGATAATGTGAAACTAAATAAAAAACTTATTGCTAAGTTTAATATATATGTAAAAGAGAAATCCTCTAAAAATAAAGATTGCTTAAAGTAAACAAATGTTTACTTAATTGTAAGAAAGTGTTATGCCAGAAAGAAAAAAAACGTGATAAAATAATAATTGTATAATGTGTACCATTGAGAGAAGAAGAGTTACATAAGAAAAACAATAATAAAATGCATATACCATTAGTTGATATAATATTTAATATATGTTAATTTTTTTCAGAATTGAAAGCCCAAGTGGCATTTATTTTCAGATCACTGCATTTAAATAACATAGTATAATAATGTAGCTTACTTAGCTGAAAGGTTTTCATCCATGTAAATAAACAGAAGCATTAAGTTCTCAACATACACCCATGGCACATGAAGAAAAACTGGTCCTACTACTTTTCCCCTCCCATTTTTAAGAATTTATATAAAAATAACTTAACATTTTGGCACCCCTGAAGCTACAGTCCAGAGTAGGATGCAATGTTGAACTATATTTCCCACAATCCTATACTAGCTATTGACAACCATGAAACATGTAGTTTGATAACATCTAAAGGGCCTAAATTTTCGTACTTTTTTCATACGTCAGGGATGTCATAACAACAGGTCTAAACAACCAGAATGTCACCTATACATTAAGAGTGTGTGTTAATTCACAGGAGACATTATACCAGGTGAAAGTAAGCTCACGGTAGGGTCCTCTCCCTGTTGTATCGGTCTGTTCTTATTGTGTTGTCTTTCCCAAAGGTACAGGGCTGCGGAATATGTTGGTGCTTTATAAATGCCAGTAATAAATAAAGTGTAACCATTTACAGATATTTACCTGTGAAGGATGTAACATCCACCTTTTCCTTCATAATTCTTACATTCAGGGCCGGCGCGACTGTTATTTCCTGGTGAGCTACCCCTGTCCTGGGCTGCAGCGCTGGGCGTGTGGCTATAGAGCAGCGCCCACCCCCCTGCCCCAGCACCGGGCGATCCTCCAGGTGCCTGAAAATGGGGCCACCTCAGGGTGCCCACAAAGCTGTCCTTCAGCATGGCAGAGCAGGAACCTGCTTACCTTGATGGCAGGTGCCTGCTCTGCCAATGAATGCTAGAGGAGGTAGGCAATGGCAGTGTGGGCGGTGACGGAGGCTCTTTTTGAATCTCCCCACTCTTACCTCGCTCCCCCTCTGTGATGCTGGGAGCTGGAATATGACGTCATTACGGCCCCAGCGTACTAAATGGCGCGCTGGAGGAGTGAGGAGCTCCCCCCACACTGGACCCCAGGAAGGCTGGATGTCTGAGTCTGTGTGTCAGTGAGTGTGTAAGTGTTTGACTGTGCGTGACTGTCAGTGAGTATGTTTGTGTGTGTGTGTCAGTGAGTGTTTGACTGTCAGTGTGTCTGCCAGTGAGTGTCTGCCTGTGTGTGTGTGTGTGTGTGTGTGTGTGTGTCAGTGAGTTAGTGTATGTATGTCAGTAAGTGTCTTTCAGTAAATGCGTGTTAGTCTGTCAGTGAATGTCTGTGTGGGTCTGTCAGTGAGTAAGTGTATGTATGTCAGTGAGTGACTGTGTGTGTCTGTCAGGGAGTGAGTGAATGTGTGTGTGTTAGTGAGTGTCTGTCAGTGAGTGTGTGTGTGTGTCAGTGAGTGAATGTCTATCAGTTAATGTATGCGTGTGTGCCAGTGAGTGAGTGTATGTCTGTCAGTGAGTGTGTCTGTCAGTGTGTGTTTGTGTGTCTGTCAGTGAGTGTCTGTGTGTCAGTGAGTGAGTGTATGTCTGTCAGTGAGTGTGTCTGTCAGTGTGTGTTTGTGTGTCTGTCAGTGAGTGTCTGTGTGTCAGTGAGTGAGTGTATGTCTGTCAGTGAGTGTTTGTGTGTGTCAGTGAGTGTGTTTGTCTGTCAGTGAGTCTGTCTGTCTGTCAGTGTGTGTGTGTCAGTGAGTGAATGTCTGTCAGTGAGTGTATGTGTGCCAGTGAGTGAGTGTATGTCTGTTAGTGAGTGGATGTCTGTCAGTGAGTGTGTGTGTGTGAGTGTAGGTCTGTTAGTGAGTATATGTATGTCAGTGTGTGTGTGTGTGTGTGTGTGTCAGTGAGTGAGTGCATGTCTGTCAGTTAGTGTGTTTGTGTGTCTGTCAGTGAGTGTGTGTTTGTGTGTCTGTCAGTGAGTATGTATGTATGTATGTCAGTGAGTGTCTTTCAGTAAATGCGTGTTAGTCTGTCAGTGAATGTCTGTGTGAGTCTTTCAGTAAGTAAGTGTATGTATGTCAGTGAGTGACTGTGTGTGTCTGTCAAGGAGTGAGTGAATGTGTGTGTGTTAGTGAGTGTCTGTCAGTGAGTGTGTGTGTGTGTGTCAGTGAGTGAGTGCATGTCTGTCAGTTAATGTATGCGTGTCTGTCAGTTTGTGTTTGTGTGCCAATGAGTGAGTGTCTGTGTGTCAGTGAGTGAGTGTATGTCTGTCAGTGAGTGTTTGTGTGTGTCAGTGAGTCTGTCTGTCAGTGTGTGTGTGTCAGTGAGTGTATGTGTATATCTGTTAGTGAGTGTATGTCTGTCAGTGAGTATGTGTGTGTCAGTGAGTGAGTGCATGTTTGTCAGTTAGTGTGTGTCTGTGTGTGTCAGTGAGTGAATGTCTGTCAGTGAGTGAATGTCTGTCAGTGAGTGTATGTGTGTCTGTCAGTGAGTGAGTGTGTGTATGTCTGTCAGTGTGTGTGTGTGTGTGTGTGTGTGTGTGTGTGTGTGTGTGTGTGTGTGTGTGTGTGTGTGTGTGTGTGTGTCAGTGAGTGAGTGTCTGTCTGTCAGTGAGTGTGTGTGTGTGTGTGTGTGAGTGAGTGCATGTCTGTCAGTTAGTGTTTGTGTGTGTCAGTGAGTGTGTGAGTGTGTGTGTCTGTCAGTGAATGTGTGTGTGTGTGTATGTGTGTCAGTGAGTGAATGTCTGTCAGTGAGTGAATGTCTGTCAGTGAGTGTATGTGTGTGTCTGTCAGTGAGTGTGTGTTTGTGTGTGTCTGGGTGTCTGTCAGTGAGTGTGTGTTTCTGTGTGTGTGTGTCTGTGAGTGAATGTCTGTCAGTGAGTGTATGTGTGTGTGTGTGTCAGTGAGTGAATGTCTGTCAGTAAGTGTATGTGTCAGTGAGTGTGTGTCTGTCAGTGTCTGTGTCTGTAAGTGATTGAGTGACATGAGGGGGCGGCAAAATGGATTGTTGCCTAGGACGGCAGAAATCCTTGCACTGGCCCTGACTCCATTACTATTACTACAGGTAGTAATTGGGATTAAATGGATTGGGACTATGTAGAAAGTAGTCTATTTCATCATAACAAAATGTAGAAAACTTCTTCCCATGAATGCTCTGGTGAATCTGGTTTACATTTTTCTTTATTTCACTCGAATGGCATTGGTCAGGGCTTAGCCTTACTGATTTTGAGTCACGAGACCACCCGGATTGTTGTTTTTGCTTTATTTAACCCCTTAACTCCGGAGGGCGTACTATTACGCCCTGCAGGAGCCGGCTCTAAACGCCGGCGGGCGTAATAGTACGCCCTCGCTATAATGGCCGCCCACATGGCCGGCGCTAATCGCCCGCTGCAGATCGCGGTCGGGGGGGATGCCTGGCCCCCCAGGCAACCCCCCTGTGGCCGGTGACCGCGATCTGCAGTCTCTGATCGCAGTGACAGCCTGTATTTATACAGATCAGTATTTTCCGTGTGTCAGCCGATTTCAAATCGGCTGACACACGTGGCCAGCGGCTTTCTGCTATGCAGATCGCGGTCGGGGGACTTACCTGGTCAGTGACCGCGATCTGCTAAGTCTGAGATCGCAGTGACAGGCTGTCACTGCGATCTCAGAGCGCTCTGATCGCAGTGACAGCCTGTCACTGCGATCAGTGTTACATGTGTCAGCCTAATGGCTGACACATGTAACAGGCGCAATGATCCCCCTGCAGATTGGTAGGGGGGAGTGCTTGTACCACCCAGGCACTCCCCCCTGTGGTCAATTACCCAATCTGCAGTAATTGACATCAGTCACTGTGATCACTGATCCTGTGTGTCAGCCAGTAATGTGAAATCACTGGCTGACACTGTCTCTGCCCCCTCTCCTGTAATAAAAATAAAATATTAGTTAAAAAAAATAAAATTACAGTTACAAATAAAATATACTTAGATCATATATATTATATATTTATATATGATTTAAGTATATATATATATATATATATAGCAAAGTAATACCGGCACTCAAGGATTTCACCACAAAAAAATCTTCATTTATTGCGAAGAGATTCTCTCTTCGCAATAAATGAAGATTTTTTTGTGGTGAAATCCTTGAGTGCCGGTATTACTTTGCTATATATCATCCAGCCACCAGAGCACCAGGTATCTAAGACATTTTTGTTACAGTTGGAGTGCAGGGGTTATCTAGATTTTTATATATATATATATATATATATATATATATATACACTCACACATTTACACATACACGAAGTGTATTTAAATATTAATATATATAATTATTTATATATATATTACTATCAAATTACACGTAGACTGATACTGATTAAATATATATATATATATAATTATTGTTATATATATATATATATATTTATATATAATATAAAAAAATGTAAATACGTCAAAAAATAAAATTACAAAAATAATTAAAAATAAATAATTAAAAAATATATAGATGTTTGTTATTTCGTTCTAACTGTATTGTGATATTAATATATATATATTTATATCAAAATACACGTAGAACGAAATAATATATATATCTATATACATAAATATACACGTATATATCACTATATATATACCTATATATAAATAAAAATATTAAAAAAATTATATATATACATATATATATACGTATATATAAACATATGTATATATATACATATATTAATTCTACACATATATTTATGTAATATTTTTACATAATTAGGTATCGTAATTAATTACAATTAGCGGGACCTGCCTGACAACCCATGCCGAAAGTATAGGGAATTTAATTTGCTAGCACTATATTTAACCCTATAACTTTCCAAGACACCATAAAACCTGTAAATTGGGGTACTGTTTTACTCGGGAGACTTCGCTGAACACAAATATTAGTGTTTCAAAACAGTAAAATGTATTACAACAATGATATCGCCAGTAAAAGTGAAGTTTTTTGCATTTTTCACGCACAAACAGCACTTACACGGACGATATTATTGCTGCAATACTTTTTACTGTTTTGAAACACAAATATTTGTGTTCAGCGAAGTCTCCCGAGTACAACAGTACCCCTCATGTACAGGTTTTATGGTGTTTTCAAAAGTTACAGCGTCAAATAAAAGGCTTGTGTTTCATTTTTTTCAGATTAAAATTCGCCAGATTGCTTACGTTGCCTTTGTGATCCTATGGTAGCCCAAGAATGAAAATTACCCCTATGATGGGATACCATTTGCAATAGTAGACAACCCAAGGTATTGCAAAAGGGGAATGTTTTTTCATATTAAATTATGTTTCATAGCTATTATTATTATTATTATTATTATTATTATTGCCATTTATATAGCGCCAATAGATTCCGTAGCGCTTTACAATATTATGAAAGGGGATTTAACTATAAATAGGACAATTACAAATAAACTTACAGGAACAATAGGTTGAAGAGGACCCTTCTCAATCGAGCTTACATTCTATAGGAGGTGGGGTGTAAGACACAGGAATGTGCAATCAAAAAAGGTGGGCTGCCCTTTAGGAGAGGGCAAGAGACGGGTATGTGAGGTAGGGGTTAGTCTTGGAGGCCATAAGCTTTCCTAAAGAGATGGGTTTTAAGGCACTTAAAAGATGCAAGACTAGGGGAGAGTCGGATGGCGGTAGGCAGGCTATTCCATAGGAAGGGAGCCGCCCGCAAGAAGTCCTGCAAGCGCGAGTTGGCCGTACGGGTGCGGACAACGGACAGGAGGTGGTCACGGGCAGAGCAGAGAGACCGAGAAGGGACATACCTGTGGATCAGTGAGGAGATATAAGAGGGGCTAGAGTTGTTCAGTGCTTTATAGGTGTGAGTTAGTGCCTTGAATTGACTCCTGTAGCACACAGGAAGCCAATGTAAGGACTGGCAGAGGGGTGAGGTGTGAGAGAACTGACTAGAGAGGAAAATCAGTCTAGCAGCAGCATTCATTACAGACTGTAGTGGTGCAGTACGGCTTTTGGGAAGACCAAGCAGGAGAGCTTTACAATAATCCATGCGTGAAATTATTAGAGCATGGACAAGCTCCTTGGTAGTATCTGGTGCAAGAAAGGGGCGGATGCGGGCTATGTTTTTAAGATGGAATCTACAGGATTTGGCAACATGCTGGATGTGAGGCTCAAAGGTGAGACCAGAGTCAAGTATGACGCCAAGACAGCGCGATTGCAAGGATGGGCTGATGTTGGTACCACAAACTTGAAGGGAGAGCGAAAGAGGAGGATCAGTATTAGGAGGAGGAAAGACAAGGAGCTCAGTTTTTGAGAGATTGAGTTTCAGAGAGCGGGAGGACATCCAGTCAGAGATGGAAGAAAGGCAAGCAGTGACACGTTGCAGGACAGCAGGGGAGAGGTCCGGGGAGGAGAGATATAGCTGGGTGTCATCAGCGTACAGGTGGTAGTGGAAACCAAATGAGGTAATAAGTTTGCCAAGAGAGGCAGTATAAACAGAAAATAGAAGGGGACCAAGGACGGAGCCTTGGGGGACTCCAACCGAGACAGGGCGAGGGGAGGAGGTATCATTAGAAAAAGAGACACTGAATGAGCGTTGGGAGAGATAAGAGGAAAACCACGAGAGGACAGAGTCACAGAGACCAAGCGATTGCAGAGTTTGAAGAAGGAGAGCATGATCAACGGTGTCAAATGCCGCCGAGAGGTCAAGAAGAATTAGTATGGAGTAGTGGCCTTTGGATTTAGCTGCGATTAGGTCATTAGTAACTTTGATAAGGGCAGTCTCTGTAGAGTGGAGAGGGCGGAAGCCAGATTGAAGGGGGTCAAGGAGAGAGTTGGAATTGAGGAAATGAGACACACGGGTAAAGATGAGTCTTTCCAGAAGCTTTGAGGAAAAGGGAGCAGGGATATGGGACGGTAGTTAGAGGGGGTGGATGGGTCAAGGGATGGTTTTTTTAGTATAGGTACTAAAGTGGCATGTTTAAGGTCAGCAGGGACGATGCCAGAAGAGAGCGAGCAGTTGAAGATGTGTGTTAGAGAAGGCACGAGACAAGTGGAGAGAGATCTGATAAGGTGAGACGGGACAGGATCGAGCGGGCATGTGGTGGGGCGGGAGGAGCAAAGAAGAGCAGCCACCTCTTGGTCAGTGGCTGGGGAGAATGTCTGAAGGGTAGGAAAGGCATGATCAATGTGTGATTGAGAAACAGAAAGGCAAGGAGGGGAGAATTCTTGCCTTAGCTGTTCAATTTTGCCAGTGAAGTAACATGCAAAGTTATCAGCAGTAAGGTTGGTTTTGGGGGTGGCCACAGCGGGGCGAAGAAGAGAATTAAAGGTGTCAAAGAGACGCCTGGGGTTGTGGGAACATGAACTAATGAGAGAGGAAAAATAGGACTGTTTGGCAAGGGCAAGGGCTGCACTGTATGAACACAGTATGAATCTATAATGGAGAAAGTCTGACTGAGTGCGAGACTTCCTCCAGGAGCGTTCAGCACACCGGGAGCATCTTTGCAGGTAGCGCGTTGATTTAGTATGCCACGGTTGGGGGCGGGTCCTCCTTGAGGTGCTTGTTTGGAGTGGCGCTGCAGTGTTCAAGGCAGATGTAAGAGTAGAGTTATATATGGAGATGGCCAGTGAAGGACAGGATAGGGAAGGGATGGACAGCAGTTGTGAATCAATGTCAGCTGACAACTGTTGGAGATCAAGAGAATTAAGGTCCCTCCTGAGTTGAGGCTGGTTAGGCGGAGGTTGTTGGGTGAAGGGGTAAGTGAGAGCAAACGATAAGAGGTGGTGATCAGAGAGAGGATAAGGAGTGTTGCAGATATTAGATACTGTACATGCATAAGTGAAGATTAGGTCAAGGGTATTGCCAGCTACATGGGTGGGAGAATTTGCCCACTGTGATAGCCCGAGGGAGGAAGTAATTGAAAGTAGTTTATTGGCTGCAGAGGAAGCTAAATATTTGATATTAAATGAAAGCCATGTTTCCCCTGAATAAAATGATATATAATAAGGGTGGGTGCATTTAATATGAAAGAGGTGAATTATGGTTGGACAGACATGTAGCGCAAAAGCCAGGTTTTGTTTACATTTTGTTTTGTTCACAACATGTACATTTGGCTCCGTCCTTAAGGGGTTAATTTATTTCACCTGCACCAGTCTGTTGAGCATCTAGCACAGAAATAGAGATTGTTGGCACCAGTAAAACAAATGACTATATTTTTTCTTGCTTTTTGCATTTTTTATTTTTATGATAGGTGCAAGAGCTGTACTAATCCAACACCAGCAATTGTTGTCAAAGGTTGCCTGACTTTTGAAAAGATTATGAGAAATAATCAATAATCTGTAGGGATGATGGTGATCAAACTGCTCCTTTAATCATGAAACCAGACAGTATAACCTAATCCAAATATTAATCTCTTACTCATCTCTTAACTAAAGTGAGAATTCAAAGTTAATTTAACATTTAAGGCCGTAGTAGATAAAATGATTATTCCAGTTTGGCTGTTTTCACCTTAAATTTGAAATTAATTTTCAATTCACCTTGAATTCTTACTTTAGTGATTAACCCCATTAGTTAGTTAGTTAGTTTTACATAAAATTGTAGATAGATACAGTGGTGTATTTCCCATGAGGCTAACAAGGCATTTGCCTTGGGCGGCACTTTTAGGGGGGCGACAAAATAAAAGCCGCCCCCTAAGCACCCGGGCAGATGCACTGTTAGCCTCTTTCAATCATCACTGTTTTCACCAGTCCTCAAAAACAAAATATACTGGAAACAGGATAATGTCCTTCAAAGTTTTGTAGGTCACAGTTGTTGGCTGTAGTTCTTGGGGGTGCTTTTGAGGACTGGTGAGAACATTGATTAATTGACATCCTGAGGTACCACTGGCTGACATCAACCTAATGGGAACTTAGCCCTTTGAAAAGCTTATTTGCACAAACAGATATATTTCTATTTGTGCCACTCGATTTGTGAGTGTATCTCTGTTATTTTTATCCTTATTTGTGTCACCATTGAATACTTCACTATGTATACTTGTTTTTATTCCATGCCATATTCTACCATCTGAATGATAAATATAATATCACACTTGTGATCAGGGCCGGACTGGCCCACCGGGATACCGGGAAATTTCCCGGTGGGCCGTCGGCACCTGGGGCCGGCCCTTTAAATACTGCAGCCGCCTGAGCGCTCTGTGAAGAGCGCTCAGGCGGCTGCAGCTTCTCCCCTG
>OW240912.1:301002601-301024778 GCA_933207985.1 Pelobates cultripes | reverse complement strand
GCCGCTACTGGCTGTCTCACAGACAGTAACTAGAGGCTCTTCCTGGTTTTTTATGGAGTTTGACTCCGTGAAACTACACTGGACATCCTCATGCAAAGCGTCCAGCGTCTTCTAAACTCCATAGGAAAACACTGAGCCAATGCTTTTCTATGAGGAAGAGCTAATGCGTGCATGGCACATGCTCTAGTCCTCCTCTAGTGGCTATCTACTAGACAGTCACTAGAGGGACGTCCGTGTTCTAAACTAATATGTTTTCCTGGCACTGGAGAATCCCTTAAAGCAACTATTGAATGCAAACGACTCAGAACAGCTCAACTGCTACTCTGTGAAACTCCAGTTCACTCCTGTTTACAGGTTTGACAAGTTTCAATCGGGTCAAGCCATATTGATGTATGTTTGGGATTTGGTTCTGTATGTGACCTTCAATTTAACAAGTTAATAAATGTTATCTTAATACAGCTTCCTACAAAACGCAGATGCTCACAGCTGCTGGGAACAGCATTTGCACTAAACTCCATTCTGACCAGCTAGAAAGACTATTGCATTCATCTCCAAGTCAGTTGAAGGTGTGTTCATTTTCTAATTAATAATAATTAGCTCAAATGAGCTCAGGTAATGCAAATAACTCATGTGGCATCAAGCTTTCCACATAACCTAAGATCAGAAATATTTATTATGCTATTATTAAATATCATAATTTATCTTTGAAATACTTTGTCTGCTTTGACACACCTATTTCTTTGATCTTAGAAGTCTGTCACAGTTGTACCGACCACTACTGTTTCCATCTAAACTGTTACATGCCTAAACTTGTTATGGTCATGATGCTCACATTAAAGTTTCAGAACTTTTGCAAGCTTTAAATAAATATGACACAATAAACCTTGTCTTAAAATTAACAGCTAACATGAAACTGACAGAATAAATTGCTAGCCAGCCCCAATGGCATTACTATCGCAGGGGTCGCAGCTGCTACCCGGTCCGTCATGCCATGGGTTCCCACCAGGAGGGCAGCTCTGTGCTGCTCCCCTCCTGCCAGACACTGTATGTAGCGTAACCGAGCAGACTGCAGTCTGACAGGAAGTGCTCACTGATAGAGCACTTTCTGTCAGACTGGATACTGTGGTGAGCAGGTACAGGAGGGGCAGGGAGAGGGTATAAAACACATGGAGGGTCTGGAGGGGGGTGATGAGACAAATGGAGGGGCTAAGGGTGAATGAGATGGAGAGGCTGGGGGGAGGAAATGAGAAACATAGAGGAGCTTGGGGGAAATGAGACACATTGAGGGGATTGGGAGGAAGGAGACACATTAAGGGGTAGATGGAAATAAGACACATGGATGGATGGGTGGTGAAAATGAGACAAGTAGAGGGGTGGGGGATTGATACACATGGAGGGGCTAGAGAGGAGGATGAGACACATGGTGGGGATAGGGGTGAATGAGATGGAGAGGCTGGGGGGAAGGAATGAGACACATGGAGGGACTGGGGGGGGGAGAATTAGACACCGGGGGGTACACAGGGCAGTTTTTACACCATGGCCCTGTGGTTTTTAGTTAAGCCTCTGGCTAGCACATATATTATTTTATATAATTTTCTTACATCTTTTCCTCTTCCTCTTCTGGTCGATTTTTTATCCAGCTGTTGTCCTGCAAAAGTGTCCTCCTTCTGTTTGCTTCTTGTATAACATTCTGCCTGTTAACAGATCCAAGAGTGGCACTCTTTGACTCTATTAGAAAGGAAAGAGAGGCCATCATTCCCAATAAATAAAAATGGTTAATACACACTAACATAACAAATCCTGCCTAACTTGGTTCATTTTGTATTTTTAAAATTTGTTATATCCCAGCAGAGTTGTTGCAAATAAGTCTGGTGCGCATGGGAAAATGTAATAAGTTGCATTTGACCTTCTTCCCCCCCCCCTCCCCCCACTAGTGAAATGCACCCCATAACAGAGGCCCACTGATAGATGGGTCAATAAATATTGCTGAGGGTGTTGGGAATTTACTCTAATCTTCTACCCAGAGCCAGGAATCTCATAACCCCAGGCCCTGATAGAGTTAGATATTCAGTAGTGATGGTTGTATTCTTGTTTTTGTTTTTTTAAAGATGAATAATAATTGCTGCCAAGAATGAGATTGTGGTGGACTAATCTGAACACGATGGACATGATCTATTGAAGTCTTCTGAGAAGGATGAAGGAAAGGTAATAAAGAAGAAGGGGAGAATATGGAGAGACTGGAAGATAGAATAGAGAAGGTTAAGAGGGCTTGAAGGAGATGGAAGGGGGAAAAGAGCTTAGAGGAGTAGTGGGGAGATAGGAGAACATGGAGTGGTTGCATCGTGTAGAGGAAAGATGGGGGGGAGGGGTTATGAGTAGAGAAAAGTATGACAAACATTTTAACAATAAAAAATGTGTTTAACTATAAAAAAAAGTTTCATATTTCATTACCATTTCCAGTGGAACTCCTGAACATCGACATCTTATACACTTGGATATTTTAATTCTAAAACAAAACAAATTAAAGTTAAGAAACCAAAACAAATTAAAGTTAAGAAAGTATCTAAAGTATTGGTCACAGATGAAAAGCAAGTTTTGCTCTAGAACCGTAGTATGTGTTAAATTAAACATTAGTAGTAACAGAAATAGCAGTGGCATGTTTGAAAAGTAAGAGCTATAAATAAAACTATATAGAATGTAGGAACGTGTAACTAAGCTTTCGAAAGGATTTGATGAATGTATAGAAATTATGAGAAGAGAAGGATTCAGCACGATTGCACAACCTACGTAAACACTACAAGGAGATTGTGTCATTGTTTCATTTGCTTATTTCTATTGGCATAAACAGATGTTATTAACCATTTCCATATTGTTGAGAATACACATTTGGTCTTTGTATTACTGTATATACCAGAATTATAGGAGTATTACAATGTGCAGTGATTGCTCTTTATTGGACAATATTTTTAAGAAACAAGCTTTCAATACGTAGTTTCCTCTCATCTTCAGGTCAGAAACAATGCTTGGCCAAAGAATTAGCCAGGACGGTCAGAAAGGATGGTTGTCATCTACACAAGTTCGGAGTTAAACTATTTGTAAAGGGTAAGTTGGCGTCCACAAACCATAACAGCTTAATTGAAATGAAGTTGTTATGGTGCTCAGAGTGTTCCTTTAATAGCCGCTTTTGCATAATTGTAGAAAGATCACTTGACCTACAACTTTTGAAAAGCAAATGGCAATTATTTCTATACCTTTCCCAAGAGTAAATTGATTGTTAATATCAGACACTATTTAGACACACAGGTGGAACATTTCTAGAATGGTCAAGATAGAAAAGTTGTACATAGATGTAAAAGTGGAGCAATCACAAGTGGTTTTTAGCTGCTGATTCTCTTGGTTTCCATTGTAATTGCCTCGCTTTTACATTTTTGCTCCAGATTTCTAATAACAGTTACATAACACAAACATACAGTACAATCATTTATACTGGAATAACAGGAGATATTACTTACGACAATTTTTTCATTGCACAGCACAATTGGTGACCACTCTAATAGCTGCACTAGGAAAATATGAGTCACATCCCACACCTATCTAAAATATGCCGATAGGGACAGTGAAACTGAATGATTTTGCAATATCTTCTCAACTAACTCATCAATGATTTTTTATTCTCATTGTAGCTTTTTCCTTGACCCGTACAGGTGGAGTTTTTGATCCACAAATAACCTTAATGAGTACTTTGCTGATTATTATAAGTTGCAATTATAAAAATGAGTGCAAAATAGCATTAGTAGGGTGTACGCAAATATAAAAATAAAAACAACAAAATGTATAATGTGATCTATTCCACATATTGCTAATAGGATCTAAATCTTTTTTTCAAATGGAGCAAAACAGGCTTTTGCAGGCCTCATGATGAAGTCGGTCGGTCCCTGAGTTCCTGATTGAAACTTCTTTATTATGCTTTACTGAGAATTAAACAAATGTCAGTCTTGTGTAAATGCATTGTTCATGATAGTATGATGACACATGTTTGATATGATCTCTATTTTGTCCTGAAACAATTAAAGGGTTGCTCTAAGCATCATAACTGCCCACTGTAGTGGTTACGATGCCATTAGAACCCAGGCACCATTGCCGGTAATGGGGCAAACTGTTATGCAATGATTTGTCCACTTACCTGGTTCTTTACTGGGAGCCGACTGTCCTGCAATAGCTGGTGATGACATACGGCTTCTGCAGAGCTGCAGAAGCCAGAAGTCGATCCCACTGACTATTGGCTCGTAGCTTCAGCTGACCTCTCTCAGCCAATGAATGCAATTCTGTGAATAGGATAATGCAGAGAATTGAAATTAGCCAGCCCAGGAATGTTATTTTAGGCTGGTTAATGATGCCCCAATGATATGGCCAGGAGTTACTCTTCTGGCCGCAGAGGTGTTTAACTCCATATGTAAAGTGTTTCAAATTGAAACACTGCACATATAGACTCCAGGCACCAGAGGCGTAGCTAGGGTCTCTAATTCCCATGGCGAGGATCTGTATAGATGCCCTCCCCTCCTCCCCGCTCGCTCCCTACTCCCTCTTCAATCTCCAGGCAGGGTAAAGTATGGCTGCACTCTCAACTCACTTCTGCCTCCCTTCCATCCGTGTCTCTGTACGCCTTCCTTCCATGCCTCTCTCTACCCCTTTCCATCCATGTCTCTTCTTTCCTCCCTTCCATGTCTCTCCCGCATGTCAGGCACCATGACCACTTCAAGTCACAGAAGTAGTCATGGTGTTCGGAGTAACCCTGTAAAGGACCACTATAGCGTTAGGAATGCAAATGTGTATTCCTAACGCTATAGTGCCCTAGTAACCATTTAGGTAACAATGCCCCCGCTGCCAGGGTTAAAAAAGTGACTAATTTGATTATGCCATTGCAGTTGTTAATAATAATAGTAAAATAAAACATGGAAGAATGCCAAATATTAGGAATCAAAGCACAGCTAAAAGATAGAATGAAGGCAATATCAATGTTGGCTATAGATAACCTTTCATGATGGAGCATAGGGCTAGATGTTAAAAGTTAGCGTTATACAATATGATTAGATACAGTTTATGATAAGGAATTAGTTGGGATTGGAGGTTTGGCATCACACTAGTTATATATTTAATGGTAAATGTTTATTATGAGCTAGACCACCTTGTTGGAGTAGTTGGAGTTTGAGCTCAGGACTTATTTGTGTATTTGTATTTTCCTTTTGTATCACACAGCCATGTTACAGCGCTGCCGCCCATCCCATGTGTTCCCTATTAAGATTTAATAAGTATGTAGATGTTTTTAAAAAAAATACCCCTCTCTGTCTCATTAGAGATTTTCTTTTACTAAAGCAAGCAAGGTGAATTGTTTGTGTAGGACCCACCTAAGAGGTTTGCCTTGACATGGCAGGTGGGCTTACATCTGATGGCCGTTGGAGTGAAACTAAAAAATAAATAAATTATTCTCCAGTAGAAACCTGTTATGGAGAATACAAACAAGAGGATATCCCATATGGAAACAAAAAGACATTGAGTTCTCCAAAGAGATAGGAATGGGTAAAGGCGTTAGACAGAAGAATTAGAATTAGAGAAGCGAGCAAGGGGTGAGAACAAGATAAAAGAGGAAAGGAGACAGAGCAAGGAGATTAGAAAAAAAAAAGACGATCCAGTACTTGTCATCGTTAGAAAAGCTTGCACTCTAATGGGAATTAGTCATTTGATCTGTATTGTGAGAGCGAGTGTTAGAGATTGCCATTAAGAAGTAAATTCAGGGTCTTACAGCCATGGATGTCACATTCTATAAAAACATTTGGTAGACTTGTGGTCTAAGGGAAGATTTTGTGTTTACCTGCAGATTACATGCCTCGTGCAATAATCAGGAAGAATACAGAGATAAATCCAAGATCGAAGAACAATTACAAATTATTTTAAAAATTAAAAAAGAGATATAAAGTATAAAAGTCTTGGATCCACAAGTATAAAGTATTAGCAATTCATGACAATAAAAATGAAATATTCTTGTTAGACAAGTTAGGTTTCCTTGCCTGTCATTCTATCTGTTCCTCCCTTATGTAAATAATCCTGTTTCTCTATTCTTCCAAGTTAAGGACAAATACCTAGATGTCACCTATGTTCAAAGACGTCCACCCTCAGCCCTTCTAATTACTCTCAGTAAACTCCCATGATCTTCCCTGACCTACCCATAATATCTGATTTAATTAAGATTTGTTGTAACAGAAGCAGGTTTTCATTACATTACCTAGTCACATTTAACACATACACACACACACACAAACACACACACATATATGTTTACATTACATAGAGAGAAAGAGAGAGAGCGTGTGTGTGTGTGTTTGTGTGTGCGCATGTGTGTGTGTGTAACATTTACATAATCCCAATTTTTTTCACTGCAGCCGTCATGAGAATTTCAATAAAATTCAAAGATTTAATACATTGTTTTTTGGGGGGTTTATTTAAGCACAACAATTTACATTTTTGATTAGTTTAAAAAAAAATCATAATAAATTACCAGAATAAATGTTTTTTTTGAGACTGTATAGAAATGACAAGAAACACGTCAACATAAGGGAAATCCAAATGCTACTAGCCAATGCATCTAAACTCCAACATAGTCAATAAAACAGAAGATCAGGCATAAACTGGATATAATCCCAGGCAGATGTATTGAGATATAGTGCAATGTTGCAATTTTTTGCAGACTAAACCCAGCCACTCACATTGACTTAAAGGACCACTCTAGGCACCCAGACCACTTCAGCTTAATGAAGTGGTCTGGGTGCCAGGTCCAGCTAGGGTTAACCCTTTTTTTTCATAAACATAGCAGTTTCAGAGAAATTGCTATGTTTATGAATGGGTTAAGCCTTCCTCCTAATCCTCTAGTGGATGTCTCATTGACAGCCACTAGAGGCGCTTGCGTGCTTCTCACTGTGATTTTCACAGTGAGAGCACGCCAGCGTCCATAGGAAAGCATTATGAATGCTTTCCTATGTGACCGGCTGAATGCGCGCGCAGCTAGCCCAGGAGGAGGAACGGAGGAGGATCGGAGGCAGAGAGCTCCCCGCCCAGCGCTGGAAAAAGGTAAGTTTAACCCCTTTTCCCCTTTCCAGAGCCGGGCGGGAGGGGGACCCTGAGGGTGGGGGCACCCTTAGGGCACTATAGTGCCAGGAAAACGAGTATGTTTTCCTGGCACTATAGTGGTCCTTTAAAGCGCTAAACAAGACATGTAGAGTTTTGTATATTTCTGCCTATATTCTACTTCCAGTCATAGGAATGCAAGCATTAGTTACTTTTATTTCACTATTATTATTAACAACTGCAATGGGATTTAAATCCGTGAGCCTATTTCCTATTTTGCAATTTTTTTTTAGGAATAATCACATCCCCATTCTAATAATAATTAAATGTAAGAGTAAGCCTCTTTTCTGCTTTAATTGATATGTAACACCTAAAGGGACACTATAGGCAGGGCCACCATCAGGGGGTGACATGTAGCGGCGGAACTGCCGCCGGTGCAGTTCCACCTGGGCCCGCACACTGATGGGGCCCATCAGGTGGCCCACGCACTTAGGCTGTAGTATAGCGCGACCGGGCCCCTTGAAAAAAAAAACGCAGCCGCAGCAAGTGCTGCTGGGAGGAAGTGGCCCCAGCCACCCTAGTGCAAAGAAAGGGTAAGAAACAGGAGGGTGGCTGGAAAATGAACTGTGTGTGTGTCTGTATATATGTATGAATATATGTCAGTATGTCTGTATATATGTATGTATGTCTGTCAATATGTATGTATATATGTATGTATGCCAGTATCAATGTATGTCTGTATGTCATTATGTATGTATGTCAGTATGTATGCATATATGTATGTATCAATGCATGTCTGCATGTCATTATGAACGTATGTCTGTGTGTATTTGTGTATGGATGTCTATATGCATGTATGGCAGTATGTATGTATGTCTGTCAGTATGTCTGTATATGTGCATGTATGGCAGTCTGAATGTATGAATGTATGTCTGTATGCCATTATGAATGTATGTGTGTATGGATTCCAGTGTCTGTATGTCTGTTAGTATGTCTGTATATGTATGTATGTCTATAGGTCATTATGAATGAATGTATGTGTGTATGGATGTTGGTGTCTGTATGTATGTCAGTGTGTATGTATGTATAAGTCTGTATGTATGTTAGTATGTGTCTGTCTGTCACTATGTATGCCTGTGTGTCTGTATATGTGTGTATGTCTCAGTATGTGTGTGTCAGTATGTATGCCTATATGCGTGTATGTCTGTTAGTATGTATCTGTGTGTGTATCTGTGTCCTTTTGTATCAGTGTGTATGTTTGTGTCTGTGTGTGTATTCCTGTGGGCGGGATTTGGTGGCGGACCCTGTGGGCGGGATTGGAGGTGGGCCCCAGGTGGCCCAGACCCTGAGCTGAGTTAGGGTGGCGGCCCTGACTATAGGCAGCCAGACCACTTCAGCTCATTGAAGTGGTCTGGGTACAGTGTCCCTATTGCCCTTAGTGCTGCAATGTTAAACATTGCACTTCCAGCGAAATTTAGCAGTAAGTCTGCCTCCAGTGGATGTCTTCCAGATGAATAAAATCCATGGCAGGTACTGACACTATACATTATAAATGCACTGCATTGAAATCAGATACATGCTAAGTTTCTTGTTGACATGGCACAAATAAATTTGGCATTGCAGATATAAACTCTGCACAGCAGTGCCGAAAGCTAAATAACAAAGGAAAAAAACCTTAGATGTTATTAATAGCAGTTACATATAGTTTTATATAAAAGTGAAATGGAACCAAGTATGTAATTACATAAAGAATTTCTAATAAAAAAATATATAGTACTAATGAGATTGTTTAACAATAGTACAGAGCAGTGAAGCTGCACCCATTTGTATTTGCATGAATGCAATGTGCTTTGAAGCCACACTGTGTTTACTTGTCTGTACTAGAAATGCTCTTTAATGATACATTTAAATAGAGTTGTGTGCCTCAAAGACAAGTCGGGTTATTCACCAAACCAAGAATTGCTGGTTTAATCTTAATCAATCATTGACATTAAAGGAACGCTCTGAGCAACATAACTACTGCATCCTGCTGTAGTGGTCATGGGTTCAGGAGTGTCCTGACATTAAAGGGACACTGCACCCAGACCACTTCAGCTCATTCAAGTGGTCTGGGTGCCAACTCTCATCACCCTTAACCCTGCAAGTGTAGTTATTGCAGTTTTTATAAACTGCAATAATTACCTTGTAGGGTTAAGTCCTCCTCTTGTGGCTGTCTACCAGACAGCCACTAGAGGGACTTCCGGCTTCTTAGACGACTTTTGGCAGTCTAAATGATGCTGGACATCCTCACACTCTGCATGAGGATCTCCAGCGTCACCGGAGATCTAATGTGCGCGTGCGGCCATTGCTGAGCATTTGCATTAGGTCTCCCCCCTGCCGGCGGATGTCGGTGGGGGACGAGCGTGGGCACAGCCTGACCCGGCGCTGAGGGACATTGGCCCTGGATTCAGGTAAGTTTCTGAAGGGATTTTAACCCCTTCAACGACGTGGGATGAGGGGTGGGAAGACTCCAGGATTCTCTAGTGCCAGGAAAATAGGTTTGTTTTCCTGGCACTGGAGAATCTCTTTAACCTATTTCGGGGGTAGGCAACCTCCTGCACTCCAGATGTTGTGGACTACATCTCCCCTGATGCTTTGTCAGCATCATGGATGTAAGAGCATTATGGGAGATGTAGTTCACAACATCTGGCGTGCCGAAGGTTGTTTACCCCTGATTTGGTTGAAATTGTCAAACTGTTTTAAATCACTTACATAGGTCCTGACAGCGGCTTGACAGCTGCATACCCTGCTTCTGGGATTCTCCTGCTGTTAACTCTACTAAGCTAAGCAGAGTCATGCAGGACTGTGCTTATTGACTGAGAGCATCAGCGCAGGTAATGAGCACAGTCCTGCATTGGCCATGCTTATCTGAATAGAGCCACATGGCTTCTCTTGCTTCCCTGCAGTGGTTATGGTTCCAGGATTGCCCTAATGATGTTCCTGTGCAATTTGTCAAATTGGTTTAGAGCAGTGTAAAAACTTACTAGGGGATCCAGATCAGTTGTCACACTGCTCTAAAACAGTTTAATAAATTGCACAGGAACATCACCAGGGCAATCCTGGAACCATAACCACTGCATAGCTGTAGTGGTTATGGTGCTTGTAATGTTTCTTTAATATTATAGAAGTGGTAATTTCACATTATCAGTGCAAACAAGAAGTCAGGTTTGACAGAAACAGTCAGTCTTACACCAGTGGCGGATCCAGAGCCTGATCTCGGGAGGGGCACTTGTAGATTCTTTAAATAAATAATCCATGCACAATAACCACTACAGCTATGTGTAGTGGTTATAGTGCCATGAGTGCCAGGACCCCCTCCCAGAGTAAGTAGTCAAACCGTTGACAACTTACCTGGGGTCTGCTGGCATATGGGGCTGTAGTAGGGCATAGGAGCAGTGGTGTGTGTGAGTAGTGTAATGTGTGAGAGGTGCAGTGTGTGTGAAAGATTCAGTGTGTGTGGGGGGGCAATGTATGTATGGGGGGCAGTGTGTGTGTGTGGGGCAATGTGTGTATGGGGGGCAGTGTGGGAATGTGTATGGTGTGTGTGGGGGGCTGTGTGGGTGTGGGGGGCAATGTGTCTATGGGGCGGCTGTGTGTGTGGGGGGCAGTGTATATGTGTTTGAGGCAGTGTGTGTATGGGGGGGCAATGTGTGTAGGGGGGGCAGTGTGTGAATGTGTGGTGAGGAGGGTAGGGGGGCTTTTTTATAACTTGTTTTAAAAAATGTAAAAAAAAAATGTATGTCCCTTCTCCCTTCTTACCTTTACTGAGGGAGGAGGGGGAACATTTCTCGATCCTTGGTGGTCCAGTGGGGAATCCCTGGTGGTCGCAGCGCTGAAAGTGAACTCTAGCCCATAGCTCCAGGGCTAGAGTTCACGCTCGCGAGATCCGCAGCATTGCCTTGGTAACCATGGCAGCAGTCCGTGCTCGCGAGAGTAGGACCCGGAGGAGCTGCAGCCTGAGCTCCTGGATCCTCTCTAACTCCCTCCCCTGCCGGCTGCCAGCACAGTGCCTGCAGATCAGGGAGGGAGATCTCTGATCTCCCCTCCGGTCCGTGAAGGTACATTGCAGGGCTGGTGCTTGGACAGTGCCAGCCCTGCATTAGCCGGCAGGGGAGAGCCTCGGGTGGGGGCAATTGCCCCGTTGCTCCCCCCGGATCCACCAGTGTCTTACATACATATTCATTTGTAAAAGCAAAGTGAAAAATTAAAGTGTATTTTTTTTCAGCAATCATTGAAATAAAAGGTTTCCTCAGTTATTTATATCTATGATATTTTTAATATTATTGATTTATTTCCCTATTTTAACGTTTCTTCCTCAATACATTTGACAAGCTTCCATAACATTCCAAACCTGGACATCCTTTTATCTTATTATTATTATTGCCATTTATATAGCGCCAACAGATTCCGTAGCGATTTACAATATTATAAGAGGGGGATTTAATTATAAATAGGACAATTGCAAGAAAACTTACAGGAACGATAGGTTGAAGAGGACCCTGCTCAAACGCGCTTACAGTCTAACTTACATGCCTTATAGCTAATCTGAGCAGTCTGACACAAGATAAAATGGCTGTATTAAAGGTAACATACACATTCACAGCTGATTAACAGTGAGCATGTTTTCATGCAGCTTGTAAGGACAGATATCTACATTTCTCCTGAGCATTGGAAAACATCCTCAGGCAGAACAGAGAAGAGCAGATAACTATAAAAAATGCAGTCCCTTGTCTATTCATGACAAAGTTTGTTGAACTGGTTTTACCAGACTAGGGTGGGTATGTTCATTCTTTTGAAAGAGGTCACTCTTCATTGAAAGGTCTTACGGAACGCAGGGAGTTCATGAGTAATCTTTAGGATCAGACCTCATTCTAGAGTTGCCAATTTTGCAGACATTTACACAGACATCATGGAATTATTATCTGATATTTTGTGAATGTGCTTAACATAAAGTTATCCTGTAAAATGCTGAACACTCATCCTTACATATTGATATACTTTATAACTGCTCATAGTTAAGTATCTAAATGCTTATATTGGTATCACCAAGGACACCTCAGGAAACACCACAATACTCACTGGTCTGTAACTGTGTATGTCCGTGTGCAGCTTTACATGTACCATCCTTGGCTGGATAATACCCAATAGAACTGCTACCTTCAGCATTCTCCCTTGTAACAGTAATGTATTGTCCGACAGTCTGCCTCATCTAATTATTGACAGTCTTATTCTTTCATCCAAATATTGGCACTCTAACTCTTTAATCTTCTTATTGGCAGTCTAACTCTTTCATCTTATTAATGGCAGTCTTATTCTTTCATTTTATTATTGAGGCATGTACCATCCCAGTAATATGTTCTAAAATTGAGCGGGTCACAGGCATTAAAAAGCAATCATGTTTTATCACACACTACCATTACACATATACATTATACAATGCATTGTACATATCCAGATATTATATAGTATATAGTATATATATATATATATATATATATATATATATATACCCCCTATGGCCCGTGGCTCTCCTGTCAAGTTGGTATCCCGAGTTACTGTATTATTGGTTGCACTTACAACCATTATTACCAGTGTTCCTATATAGGCTATTGGTGCTGAAGATCAATTTCATGTTTCCCTGGCTGCACATGACCCTGAATACAATTCTTGCTTTATCTTGCCCGCTAAAGTTTGCTTTTAGCATGTGTAACAATACCAGACTAAGAATCCTTATCTATAAAACATGTCTCTGATAGTGTATATAACAGCCTTTACAGCTGTATCCTTATATTGTGCTACACTGCTACCTTCACTGGAAGTCTGGAACCAGTAACGCAAGTCATTTATTGGCTTCAAAATCTCTCCTTTTCAGATGGGTGAAAAGATTCTAGTGAATTCTAGTGAAGTCCAGTGAAGTACCACAAATCAAGATTTTTTTTGTTTAGCCCAGCTTCTGATCTTTCTGTCATGTGCATAATTCCAGTCTCAAGCAAAACATATTTTAACTTTAATATATTTTGTATGTTCGGCATTAGCAAAGTTCCAGCGACACCATTGTTGGTTGTAAGGGGCAGACTCTGCTGAAAAAGCCAGGCTAGCTCCAGCACTGAGCATTCATTTCCCAGACTTTAACACTGTATGCTATCAGTTTGATCTATACACAATGTTTTGATTTTCATTTTCATTTTAAAGTGAACCTTACATTTGCAAATCTAAGTATGGCATGATTCCCTTTTCAATAAATAGTAAAATCTACATATAACAAGCCAGATTGGTAGTAAATATACAGATTAGTGCTATTCTTCAATGAAGGTAGCATTCTCTGCCCTCCCCTCCTTATTCCCCCCCTCCTCACTCACAGAAAGGAGTATTTCATACAGATAAAATCTTTATGAAAAACTAAATTTCACTGTATTGGAATATCACTGAAATTCCATCTCAGTCAAGTTATATGCAGAGACAAAGTATGGACTACTTTGTCTCTGTATTTTCCTCCATCCTGACTTTCAAGGCAGAGTCAAAGAGTCAATCCCGACAGCTGCAGGGAATTGGCTGTATCTGGACCGTCCGTCACTTCCTCCCAGCATTACTTGCGGCTGACATTTTTAAAGGGGCCGGTCGCGCTATTACACAGCCGCAGCGATGACCGGGCCCCTGAAGATATAGGTGGCAGTTCTGCTGCGACACATGGGGCCTGGTTGTCACCCCCTGATAGGTGGTCCTGTCGATATAGTTCCCACCATTTCACAGGATCCTCCATAGACCTCAATGTTGCATTGAGTACAGTAGTGACGTGGGCTCCTGGTGCTTTGAGAAATATAGCGATGCCCATGAGGAACAGGTTTAGGCTTTACCTGCCCCCACGGCCACTGGACCAACAGCGGCGATGTCACCATCGGGATACTTGTGAAGTCGGCAAAGACCCCAGAAAGTGACACTTTAAAGGAACACTAAAGTGTTAGGAATACAAACATAATTTCCTAATGTTGTAGTGTCCCTGTCCCTAGTTACATAGCCCCACCCCTGTGTGTACTATAAAACACTTATCTTTCTCCCTTGGCGCTGATTACCTCTCCTCCCTGACATCATTGAGGAGGCATGGCGTCATAGAAAAGCACTGAAGACCTGATGTGCATGCGCGGCTGTATCAGTGCTTTCCTACAGGGACTTCTGCATCATGTGACCAAGTTTTACTTGGTCAGTGCAGTGGATGCGTCTCCAGTGGCTGTCAGTCTTACAGCCGTTGGAGGTGTGTTTATCCCTTCAAGGTAAACATTGCCATTTCTGCAAAATAGCAATATTTTACCTTGATTGACAGGATAACTGCACCCATGCTACTTCATTGAGATGAGGTGGCCTGGGTGACTTTAGTGGTCCTTTTAGCAGATCTTTATTGGGGCCATTTGCTTGCTTTTCCCATTGATCCTTAAGATGACTATTACTTATTTAAACTATGAAAGGGGATGTGATAAACAGATGGTCTCTGTCTATCCAGTACGTTTCAGAGGGATGAACATCAGACATCAGAAAAGACACAGCTATATGTATGAGTTTTCACCAAGAGTAACAAAGCACAACAAGCTGAGTATCAGATTTTAAATCTAATTGGTACATTGTATGAATCCTCTTCAAAGTCAGACAATATATTTCAGAGTGACTGTATAATAAACAACACTCCCTGCAAAATCCTTATTCTCAGTTATGCATTCAGGATAAAATAATGATTTAAACATATTTTAGCCTAGCCTACAAATAAGCAAGCAAAATAGTTTTTCATAATGAAATGACTACATGGGCCAAATAGTTAGCATCACGTTTTCACAGTCTTATGAAAAAGTGATTTAGTAAAATACAGGCACATAATCCAATTCAACAAAATAGAAGTATTTTTGCTTGTTTTGGGAATACATACCTTTTTACACTGAACGCAACTAGTAGCTCAGCAAAGAAATCTCCCAGACAGTCACCTGCAGTGAGGTGTGCAGGACCCAGTCGATACACCCAGTAGTGAGAGAACAAAAATTCAGAGAGACACTCCTTCAGTGTGACTCACTCTGTGAGGGTGTGGAAGAGGGTGTATCTTCAAATACCACATGCATAGCAAGTGCTTGTGTGTCAAAGCACTTTTGCATTTTTGTCATAGCTTAAACAAAAGGACTGTCCTCACAAAATATCCTGCAACACCTGTTTTCATTTGGTGTAATGAATTAGAGAATTTACAGTTTTTGTCATGCTTTTTGTAATCATGAAGACTTACTTACGCAGTGCTACAAATAATCTCAGACTGACATGTTACTAACCTGTGTAAAGAATGTTACTTGATCATATTACAAGCTGCCTTGGTGTTTAGCTACATTATAACTGATATATTTAACTCATTCGTATAGTGATCAAGATATCATTAGGAGAAATGAAGATTAAACAAATCTCTGAGTAATTATTTAAAGAACACTAAAAGTACCATAAATAAGACAGCATCATGTAGTGGATATGGCAGAGGCGACTCTAGACTTTATGAGGCCTTAGGCGAAACTCAAACATGAGGCCCCACTAATAAAAAAGTGAAAAAAATAGAGTTGCAATACATGCACACTGTCACATATACATATTGATGCACAGTTTACCTGTGTATGTGCCTGAGAGTGTGTCTGACAGAGTGTGTGTGAATGTATGTCTCTGTGAGCATGTTTGCGTTTTTGTCTGGGACTGTATGTGTATGGGGTAGCTGAAGTGTGTTGTGTGTATGGGGCTCTGCCTGTAGCCTTTGTGCATTGTGTTTATAACAACGCTATGTTTCCTGACTGTGTGTGTATGATGAATGTCTTCAGCTGGTGACTGTAACAAGGTGAGTAAAGGGGTACCAGTGGCAGGGAGAGTGTGACAGGGCAAAGTGGGTAAATGGACAGGGGGCGTGGGGGGGATGTGAGAGAGAATGAGGGACAGGGAGTATGATATGGTTTGATGAGGGAGTGTGACAGGGCGAGTGGAGGTAAGTGTGTCAGGGCAATTGTGGCATGGCAGGAGGGATGAGTGTGATAGAATTAAGGTGGGTTAATGTGACAGGGTGAGTGTGGCAGAGTGAGGGCAGGTGAGTTTGGAGGGGGTGAGATTAACAAGATTAGGAGTGGTTAATGTGAGTGTGGATGCATGAAGAGGCTGACAGTGTGGGGGGTGATGACAGTGTAGAGAGGGGTGACAATGTGTGGGGAGGTGACAGTGTGAGGGGATGCTAACAGTGTGTCTGGGGAGGCTGTGTGTGTGAGGGGGGTGATACTGTGTGTGTGGGGGTGATCCTGTGTGTGAGAGGGTGATGGTGTGAGGGAGGGAGGGTGATGGTGTGAGGGAGGGGGGGGATGATGGTGATGGTGAGAGGGAGGTGATGTGGAGGGAGGTGGTGATGAGGTGAGAGGGGGATGAGGTGAGAGGGGTGATGTGAGAGGGATGTGACGGGGAGAGGGGTGATGGTGAGAGAGGGGTGATGGTGAGAGGGGTGATGGTGAGAGGGGGACAGGGAGAGGTGGGTGATGGTGAGAGGGAGAGGGGGTGATGGTGAGAGGGAGAGGGGGGTGATGAGAAGGAGAGGGGCTGATGGTGTGAGAGGGGTGATGGTGAGAAGGAGAGGGGATTGGTGGGTAATGGTGAGAGGGAGAGGGGGGTGATGGGGGAGACTAAATACCTTTATTTATTCCTTGGTGGTCCAGTGTGGGCTGCCTGGTAGTCCAGTGTGGGCTGCCTGGTGGTCCAGTGGGCTCCCTGGTGGTCCAGTGGCCATTACACTGTCCAACACACTGTCAGCCTCTTCATGCATCCACACTCACATTAAAGAGGCACTATAGTCACCAGAACAACGTTGGCTTATTGATTTTTTTCTGGTGAGTAGAATCATTACCTTCAGGCTTTTTGCTGTAAGCACTGTCTTTTCAAAGGCAAATGCAGTGTTTATATTACAGCCTAGTGAGAACTTCACTGGCCACTCCTCAGATAGCTGTTAGAGATCCTTCCTGGGTCATGACTGCCTAAAATGCATCTAAACATTCAGTATCTCCTCCCTTTGAATGCAGACACTGAAGTTTCCTCATAGAGATTAATTGATTCAATTCATCTCTATGAGGAGATGCTGATTGGCCAGGGCTGTGTTTGAATCATTTTGGCTCTGCCCCTGATCTGCCTCCTTGTCAGTCTCAGCCAATCCTATAGGGAAGCATTGTGATTGGATCAGGCTACCACTTCTGATGATGTCAGCAGACTGCTTGTTTTTCTGAGTCTAACAGCATGCAGAGTTACAGCTTCAGGCTTGAATACAGTAAGATTTTTACTATATTTATGAAGGCATGAGGGGCCAAGGTGGGCTAGATGGCGGTTTTAGCACTATAGGGTCAGGAACACGGGTTTGTTTTCCTGACCCTATAGTGATCCTTTAATCACTCCTAATCCTGTTAATCTCACCCCTCCAAACTCACCTGCCCTCACTCTGCCACACTCACCCTGTCACATTAGCCCCTCTTAATCCTGTCACACTCATCCCTCCTACCATGCCACAATTGCCCTGACACACTTACCTTCATGCGCTCTGTCACACTCCCTCATCAACCATGTCATACTCCCTGTCCATCATTCTCTCTCACATCCCCCCCCCCAACCCCTTGTCCATTTACCCACTTTGCCCTGTCACACTCTCCCTGCCACTGGTACCCCTTTACTCACCTTGTTACAGTCACCAGCTGAAGACATTCATCATACACACACAGTCAGTAAATATAGCTTTGCATAAACACAATGCACAAAGGCTACAGGCAGATCCCCATACACATACAGTCCCAGACAAAAATGCAAACATGCTCACAGAGACATACATTCAAACACGCACACACACAAGGATTCTCTCTGTCAGACACACTCTCAGGCACATACAAAAGGTAAACTCTGCATCAATGTGTATATGTGACAGTGTGCATGTATTGCATCTCTGTTTTTTTCACTTTTTTGTTAGTGGGGCCTCATGTTTGAGTTTCGACTAATGCCTCATAAAGACTAGAGCCGCCTCTACTTATATCATACATAACTGCATATCATATAACTAGATCCACAGGAGAGCAGGTTTAAGATAATGCGTAACTCCCGGAAGTAACTCCCGGTCTGATACAAGTGCTTTCACACAACATTGTATGATTTGGAAGTTTCTCCCTTTATGCAGCTGATTGCTCTTAGGTTAATTGGTTTTCACCTATAGGGTATATAAGTGGGAACATAGGTCAGTCAGTGAGAGATCCCCCAGAGGAAGGCTTCACAGCCGAAACGTTGGGGTTTAATTTCTCCTGCTCTTGGTCAGTATACCTTTTTTAATGGGTTTTTGCATTAGCACTTTAATTACATTGTGGTTTTGTTACTATATACTGATTTAGTACTATACTATGCACTTTCTCTCTGCTATAATAATGCCTTGTTTTATTTTCTATGCATGAATAAATACTCTTTTTATGTGCAAAACCGTGGTGTGCCTTGGGATCATTTATTATTTTTTTATTACATGTATATATCTGGTATGGGAACAGATTCTCTTCCTTTAAGAGCACCCTGTACCTTATAAACCACACACTTATTACCCATTTTTCAGTAAAGCTTTTCCTGTAATTTTATGTTTGTGTATTAAGATAAGGCGTTGGCTGCCACTGAGGGCCATTTATAGATAACCAATCTATTTTGTGTTTATAGTTGTTAGTTTCCATTCTCAGGCATGAACCTGAAAATCAGTAAACCTTTTGAGAAAGTGTAAATGTGCCAATTAGCACCTTATTAGTGGTCCATGTTTAAATCCTAAGAACTAGTAATTTATAATGTGTCATGAGGTCTTACAAGTATGGATGTTTTTCAGGTTTCCCTCAGATGTTCTATCTTTCATAGACATCATAAAACCCTGCATAACCAAGGTACTACTCCAGAACAGGGTTAATCATTAAAGTGTGAATTGCTGGGAATTAAAAGTTATTTGATAATTTAGGTCAAAATAGCCAAATTTGAAAGATTATTTACAGAGATTCTTTTGTGCCAGGAAAACAAAGCCATTTAGTCACAAACACTGGCCAAAGTTAGCGTTCATATTTGTTGTGTGGGGAAAAATTCAAAAAACTAAACTGAACGCTAATTTTGGCCAGTGTTTGTGACTAAGTGGCTACTAAAAAAGACTCAACATACCCCATTTGCAATACATTGGGTTCTGTTCTTTTTCAAATGGTATGCCATCATGGGGGTAATTCTCATTCCTGGGCTACCATATGGTCTCAAAGGCAACATAACCAATCGGGCAAATTTCAATGTGAAAAAAAAGGAAATGCAAGCCTTATATTTGACTCATTAACTTTTGAAAACACCATAAAACCTGTACATGGGGGTACTGTTATACTTGGGAGACTTCGCTGAATACAAATATTAGTGTTTCAAAATAGTAAAACATATCACAACAATTATATCATCAGTGAAAGTACAGTTTGTGTGTGAAAAATACAAAAACAACGAAATTTGTACTGACAATATCATCATTGTGATATGTTTTACTGTTTTTAAACACTAATATTTGTGTTCAGCGAAGTCTCCCGAGTAAAAAAAGTACCCCCCATGTACAGGTTTTATGGTGTCCTGGAAAGATACAGGGTTATATATAGGGCTTGTGAGCCAAATTCTCTGGACTTTTTGCCTGGGTTGTTGGCCAGGTCCCTCAGATTGTAATTAATAAAATGTATATGTATAATAAAATGTAATATATGTATAATAAAATGTAATATGTGTGTGCATATATAATTTATTTTTATTAATATATAGCTATTAGTGATGTCCCGAACGGTTCACGAACGGTTCGCCACGACCTCCCAGACCCTCCCACCTCCTGGACAGCTCACTAAGAATGCAGCTTCACAATGAATGTAAAATGGATGCTGTTCAGGAGGTGGGAGGGTCTGCTGCTGATTGGCTGGAATGTGTCTGCTGACTGTGAGGTACAGGGTCAAAGTTACTCAATGATGAGTTCGTGGCGAACAGTTCGTGACGAACCGTTTGCCAAACCGTTCGGGACATCACTAATAGCTATATATATATATATATATAGAGAGAGAGAGAGAGAGAGAGAGAGAGAGAGAGATAAATAGATACATATATGTATTTATAACGTCATTCTATATGTATTTTGAATTCAATATTTGTATATTAATTTTAAAATACAGTTAGAACAAATTAAAACGGTACATATTTTTATTTTATTTATATTTTTTTAGTTTCTTTTTCAATTTAATATATATATATTTAACGTCATTCTAAGTGTATTTTAATATATACACTTTTATTAATGATGTATGTATGTGTATATAAAAGTACTTAAATTATAATTATAAGTACTTAAATTATATATAAGTATGAAGGACGGCAGGGATGTTCTATGCCGCCCGCCAGCATTTAGAACGCCTGCCGTCGTTAAGGGGTTAAATCAAAATTAACATGTTTGGCCATATGGGTTTTGGTTGGTTTGTAATTTGACTACATTTCGGGTCCAAGTTTGGGAATTTGACCTATCACCTAATTGGGCCAAATTTGGACAAATTGCAGTTTGGACAAATCTTCAAGTCTATTCTAAATTGTAGTGAATTGAAGTCTAAACTGCAAATTTTATTCTAAAAAAATCTAGCCTGTTTCTATAGCTGGATTTTTTTCTCCAAATCAGCTATTGTTTTCATTGCACAGTTAGGTCTTCACCTTGTTTCTGTGTTTAGTGAATAAACCTTTAAAGGAGCACTATAGGGTTAAAACCACCATCCACCCTGGTCACCTAATGCCTAGCCAAATATTGTAAAATCTTACTTGTATTCAAGTCTGCAGCTGCATGCTTTGTCCCTGTTTCCATTAGACCTGCCCATTGCCTGCTGACATCAGCAGAAGTGGTAGCCTGATCCAATCACAATGCTTCCCCATAGGATTGGCGGAGACTGACGAAGAGGCAGATCAGGGGCAGAGCCAGCATGATTCAAACACAGCCCTGGCCAATCAGCATATCCTCATTGAGATGAATTGAATCAATGAATCTCTATGAGGAAAGTTCAGTGTCTGCATGCAGAGGGAGGAGACACTGGATGTTTGGATGCATTTTAGGCAGCCATGACCCAGGAAAGATCTGTAACAGCCATCTGAGGAGTGGCCAGTGAAGTTATCACTAGGCTGTAATATAAACACTGCATTTTATAATGTAATGCAAGGTAATAATTCTACTCACCAGAACAAATTCAATACGCTGTTCTGGTGACTATAGTGTCTCTTTAAAGCAAGCATGTTAAACTCAAAGTCTGGCACGGGCCACATAAACAAGGTTTAAGTTTATGCAGGCCGCAAAAAAAAAAAATACCTTCAATTTTCATAGAAACGTAGGTTTCTTTTAAAAAGTACAGTATAAAAAAAACAGCATCCCCCTCTACTAAACCCCAGTCCCCCCCCCTACTAAACCACAGCACCCCCTCTACCACCCTGTGCCAAATCTGATCCTCCCGCTGACACACACACATAGTCACGGACAGACAGACACACACAGACACACTGACACACACATACTCACTGACAGACACACACACACATATTCACTGACAGACACAAACATACTCACTAATGCAAAAAGAAAAGTCCTGCGCTCACTCCCATCACTCCTGGGTGGCAGCAACGACCACAGTACACATCAGCTCCAATACATATAGTAAAAATCAAAGAAAAAAGTTACATGTGCTCTCTCCTTAATCTCTATGTATATTTAAACAAGTGGAGGTCATTTAGTTACTCCAATGGCCACTGGAGGGAATGCCCACCTGCCAACGTCAAGGCATACCCCCTTAGACAGATCCTACACCGACCCTTCAGTATATAGGGGTGTATATAAAAAATACCCATTTCTGTCTCATTAGAGATATCTTTGCCAGAGGCTCAAGGAAGCAAGGTGAAGGGTCAGTGTAGGACCCGTCTAGGGGGGTCTGCCTTGACGTTGGCAGGTGGG
>OW240912.1:300785976-300997232 GCA_933207985.1 Pelobates cultripes | reverse complement strand
CAGATAAGAACCATTCGGCCCATCTAGTCTGCCCAATTTTCTAAATACTTTCATTAGTCCCTACCCTTATCTTATAGTTAGGATAACCTTATGCCTATCCCACGCATGCTTAAACTCCTTTACTGTGTTAACCTCTACCACTTCAGCTGGAAGGCTATTCCATGCATCCACTACCCTCTCAGTAAAGTAATACTTCCTGATATTATTTTTAAACCTTTGTCCCTCTAATTTAAGACTATGTCCTCTTGTTGTGGTAGTTTTTCTTCTTTTAAATATAGTCTTCTCCTTTACTGTGTTGATTCCCTTTATATATTTAAATGTTTCTATCATATCCCCCCTGTCTCGTCTTTCCTCCAAGCTATACATGTTAAGATCCTTTAACCTTTCCTGGTAAGTTTTATCCCGCAATCCATGAACCAGTTTAGTAGCCCTTCTCTGAACCCTCTCTAAGGTATCAATATTCTTCTGAAGATACGGTCTCCAGTACTGTGTACAATACTCCAAGTGAGGTCTCACCAGTGTTCTGTACAATGGCATGAGCACTTCCCTTTTTCTACTGCTAATACCTCTCCCTATACAACCAAGCATTCTGCTAGCATTTCCTGCTGCTCTATTACATTTTCTGCCTACCTTTAAATCATCAGAAATAATCACCCCTAAATCCCCTTCCTCATATGTTGAGGTTAGGACTCTATCAAATATTCTGTACTCTGCCCTTGGGTTTTTACGTCCAAGATGCATTATCTTGCACTTATCCACATTAAATGTCAGTTACCACAATTCTGACCATTTTTCTAGTTTACCTAAATCATTTGCTATTTGGCTTATCCCTCCTGGAACATCAACCCTGTTACATATCTTAGTATCATCAGTTTTTGTAGGAGCTACAGAGATTGCAATTTTGACCACGGCGCCGCTTGCAATTTTGTATTAAATAGATATATATTGCTAAAGGTGTGTAAACATTACTGTACTTTAACTTATATCAATGTATTTATCTATCAAAAAATTGGCTGTGAGAAAAAGCAAATTTCATACTATTTGTTCAAATCCTATAAGTGTCCATGTAAAGTTGTTTTTTTCTGATTACCCAATTAAAAGGCCATCTAAGGGAAAAGAAAGCAACCACATGACTAATCAAATAGTAATTGTCCATGCATATCATTGAGAACACTACTACGTGATGACTACTGTTAGAACAAAACTTAAAAATTAACCACTACAGCACACTGTAGGTCCAGCTCATTGGCTGAGAGCATCGCTTGATGAGCTTAGCCCAGGACCGCCAGAAACTTCCAGCTGGGAGGTGGCATGGAGTGCTCAGTGGATCCCAGGTAAGAAGTCAAACCATTCTAAAATGGTTTAACTATTTACAAAACAAAGTGCCAGGGTATGCCTGGCACCATAACCACTACAGAATTATGTGGTATTTATTGTGCTTGGAGTTCTGCAAGTAAGTATAAGTAAGTGTCAGTGATTTATGTGTGAAGAATGCATCCTCTTTTTTTTGTGTGTGCATATTTCAATAGATATTGGTACTTTTAGAAATGAACCTTGTTACATCACCCTGCTGTTAATCAGACAGTTGGTCCTGTTATTGTTTGATTGTTTAGCTCAGTGGAACTAAACTTAAGGAGCAGGAGATTGCCCAGAGCATCTGCCTTCCTTCTCACTGAGCTGCAGTGGGAAATTTGTGGTTGGTCAAAATCAAAATCTGGGATAGGGAAGAAGGGAAAAGTTTGTGTTGGCTTCGAAAAGAGATTTGACATTTATATTTGACAAGATATACCCCCAACTAAAACAATGCATAATTAAATGCATGCATGTTTTTATTGGTAGTATATCTACTAAAAAGTGATTTTTTTCTTTTGTATTTCAGCAGTGGTGTGTCCCTTTAAGTTAGCCTCACAGAGTAGAATACAGGCAAAAATAAATAATTCATTATAATAACTACATGTTTAGAAAACACAAAAAATAATAATTTCAGGGAGGGTATACCTAACTAAGCAGTGTTTTGGGTATACCTAACTATGACATTACATTTTGATCAAAATAAAAACAGATAAAGTTTATGCTTAAACAGTTATTTTACAGACATTTTGCCATGCATGAATGTGTTTGTTTTTAATATCCCTCTAATAATCTTGATTAGTAATATACACATATTGTGTAGTTACTGAGAGAATGGAAAAATGTATAGGCCCTTTCATTGTCACGTAGATTTTTTTTGCCATTGAAAATACACCCAATATACCTCTATACTCTTTTTGTATAAAGCAGATAATCACATAAAATTAGTCTGGTAAAAGATACAAATGTGTAGTCTGTATAACATTGTATGCTTACTGATGCGTATAATACTTTTCTCACTCATGATTACTCAACATACATTAGAAACCTTCACATTCTTTAGTTTTATATACAGATAACAGGATATGCCATAATGGCAGCACAGAATGCTCTTTCCTCCCTCAGGCCTTACAACTCTACATCTAATGCTTCCTTTGATCTCTCGAGATGTTTTAAGAAAGAATGGCCTAACTTTATTTGACTACTTCATTAATTAACATATGCTAGTGGATCTCATAGAGTAGATGAATACATCTTGGATATAAAACCCCCCAAAATATTGCTGTTGGAAGGAGGACATGTATATCTCCCTGTCTCTCTGCCATTTCATATGTTGATGCTTCTAGAGACATGGCTGCATCTTGTGCACACAATGCAGAGTCTGGCTAGAAGGCTGCTAATCACTGTGACTTGTCTTGTGACAACTTCCTCTGCTCTCTGTAATGATTCCCTGTTAGATAGAGATACCATGTCCATGGGCGTCTGCAAGAAATTTTACAGGGGCGGGGAAGAGGTGATTAATCATAATGACATTTATGCTCTGCCCCTTAGTGACAGTGTCATGCAGGGGAGGGGCATAGTTATTATCACATAAAGCTCAGGTATGCAAAAGATTTGAGAAACCTGATGCAAAAGATTAATAAAATAATCAAGTTGCCATTGTCTCATTTGAGTGTTGCAATTTCTGATCTGTTTTAATGTTAACACTATTCAATGCACCACATTAGTCCTATATCCATGATCAAGGCACTATAACCGAATTATAAAAATAAAAATGACCGCACACAAAGCTACTGCCATAGCACTAGGTAGTATGCACAGCAGTTGTCACAGCACTAGCTACAGCACCAGAATGTGCCCACAGTACCAGATTGCACCCACAACACTTCCTGCTCCTTATAAATGCCGGTAATAATAATAATAATACAGGGCCCCGGAGAAGGGCTCTCCAACGGAGGCCGTCTCAGCATCCATTAGAGAGTCTGTTGGAGAAAAATACATTTCCACCTGTGTGTCTCTTAACCTCAGCTTTGTGTTTCTTATCCCATCTTTTGAATGTCTTACCCCTCTTAGTTTATCTACCCCCCCTTAGTTTATTGTGCACTCTTACTTTCCCCTTTGAATGTTTTACTTTCCCTCAGCCCCTTTGTGTGTCTCTTACTTCCCCCAGCCCCTTTGTGTTTCATTGTCCCCTTCCCCAGTTCCTATGTGTGTCTCTTGATCTTCTTCCCAGTCCCTTTGTGTCCCTGTCCCATTTTCCAGCTCCTGTGTGTGTCATTGTCCCCTTCATCAGTCCCTCTGTGTGTCCCTGTCCACATCCCTAGCTCCTCTGTGTGTCATTGTCCCCTTCTCCAGCCCCTGTGTGTCCCTGTCCCCTTCCCAGCCCCTCAGTGATGTCATTGTCCCTTTCACAGCCTCTCAGTGTGTGTCGTTGACCTCTTCCCCAGCCCCTCTGTGTGTCCCTGCCCCCATCCACAGCTCCTCTGTGTGTCATTGTCCTCTACTCCAGCCCCTCTGTGTGTTCTTATCCCCTTCCCAGCCCCTCAGTGTGTGTCATTGTCCCTTTCCCAAGCCCCTCTGTTTGTCATTGTCTTCTCCATTCCCTGTGTTTCTGCTCTCCACCCCTAGGCTGCTTAATACATACACACAGACTGCTGAATAAAAGCACACACAGACTACTTAGTACAGAGACTGCTGAATACATACACACAGACTGCTGAATACAAACATACACAGACTTCTGAATACATACATTCACTGCTGAATATACACATACAGTCTGCTTAATACATACACACAGACTGCTGAAAAAAAACACACACAGACTACTGAGTACAGAGACGGCTGAATACATACACACAGACTGCTGAATACACACACAAACCAAACACACACTGCTGAATACATACACATATACTGCTGAATACACACACAGACTGCTGAATACATGCATAGACTGATGAATACATACACTCACTGCTGAATACACACACACACACACAGACTGCTGAACACATACACAACAACTGCTGAATACATACACTCACTGCTGAATACATAAACACACACAGCAAGCAGCCCTCCCTCATTCATTGGCAACACCAAGGATCCAGTCCCTGCAATAGGTTCAATATGACATTTTTCAAAGGCTAGGATATGGTTATAAGGTTATTAAAGGCTTGGATACGAGAGAGAATTTTGATAGGACCTGCTTAAAAGACTACAGGCTTCTCATGACTCACATCTGCAGTCTAGGAGCAAGACAACAGGTTTCTGACATTTTAGATATTAGGAAAGGGTATACCCAGTGTATTTTGTATGCTTTGTGCAGCCCCAAACACACTATGGACAGAAGTAATGCACCTAGTTAACCCCTTCGTGACTGTAACCATTTCCCTATTCTCTAATGTATTATAGTCCACATATGTGGTACTAGTGAATCTGACTACATGGGACATACAGCAGAGATGGAGCTTAAAAAAAATAAAAATACATCCTACGACACCCTCCTTCTCTGACTTCATATATGAAGTCCTGAATTATTTTCTGTAATCCTGAAGGTGATGATTATCAGCAAGTTAAGTCCATGTGTTATTAGTTTGGGATAATTTTTTTTTAGCAGAGCCTGTCAATCCACTGGTGTCCCCCCACACTCCCCTCATCCCTCACTTACCTGATCTGTAAACTGCCACCCCCATGCCTCACTTACCTAATCTGTAAGCTGCCTCCCCATGCCTCACTTACCTAATCTGTAGGCTTCCCTCTCATGCCTCACTTACCTGACCTGTAGGCTGCTCGGCCATGCCTCTTAGGCTGCCCCCCATGCCTCACTTACCTGATCTGTAGGCTGCCCCCCCCCCACATGCCTCACTTACCTTATCTGTAGGCTTCCCTCTCATGCCTCACTTACCTGGTCTGTAGGCTGCCCGGCCATGCCTCTAAGGCTGCCCCCCATGCCTCACTTACCTGATCTGTAGGCTGCCCCCCACATGCCTCACTTACCTGATCTGAAGGCTGCCCCCCCATCCCTCACTTACCTGATCTGTAGACTATCTCTGCAGTCTGGGAGTTGCTGGCTGCTCTCTGTGCTGCTCTTCCGCGTTCTCAGTCAGCAGAGAGAACCAGGGATAAGATGTAGCTTCCAATCCCTGCTTTTCTGGATACACAGCACCACCTACTGCAGTGTATTCTCAATCTCAAAAGAAAAATACCAGCACAAGCTGAAAAATCCAGGTTGGGAGAGGGTGGGGGGGTATGAAAGTGCCCCTCTTGCCCCCGTCTGCTGACACTAATGACCATGTCAAAATTCTGAGCAAATAATATTCTAAACTAACATAAATCAATTTCTGTATCTCATCTCATACATTTTGTGTCTTGATTCAATTTGTAAACTAACTACTTACCTTGTCATTTCTTGAGTGGTCTACTATCATTAAACTATAAACAAAAATGTACTTGCAGAACTTGTAATGAAATGAGCTACTTCGATTTATTTTAAACTCAACCTCTGCTTTCCAAATGGAAAACAATTTAATAATAGTAGACTTCCAAGAGTTCGGTTTGTAGTTGCTTTTCTCTTCTTTTCTATTGCAGTCAGGGAGAACTAATCATTTAATTGGGAATCGTTTTTACAGACTCTAAAGCTTTTGAGACATTTTTGAAGTTTTGCTCATGGCTAAAATTCTGTGACACACAAAAGAATGATTTTTCATGCCTACATTTAAGTTCTATTCGCTTGTTAACTTTATCTTCATTGGCAAGTATAGTAGATTTAAAGAATTCGTATATAGTCAATTTGCTCTAGTCACACATCACATTATTCTGTAACCTGGATTATCCTTGTGTTTTCTCTAGAGTCTCTTATCTGAGTTTCTCCTGGGCCCCAAACAATTCTCTTTGGGATCCCCAGTTTTCAGAATGTACTGCATTTATTTTTAAATATACTTCACATTTCTCTGGGCAATTAAATAATTTCCTACAGACTGGTATAAAGAAGATGGAGATAAGAGGCATGGATAAAATAACTATCAGGCATCAGGATTCAGGCCAATGTGTAAACATGTAAACATATACATTAATCTGTGTGCATACATTGGCTTAGTTATATCTATGTGAGGTTTAAACAAGTTGGTCATGTACTACTGTTGTCCATTTTTACCATACCTCTATTCTCTGAGAGGCATGAATGTGAGCTGAGGGGTGGGTGGACCAAATGACGCATGCTACTGGGCAGGGTACTGTTGAAGCACAGTCCCTGTTTAGTTTACACAGCAACACCTAACAACATCAAACCTGCTATGTTTTAGGGATATTCCTAGAAATGGGAAACCAGAGAATAAATCTAAAATAATGGAGTAAAAGCCTCAGAATAGGATGCTTTTACTGAATACAGTTCTTTAGTGATGTATACATTTACCAATGTTTGCAGATATGGTTTGAATTATTCCAGATGGTGACCCAGTACTGAGAGCGCAGGTAACTTGTTTTTCTTTGGCTTTTACTATATATCTCGGGGCTGATGTGTACTGTAGTTGTTGCTGCCGCCCAGGAGTGATGGGAATGAGCGCAGGACTTATCTTTCTGTATTTGTATTCACTTTTTGTATCACACAGGTTTGTTACAATGCTGCCGCCCATCCCATGTGTTCCCTATTAAGGGTTAATAAGTATATAGGGGTGTATATAAAAAATACCCCTCTCTGTCTCATTAGAGATATCTTTGCCAGAAGCTCAAGGAAGCAAGGTGAAGGGTCAGTGTAGGACCCGCTTAGGGGGGTCTGCCTTGACATTGGCAGGCGGGCATTCCCTCCAATGGCCATTGGAGCAACTAAATGACCTCCATTTGTTTAAATATACATAGGGATTAAGGAGAGAGTGCAGGTAACTTGTTTTTCTTCATTTTTTACTATATATTGGGGCTGATGTCTACTGTAGTCGTTGCTGCCGCCAGGCGTGATGGGAGTGAGCGCAAACTAAAGCAAGCAAATGCATGGAGTAATATCCAGAGGCCTAATGGCAAACTAGAGTGAACAAATACAAGGAAAATAGTATTATACATGGAGTAATATCCTGAGGCTAAAGCAAGTGAATACATGGAAAATATAAGGAGTAAAATCCTGAGGTCTAATGGCAAACGAAAGGTACAGGGCATAAAACCTAGGCAAAACAGTGGGGATGACAGCTGGAAGGGCAGCAAAGAGTATAGGAAATCTTAGGAAACACCATGAAAGAGAGATAAGTGTTAATAGAAGTACACATGAATCATACAGAAAACAGAAGGAGCAAATACAATGACCTGTGCACAGCAGAAGCATCAAAGAAAGACTGTTAGGGCCTTTTATAGAAAATGTTACATTGTTTTCATTGGTTGATTCTATGATCGATCTGTGCTGCTGGAGTTTTGAGTAAAGAAAGTTATGGAAAATACGAAGCCTCCTGTCATGTTGTAAAATTACTTCTGGTTCAATGGGCATTTATATCATATAATGTGTGGAATGGCGATGGGGATAAAGTTCGTATCCAGTTATGCCAACCTGTTTATGGCAGATTTGGAACAACAGTATGTGCATCAGGGGCATGATTTGTTGGAGGACCTGGTCACTTATCACTGTTACATAGATTACTTGTTTTTTTTATTTTTTATTTAGAAAGGTACAGAAGAAATTTTTAACAAATTTATAGAGAACCTTAATTTTAATGATTGGGGTATTTTCCTAACATTTAATTTTAGCAAGAGTTTAGTTAATTTTTTAGATCTTAAACAACAATAAAACAAAGACAAGCACTAATTTTAAAATTGTCTACAGCTATATGCAAACCTCTAGTTGTAATTTTTCTCGTTGGCTGGTGTACCTAAATCGCAATTCTTCAGTGTGACGAAGTGCCCTTCGCTACTTGTGCCTGGAGAGGACTAATGGCTAGCCTCTTGCCCTGTGACTATGGTCCCTGGACTGTATTGCCCTTCAAAAGCTCTGTTAGGGCTTATTGGACCTTAAACCCTGTGTTCGTGGTATCTGAGCGCTGTTCGGATGTATAGAGCGCTCAGATCCAAGCTATCTGGGGATAGGTTGAATGTGGGGGTTCTGTTCAGTATGATAGGAATTATGTATTTTTATGTATTTTTACTGTTGTTGTGAATAGAGAGATTTTCTGTACCTGGGGATAATTGGCTTACCACACCCAAGTCGGTTAAAAATGACTTCCAGCTAACTTTTTAAACACTGAAGGGAATTGTATGATTTTTGAGTATGTTTGTATATGGAGTATACTGATTCTGAAAATGTTATGTGAATGTGACGTATACTTTTAGAGTTATGAATATTGGGTAAAACTGTGTATTTTCCTGTCTGTGATAATTACTTTAGCCCATTGTGTTCAGTAATTATATCACAGGCATAGGGGAGGATTTGGCTGTAATGAATGGGAGTGTCAGACATTGTTGTATAGTTTTGATTGGTTTATGTCCTTTGTATGCCTGTGTACCATCAGGTCCAGGGGGTGTGCCTCTGGCCTGGGGAATTGTATAAATTGTGAGTGCTTGCTTCCATTAAACAGAACTACTTGACCCTTTCTTGAAGCCTTGGCTCATGCTTGGGGGATGGGATAACTACACTCTGGGGATTGCTATATTCACACTATACTCCCCAGGGTAAGCTCTTGTAAGAGCTGTTCTTGTTCCTGCTACGCTCTCTGGGAGAAGAGAGGCCTGCCCACTGGAAGCTGGATCCTGGCCTTGGATCCAGGGTGGATGAAAAATGGCAAGACCCCAGCGCAGCTGCATCGCTGGAAGTGGGGTCTGCAGTGCTGATGGTGTCGGTTGGAGTGCTTGGAGTCCTTGTCAAGTGCTAGGAGCATCGATTGGCGGAGGTACTCGGTCGGAGTGCCAGCGTTCCACCACACTCAGTATAGAGAGAAATTGTACAGATGTTACAAAATTTGCTGAACAATCTTCTAAATTAAAAAAAAATATTTTACAGAAAAAGGAATGATGGGTCACATTTGGAAGAAAGCTACAATCAAGTTCTAAATATGCCAAGGGAAAATTTATTGAGATACACAAAAAAAGTGTTGCAAAGCAATGAAAATGAAGTATCCAATGTGAGTTATTTTAATTGTAAAAGTGATCGGTTTAGAAAAATTGTAAACAGGCCAATTTTAAGACCAGACTCCCTAAAAATAAAAAAACACACTAGTTTTTAGGGGAGGGGAAAACTTAAAACAAAAGTTGGTTTTGCTTGTAGTTTGATTTATTATTTTGTAGCATTTTGAGAGAGTGGGCGGGTGCGAGTGCACACATGAAAGTGCAAACGCGCGAACTAGTGCAAACATGAGAATACGTGCACGCGATCAAGCGAACGCATGCATGTGCGCACAAATGTGTAACACGTGGGAAGAGGAAGGGGAGGAGTGGGAGCTGATGCACGATAGTAGGGACAGGCAGAAGCAGGCAGAAGCGGAGAAGTTGTAAAATAGAAGAAAGAAAAGTTATAGGCAGGACAAGGAGAGAATTGTTGTTGGCTAATAATAATAAGTGGGCTAACTTGCTCAGCCTTACTTTTGTACATTGCCATAAGGAAGGTAAAAGAAAAGTATTAAAAAAAGGAGATAAAAAAAGAAAAGATCAAAAATTGAAAAAAGGGAAGAAAAATTGAAAAAAGGGGATAAAATAAAGGAGGAGAGTACTTGTAAAAAAGGAGAAAGAAGGAGCAGAGTACTTGTAGAATAGGAGAAAGAAGGAGCAGATTACTTGTAGAATAGAAGAAAGAAGGATCAAAGTATTTGTAGAATAGGAGAAAGAAGGAGTAGAGTACTTGTAAAAAGGAGAAAGAAGGAGCAGAGTACTTGTAGAATAGAAGAAAGAAGGAGCAGAGTATTTGTAGTATAGGAGAAAGAAGGAGCAGAGTACGTGTAAAAAGGAGAAAGAAGGAGCAGATTACTTGTAGAATAGGAGAAAGAAGGAGCAGATTACTTGTATAATAGAAGAAAGAAGGAGCAGAGTATTTATAGAATAGAAGAAAGAAAGAGCAGAGTATTTGTAGAATAGGAGAAAGAATGAGTAGAGTACTTGTAAAAAGGAGAAAGAAGGAGCAGAATACTTAGGGAATACTTAAGGAAAATAAAAAATATAAAAAGAAAAAGGAGAGAATTGTTGTTGGCTAATAATAATAATAAGTGGGCTACTTAGCTCAGCCTTCCTGCTGCGCATTGCTATAAGGAAGTTAAAAAAATAGAAAAAAAGGAAAAAAAAAGGTGTGGGGGGATTGAGAAGGGAGAGGAAGGGAGCTGATGTACAGATGAGAAATCATTTTATGAGCAAACAGAGAAGTCGTCTGAATATCACCGAAAGAGGAGACCTTTGTTTGTTCCTTATCAAAATCGAACCAGATATCAAATATTTAGTCTCGCAGCATCAACCTCAAGGATCTCATTAATCACTAGTAAAGGTAATTTCAATTTACTTTATTGCTTTCTCATTAAACTTTATAAAGTTAAAAACATTATAAACATGCATAAAGTAGAAATAAAAAGATAAATGTACGTACATTTATTATTTTTAAAAACACCCTCCTTTCTGAAAAATATTCTGCACTTGCGTGAAAACTGGTGGTCGGCAAGGAAATTTTTCCATCAAGAAAGATGCATTAGTGGACGGTAGGTAGAAAAAGGTTAACTACCCCTGACTTTGAGTGTGTCTTTTTGGAGATTAAGTGAGCTGGTGGGATGATAAATATCAGGAGCCTTGGCCAGGGATTTGTTTAAGTGTTGAATACAAGGATTTTGATTTGAAACCCATTTTTGCCCGAGTCTAATGTATATAGCTCTCACCAGAATACAGCTAATTAAATAAAAATACAAGTTTCAGATTTCAAACCACACAAAACAACAATATAACAAAAAAAGATAGCAGGTGTTCCGATGGATGATGTATATGTAAGTGCAAATATAAATGATTTAATAATCTGTTATTGAACTAATGTATAATAATATATATAATATATAATACTTATTAAAGTACCTAGAGAGTCACAAACTCTGTTTTAATTGCATTTCTTGGTCAATCAATTCATGTTCGTGATTGTCTAAAGCAAGCTCGAATTGAATGGTTATTCAATTTTAACAAAACTACTGACATGCCCTTGAGGTTGGATAACAGTTGCAGGTATTCTATGACTCTCACAAAATATAAAAAGTAATTTTAGTCTTTAGGACACTGACATCTTGAAGCAAAAACTTTTCTAGTTGTCAGATGATGTAAGCTTGAAGCAGACTGATGGACTGAGCACACTTGTAAAGGTTCTGCATTTCAACACAGATCGATGTGTTAGCAGAATATTATGAAGGAGACCTTTGCTGTTAAAATGTTCCCACGGGCTCCCATCGGTACTAATATTCATGCTGTAAGACAGTATTTAAAGTTATACACAGAGCTATAAAAATTAATGGCAGCTGTGGGATCCTTATGTGTTCTTACAAACTTTAGATCTTTTCTTTTAGTTTATATCTCATCATTATGACTGCTAGCAGTGAGTCAGATTGTGACTTCATTTTTCATGTGCAAAGCCTTAATGCAGCCATCAACATTATGGCTCTAATATATGGTGGGTTAAGAACAAATCAGTGTTGTAAGCAACTTATTGCAACATTTCTCTGATAAAGAAAACCCATGATCCATACGAAAATATTTAGTTAATTTTATTCATAGAAATTGTAGTGTTTACATTGCTGGCTAATTTCCTCCGCTAAGGCAAAAAAGAAAATCTCCAGGCACTCAAGGTGTTCACGCCGCAGGCAGTTTTAATAGAACAGAAAAGAGCAGCAACGTTTCGACCTGCTAAGAGGTCTTTGTCAAGCTTGACATAGACCTTCTTAGCAGGTTGAAACGTTGCTGCTTTTCTGTCACTATTACATTTTGTGAGACTTGAAATTGCTGTTAGGGAATGAGGGAGTGTGCTGTATCTTGTGTTACATATATATATTACTTTATATGTTGTTTCACACGTACATCTTGTGCCTGATAAATGTGCTTGTAAACCTTTTAATACATTGAGTCCTTGCTATCTACAGAAACAGATCCAGCATGCTTTCAATGTCTGAAATATCAGAAATATTACCTTGAATGTGTGTTTACAGGATATTTTCCAATTCTAATTCATACAAAAAGACTCCTTACTATGTCTGTCATTACTGTGAATACGAAAAATCCATATAAAGAACAAGTGGAGGGAGACGTCCTGTGTTGTATTAATATTCAGAATTGCTCCTGTAGTTTTAAATATTTGTAAAGAGGTTTTCAGTTTTTATGCCCCTGACCTCTATAGTCTGCAGATAACTAGCTATGACTACAATAACTGCACCAGGATTCTTCCCATGAATATTGTAGACCAGCCACAGCACTATTATTGAGGGCAGTGAGGGGTCATTGCTGCAGGGGATTCATTGTAAGCCAATTACAGTTGTTTAAAATGCTAGAATGATTCAAGTGCATTTCATTAAGGAAGTGGATAACAGGTCTGCAGGTTTGTATTGCTCAGCCTGGAATCACAGGATGAAAACTATTAGGGACACTTTTTTTTCATTTAACTCTAACATTTTTTTATCATTTCACTATTGCTATGAAGGGAACCTGGGTAGTAAGAAAAACGAGAGTAGAACCTGGGGTAGAGCCAAAGAATAGGTACACTAAATAACGGGGGGTAACCCCAAGTGGAAACCTGAAAAACAAGAGAAGCGTACCAATATGGGACTGGGATAGCTATAATGCACAACTATGAGTATAACTGCGCTCGCGCCTGGCTATCTGCACAGTCACAGACAGGGGTAAAGAAGCTATTTTAGCTGGTAGGTTGAGGAAGGGAGTAGTCTTAAGGGAGTACAGGTAAGACATAGGGATGAACATCACGTACATATAACAGATAAGTTCCGGGAAAGAGAAGGAACAGACTGATTTTGGAGAGACAGCTCAGGTGGGGGTTATCTGCTCCCGGAACTAGACATATATGGTCTTAACTGTCGTTTTAAGCATTAAGACTCATTTCCTGAGTCCAAGTTAGCCAATTTTAATATAGGCTATCTAATATGACACCTATAAACTTGAACCTTGGAATCAAGGTAAATTCTTTCACAATCCCCTCTTTTGATCCAAGGGTCACCCAAATGTCCAAGGTATTTCCAGGCCTGCTAGCCAAAGCCTGTGGGACTTTCATTATTTCTTCACCACGGTTCCCTTGGACTGAGAGACCACCAGAATCAGCTGAGGAGAGTTTCTTCATTTGTTCAGCGAGGTAACCACGCAAAAACCTTCCAAAGTTGGAGCTGGAAGGTAAGTTAAGGTACGACCAACAGTAGATTTGTTTTTACATAGAGAAGTTAGTAGACATGAAAAGAACTTGAAGGTTAGAAGAATGGCCAAAATAACAAACACAGCTAATAGCAAAAAGTACATTTTCTTAATTAGCAAAGTCAACCATGTTCCTAGCCCAAATGTTCAATCCCAATCCCCAAAGAAGCCAGTATCCTGTTTGATATCCTGTACTAAGTCATGTAAATCTTTTATGTTTATGGATCATATTGCCATGGTCAAATAGGTTAAAACAGCACATACATTCAATAGCTTCACAGCCTAAGTCATGTTTCATTAGTAAGTAGTTAATTACTGCTCTATTCTAAAAGACTGCCTTCTTACTTGCCTGGGTGGCCATAAGTAGCTCTTTTAGGACCTGGAAAGTGTCATTTAAACCCTTTGCAAGAGAACAGGCTACAGTATAAATTACTCGGTATTATACACTGCTAAGCCTGAGATTCCTAACATAGAGTATGCAAGGGCAGAGTATTCGGATTTAAATAAGAGAGTGATTTCAGGGTTACAATCTGAAGTTAGGGTGTTTTTGACATCTCTCCTGTCTCTCTGCGGTTTGTGTAGCTCGGTGGTTTCAGAGATCAGGTCAGATTTGGAAAACCTGGCCATGGTTAGGCGTGAGATTGCACAGGGACCTCCTGTAATGTTTCCTGGGACATAAGCATAAGTAACATTTCCACAGGAGAAAGTCCATCCTTTAGGGAGATAGACATGGTGGTGGTAACTCATAACTTGGCGAAAAAACCTAGGAAAAAACAGGGATTTAGTATTAGGGTATCTCGAACAATTACATGAAAAAGACCAACATAGTTCAGTGGTTGTCACATTAAATGTCTTCATGGGTAAGGTGGCTTGCCTACCAGTGGGTTGAAAGCATAAGAATGTAGTTGTAGAGTTTTATGAGGTCTATGGGTATGTAGGTACTTCCTCAAGAGTGAGATGGGGGTAGGGCCAGATATAAGACAAGATTGTATGGCGTTTTTAAGTAAGCCTTTGCTATCTGCATCCATATATTTCCCTGCCATGCATTATTACCTTCTGGTCTTAAGTCAGAGTAGCATATCTGAACAGAGCATACAATGGTAAAGGATATGAACAGCTTCATAGAAACATAGAAACATAGAAACATAGAATGTGACGGCAGATAAGAACCATTCGGCCCATCTAGTCTGCCCAATTTTCTAAATACTTTCATTAGTCCCTAGTCTTATCTTATAGTTAGAAAAAAGAAGGGAAGGCACCTAGATGCCAAGATCCCAACTTAGAGTGTGTCGAACTTTCTAGGGGGTAACCCTTGTATATATACAATTCAAGAAAAATAAGTGAAGTGATCCCGGGCTAAAACTAGCAACAGGAGCACTTGGAAGAAAGTTCTGCAGAGAATATGCTAATGCGGAGTAATGTCTATAAAATAGCTTTAATGGGGGTATCTACTCAAAGGTATGATCCCAAATAAAAGAAAAAAATTGCAAATGAAACTTGATATACCATAACCACTAAAGTGTCATTATATACATAAGGGGTGATGGACTCCATCTTGGATCTGAAAAGAGAGCTGAGAGGGTAAAAAGTCTATAACCATAATGGTTATAACGAGCAGCAATGACCACTTGGGATCCAATCTGGATGTGAGAGTATTATGAATCTTATCCTTATGGTCAAAAGGAGAAAAAGAGACTAGAATGCAGAATATGTCTGTATCTGTCTAAATAGCAGCTAGAATATCCAGTACTGAAACAGTATCAATAGAGTGAACTAGACCATAAGAGACAGAAATAAAGTGTCTCCTCTGTATGAAATCACATAGCTTGAACACTGCTAATGCATGCAAGAAGCCCGATTGCTATAGGAGGTCTATAATGCTGACTGATAGTACTACTGATATACAGCCGTTGCAGCTAATCCTGTAAAGGAAAAAATGATTCTACTCTCACAAACTGCTGCTAGTCATTAGTGGCTACTTCCAGCTAATGTAACGAATACTAGATGGTATACGTCCATGGCCCCCACCCTGTCATCACATCTAAGTGGTGAAAGGTTAAAACAAAGAAAGTTAGGACCTAACGCACGTTTCGGCGCTCACTAAGCGCCTTTGTCAAAGGTGAATTCGATATGGCTCCTAGCTGCATTTAAATATCCTACCTCATCGTCATGCAGCCAATCAGATCCAGGGGCGTGTTCGTCAACTCGCGCCAAAAAAATGCCGACGGCAGAAAGATATCAATCAACTTCTGTCACACCCTGTGGGTGTGAACGGGGGTGGGAGTCTCCAGCCAAATCAGGCTTAGCATTAAGCATGTTGGCATGGAGACAGAACCTCCCACATTATGCCGGTCATTTGTGCCCTTAATGTGCAGTAGAAGGGGAACACATATATCCACAAGGAGGAGGAAACCCCCACTGAATAAAACATTGTCCCTAATACATACATGTGTAAGATCTAGTCCAACTGTTTGTAATACAAACATTTAAGTAGACGATGTGAGGACTCCAAAAGGGTAGAAATATGGCCTTATGCCTATCCCACGCATGCTTAAACTCCTTTACTGTGTTAACCTCTACCACTTCAGCTGGAAGGCTATTCCATGCATCCACTACCCTCTCAGTAAAGTAATACTTCCTGATATTATTTTTAAACCTTTGTCCCTCTAATTTAAGACTATGTCCTCTTGTTGTGGTAGTTTTTCTTCTTTTAAATATAGTCTCCTCCTTTACTGTGTTGATTCCCTTTATATATTTAAATGTTTCTATCATATCCCCCCTGTCTCGTCTTTCCTCCAAGCTATACATGTTAAGATCCTTAACCTTTCCTGGTAAGTTTTATCCCGCAATCCATGAACCAGTTTAGTAGCCCTTCTCTGAACCCTCTCTAAGGTATCAATATCCTTCTGAAGATACGGTCTCCAGTACTGTGTACAATACTCCAAGTGAGGTCTCACCAGTGTTCTGTACAATGGCATGAGCACTTCCCTCTTTCTACTGCTAATACCTCTCCCTATACAACCAAGCATTCTGCTAGCATTTCCTGCTGCTCTATTACATTGTCTGCCTACCTTTAAGTCATCAGAAATAATCACCCCTAAATCCCTTTCCTCATATGTTGAGGTTAGAACTCTATCAAATATTCTGTACTCTGCCCTTGGGTTTTTACGTCCAAGATGCATTATCTTGCACTTATCCACATTAAATGTCAGTTGCCACAATTCTGACCATTTTTCTAGTTTACCTAAATCATTTGTCATTTGCCTTATCCCTCCTGGAACATCAACCCTGTTACATATCTTAGCATCATCAGCAAAAAGACATACCTTACCATCAAGACCTTCTGCAATATCACTAATAAAAATATTAAAGAGAATGGGTCCAAGTACAGATCCCTGAGGTACCCCACTGGTGACAAGTCCAAGCTTCGAATATATTCCATTAACTACAACCCTCTGTTGCCTGTCACTCAGCCACTGCCTTACCCATTCAACAATATTGGAATCCAAACTTAAAGATTGCAGTTTATTGATAAGCCTTCTATGTGCAACAGTGTCAAAAGCCTTACTGAAATCTAGGTAAGCAATGTCTACTGCACCACCCTGATCTATAATTTTAGTTACCCAATCAAAAAAATCAATAAGATTTGTTTGGCATGATCTCCCTGAAGTAAACCCATGTTGTCTCTGATCTTGAAATCCATGTGTTTTTAGATGTTCATCAATCCTATCCTTTAACATGGTTTCCATCACTTTCCCCACTACTGAAGTAAGGCTTACTGGCCTATAGTTGCCCGACTCCTCCCTATTACCTTTCTTGTAAATGGGCACAACATTCGCTAACTTCCAATCTTCTGGGACTACTCCTGTTAACAATGATTGGTTAAATAAATCTGTTAATGGTTTTGCTAGTACACCACTAAGCTCTTTTAATAGCTTTGGGTGTATTCCATCAGGTCCCATTGACTTATTTGTCTTACTTTTGACAGTTGAAATAGAACCTCTTCCTCTGTAAACTCACGTGTAATAAATGACTCATTTATCCTTTTTCTCAACTGAGGTCCCTTTCCTTCATTTTCTACTGTAAATACAGAACAAAAATATTCATTGAGGCAGTCAGCCTGACCTTTATCCTCTTCTACATACCTTCCTTCTTTTGTTTTTAATCTAACTAATCCTTGTTTTACTTTTCTTTTCTCATTTATGTATCTAAAAAATGTTTTATCCCCCTTTTTTTTACTGACTGTGCTATTTTCTCTTCTGTGTGTGATTTGGAAGCTCTTATAACTTGCTTAGCCTCTTTCTGCCTAATCTTATAGATCATTTTGTCTTCCTCACTCTGGGTTTTTTTATAATTCCTAAATGCTAACTTTTTGTTTTTAACTATTTTGGCCACATCTGCGGAGTACCACAGTGGTTTCTTGAATTTTTTGCTTTTACTGACAAGCCTAATGCAATTTTCTGTTGCCTTCAATAGTGCAACTTTTAAATAATCCCATTTCTCTTGGACTCCATTTAAATTGCTCCAGTCTGATAATGACTCCTTTACCCATATTCTAATTTTAGAAAAGTCTGTTTTTCTAAAGTCTAAAACTTTTGTTTTTGTGTGGTGTGACTCAGTCACTGTTCTTATATTAAACCACACTGACTGATGATCACTGGATCCTAAACTTTCACCTACAGTAATATCTGATACCAAATCTCCATTTGTTAACACTAAATCTAGTATGGCCTCTTTACGAGTCGGCTCCTCAACAACTTGCTTTAGAGACAACTCCAGTAGGGAGTTTAGAATATGTGTGCTCCTGGCACAAGTAGCTAATTTTGTTTTCCAATTTACATCAGGAAGATTAAAGTCACCCATGATGATAACTTCCCCCTTCATTGTCATTTTAGCTATTTCCTCAACTAGTAGATTATCTAACTCTTCAATTTGTCCTGGGGGCCTATAAATCACACCTACACGAGTTACTGTGTGATTACCAAATTCTAACGTAGCCCAAACGGACTCTATGTTTGCCTCACTAACTTTTATTAGGCTAGATTTTATGCTATCCTTCACATACAAGGCCACCCTCCCCCTTTCTTGCCTTCCCTATCTTTCCTATATAAAGAGTACCCTGGTATTGCTATGTCCCAGTCATTTTTCTCATTGTACCATGTCTCAGTAACAGCGACTAAATCTACACTATCAGTTGCCATTATTGCCACAAGTTCATGGATCTTATTCCCTAAACTGCGAGCATTTGTAGACATGACTCTAAGCTTATCATTTTTAACACACTTGCTACAGGCACCTTCTGTCCTTGTTTTGGGGGACAATTGGATTGATGTTTTATCACCCTTTTGCCCCCCCCCCCTCCTAGTTTAAATACATCCTAGCAAAACCTCTGAACTGCTCACTGAGAACATTTGTTCCCTTTTGAGAAAGATGCAAACCATCTTTTTTGTACAGCTTATCTCCATTCCAAACAGAGCTACCATGAGAAATAAAGCCAAATCCTTGCTCCCGACACCATTCACCAAGCCACAAATTAAAGTCCCTAATACGCATCCGCCTGTCATTCTGAGTGTTATGCACAGGCAGAACTTCAGAGAATGACAGTGTGGAAGCAACCTGCCGTATATCATTGGCTCATGCCGGTGGATCAGTCGGATTGACTTGTTTACAGTGACTGGCGTGCATCCACGTGGCTTTTCCTTCTACTTTCACTGAGGTAGTCAGGAGCACTTGGAATGGACCGTCAAGGCGTGGTTCAAGTCCCCTCCTCACATGCCTCTTTATCACTACCCAATCCACAGGCTGCAGTTTGTGAGTTGCAGAATCAGAGTCTGGATCTGGAATGGAATCAAAGACTTGCTTATGCACCCTGCCTAATCTTTGGTGTAGGGCCTGTACATAGGCAGTCATACTACCATGCTGCATCTGGAGGGTCTAGGGAAAGTAGAGGCCTGTCTTAGGGGCACATCCAAACAGATGTCTGGAATTGGGGGTGAGTCTCATAGAAAAGAGTGCTAGGGGAAGGCATTCAGTCTAGGGCTTCCCTGTCTCTTGCAATCTTGTTCTTTAAGGTGACATTTGCCCTTTCTACTTTCCCACTACTCTGGGGGTGATAAGGGGTGTGGAAGGCCTGGCTGATCCCTAATGCTTTCATAATTTCTTGCATTATTTCCCCAGTGAAATGGCTACCTCTGTCACTTTCTATCACTTCAGGTACCCCGTATCTACATACCAGTTCCTTCAGAAGGTTACTTGCTGTGACCTTTGTTGTAACTTTCAACACTGGGTAGACCTCAGGCGAACCTGAAAAGAGATCTATGCACACCAACACATATTCATACACTCCTACCTTAGGCAGTTGAATATAGTCTATCTGCAGTCTTTGAAACGGGTAAAGTGGCCTTGGTGTGTGCTTCCTTGGTGTTTTGACAGCCTGTCCTGGATGTTTACTATGCTGTTCATGTGCATCTTGGATAGATGTGTAGGTCCATGGGCCATCTGGGCCATCATGGGGTACAACACCCAAAGGCAGACACAGTCTTTTACCTTTTCTCCACATTCTGTCATCATCAGGTTCTGCATCTTGTTTCCTCCAGAGGTCATGTTCTTCCTTGCTTGCCTGTCTTTCTAAGCTCAGCAGTATATTGTAGTCAACAGCGTCATCTGTAAGGACAACATGCAGGAAGGTATTACCTGTAGAGGGATGTACTTGGATTGCTGCTTGCTTGGCAGCTTCATCTGCTTTGTGTTTTCCTCTTGTAATTCCATCTGTGATCTTCACGTGAGCTGTCACCTTGATGATGCCTACTTGAGTGGGTAGCAGCATAGCGTTCATAAGTGCACTCACAGCTTCAGAGTTCTTGATAGGTGAACCTGCTGAGGTGAGAAAATCACGGGCCTGCCATATAGAGTCAAAATCATGGGCTATACCGAAGGCATAGCGAGAGTCTGTGTAAATATTACCTGTCTTACCAGAGGCCAGTTTGCACGCTTCAGTGAGTGCCTTCAGCTCAGCCTCCTGTGAAGAGTAGTAAGGAGGGAGTGGTTCAGCTTTTATTACCTCATGTACAAAGACTACAGCATATCCAGTGTGGAAATTGCACTTCTTATTAGCATACCTGGAACCATCTACAAAAAACTCAAAATCTGCATTAGATAATGGAGAATCAATTACATACTTAAAACCTGCTGTCTCTTGTGCCATTAGTGTTGCACAATCATGGGGTACCTGGGCTTAAGCTAACTCATCTGGTGAAAGTGAATTTACAAAAAGATCAGAAGTACAAGTAACATTCCCTGCTTTTAAATCCAAGGGAATCAGTGTAGATGAATTTAACACTATACACCTTTTCAGTGTAATATTAGGTGGCATAAGCAAGGCACATTGCATTCTGAGATACCTTGCAGTATGTATGTGTTTTGGTTGAACTTGTGACAGTATGCTGTTGATGTCATGCGGTGTGTATATGGATACTGGGTTATCTAAGAAAATATCAGTGGCTTTGTCCAGGAGGGCAGTAACAGCCGCCACTGCCCTAACACATGAGGGTGCACCCCTGGCAACAGGGTCCAATCTGGTGGAGTAGTATGCTATTGGTCTTTGTTTACCACCATGGTTCTGCGTAAGGACAGCTGTAGCATAACCAGTTTGTTCAGTACAGAACAGTTTTCTATTGTCTGGATGGCCCAGTGCTGGAGCTGAGGTCACAAGCAACTTAAGAGTGTAAAAAGCATTTTCTGTTGCAGGGGTTCACCTTAAGGGTTTGTTTTCATGGGCAAGACAATCATACATGGGCTGCATGTAGACTGCTGCATTGCAAAGTCAAGGTCGGCAATAGGAAACCAGGCCCAGGAATGTACGTAGCTGGGCTAGGCTGTGGGGGGAGGAGGGTTGAATATTTTGTACTGCAGTTTTCCTACTTTCTGTGAGATGCTTTGTGGCATGGGAAATACAGTGTCCTAAGAAAATAACAATCGGAACACATGCCAGCAGTTTGGCTTTTGTAGCATTGTATCCTGCTTGTGCCAGTAATTTCAGCAAAGAAAGAGTTTGCACATTACAAGTTTCCATATCTTTGCAGCACAAAAGTAGGGCATCGATATATTGCAATAATATTATGTCATCTGCCCTTGCTGTACATAGTAGGTGAGTTTTGTCTGCCCTGGGGCAATATTGTCCAAGTGTACTGCTTGTGTATATGTGTAAATGCAAATAGGTACTGACTGTCGGGATGCAAGGGGACAGAGAAGAATGAATTTGCCAAGTCAACAACAGTAAATACCTTAGAGGAAGGTGGTATCTGTGACAACAAGGTGTGAGGGTTGGGAACATTAGAGGCAATGAGTTCAGTTACAGCATTAATTGCCCTCAAATCAGGTACCATACGGTAGACCACAGGTTTCCCTTTCTCTAGCTTTTTCTTAATGTGGTACAATGGTGTGTTACAAGGGGAGGTGGTCTGGACAATTACCCCGGCCTGCAGTAATTCTTGCACAGATTGGGAAATAGCATCTTCCTGTGCAGGGCTTCGGGAGTATTGTCTTTGACAGGGAGGGGTGGCTCCGGGCAAGAGATTCACTTTGACTGGGGGCACAGAGAGTCTGCCTATATCTGTCTTCCCTGTAGTCCATAGAGAATCAAAGACTGAGCACAAGTCAATGGCAGGTTCTGGCACATGGCTGGGCATAGTGAGAGTTGCCAGAACATTTGAGAGGGATATCAGTTGTTTGTCCTCTAAAGGCACAGACAATGTTACTTTTCCAGTGGGGCTATAGTGGATATTTGCATTAAGGGCAGACAGAATACCCCTCCCTAGTAGATTAGCAGGGGCATGAGGGCTGACAAGTAGTCTTGTTACGAGGGCAGTAGAGTCGTGTAACTGCAATCTCAGTTTGTGGGTAAGGGGAATGTCACCTGGGATCCCATCTACCCCTACACATGATAATATATCTTCAGACTTCTCATACGGGAATACATATTTTTCCTGCAACATAGATCTCGCTGCCCAGTGTCCAGCAGAAAAGGGACTATTTGGTCCCTGGGCAGTGTAACATTGATAATGGGTGAGGGTCCAGCTGTGTCAGGGATATTTAAAGCATGTAGGGACATTGGGTTGCCAATTTCCTATTGGGGAGGGGGAGGTGGTGAAAGTGGTTGGTTGTTATGGGAGTTATCATTTGAATCCTGAGGGTTTCTATTTTTAGGAGGGCACCTACAGTTGCGTTTAATGTGTCCTCTCCTGCCACAATTCCAGCAGGTTACCTGCCTTCTGTCTCCACCAGCTCTAGGGCCAGATAGTGCCATTAGAGATGTGCTCCTCTTTCTAGTAGTTAGATTGACATCCACTCCCATAGCCACCTTTACCAGATCACCATAGGTTAAACTTCTCCACTCAGGTTTAGCATTTTGGAGACCAGTACTTATGGGTATGTGGAGACCATCCATGAAGCAATTAATAAGCAGTCTGGTGGAAGTGGCTTTAATATCTGTGTAACCCAATGCCTCCCAAGCCATCTGTAGTCTGGTGAAGAATGTTTCAACAGATTCATCTTTCCCTTTTACTATATCTCCTTATTTATGGGCTAGTCCCTCTTTACTTTTGCCCATAGCATGCTCCAGATGAAGACTTGGTTCTAAACCATTCATCTGTTTGCATTTTGCTCCTTCTGAGGTTACATAGTTACATAGCTGAAAAGAGACTTAAGTCCAGTCTTCCTCACATATGGTTTTGCTGTTGATCCAAAAGGTTATCTTCATGGGCATTGGTATATTTAGCAATTATTCTAACCCAAATGGGGCCAGCTTTTAGGGTGACAATCTGTTTTAAATTCATCCAAGTACACTGGTAAGTAGCTTGAATGATGGATAGAGACTGGAATAGAGCTAAGGGGGGCAGTTGTTCACTGGGTATTATTGCCAGTTGTTCACTGGGTGCCCAGGGCTGATATTCTTCCCAGTATTGGATACCTGAGCTCGGCTGTCTCTCCTCATGGTATAGTCTCTCAACTTTGGGTATCATGGGAGTAGTAAATTGTGTAGCTAATGGCCCCACTGGGTTGTATAGGGTGGCAACAAAGGGTTCTCTTAAGTCTGGTGGACTAAGCTTTTCCTCTAATGAACCCATAGGTCTTTCTGGGGTGGCTGGGGAACCATATGTCCCACTGTGTAATATTACTGGAAAGAGAGGTTCTGATTTCTGTAAAAGGGCCAATATGTGAGCTGGGGGTTTAGGGAAACCACAACTTATACACTTTTCCGCCCCCCAAGAATTTGTCCATTTGCACAGTGGACAGATCCAATATTCTTTCTGACTAGTGTTAGTAGAACCAAGAGATGACTGATTTTGGGAAATCACCTCGTCTTTAGGGACCAAAGGAGTCCTTGCCTTACCCGGGTAAGGGGGTAGGTTTTCAAGATCTTTCTCAGGATCTTGCCTACTCTGGGACCCTAAAGGTCCAAAACATTGATAATATGGTATACCTTTTCTGGTGGTTTCTCTACAACCACATTTAGTTAATTCAACTGCAGTATCGTGCCATTTTTGGGTGACTTCTACTAAGTCATTATCTTCTAACCATCCTCTGTAATTTGCCATAAATTCCCTCCATATATGTAGGTCCAGAGTGCCCTCTAAGGGCATGCCAGCTTTCTTAAGTAACTTCTTAATCTTCTTAATAGCTCCTTGTTCTTTGTGATGCTTGACTATAGTCAAAGCTGTAAATTCCTCCTGAGTGCTCTGAGAGATACCCATCTTAAAACTTGTAAGGGTTAATTACTTCCTTACACAAGACAAACTATACAAAAAAGTATATAGGACACTTAGGACCACTGCAATGGAATTTTCACAGTCTTGTCTTTGTTATTCTAAACACAGATCAGGAGATTTGCCTTGGAGGATTCTAACTCGAATTATAAAACAAATGACAAGACAACAAGACAAACAATAAAAATAACTTAAAACCCACAGATATATTCCACTATCTCAAGATTCCTTTAACAAGACATAACAACATCCACCTGAATATAATATAACCCTTAAAACAGTTCTTTGGATCTGACTTTAAGTCGTTCCTTACCCAGACAGACCAGTAGGACGTGGAGCTGAGAGCGAAATTGATATAGGTAGAAAAAAAAGTTTTCCTTACCCTTGCTGCAGCTGATTTTGCGGTCAGAGGGACGTCCATCTGTAAGCTAGTGTCCGAGTCTTTCGACCGTCAGATCCCAGGATTATGGCACCAATTGATATAGATCCAATTTGATCTTTGTTAAATTCAGGGGAACCCAAATTGTTTCAAGTGCACTTGGAGAAGTGTGAATAACACACCAGATGTGTGCTGGTTATCAAAATAAGCCTCTGACCTTTATTTTGTATGTTGTGTTTTTATATATTAAAAAGTAGGTGCTTGCGTGCAAATACTCATAGAACAGTAGTAGGAAGGGAGTGAAAGGGTTAAGGGAGTACAGATAAGACATAGGGATGAACGTTATGTACATATAACAGATAAGTTCCGGGAAAGAGAAGGAACAGACTGATTTAGGAGAGACAGCTCAGGTGGGGGCTATCTGCTCCCGGAACTAGACATATATGGTCTTAAGTGTCGTTTTAAGCATTAAGCATTTCCTGAGTCCAAATTAGCCAATTTTAATATAGGCTATCTAATATGACACCTACAAGCTTGAACCTTCGAATCAAAGTAAATTCTTCCACATGCTCTCAGATGTTTCCAGTGACCAGAGCTCAGTTGAATTGTGGATTATAAAGTCAAAAACCAATCAGTCAGGGGCTGGTTGTGCAGGTAGGATTGATTCTACTTCTGGCATTTGGTGCCTGGTTTCTTTGGTTAATTTGTACCGTAGGGTTCGCCCATCGGGGTAGGGTTCCTTCTTTATCCATGAGGATGGTTCAGTACTCACGTGCTCACAATTCTCGAGTTTCTTTAAATCAGCATTGCGCTCCCTGGGGGGTGGAGGATAGTGGCTACTCCCCCCATTCTTTTCACATAGGCACGGCTACCCAGGCTAGCAGGTTAGTTCTTTTTGATGACGCTATTTTGTTTTTTGTCACGTGTAACGGACCGTTTTGCCCAAAAGGGGTTAAAAACCGTTTAGGCGATATTCCCCCTTTTCAGCTGCACAGATAGCTACTGCAAGCACCAATCTCCCGAACTGCATACATACGAATAGCTGCTAGCAGACGAACAGGAAAAGCCTCCAAGTGGCTTACACTCCTGGCAATCAGTCTCTAACAGCATACAGTAAATCCTCCCCCAATAATGAGTCGACACTTCACTTTGAGGGTTAAGCAGGAACTCTCTGTAATGGCCACACACTGGCTTTTATGCAAGTCCCCATGCAAGGGGACATCCCACAGGGTGGGACACAGTACAACCAATTGTTTACAGGAGAACCATAAAACACACCCACATTTACATCACAATCCCTCCTCTCTGTCCAGGAGATAATTGTGAAGTAATCCAATTATCTCCCAGGACAGAGGCAAGACTCCATTAACCACATGGTAGTAACAATACAATAAAAGACATAAAATGACATACAGTTACATTTATTCCATAAAACATAGACATTCTACATATCCCCAGATAGCTTAGATCTGAGTGCACATTACTACCGAATGGCGCTCAGATCACATAGATACAGTTCAATCGCCATGGAGCCAAAGTCTTTCATACAGTCTTTCAGTATACGGCTGTGCTCCATGGCATAGCTATCTGGGGTAGCATGGCTTTACCAGTCCGCAGAAAGGCACGAATAAACCTTTCTGCCGGTAAAATAAAAGTTTAAAATGCAGGACCATAGTCTAAAGGGAGCAGGCGAGCAACCAGGCTTCTCCAGTGTACAGTGGCGAGGTTGGTTTCACCACACCACGGTTGTTTTAAATTAAGTAAATTTAGATTGATTCTATCTAAGTCTTTTATTTTCATTACATTTTTAGTTTGAATTATTTCTTTACTATTTATTTCAGAAGGATTTTCTTTGTTAATCGATTTGAGTTGAGCTAATTTGATATGTCATTGTTGATATGACTGACTGGGGCCCTGGAACCGCTCTCTCCTGGAACCGAATGGGGAACTCGCTCTAGCAACCCCCAGGCACTGGACGCCACTCAGTCCTGGGAGCTCTAGTCCTTACAAGGACTTTCCTCGTTGAATCCTCTATGTTCAAACAAACTGGAACAGTGATTAGCCCTTTCCCCTCCCAGTAACCAGACAGCACATAGGTCTGGGAGTACAAGCTGGAATACGTTTAAAGGCAGTTACAACTGGCCTTAAATGCAGGTCCCCATGCTAGGGGCTCTCCCTCCCTGGACCTGAGAGTAGACTACAGTAAACACATACATATGATTACATTGGCTCTCAGGTACAGGACACTCCCATACAAAACAGATAATCCCTCTTCTGTGCCTGGGAGATAATTGGATCAGGAACTGTACTAATCTAATCCAATTATCTCCAAGCACAGAAAAAAACATACCTTTTCCCAAACACCCCAAAAGTAACCTAAAAATACATAAAAACGCCCAAACATTATATCTCCTGATAGCCCTGATCTGGGTGACCAACATATCCAAAAATCACCCAGATCAGTTCAGCAATTTCTTGGAAGTCATTTGTTTGACCGACTGCTTGCATGGTCCCATGCCCAAAACTGTTCCAGAGAATCAGGGCTTGCAGTCGATCTAGTTCGGTAGTTTAAAAATGAACAAACTACCAAACATAGGCAATAGTCTTACCCTGGAGCTTGTTCCCCTTGTTCGTGGGAACATTTCAACCGAACAGTGTCTTTCTAAGTGTTGTTGAACTGAACGCAAGCGATCATGGAAGTCCAGCGGTGTTCGGGAGTTTCAGTATCTAAAAATAGTTCCATGAACTCAATGACCAAACACTGCTGCCTGCGTTCATGTGAACAAGATGGCTGCCACCTCGTGGTCATCCATAGGAATTGAGGCCTCCCAGACGAACACTTAGAACATTGCGGTGGAAATTGCTACAAAGTATCAATTAGGCTTAACAAGCTCCAGGGTGGTCTCCGGTCCGTGCGGCTGTTCAGTTCCCGAACCATATAGTCCAAATACACGAGACTTTTATATCACATTTTACAAGGTCCATAGTCTGTGGGCAGGAGGCTAGCAAGCAGGCTCCTCCAGGAACTTGTGGCAAATTCTCTTGAAAAGAGGAGTTTGTCACTCTTTAGGAAAGCTTTTGGCCTCCCAGAGTAACTTCTACCTTACATACCTGTCTCTTGCTCTCTCATAAATGGCAGCACTCTACTCTCTACTCCAGCTCTGCTTCAAATCCCACATTATTTGATTGCTATTTCCTGTCCTATTGTGTTTTATACTCCACCTCCTATAGACTGTAAGTTCGTTTGAGCAGAGTCCTCTTCAACCTATCGTTCCGTTTTCTAGTAATTGTCCTATTTATAATTAAATCTCCCCTCTTATAATATTGTAAAGTGCTACAGAATCTGTTGGCACTATATAAATGGCAATAATATTAATAATAATAATAATGGCCAGCATTAGATTGTTCAGCAATTTGAGCTACAGTAGCTCTAAAGAGTAATCGGATTAGATAGGCTAGCCTTTGCTCCCCCCTTATATCAATGAGACTTGGGCATCCATGAACCTGACACCAGTTTACCTGTTGTCCTTCCTTGCACCACTTTTGGTAGGTACTAACAACTGCATACAGGGCCGGACTGGGAAAAAAATTAGGCCCGGGCATTTTTCAATTAGAGCGGCCCCCCAAGAAGGGGCCGCGGCCAGAGAGGGTGTTTTTTGTCATCACTAATGACAAGTACGCCCCTTCTGAAAGTGAGCATGTTGGTTCAATGCGCAGAGCGTGTGTGAGGTGTGCAGTGTGTTTGTGTAAGAGGGGTGCTGTGTGTGAGGGTGTTTTTATCTGCCGTCACATTCTAGGTTTCTAATTTTCTTTGTCTGTTAACTCACTGAGGGTTATTTTATATATATATATATATATATATATATATGTGCTGTATATGTGTGGGAGTGAGGGTGCTGTCTGTCTGAGGGTGTTGTGTGTGTCTGGGGGTGCTGTGTGTGTCTGTGTGTGTCGGAGGGTGCTGCGTGTGTCTGGGGGTGCTGTGCGTGTCTGAGGGTGCTGTGCGTTTCTGAGGGTGCTGTGCGTGTCTGAGGGTGCTGTGCGTGTCTGGGGGTGCTGTGCGTGTCTGAGGGTGCTGTGCGTGTCTGAGGGTGCTGTGTGTGTTTGGGTGCTCTGTGTGTCTGACGGTGCTGTGTGTCTCTGAGGGTGCTGTGCGTGTCTGAGGGTGCTGTGCGTGTCTGAGGGTGCTGTGTGTGTTTGGGTGCTCTGTGTGTGTTTGGGTGCTCTGTGTGTGAGGGGGCTGTTAGGGAATTTATTTTAATTTATTTATTTATTAATAATTAAAAAAGAAAAGTTATGTCCCCCCCCCTCCCTTCTTACCTTTATCCTGGGAAGGGGGGGGGGAGGAGATCCACTCTGCCTGGGAGGGGGGAAGCCGTGTTGCCGTGGAGGGGGGCTGTGCTGCCTTCCCTGGTGGTCCAGTGGTGAGAGTGAACTCTAACCTGCAGGCTAGAGTTCACTCTCGCGAGATCTGAGCATTGCCGTGGTAACCGCGGCAATGCTCAGAATCCTGCGAGAGGACCCGGCGGAGCTGCTGGTTAGAGCTCTGCCGGGTCCTCTCTCCTCACTCCGTCCCTCCCCAGCCTGTGGCCGCTCTCCATGCCTCTGGGCCGGTGAGGGAGATATTTGATCTCCCCACCGGCCCATGGAGGCACTATGCAGGGCCGGCGCTCGGATAGCGCTGGCCCTGCAGGGGCCGGCCGGGGAGATCCCCTGCCGGCCTCGGCCCCACGGCCATTGCGGCCCACCGGGCATTTGCCCGGTATGCTCGATGGCCAGTCCGGGCCTGACTGCATACCAGAAACACCCCAGAAGACTTGCTGTTTTGGAAATGCTCTGATCATCTAGCCACCACTATTTGGCCGGTGTTAAAGTCACTAAAATCGTCTTGCTTGCCCATTTATCTTGCTTTCAACACATGAAATGACCTGACTGACTATTTGCTTATTGCCTAATATATCCCCACCCCTTAACAAGTGCCTTTGTAATAAACAATGTTATTCACTTCACCTGTTAGTTGTTTTAATGTTGTGGTTGATCATTGTATGTACGACATTGATTTACGTACAAGTTTGCTTAAAGAACTTCAAGTAATGTGTTAAAAATTGCTTTTATTTATTTTATTTATTCTTAAGCATAAGGTAGACGTACAGGTTAGAACTATCAAATAATAGAACCAAGGACATTACAAACAAAGACCAGTCCATGGTAATAACAACAATGAAATAGTTATAATTACACAGCCAGAAGTTGGTTTAAAAAAGGAAGGAAAGGATCCTCAGCAGAGAACCAAGGATTGGGAAAAGTAAAAGAAAGAAAGAGATGGATAAAATAAAATAAAAAGAGAGAAATTAAAGGAAAAATTAGGGAGAGAGGGAAATTTAGTGCATATCTTGAAGTAGGTGAAGACACACATCCTCCACAATTTCCCCCGATGAACATGTCAGCGCAATGGTGGTGATAGGATATGGCTGAAGACATGCGGAGCAAAGGTTGGTTTAGATCTGTGAGAAAAAATGTTTATTATTCTCTCAATGATTTAATCAGGTGAGAAAAAAAAAAAGATTTTCCCCCAATATAAATGAAAAGAGGAACCAAATTAGTGATTTGGTTTTGCAGATAGTAAATATGATGGATTTTAACTGAACTGAACAAACCAAATTGTCTCAAATTACATCCTAGATGTCAGTTGCTCTTTTTCATATATTTCTTTTTACGATAATTGTTTGTGTTTCTCGACAATCAAATCACTTAAAGACTGCAATTTAATGAATTCAACAGAAGATTGTATGCTGGGCACATGTATCAATCTCTATGTCCTGGCTGTTTTGAAATTGATACCGGAGAAACTGACGGAAGCAAAGCACAGAGGGATGGACACAGGTTTCTTCAGGAAGGAAGAGATTCTTTATTGGATCACCGATCGGGACTCAGAGGGACTAATGTCACCAAAAATACAGCAAGTTCTGAGCCCTGAACAATAGTGCAGGCTCCCTATATAGGCACATAACTCCTCCCATATTAAGCTCCACCCGCACATTCTCTTGACCAATCATTACAAATAAGAATTAACTTCCTGCTTGACCGCATGGCTTGTCCAGCACAATGGAGGAGGGGAATACTACATCCTGTATTCTTGCACATGCTCCGTACACTACTGATCGTATCTTGCCTCGTGCAACCAACTGATCGATACGTCAGCATATGCACGTACACATGCCACGTGGTAATCTCGGCCTACTAAATTTATTTTTACCGAGATTCCACCACATTCCCCCCTTTGATGCCTCTTGATATTTTACAATTACTTGAGGCATCACTTAACCTTGGTTTGCATACACCACAAGTTACCTTTGAACCAGACCAGACTTATCCTATGATGTGAATCTTCAACACTCGTCTTCCTGCATTGGTTCTCCCTGATCTAGAGCCTTATATTTATAAATTGCCATTATCTGTGCAGCAGCCTTCCTCTCTGCTATATTTTCTATCAGGCTTTGCACAGACCTAACTACTAAGGGTATAAGACACGGCAGGAGTAGACACAACATTAAAATCAGTAGGACTCCACCTACCACTGCCTTAAGCCCTCCAAACCACTCATACCAGCTACCAAACCAACTACTTGGATTGTACCCTTTCCATACCTGAGTAGGCACATGCGCTAGTTTAACCATATGGCTAGTAAGCTCAGCTATTGCTTGCCCTTCGTCATCTATTTGAAGACAGCAATTGCTCAGGTTAAACTTCCCACATACACCTCCCTCTACTGCCAAAAGATAATCCAAGGCTAATCTATTTTGGTAAACTGCTGTCCTCATCCTGGTATTATGCTTCGCTAGAAGATTGAGCGCTTGTGATGTCTCGTTAGTAATGATCTCAACCACCGCCTGTAACCTTATAATGCGGTTGAGCATATAAATAGGGGTTCTATAACCAAAGGTACCATCCTCTGCCCACGTGGCTGGCCCATAATAATCTATAATACGCTGGGGAGGCCATTCATTATCTTCCCAGGCACCTATCTCTATGGGTCCCCTTTTCTTCCTATGATTCACATCATACACTTTAACACCTAAAGTCTCACCTGTTTCAATAGGCAACAAGAAGAAGGATGGTTTCAACATACCCAACACACATGCCCCTTCCCAGTCCTGTGGTAACTCCGAATAGGCCTTCTTACCACAGATCCAGTACAAATTCGCTGGGGCTCTCCAGTTAGATGTGATGGATAGATCAAACCATACGTCCTTTAAATTGGCATATCTTGCAAACGGGTTAGATGGTTCTGAGACATTTGAAGCCGACCACCAAGTTGTATTCTTTGTATCATCATCATAAGCTTTTTGCCCTAGACAAGTTAATTCTCCTACAGAAGTATTATACATCATTCCTTTCCTCGCTATGCAAACATAACCTATGATGGAGGTCTTCAATCTCCACTCAGATTTACCTCTAACACTCATATGATAGTCGGCTTGTGTAGATATTAATTGGTCAACTGCCTCAGAACCGGACATTACCTCCTTTGCTTCCCAAGGCCATTGGTCTCCCATGTTAGTACCTCCACACACATAGCAGTTGGTAACATTAAGACTACCGGCAATACTCTCGGCTAAATCAATGAACAAGTTTTTAGCATTATGGGGGATCTTATTATCTATGCTCATCTCTTCATAAAAGGAATGGTATACTTGATGAGTTTGGGAGGTTACCGTATCAGTCTCTATCCCTATAAACAATATTGTCCCAGGGTCTAAACCCGTCCCATATATTTGAAACCCAAATAAATTACCATATTTATCTAAGAACTTGTCAGGGTTATTTATAAGTATATGGATTGGATTGCATTCCATAGACTTACAATATGGATTAGTAGGCAACTTAGTCACAATCATGTCCTTGTCTGCTGTCTGTCCCCAAGTCGCCCACCCCACACAAGACCAATATGGGCAGAAGTTATAATCTCTATTTGGGCATCTTGGACTTACATATTTATTTTTACTACTGGGACAAATATATTTATCGTTAGACCCATACGTCCTCTCCCATCTAAGATCCCCACATACATTCCACGGCTTTCTACCACTTGATATTGCTTTACACGCATCAAATAGCAGAGCACCTGAAGAATATACGGATTCTAATACCGTCTTATTAATTAGGGTCCCCTGAGGATCTCCATTTCTGAGAGTCAACCAAATTGTACGGGGTTGATACTCAGGACTGAAGCACTTAGGTTCTCCTACTCCTAAATGACACACACTATATTCTATATTTAAGTATCTACATCTTGATACATCTCCTTTACACTCATATTGCGAATGCCAAATTAGGGTCTGGGATATATGGTTACCTGTTCTTGTAGTCTTAATGCATACCTCACAGCTAGGAGTGTTGGTACCTCTACCTTCCTGAATATAAAAATACACATAAATAAACATTATTAAAAATACATCTTTCGTCATCATCCTCAGTCTTCGTCCGTGCGAAGGCACCTCAGCTTCCAGGATGTAAGGGCTGCAGGGAATGGAGTTCTGCTCGTCTTCACAGGGGTCCCCTCAAGACTTTCCCTGACTTATACACTCGTTGGTGAGTGGACAGGCTTTATTATGGCCTTCTCACTCACTTACCAAGTCTCTGAAACAATAAAATTTGTAATCTACAAGGTTCCTCGTCACTCCGACTGAGTCGTGCGTTTTAACCGGATCTTGCAGGGATTCTCTGGATTTGCTGTAACTTGCCAGGAATCGGCTGCTGCTGGTTTAACCCTGGAGTGATGTATCCACGGAGCCACTTCGGCTACTTTTATCGCTGTAGGGGTAGACAGAAGAACAACATAAGGACCTCTCCACTTGGGCCCTAACGGCACATTATTCCACTCTTTAATCCACACTTGGTCGCCTGGGTGGTAACTATGAATTGGGGGATAAATATTCACAGGTAATCTATCTTGTACCCATTTCTGTACCTCCTCCATAGTCTTACCCAACTCTACAACCTGCTGCCGGGTAATTCCTTCTCCCAACTGACTCAAATCCCCCCTTAAGTTACCAAGCACGGGAGGTGGTCGCCCGTACATGATTTCAAAAGGAGAGAGGCCCATCCTTCTGGTAGGTGTACTACGGATTCGCAATAGAGCTATGGGCAAGAGAACGTTCCACTTAAGTTGGGTTTCTTGACACATTTTAGCCAACTGATTCTTAATAGTTCTATTCATTCTCTCTACCTTACCAGAACTCTGGGGTCTATATGCCGTATGAAGCCTCCACTTTATACAAAGCATATGAGTCAATTGTTGTAGGCACTGATGAACAAAAGCTGGACCATTGTCCGATCCTATAGAGCAGGGTAGTCCATATCGGGGTATTATTTCTCGTAGCAGGAATCTCACGACTTCTCCTGCTTTCTCTGTACGAGTAGGACATGCTTCTACCCAGCCTGAATGGGTGCACACCACTACCAGCAGGTAGCGATGTCCACCCGATTTAGGCATCACTGTATAGTCAATTTGTAAATCGGACATGGGAAGTCCCCCCATAAACTGGACTCCTGGTGGCTTTACTGGTCCTTGTCTTGCATTATTTTTAGCACACGTTACACATCTACGTGCAATGGCCTGAGTCAAGTTGGACAATCTTGGTATGTAGAAATGTTTTCTGAGAGATTCTTCTGTACTGTCTCTCCCAGAATGTGTCCCGTTATGATAGTTTTGGACAATTTCTACCGCTAGTGATGCTGGAATAACTATTCTTTCATCTTCTAACTGATACCATTTGTTCTCCAAATACTTTCCAGGTTCAGTCCTTAACCACTCCTCTTCTTGAGCTGTATAAATTGGAGTCCATTGAGACAGTGGAGTTGGTATAAGAGCAGCTATATACCCCACATATTCCTGTCTTCCTGATTCAGCAGCACGCTTAGCTGCACTATCTGCCATCCGATTCCCTTTGGTTACATCACCATCTCCTCTCAGATGCGCCCGACAATGTATAATACCGACTTCTTTCGGCTCCCACACTGCTTCCAATAGTTGTAGGATCTCAGCTGCGTATTTGATTTCTTTGCCTTCTGAATTCAATAGTCCTCTTTCTTTATACAAAGCTCCGTGGGCATGAGTGGTTAAAAACGCATACTTGGAGTCCGTGTAGATGTTCACTCTTAAACCTTCAGCCAATTGTAACGCTCGTGTCAGTGCTATCAATTCTGCCTTTTGTGCTGATGTTCCTTTTGCCAGTGGCCGAGCTTCTATCACCTTGTCTATCGTTGTTACTGCATATCCTGCATAGCGGATCCCTTCTTTTACATAACTACTGCCGTCGGTGTAATATTGAACATCAGGGTTCTGGATGGGAAAATCACGAAGATCTGGTCTACTTGAAAATACTTCATCCATTACTTCCAAACAATCATGTTGACTTTCAGTAGGTTGTGGCAAAAGGGTAGCTGGATTTAAGGTATTTACAGTCTCTAAATGCACTCTTGGGTTTTCACACAACATTGCTTGATACTTGGTCATACGGCTGTTACTAAACCAATGATTTCCTTTGTAATCCAACAACGTCTGTACTGCATGTGGAACTCGTACATAAAGTTCTTGACCCAGAGTGAGTTTATCGGCTTCAGCTACTAGCAGGGCGGCTGCAGCTACAGCTCTTAGACAAGGTGGAAGTCCGCTGGCCACTGCATCCAGTTGCTTAGACATGTAGGCAACAGGTCTTTGCCATGATCCCAAGTACTGTGTCAATACTCCCACAGCCATTCTTCTTTGCTCATGTACATACAGGTAGAATGGCCGTGTGTGGTCAGGTAGACCTAATGCTGGGGCACTCATCAAAGCCCTCTTCACATCTTCGAATGCCGTTTGCTGTTCTTGAGTCCATAAGAAGGGGTCGTGCTCTGTACCTTTGATAGCTGCATACAGAGGTTTTGCCAGTATCGCGTAGCTGGGAATCCATATCCTACAGAAGCCTGCTGCCCCCAAGAATTCTCGCACTTGTCTTCTATTCCTGGGTATCGGTATTTGGCACACAGCTTCTTTTCTCTCTGGCCCCATAATTCTTTGACCTTCAGAGATATGGAATCCCAGATATTTGACAGTTGGCAAACACAACTGAGCCTTCCTTCTAGACACCTTGTATCCTGCCTTCCAGAGAATGTGTAGTAGATCGTGCGTTGCTTGCTGACATACTTCCTTTGTAACTGCTGCTATCAACAAGTCATCTACATATTGTAATAATACACACTCTCCTGGGATAGACTCGAAATCTAGTAGATCTTGACTTAGAGCTGAACCAAATAGGGTAGGTGAATTTTTAAACCCCTGGGGCAATCTTGTCCAGGTCATTTGGCGTTTCGAGCCCGTTACAGCATTTTCCCATTGGAAAGCGAAGATACATTGGCTTTCTGCGGCAATTCGGAGGCAAAAGAAGGCATCTTTGAGATCTAAGACTGTAAAGTAAGTAGCCCCGCCCGGAATTAAAGCAAGCAGGTTATATGGATTGGGCACGACTGGATGTATACTAACAACCGCATCATTGACTGCTCTCAAGTCCTGCACAGGTCGATACTCATCTGTACCGGGCTTTTGAACAGGCAGCAATGGGGTGTTCCAGGGGGAAGTACAGAATTTTAGGATACCATACCGTATGAACTTATCCAGATAAGATTGGATGTTCTTCTTAGCCTTCTGCGGAATATGATATTGTCTCAGGCTTACTGGATAAACCCCAAGTTTTAGTTCGATTTTAATAGGTGGAATATTGCGGGCCAGTCCTGGTGGGTTGTTCTCTGCCCAAACTCCTGGTATGTTAAATAAGGATTCATCACTCCTCGGGTTTTGGCTAGTCAACACTGTATAAAGTCGCCACTCTTCTTCCTTTGGTACGGACAATGTCATAATACCTGAGGGTCCATTAAACTTTAAGGATGTTGTTCCATTTGGTAGGAACGTAATCTGCGCTTGTAATTTGGATAGCATATCACGTCCCAGCAATTGGACTGGACACTCAGGCATATAAAGGAATTGATGTTTTACTACGTGGCCTCCCAATGTACAGAGTCGACTTTTAAGAACCGGTTTTTCAGCACTTCTTCCAGTTGCTCCTATTACAGTAATAGTTCTTCCAGATGGAGGAGCAACTTGATTAGTCACCACCGAATGTTCAGCACCAGTGTCGATCATGAACGCACTCCTTTTTCCCCCTATTGATACATCGACCATAGGCTCCGCTCGACCAAGGGGGATGGAGCCCGGTCGGTATCAATAGTCCTCCATGACCGTGTCAGCCAATCCCACAAAGTCCCTACCTTCTCTATCGCGGGACCTTTGCGCTGCTGGATAGTACCTATCTTCCCTTACACTTCCTCTGTTCCCATTACTCCCTCTATTACCATTACTCCCTCCGGGGCCTCCTCTACCTCTCGCTCTGCCTCTAAAGTTTCCGTAACCTGCCCTGGGTAAGTCTCTCTCATACTGCTCTCTTTGCGGACACTCGTTCCTCCAATGCCCTTCTTCCTTACAGTACGCGCACTGATTCCTACTCAAAGGCTCCCTATTCCATCTACCATCGCCTCTATCTGGGCCCCGTCTATCTACGCCTGCGATCGCTACCGCTAGCATATCTGCCTTTCTACGCATCTTGCGCTCTTCCTCTTTCTTACTTTCTGTTTCCCTATTCATATATACTTTGTTCGCTACCTCCATTAGTTGGGTGATAGACATACCTGCAAACCCTTCTAATTTCTGTAGCTTGCGCTTAATATCTCCGTAAGCTTGGCTGACAAAGGCGGAGTTTACCATTCGGGAATTATCAGCGTCTTCCGGATTAAAGGGGGTATACAAGCGGTATGCCTCCAATAATCGGTCATAAAAGACACTGGGCGCTTCATCACTTTTCTGAATCACCTCAACTGTCTTCGACATGTTAATAGCTTTCTTCCCTCCGGCTTTCATGCCAGCAATTATAGCATCTCTATAGGCTTTAAGTTGAGCCATATCTGCGCCATTTACATTCCAGTCAGGATCGGTGTTAGGGTAATGTGTTGCGGCCCATGCTGCCGGATTGGCTTGATTTAAAGCACGGGCTCTCTCCTCTAGCGCCTTAATGGCCGCTTGGTTAATCCTTGTCCTTTCCTCATTATTGAACAATGTCATTAATAACTGCTGGCAATCAGCCCATGTCGGGTTATGTGTCTGAACTATCGAGGTGAACAGATCGGTCATAGCTTGTGGTTTCTCAGTGTACGAGGAATTGTGGGTCTTCCAATTCAAGAGATCGGTAGTCGTGAACGGGACATATACGAAGACTGGGTCAGCATGTGCCATTTGACCTGCGGCATCGATATAGGCTGACCCAGGATTCAGACGAAGAGGCATCTGATAATGTTTTAATTGTTGGGTACCGGTCAGTTGTCGGGTTAGTATGGGGCTACGTGGAGGGGCGTCAGTTAAAGGTTCCGGTCGAGAGGTAATAGGGCATGAGGATGTGGGAACTTGATTTTGGGAAAAGTTAGTGAATAGTATACTCCGAGCCGAGCTAGAAGAAGCTTGACCGGAAGTTTGAAGTGGCGCCAAATCAGGATATTCAGATCTAATGGGGGTTGGTCCTGGTTCCGGAAGGGGAGTTTTAATACGAGGGGGGGTGGATTCTGTACTGGAGGAGGAAGCGGAAGTGGATGGGGGCAATAGGGGAAGGGGTGCAGAACTTCCTGCATTCGCGTCACTTCCTCTTAAAAGAAAGTAAGGGGGCGGCAAAGGGATCTCGGACTCAGGGGGCGTGTCCAAAATGGGCCTAACACCAGTCCTAGTGGACAAACAAGTCCTGGCCACCATGAGGCAACATTGCTCCTCGTGGCATATCTGGATCCATTTTGGCGAGTCGTTTACGGCCTGCCTCCAGCAATCAATGTATGGAAACTGTCCGTAAAGTTCAGGCCTACCTGATACAGCCACGTGTACACGCTGTACCAGGGTTGGATCCAAACTGCCACGCGGCGGCCATGCCGCAACCAAAGTAGGCCACTCCCTAGTGCACAAAGTGACCAAACGTACAGGAGACATTTTAACCCCAAAATCACATGTTTTGAATCCCTTTTTAAAATTCTTTACCATACAACCTAAGGGATCCGAAATCGTTGACTCTGACGCGCCCATACTTATCAATGGAACGTCGTTGACAACGAATACTATGCACGCGTTCTTATTCAACAGTCACACCCGTTTCCTCTGGCAACAGCACCACGTGGTACAGTTACCGAGTGAAACGTACACAATAACACAATAATCACTCAGGGAATTCCCGTACACACACAGCTGTTACACCAGTCACTAAATAATCAATATTATGCCCTTTGGTGAAACTATACAGTCACCCACGCTATAATTCTCTATATATGAATTACCCGTCTATAACACACCCCAGTAACATCGTCTTTTACTAGTATCGGTTACAGTACGGTTAGCATAGGTCAAAGCACAATTTAAGGTCACAATACAATTATTAGTGGTTACGGTGTTAAACATGCAATAGACGACAATGATTGGTACTTATATACAGTGTCAGTAAATATACAGGGTTATGGTACCGTGCACTATGATACAGCAACACACTATTAACACTCTCGCTAGACGGCTGAGCTCGCGCTATCTAACGAGATATACACTTTACTAACAATCTTTAACACATTTACAATCCCAACTAAACTATTGGCCAGTACCTTGAATGGACTACCTAAAACTATATACACCCGTTTTGGTTAGCCACACTGCCCCAACACCACATATAGCGAACTAGAGGGCGAAATTTACAAAATTGCCCTTCTAGTCTATTTACTCTATCAAAAGTCTAGTGGGTTCCAAATTTACACGCCTTCCCACTTAGCCAAGATAGGTTGAGAGCTAGCGAACCGAATTTACACAGGCGCCGCTTAGTCTTCCGGTCCCTCCGACCTAGCGAACGTAATATACACCCTAGAACGCTAGTCTAGACAAGACACCGGTGTCCGGCTAGGGCTATTTACACAGGACCCCGCCTGACTAACCAGATCAAACGGTCTTACTAAAGAGCGTTCGATCGAACGGTGCGCCTTCGCTCCTTCCCTCCGACAGAGGGGGCAGATTCCATACACAGATTTAAACCCCTTTTGGGCCTACCGCACAATCGGTATACCCCTATTGGGTCTGCCGTCTAAAACAGCAGTTGTCTTACCTCCTCGTTCCTGAACCTGAGTTCACACTCATCGACGGGGACACCCCAGCACTTCTTACGTAGAGGCCGGTGATCTCCTGGACAACAGACCAGTGGCGCCGAGACGAAGGGAGGTCCACGCAGAAGTTCAGGGGTGCAGCCGTAGAGAACGTGGGCAAAGATAGACCGTCTCCCGCCTCTGCCTCTCAGCTACCGTTGAACGATGAGCTTCCCGGCCAATGCACCAAATGATACCGGAGAAACTGACGGAAGCAAAGCACAGAGAGATGGACACAGGTTTCTTCAGGAAGGAAGAGATTCTTTATTGGATCACCGATCGGGACTCAGAGGGACTAATGTCACCAAAAATACAGCAAGTTCTGAGCCCTGAACAATGGTGCAGGCTCCCTATATAGGCACATAACTCCTCCCATATTAAAAACCACCCATACATTCCTACCCGACCAATCAAGGCCTGAAATAAAAATTTAACTTCCTGTAAAGCCGCATAAACTTGTCCAGCACAATGGAGGAGGGGAATACTACATCCTGTATTCTTGCACATGCTCCGTACACTACTGATCGTATCTTGCCTCGTGCAACCAACTGATCGATACGTCAGCATATGCACGTACACATGCCACGTGGTAATCTCGGCCTACTAAATTTATTTTTACCGAGATTCCACCACAAAATGATGAGACAATTTATGTTCTATAGCTTCAAATCCCTTTGCAAAGTGGCATGGAACAAAGCCAGGAACTGGAGAAAAGCAATTAAAATAATTAAATTTATCCTAGTTTATCCCAGGTAGTTGAGCCTACAACTACTTTAAAACTCTTGTTTTATCAAACCATTTTAGATGCGAATAAATTTCATTTTGTTTCACAAATACACAATAACAAAATAAAACGTATACTTTAAAAATATAAAAGAATGGACACTGCCTGAGATACCATATTTTGTTCTTTAGCTAGTTACAGATTGAAAAGTTTGCCAGCATCTAACTGCAACAATAAAATCGTAAATTAAAAAGCGCAAAAAAATAATTTGTTTGTATATTCCAACTTTTAAAATCACAATAATTAGGGCTGGTATTGTAGCAGCTCAACACAATAAAAACATTCCCAAAATTTCAAACAAGATTATTTTCACAGGATGTGTAAGCACTTAAAAAGTAAAACCCATATATTTGGGGTATCTGTGATATTGATTACTTCTCAAAAGTCCATATCTCTTGTCCATATATTAAGGAATAGGTTGTGGGTAGTGATGTCCCGAACGGTTCGCCACGGACGGCGAACATATGCGCTGTTCGGTCCGCCCCCTATTCGTCATCATTGAGTAAACTTTGACTCTGTACCTCACAGTCAGCAGACACATTCCAGCCGATCAGCAGCAGACCCTCCCTCCCAGGCCCTCCCACCTCCTGGACAGCTCACTAAGAATGCAGCTTCACAATGAATGTAAAATGGATGCTGTCCAGGAAGTGGGAGGGTCTGGGAGGGATGGTCTGCTGCTGATTGGCTGGAATGTGTCTGCTGACTGTGAGGTACAGAGTCAAAATTTACTCAATGATGACGAATAGGGGGCGTTGTTTAAGAATGCTTATTTAAATTTTTTTAAGATCATGACTTTATGTGTTAAAATAAAACCAATTTGGGGCAATTAGTTTAGTCAAGTGTTGGTCAATTGTTCAGTCTCACCCCAAACAACCACTCAGGGGTAATGAGGAATCTGTACAATAAGGAGAGATGTTTTTTTTTTCAAGGGGCCCGGTCGCGCTATACTACAGCCTAAGTGCGTGGGCCACCTGATGGGCCCCATCAGTGTGCGGGCCCAGGTGGAACTGCACCGGCGGCAGTTCCGCCGCTACATGTCACCCCCTGATGGCGCCCTGCCTATAGTGTCCCTTTAGGTGTTACATATCAATTAAAGCAGAAAAGAGGCTTACTCTTACATTTAATTATTATTAGAATGGGGATGTGATTATTCCTAAAAAAAAATTGCAAAATAGGAAATAGGCTCACGGATTTAAATCCCATTGCAGTTGTTAATAATAATAGTGAAATAAAAGTAACTAATGCTTGCATTCCTATGACTGGAAGTAGAATATAGGCAGAAATATACAAAACTCTACATGTCTTGTTTAGCGCTTTAAAGGACCACTATAGTGCCAGGAAAACATACTCGTTTTCCTGGCACTATAGTGCCCTAAGGGTGCCCCCACCCTCAGGGTCCCCCTCCCGCCCGGCTCTGGAAAGGGGAAAAGGGGTTAAACTTACCTTTTTCCAGCGCTGGGCGGGGAGCTCTCTGCCTCCGATCCTCCTCCGTTCCTCCTCCTGGGCTAGCTGCGCGCGCATTCAGCCGGTCACATAGGAAAGCATTCATAATGCTTTCCTATGGACGCTGGCGTGCTCTCACTGTGAAAATCACAGTGAGAAGCACGCAAGCGCCTCTAGTGGCTGTCAATGAGACATCCACTAGAGGATTAGGAGGAAGGCTTAACCCATTCATAAACATAGCAATTTCTCTGAAACTGCTATGTTTATGAAAAAAAAGGGTTAACCCTAGCTGGACCTGGCACCCAGACCACTTCATTAAGCTGAAGTGGTCTGGGTGCCTAGAGTGGTCCTTTAAGTCAATGTGAGTGGCTGGGTTTAGTCTGCAAAAAATTGCAACATTGCACTATATCTCAATACATCTGCCTGGGATTATATCCAGTTTATGCCTGATCTTCTGTTTTATTGACTATGGAGTTTAGATGCATTGGCTAGTAGCATTTGGATTTCCCTTATGTTGACGTGTTTCTTGTCATTTCTATACAGTCTCAAAAAAACCATTTATTCTGGTAATTTATTATGATTTTTTTTTAAACTAATCAAAAATGTAAATTGTTGTGCTTAAATAAACCCCCCAAAAAACAATGTATTAAATCTTTGAATTTTATTGAAATTCTCATGACGGCTGCAGTGAAAAAAATTGGGATTATGTAAATGTTACACACACACACATGCGCACACACAAACACACACGCTCTCTCTCTTTCTCTCTATGTAATGTAAACATATATGTGTGTGTGTTTGTGTGTGTGTTTGTGTGTGTGTGTATGTGTTAAATGTGACTAGGTAATGTAATGAAAACCTGCTTCTGTTACAACAAATCTTAATTAAATCAGATATTATGGGTAGGTCAGGGAAGATCATGGGAGTTTACTGAGAGTAATTAGAAGGGCTGAGGGTGGACGTCTTTGAACATAGGTGACATCTAGGTATTTGTCCTTAACTTGGAAGAATAGAGAAACAGGATTATTTACATAAGGGAGGAACAGATAGAATGACAGGCAAGGAAACCTAACTTGTCTAACAAGAATATTTCATTTTTATTGTCATGAATTGCTAATACTTTATACTTGTGGATCCAAGACTTTTATACTTTATATCTCTTTTTTAATTTTTAAAATAATTTGTAATTGTTCTTCGATCTTGGATTTATCTCTGTATTTTTCCTGATTATTGCACGAGGCATGTAATCTGCAGGGAAACACAAAATCTTCCCTTAGACCACAAGTCTACCAAATGTTTTTATAGAATGTGACATCCATGGCTGTAAGACCCTGAATTTACTCCTTAATGGCAATCTCTAACACTCGCTCTCACAATACAGATCAAATGACTAATTCCCATTAGAGTGCAAGCTTTTCTAACGATGACAAGTACTGGATCGTCTTTTTTTTTTCTAATCTCCTTGCTCTGTCTCCTTTCCTCTTTTATCTTGTTCTCACCCCTTGCTCGCTTCTCTAATTCTAATTCTTCTGTCTAACGCCTTTACCCATTCCTATCTCTTTGGAGAACTCAATGTCTTTTTGTTTCCATATGGGATATCCTCTTGTTTTTATTCTCCATAACAGGTTTCTACTGGAGAATAATTTATTTATTTTTTAGTTTCACTCCAACGGCCATCAGATGTAAGCCCACCTGCCATGTCAAGGCAAACCTCTTAGGTGGGTCCTACACAAACAATTCACCTTGCTTGCTTTAGTAAAAGAAAATCTCTAATGAGACAGAGAGGGGTATTTTTTTTAAAAACATCTACATACTTATTAAATCTTAATAGGGAACACATGGGATGGGCGGCAGCGCTGTAACATGGCTGTGTGATACAAAAGGAAAATACAAATACACAAATAAGTCCTGAGCTCAAACTCCAACTACTCCAACAAGGTGGTCTAGCTCATAATAAACATTTACCATTAAAGATATAACTAGTGTGATGCCAAACCTCCAATCCCAACTAATTCCTTATCATAAACTGTATCTAATCATATTGTATAACGCTAACTTTTAACATCTAGCCCTATGCTCCATCATGAAAGGTTATCTATAGCCAACATTGATATTGCCTTCATTCTATCTTTTAGCTGTGCTTTGATTCCTAATATTTGGCATTCTTCCATGTTTTATTTTACTATTATTATTAACAACTGCAATGGCATAATCAAATTAGTCACTTTTTTAACCCTGGCAGCGGGGGCATTGTTACCTAAATGGTTACTAGGGCACTATAGCGTTAGGAATACACATTTGCATTCCTAACGCTATAGTGGTCCTTTACAGGGTTACTCCGAACACCATGACTACTTCTGTGACTTGAAGTGGTCATGGTGTCTGACATGCGGGAGAGACATGGAAGGGAGGAAAGAAGAGACATGGATGGAAAGGGGTAGAGAGAGGCATGGAAGGAAGGCGTACAGAGACACGGATGGAAGGGAGGCAGAAGTGAGTTGAGAGTGCAGCCATACTTTACCCTGCCTGGAGATTGAAGAGGGAGTAGGGAGCGAGCGGGGAGGAGGGGAGGGCACTATACAGATCCTCGCCATGGGAATTAGAGACCCTAGCTACGCCTCTGGTGCCTGGAGTCTATATGTGCAGTGTTTCAATTTGAAACACTTTACATATGGAGTTAAACACCTCTGCGGCCAGAAGAGTAACTCCTGGCCATATCATTGGGGCATCATTAACCAGCCTAAAATAACATTCCTGGGCTGGCTAATTTCAATTCTCTGCATTATCCTATTCACAGAATTGCATTCATTGGCTGAGAGAGGTCAGCTGAAGCTACGAGCCAATAGTCAGTGGGATCGACTTCTGGCTTCTGCAGCTCTGCAGAAGCCGTATGTCATCACCAGCTATTGCAGGACAGTCGGCTCCCAGTAAAGAACCAGGTAAGTGGACAAATCATTGCATAACAGTTTGCCCCATTACCGGCAATGGTGCCTGGGTTCTAATGGCATCGTAACCACTACAGTGGGCAGTTATGATGCTTAGAGCAACCCTTTAATTGTTTCAGGACAAAATAGAGATCATATCAAACATGTGTCATCATACTATCATGAACAATGCATTTACACAAGACTGACATTTGTTTAATTCTCAGTAAAGCATAATAAAGAAGTTTCAATCAGGAACTCAGGGACCGACCGACTTCATCATGAGGCCTGCAAAAGCCTGTTTTGCTCCATTTGAAAAAAAGATTTAGATCCTATAAGCAATATGTGGAATAGATCACATTATACATTTTGTTGTTTTTATTTTTATATTTGCGTACACCCTACTAATGCTATTTTGCACTCATTTTTATAATTGCAACTTATAATAATCAGCAAAGTACTCATTAAGGTTATTTGTGGATCAAAAACTCCACCTGTACGGGTCAAGGAAAAAGCTACAATGAGAATGAAAAATCATTGATGAGTTAGTTGAGAAGATATTGCAAAATCATTCAGTTTCACTGTCCCTATCGGCATATTTTAGATAGGTGTGGGATGTGACTCATTTTCCTAGTGCAGCTATTAGAGTGGTCACCAATTGTGCTGTGCGATGAAAAAATTGTCGTAAGTAATATCTCCTGTTATTCCAGTATAAATGATTGTACTGTATGTTTGTGTTATGTAACTGTTATTAGAAATCTGGAGCAAAAATGTAAAAGCGAGGCAATTACAATGGAAACCAAGAGAATCAGCAGCTAAAAACCACTTGTGATTGCTCCACTTTTACATCTATGTACAACTTTTCTATCTTGACCATTCTAGAAATGTTCCACCTGTGTGTCTAAATAGTGTCTGATATTAACAATCAATTTACTCTTGGGAAAGGTATAGAAATAATTGCCATTTGCTTTTCAAAAGTTGTAGGTCAAGTGATCTTTCTACAATTATGCAAAAGCGGCTATTAAAGGAACACTCTGAGCACCATAACAACTTCATTTCAATTAAGCTGTTATGGTTTGTGGACGCCAACTTACCCTTTACAAATAGTTTAACTCCGAACTTGTGTAGATGACAACCATCCTTTCTGACCGTCCTGGCTAATTCTTTGGCCAAGCATTGTTTCTGACCTGAAGATGAGAGGAAACTACGTATTGAAAGCTTGTTTCTTAAAAATATTGTCCAATAAAGAGCAATCACTGCACATTGTAATACTCCTATAATTCTGGTATATACAGTAATACAAAGACCAAATGTGTATTCTCAACAATATGGAAATGGTTAATAACATCTGTTTATGCCAATAGAAATAAGCAAATGAAACAATGACACAATCTCCTTGTAGTGTTTACGTAGGTTGTGCAATCGTGCTGAATCCTTCTCTTCTCATAATTTCTATACATTCATCAAATCATTTCGAAAGCTTAGTTACACGTTCCTACATTCTATATAGTTTTATTTATAGCTCTTACTTTTCAAACATGCCACTGCTATTTCTGTTACTACTAATGTTTAATTTAACACATACTACGGTTCTAGAGCAAAACTTGCTTTTCATCTGTGACCAATACTTTAGATACTTTCTTAACTTTAATTTGTTTTGGTTTCTTAACTTTAATTTGTTTTGTTTTAGAATTAAAATATCCAAGTGTATAAGATGTCGATGTTCAGGAGTTCCACTGGAAATGGTAATGAAATATGAAACTTTTTTTTATAGTTAAACACATTTTTTATTGTTAAAATGTTTGTCATACTTTTCTCTACTCATAACCCCTCCCCCCCATCTTTCCTCTACACGATGCAACCACTCCATGTTCTCCTATCTCCCCACTACTCCTCTAAGCTCTTTTCCCCCTTCCATCTCCTTCAAGCCCTCTTAACCTTCTCTATTCTATCTTCCAGTCTCTCCATATTCTCCCCTTCTTCTTTATTACCTTTCCTTCATCCTTCTCAGAAGACTTCAATAGATCATGTCCATCGTGTTCAGATTAGTCCACCACAATCTCATTCTTGGCAGCAATTATTATTCATCTTTAAAAAAACAAAAACAAGAATACAACCATCACTACTGAATATCTAACTCTATCAGGGCCTGGGGTTATGAGATTCCTGGCTCTGGGTAGAAGATTAGAGTAAATTCCCAACACCCTCAGCAATATTTATTGACCCATCTATCAGTGGGCCTCTGTTATGGGGTGCATTTCACTAGTGGGGGGAGGGAGGGGGGAAGAAGGTCAAATGCAACTTATTACATTTTCCCATGCGCACCAGACTTATTTGCAACAACTCTGCTGGGATATAACAAATTTTAAAAATACAAAATGAACCAAGTTAGGCAGGATTTGTTATGTTAGTGTGTATTAACCATTTTTATTTATTGGGAATGATGGCCTCTCTTTCCTTTCTAATAGAGTCAAAGAGTGCCACTCTTGGATCTGTTAACAGGCAGAATGTTATACAAGAAGCAAACAGAAGGAGGACACTTTTGCAGGACAACAGCTGGATAAAAAATCGACCAGAAGAGGAAGAGGAAAAGATGTAAGAAAATTACTAGCCAGAGGCTTAACTAAAAACCACAGGGCCATGGTGTAAAAACTGCCCTGTGTACCCCCCGGTGTCTAATTCTCCCCCCCCCAGTCCCTCCATGTGTCTCATTCCTTCCCCCCAGCCTCTCCATCTCATTCACCCCTATCCCCACCATGTGTCTCATCCTCCTCTCTAGCCCCTCCATGTGTATCAATCCCCCACCCCTCTACTTGTCTCATTTTCACCACCCATCCATCCATGTGTCTTATTTCCATCTACCCCTTAATGTGTCTCCTTCCTCCCAATCCCCTCAATGTGTCTCATTTCCCCCAAGCTCCTCTATGTTTCTCATTTCCTCCCCCCAGCCTCTCCATCTCATTCACCCTTAGCCCCTCCATTTGTCTCATCACCCCCCTCCAGACCCTCCATGTGTTTTATACCCTCTCCCTGCCCCTCCTGTACCTGCTCACCACAGTATCCAGTCTGACAGAAAGTGCTCTATCAGTGAGCACTTCCTGTCAGACTGCAGTCTGCTCGGTTACGCTACATACAGTGTCTGGCAGGAGGGGAGCAGCACAGAGCTGCCCTCCTGGTGGGAACCCATGGCATGACGGACCGGGTAGCAGCTGCGACCCCTGCGATAGTAATGCCATTGGGGCTGGCTAGCAATTTATTCTGTCAGTTTCATGTTAGCTGTTAATTTTAAGACAAGGTTTATTGTGTCATATTTATTTAAAGCTTGCAAAAGTTCTGAAACTTTAATGTGAGCATCATGACCATAACAAGTTTAGGCATGTAACAGTTTAGATGGAAACAGTAGTGGTCGGCACAACTGTGACAGACTTCTAAGATCAAAGAAATAGGTGTGTCAAAGCAGACAAAGTATTTCAAAGATAAATTATGATATTTAATAATAGCATAATAAATATTTCTGATCTTAGGTTATGTGGAAAGCTTGATGCCACATGAGTTATTTGCATTACCTGAGCTCATTTGAGCTAATTATTATTAATTAGAAAATGAACACAACTTCAACTGACTTGGAGATGAATGCAATAGTCTTTCTAGCTGGTCAGAATGGAGTTTAGTGCAAATGCTGTTCCCAGCAGCTGTGAGCATCTGCGTTTTGTAGGAAGCTGTATTAAGATAACATTTATTAACTTGTTAAATTGAAGGTCACATACAGAACCAAATCCCAAACATACATCAATATGGCTTGACCCGATTGAAACTTGTCAAACCTGTAAACAGGAGTGAACTGGAGTTTCACAGAGTAGCAGTTGAGCTGTTCTGAGTCGTTTGCATTCAATAGTTGCTTTAAGGGATTCTCCAGTGCCAGGAAAACATATTAGTTTAGAACACGGACGTCCCTCTAGTGACTGTCTAGTAGATAGCCACTAGAGGAGGACTAGAGCATGTGCCATGCACGCATTAGCTCTTCCTCATAGAAAAGCATTGGCTCAGTGTTTTCCTATGGAGTTTAGAAGACGCTGGACGCTTTGCATGAGGATGTCCAGTGTAGTTTCACGGAGTCAAACTCCATAAAAAACCAGGAAGAGCCTCTAGTTACTGTCTGTGAGACAGCCAGTAGCGGCTGTCTTTATCCTGTAATGTAAACCTTCTAGTTTCTTTGACACAGCAATGTTTGCAGATGCAGGGCCAAGGGGACCGGGACAGTGCACCCAGACCACTTCAATAACATCAAGTGGTCTGGGTGCCTATAGTGTCCCTTTAACAAAGAAGTGTTGTGCAAGAATTACAAGTCACTTCCTGCATACACAGCCTTGTTGGTTTATAGTGCTTTATGTATATTTTATATGCGTGTCTTACTTTTCATCGAACCATGACATAAAAAGTAGAACATTTTTTACATACTTACCATAATTTATTTTTTCTGGCTATTCTACATGGCAGCATCACTTATGGGTTAGCTCCTCCCCATAAGTGATACTACCATATTTGTTCAGAAAAGTAGAAAATTGTTTACACACTTACCGTAATTTTCTTTTCCTGGCCAAACATGGCAGCATCATTTATGTGGAGGAGCTAACCCAAAAATAATGCTGCCATGTTTGGCCAGGAAAATAATTTAAGATACTTACAAGTTTAGTTGTTGAAGTTGGCAAACAGCTGTCTTTCTCAGTGTTGATGAAATATTTTATTGTTGTAGATTTGACTATGTGAAACTATTTCAATATAATAATCTAATTTATATGAACAATTATTGTACTTTTGTCTTTACAGAAGAGATGAAAATTATGGGAAAAACGTGTTGAGTCGATACAAATCACAGGATGATCTGGACAGGTAACAGATGATTCAGTTTTTAGTTTTTTTTACTTTTGAACTTTGTACTACAACACACACACAAGGGTAGATAACCAAATACTTGTCATTTTGTGATAAAAATTTAAATCATAACCAATGCTCTTTATCGTGAGATTGTAATAGAAATGTAAAGAAATGTTTTCAATATTTTCTAAAATGCCCTATCTTCCATTAACTTATCATTTCATTTGACCTGAATGATATTGGGGTGGGGATATGCCTTACTAGGGAATACCAGTTTTCTTTCAACAACCATCTTAAAAAAGCTCTAATCTGTGTTCTATCTGATTACTGTATCATTTCTAATTTCCACTTATGCCTTTAAATGTTTGGGTAGAATGCTAAATTACAAATTCCTTTTTTTTACCGCTAGACTCTACTGAGTTATCTTTTAGAAGTGTAGCCTAAAAGATTTTCTGTTAAATCCCAAGGTAATTTCTCTTAACCAGTTCTTTTCTTGGCCTCCTTGTAAGATTTTGTCACCGCAGTATTCCTCCAATCAGTCTTTAGGACTAATCAAGTCCTTTCATGGTGTTTCTGCTTTAGCACATGTGAATTAATCAGTGGCTCAGTAAGTTTCACATAGATTTAAGTGCAAAACTAAAGATATTATCATAGTGTGATATTCATCTAACCTCTAGGCTATTTGGTCAGTTCTGTTTATTGGTTTGAAGACCACAACTGTAGATCACCAAACCTCTATATGTGTGTTGGAGATTGAGTCACCTGATATCTATCTGATTGATCAGCTTGCTGTCCTTAAAGGACCACTATAGGCACTCAGACCACTTCCGCTCAATTAAGTGGTCTGGGTGCCAGGTCCCTCTAGTTTTAACCCTGCATCTGAAGACCTGCTATGTTTCACTGAGGGTTAATCCAGCCTCTAGTGGCTGTCTCAATGACAGCCGCTAGAGGCGCTTCCTCATTTTTTCAATGTGAAAATCACAGTGAGAAGACGCTGACGTCCATAGGAAAGCATTGAGTAATGCTTTCCTATGGGCAGTTTGAATGCATTCAGCGCTGACGTCGGCAGAGGGAGGAGAGTTCCCCAGCGCCGAGGGATCCTGGCGCTGGAGAAAGGTAAGTGGCTGAAGGTGTTTTAACCCCTTCAGCCCAGCGGGAGGGTGGCCCTGAGGGTGGGGGGGACACACACAACCTAATGACCCTATAGTACCAGGAAAACGAGTTTTGTTTTCCTGGCACTACAGTGGTCCTTTAAAGAAACACTTTAGTGTTAGGAATACAAAGCTATATTCCTAGCACTGTAGTGTTCCCCTGACCCGACGCTCTCCCTATCCAGGAAAAGATTTAAAAAAAACTCTAATTGTGAAATGGTAAAAGGATCTTAATGTAAACTTTACCCCCTATGAATGGTAGCATACTACTATTCAATTAAAAAAAATATGCATTGTATATCTTTGTTAGAACTACATCTAAAGATTTTATACAGATGATATCAGGTTCCCTTTAAACTACATCAAATTTATGAAGCTTACTCACCTATATGCTGGAGATGTAATAAAGACATTGGCACATTACTTCATATATGTACACACAATCCACAGGGCCCGGTGCGAAACTGATCCATGGGGTCCCCCCTATTCCCTCCCTCTCCCGCCCCCCATCCCCCGACAGACAGACACACACACACACAGACACACATACATACATACATACACACACATAGACACATACAGACAGACAGATACATACAGACACATGCACACATACATACATACATACATACATACAGACACATTCATACATACATACAGACACACACACAGACACATACAGACACACACATACAGACACACACACAAGACACACATACAAACAAAGACACATACATACAAACAGACAGGCACACATACATACATACAGACCGACACACACACACACACACACACAAACACACACAGACATGCACACATACATACATACATACATACAGACACACACATACATACAAACACACATACATACATACAAAGACACATACATTCAGACACACACAACACATACATACAAAGACACATACATATAAACACACACACACAAAATATTTTAGTCACTCTCCTGTTTCCTACCTTTTAGGTGCAGGAGGGTGACTGGGGTCCAGTGGTGGCTCAGGTGGATGGGAGTCAGAGTTCCCACTCTGACTCCCTGCTCTTCCTCCCGCGTGGCTCTCAGTGTTAGCTGGGAGGAGTGACGTGCCGTCACTTCCTCCTAGCTCTGTGATGTAATCACAGGGGACCCGGTCACGATGTTAAAGTGCCCAGCGCTGACCGGGCCACCTTACAATCCATATCCATTGGGTGGCCCTGACAGCATGGGCCACCTGATGGACCCCTTGGGTGGCGGCCCCGGCGGTTTGCCATGCGGGCCGGGGCCGCAAAAGATAATGGCGGGTACCCGGTCGCAGCTGCGACCCCTGCGACCGCGGTATATATGCAGCTGCATATATGGTATACCTGTGAGATATTAAATGATATCAAGGCACATATATCTTCCCTGATATCAGATCTAATTCAGGATTCATGAAATATTGGATTTAATTGTATTCTATATATTCTATATATTTTTGGCAATATTGTTAAAATTGAAAACTAAATAAAATAGAATAAATATAAAACAAAACAAAAAAAACTTTTTTTCACTTAACCAATTCCAGCACCAATGTCACACTCCTCCTCTGGTGGGGGGATCTAATGTGTATGCACAGTGAGAACATTAAGGCTTCCCAATAGTAAAGCATTGACTAAGTGCTTTCCTATGGGGTTTTTCAACACACTGGACATCCTCATGCAAAGCATGAGGCCATCCAATTACATTTCTATGATTTAAACTCTGTGAAACTCCAGGAAGCGCCTCTAGTGGCTGTCTAGTAGACAGTGGCTGTCTAGTAGGCAGTCTTAACACTGCAATGTAAATATTGCAGTTGTTCTAAAACTTTAATGTTTACATGGCAGGGTTAAGGGAACATAGACATTGCACCCAGATCACTTCAATTAGATGAAGTGGTCTGGGTGCCTATAGTGTCTTTTAAAGTTACATTTCTGTCTAAATGATGGTTGTGTACATCATTACCTTTGTCTCCTGTCTCATATTGTCATCTGACACTCAGAAACACCAAGGTAGTATAATTCAGTGTTCATTTTGGCAGCAAATTTCAATTTAGTCTTAGTCATAGTGTTTTAACAAAAAAGCCATTTAAGCTGTGTTTAAGTCATCTGAATTGTTTTAGTTTTAGTCTAGTTTTAGTCGACTAAATCTCCAGTAGATTTTAGTCGACACAACTAGAAATGGGTTTTGTTAAAGCCTCTATCTGTTTCATTTATACCTTCACCAGCCCCTCTGTGTCTCTTTGTGTTATCCCAGCACCGCTGGGTATCTCTATCCCAAGCCCTGGTCTGTCTCTTTTGCCACTTAAACAGTCCTTCTATGCAGTGTTAATTTTGGCGGCAAATTTCAACCTAGTTTTAGTCATAGTGTTTTGACTAAAAAGCCATTTTTAGCTTTAGTCATATTTTAATTATCTGACTTTTTTTTTTTTAAGTCTCAAAAATTTTAAATAAAACTGTTGACAAAATTAACACTGGTGTAATTGGCCACAAATTATAAACAAAAAGTAAAAATCTGTGCTACTAGTTGCTTTTAGTTATAAGTTTTTTTTGCAAATAGCCTGAACTTGAATTCACATAATCTCCTGTCTTAATCAAGTCTCTTATCACCATTCCTGACAACCAGCTGACTCAACTCCAAATTATATACAAAAAAATACCATCTAGTTAATTTGCTTCTTTCATTTCTGTTGATCTGCCTGAAAAAGGCTGTACTGGCTTCCTATCTATTCAAGGATAATATTGTAACTTTAATCACAAAACACTCTCTAAATCAATCCCTTTATTCTTCTCAAGGCTCCTCACCTCTTTTATACCTTTCTTAGACAACTATTTGTGAGGTTTCTGTCTATTGAACATTCTACAAGGTGGTCTTTTGGCTCTTCTCCACCATCATTACTTACAAAGCCCCCCACCACAAATTTCTTTACAATTATGATATCCATATACTAATTTTCATAGATAAATATACATATTTTGTATACAGATATACATATTTCACTATCATCCTTTAAAAATACCAGATAATAAAGTAGCATAAATATTGAGTGGAGGAGTTTTATACAAACATCTACAGGGTTATTCATAAAAGTGAGTATTTAAACTGAATTTAAAATTTATGGTGAAAGGAGCCAAAATGAAATTCTCTAAGACAGTTATGCTTCAGGTTCTGCCTTTTTGGTAATCCATTTGAAATTCAATAATTCAATATAAAGTATATTTTATTTATTGTCTACATGTCTGCAAATTGACTAATTTTAAGGTAACCACAGCCTGCAAATATTTATTTTGAATTTCACAAAGTGCATATTAACTCCATCGGTTTGTTACATTTATCTTTCAGAGACACAGATAAAGGAGATACGAAACCCATACATAATAGGTTTAAGTCTGATGATGCTTTGGACAGGTATTGTATGCGATTTTCACGTATGCCATAACTATTAAACATAAATTGCTTCATATTATCTCTGCAGGTATTAACACAGGTTTAACAAATTCAACACAAACTGCTTTAGGAGTTCTTTTTAGTAAGCAATATATGCTGCCCTGTACTCCTCAGGTAATAAAACCCATTCATGCATACCCTTAATAGTTGATGTAGGTGAAAGGAGTACAACCTATTTAGCAGAAATGTGGGATGTTAGAGCTTAGATTTGAACATTTTAACACGAATATCATTAAAGGGATGCTACAGTGTCAGGATTACAAACGTATTTCTAACACTATAGTTCCCCCTGCCCTTTCGTATCCCTCCCCGGCCAATAAAAGCCCACCTGATCTCAGCGCTCTGCCTCCTCCAAAGTAAGCTGAAGTGGGGAGAGGCTAATGCACATGCACTGTGAATGTAGCGAGTGCATTAGGTAATTAGGTAATTTTACAACTGGGGTCTACCCATTCCCCACCCCTGCAGTAGTAATGCATTGATTATCACATCAGCAGTTGAATGGCTTATCCTCAGTCAATAATTATAGAGTCCATATATGTTACTAATTGATAATAAAATAGATGTGAAATGAGTGCTATATAAACTGTACAATTTTCTTTGCCTATAAGTACTTTAGAGCTATATCCATAATGACTAGTGGCCTGATGTGTCCATTTTCTGAAATTCTAATTGTATAATAATAAAATCTCTAGCACGAATGGTAAGTATGAAGTATGAAAGTATCCCTTTAAGTAAAGTAATGGTGGAAAAAACTGCTGGATTCTGCTTCCTTAATAAAACTATTGTAGTATTTTGTCTTAAAATGCATTCGTAATTTGGTGTATGCATGTTGACAAAAAATATTAACAACATTGGTAATACACTGTGTTTATATGGAAGCATGAGTATCTTTTCATGCATGCTGTTGTATTTATCTAATTCAATATCACTAATAATTAATTGTATTAATAATTGTTCAATTAACGTACTGATGTTTAAAATATCCTGAGAAATACATTTAAAATAGGTATCCATATTTCCCCTTAAAAAAAAAAAAACATACTACACATACCACTCCTTAGATAGCCACTGGAGATGCTTCCTGGCTCAGCCCTGCCGTTCAGCATCTCTGCATGGAGACACTGAATTTTCCTCATAGAGATGCATTGATTCAATGCATCTCTATGAGGAGGTGCTGATTGGCCAAAACTGTGTTTTAGCCAATCCAATGCTTTCACCATGGGAAAGTAATGAATTGCAGGTGGACCTGTAGAGAGCTAAAAATAAGGTGAGTTTTAACCCATTCTGAGGGGGCTATAGGAGGGGCGGGGGAGAGGGTAAGCCACCTAAATGGTGGGTTTTCACTATAGGGTCAGGAATACATGTTTGTGTTCCTGACCCTATAGTGATCCTTTAAAAATATTTGCCTTGACATGAAGGCCCTATAGCATATATGTCTCCCATTAAGGTCTTCTGGTCATTCAAAGTTAACATTAACATAAATCACAGCTTAACATTCAATTATTATTAGTATAATAATTATTAGCAGTTATGTAGTGCCAACATTTTCTACAGTGCTTTACAGTTAGATAATGGAGAGATCTGAAGGCCCTGCTCAAATGATCTAACAATCTATAAGGATTTTAGGTAAATTGATATATATCATCACGATTCTTGCCAAAAGACACTTACTGTGTGTCTTAGAACCTTGGGCAAAGAGTCTTGCCTATTCTTTGGCTCTAACCAGCTGGGTTATTTACGAAAGGGAGAATTCCAGGTGAATTCCAAGTGAATTCCAAGTTTAAGGTTAAAAAGTCAGCTATACTCTTAGTTCAGCTACTCTGGCCTTCAATTGTAAATTCACGTTGAATTCTCACTTTAGTGAATAACCCTGATAGTTGTTATTGTGTTGTCTTTTGTGACTCATTATATTGTTTTTATGACCTTAAAGGTGCAAAGGATAGTAATTATAGTAACTGTTGAAGAAGCAATCGTATATTTTGTAACATCAACACAATCTGGTCATTAAAGGAAGACTACGAGTACGATAACCATTATAGCCTGCTATAGTAGCGATAATGTCAGGAATGTGTTAGTACCATCCCAGATTAAGTAGTCAAGCTGTATAAGAATGACACCTCCTCCTTCTCTGCAAGGTAGATCCGCTGAAGTCTTGCAGTATAGAGCTGCACTCATTTGCTAAGAGTGTTTCCTGAGTACTATCAGCCAATAAGTATGGTCCTACACTTCCAGGCTTAGCTCAGTGGCAGGAGACTAGTTACTCTGAGAAGGTATAACCTTACAACAGACTGTAGTGGTTATGTGGCTTGGAGTCTTGGAGCGTTCCTTTAAATATTTCACGCCGCACAAAATGCCCTGGTTATTTACTATTAGCAGTTCCATAATGCCCTGCTCTTACTAAATATGTGGAACATTCAATGTTAGAATAGGATTTTAAAAGGCCAAATTACTATGATTGAATGAACTACTAATGGTCCTTAAGATGGAGTAGCTCTTATTAATAGAATCCTACACTCAGGTTTGATAGTGCATCACGTAGGATAGTTAGAAAACATAATTTAACATAGCTGTTCTTTACATAGAATGCAATCCAGTCCACAATGCCAAGCTTTCTATTTCTGTAAGAGCAAGAAAACCAAGTAAATCACTCGACCTCTAGCTTAGAACATATTATATTACCCAAACTGCAAAAAAAAAGGAGTTAGTTTATACATAAGTCAGCTTTCCTAGAACAGGAAGTTGTACACTGATAGAAGCAGATCCATATTACCAGTGGGATAAGGCAAGTTATTTGATATAAATAAGTCAGCAGGGATTTAAAGACAAGATCACATTTAGGTCATACAAAAGTAAATAGTTTTGTAGTTGCATACCATGCTCATTAAAATAATAAAACAATTTTTGTTTTAAAAAAATCTGGAGTTACTGGAATGTTTTTCAATCTATTAATGTATCCAATAATGTTCTAACATTTATTATAAAATAAATCTATTAGGTAATTTAAATCTTTTACTTTTAAGTTCCCAAATCCTTCTTTGAAATTTTGCCCAATTTACATGGAGTTTTTAATTGTACACTATCCTCAAATGACAGAAAAAAAAGGCATTCAATGATTTATGTAGAGATGTATGATACATATAATAAAATTGTGTTTGCTTCTTCTCTTTGTTTCTATGTTAGTGTTGTGTGTAAATAGTACATTGTTATTAAAGAAGGCCATATTGCATTGGTATCTATTTCTTCCAAGGTTTCTTTATAATTATCAGCTTTTCTGTTCATTGCAATGTACTGCAAATCTCCCATCTTAGATGTATATTATATTTTTTTCGTTTTTTTTTTTTAGCTCTCACAGATTTGAACAAACTGCAAAATCTGTGATAACTGCCTTTAAATTTGTGGTTCCATATTTTCCTACAGAATCTCACTGAAACACACACCAGAAAGAGGAAATAGATCCGCAACTCTGGAAAGAGTTCCCAAGAGGTAGTTGGTTAAATCTGGAATTTTAGTAGACCAGTACCACCATTTGTTGATGGGGGGGTGGAGGGTTGCAGGTTACAAATTTTTATTGCTGTAGATATTGAAATCAGAAAAATATTATCAAATTTACTGCTATTAGTGAGCCAAAATGTGGGCTGTAAAAATAGTTGAGATAGTTTGAAATGTGTTCAAATTAACAATTGTAATGATCTATCAAACTGTCAAACCGCTAATGGTTTAACTACAATTTACAGTTTAGGAACTAATTCTTCAAAGTATTGGATGCAGTTATTAGGAGAGAAAACACAAAATAAGGAGATTATTTATTGTCATATTATAATATGAGAAATCGTATTGAATACAATGCTAGTGCTTAATAAAGAATAATAACTAATAATAAATGGAGAGAGGAATGTTATGCTATTATAATGAAATAGATTTATCAGAGAGAAAATCTCAGTTTAGTGACTTGAAACTATTTCAATGTTCCAAGAAAGAACGGAATTATCTTTACATGTTGCAAGATTCCCTGAGCTGATTCTGCAGTACACTCCTGTAAAAATAAAATACCTTTGTTACTTCTATAAAATCTTGCTCAAGCGGTTATGAACTAAATAACCAACTGTACTTCCTGTTTTCAGAAGCAAATTCCATAACACTCCCTTCTAGGCAAATATCTTAACCATTTATGGCCCATTGGATACAATTTGCTAAAATCTTAGGTCCCTGAATATTATGAAAAAAACAATGAAGTCCTAGTGTAATTAATATAATAATATATGTTATCAATATTCAATATATATTTTAATATAGTTAACATGTCACATAATAATATATGTTTCAATGTCATCATATGCCTCAGCACAGTACAATGGGGAGATAAAATAGCAAATGAATGCCAAACTAATTACGGTGAACATAAGCAAGGTCTAAAAAAGGGTCCTGAAACACAAAATGTATCATCACAAACAAAACAAAAAACACTTTTCTGTGCCTTGCATAATATAACAGCAGTAGTCACTTAACTTCATATTACATGAGGTTGTTATTATCCACCAATTACTTGTATGCTTGCCGTGATTATTATTATCAAAGGAGTCATAGGGCATGAATTACAACAATAAATCAATAAAAAGTAATACACAAGATAATAAAAGTATTGCAGTAAACGGTAACTTTTTTTGTAGTAGAAAAGTGAACAAGGTATTCAGGTGTCCATCAATAAGTGAACACAGTGGGGGTTATGGTGGAAAAGGTACTTCTGGGTATTTATGTTATTGTAGTTCATTGATGAAACATTAGCAAATGCTTTAGATTCATTGGTTTAAAGATGGCGAAGGGGTGGGTAAAGGACAGTCAAGAATATTGTGGCAGTAAGTACCAGAGAAACAGGGCAGTTACGGATGAACCTCAAGTTTAACCCCTTAAGGACACATGACATGTCATGATTCCCTTTTGTTCCAGACGTTTGGTCCTTAAGGGGTTAAAGAGGGAATATTTGATGAAAAAAGTAGAGATCAATAGAATTGCTGGAGGGGTTTTGCAAAGACTTTTTTTTTTCATTCTTAAAGAAATGTTAGCTAATTATGGGTTTATGAAGGGGAGACGGAAAACAGCAATGACTTAAATAAAAAAAAATCTGAGCAGTCACATTAGGAATTAATTGGAGTTACAGTAGAGAAGGTATGAGAGGATAATGGCATGTACTAAAGTTGAGAAATTAACAGATTTAAGAGATATCTTAGTTGGAGAAAACAGGTCCAAATATAGAAAGTGAGATTGAAGGAGAGGGAATAGTCAATAAAGACACCAAGTTATTGAGCTAGATTAGTTGGTGATATCATAATGTTGTAATGGTAAACAAGAGAAGTTGAAAAAAAGAATAAAAGTGGTTATTAAAGCACAGGAAGTTAATTATGAGATTATGTATAATTCTCTCATATAATTACATGCAGAATGAAGAAGGGGAGGGGATGGTAGAAGACATTTTTATGTTAGGATGTATAGCATAATAGTAACTTTGAAAGAAGGTGGGGATGTTAATGTGGATAAAATGAGGTTAACAAGATGCATAAATGATGACTCTTGTGTGGAAAATAGTATGTTAAGGAGACATCAGTGGGTAGCGCCAAAAGGTAAGGTTGTTAAAGATAACGAGGAATGGAAGGTGGAGTGATGAAAAAGGGCAGACACAGTTTGAAAAGAGGAAATTATTCTGCTGATGTTGTAGATTTTGTCATTTATGAATCTGGGCAAGAGCTTGAGCACTGGATGGGAAACATGAAACTATCACCATGGAAACCAATAAACCGCTCCTGCTAATTTTTACACTTTTAGTTTGTTGCCCATGAATTGCTATTTTGTATTTAACCAACCATATAATTTACTTGTACCAGTAGCTAAGCCAAACGAATATGTGAACAGCACTTTTCATTGAACAGTTTGTCCTGTAATTATACAAGCAAAATGCAGTATTGCTGCAACACAACATTAGGTTATCACCAGGATACCCAGTCTCCTGATTCCCCAATAGGTTAGCTCTCACTTTGCATGGACTTATTGGACTTATAAGATTAACACACCTGTTACAAGTCTTTGATGTCCAAACAGATTATGTCTTGTTTGTTTTACGTTTGCATGTTTCAGTAACTTCTTTTTCTAACCAAGCATCAATACACATACTCACAATCTAAACAGAGTGTGGATTATTGTACTAATTTGTAACATATGCCCACCTTTTAAATGAATGTGTTATACTGATTTCAAATGAATGTGTTATACTAAGGGGTAGTAAACCCATATCTATGGCAAAGACGGAGCTACGTTGCTATTGCTGTGAAAATAAATAATTCTGGGATGTTATTTTTCTTTTTCATGTGCAGCGATGAATCTGATGGTAAAAGGTAATAATTTATTCAACTAAACTTCCAATGAGTTAAACATGTCTGTCTGTTATTTGCTAGTTTTGTACAAATTAAGGTAATAATTACCATGTATGACCAATTATTTAATTCCGCTGATCGCTATTTTATTATTGTACATTTTTAAAATGAAAAGTACATGCTGATATTTTTTTATTTGTTCTCTATTGGTGACAAAGTGCTTCAAATTCTTTAATCTCAAAGTGGCTTACTATCTTACTCTTTGAATAAACACAGTTTCTCTGGGTGTTTAATTAACCTTCAAATGTGCACAACTCAATTTTCTTACATATATATATATATATATATATATATATATAATAACTGATTGTATTTATAACATTCATAACTAAGTATAGCAGTCTTCATGTGATCACATCACTATTAATATTATTATCATTAACAGGCAGTCATGGTCTCCTGGAAACAGAACAGCATCTACAACTACAACTACAACTACAGAGGAAAACAAAAGGTATTTTTTTTTATCACAAATAATGATAGTCATACAAAAGCGCTATGTTTCACTGTAATTTGTAAACTTTCCAGGTATGGGTGATCAGTATATTATGTCAGGAAGCAAGTTTTTATTTTACATAAAGAATCTCTGTTTTAGACTGATGTTTCAGGTGCAAGACAGTTCGGAAGCAAGATGAGGAGAGTGGAGGCAGGAAAAAGAGAGTTTGTGCTATTCTTCATGTTTTGACTTGCAAATGAAGCTGGGCATACATTGAACTGACAAAGACCAACTAAACCTTAATACATGGTACCTGATGCTCCATGTTATATACATTGATATTTACTGCAATGCACTGTCCTTTTTTTAATATATATTAACATGTAGAAGAAGATGAAAAATTCAGAAGTGAATTCTTTGTAAGCCGACTTCTATCACTTTTTTATTTATTTTTTTTAGTAATTTTACTCAGTAAATTTATGCATTTCAGATTAATCACCAATGTAAGAGATTACAGTTAGTATGTTATCATGTGCTTACTCTCCATGTATGGCATGATTGCAAAGAATAAAGGACAGCCCTTTTAACTTCAGACCCACAGCTCACAGATATTATTACAAAACATATTGAAAACACACTGACACAATATTATCGATTTCCTTGAACCTCCACTGAAGAGATACTAGAAGAGTTTACATGCAGTTCTTATAGCCTGCTAAACATTGCAGAGTTTTGCATCTATTTCAGATAAGTGTACCAAAAGTGGGTACTGCGTGGGTACTCAATTGGCAGCTGGAAGCACAAGCAGGGATGTATTTACCACAAGGCAAACAAGGCATTTGCGTAGGGCGGCACTTTCAAGGGGGTGGGGGGTGCCATAAAATGTCACCCCGAGCTTCCAGACAAATGCCTTGTTTGCCTCGTGTTCTGGGGCTGTCCACCTTACTGTAAGTGAGTGAGTGAGTGTCAGTGTGTGTCTGTGAGTGAGAATGGGTATGCCTGTGAGTGTGTGTCAGTGTGTGTATGTCATTTTATGTGTATCTGAGAGTGTGTGCCTGTCAGTGAGTGGGTGTGTCAGTGTGTGTCTGTCAGTGAAAGTGTGTGTTGGTTAAACAGTGTGTGCCAATGACTGTATGTGTGTGCCAATGACTGTGTATCTGTCAGTGAGTGTACATCAGTGCATGTATCAACGAGGGCATGTGTCTGTCAGTCAAAAAAATGGCCTTGACACGAATTGGGGAGGCAAATTTAGATTTTGGGGGTGCCCAAATTTAGTCGTGCCTAGGGCAGCACAAATCCAAAATACACCACTGAGCACAAGTAGAGGCCTATTAAATGTAATCTCTAGGTAACAACCCTTTTTGAGTTGCCTCAGTAGAATCACATAGGTTATATACAAAGAGGGCTTTCCTGAAACAGCAAGCTAGGGGGCATTAAAGGAACACTATAGTCACCCAGACCACTTCATCTCAATGCAGTGGTCTGGGTGCAGCATCCCTGTCCCTTTAATCCTTTAACCCTGTAATGTAAAACTTTGCAGTTAAGAAACTGCATTGTTTACATTGCAATGTTAAGTTCACCTCTAGTGGCTGTTAGTATAAGAGCCAATAGAGGCGCTTCCGCTACACTGACACGGAGTAAAACTCTGTCATGTGACAGACACTCCCCATACAAAGGCATTATGTTAATCATTTCCTAAGTGAATGTTTGAATGAGTAGGTGGCCCTCGCTGCACATGGGCCATAGCTCCTCTGTGAGATAGTTATTGACTTCTCTGTGGCAACACCAGGGTAGAAGTGGCAAGCAGCCTTGGCGCTGGATCAAGGTCAGTAAAAATGGTCTTTCACCCATTCTTTGCCAAATACCTAATACTACTAGGGACAAGAACTCTGTAACGTTAACAATACAGATTTGTATTGTTTCTTTAACTGTGTACTTCGGGAAAAGGATTTTTCTCTGAAAGACCAGTACCTGTAGTTTCCATTTTATTAACCTCTGCAGCACATTTTCTGGGGTAATGGAAAAAGAAACTGTTATACCCGGGGAAGTGACAGCTACATTTTAATGTGATAAGATCTGCTACAATTGTTGAGATCGTATAACTTGCTGTGCTTGTGGTGGTCTAAGATCAGCTTTTATAATGTTTGTTCTTATGTTTTTCTTGGTGGCCATTTTGGCCGTTTGTTTATGAATTTGACATTAATATAAATATCTCAAAGCCTGAAATTTATCCTAAGCAAGACCCTAGTTATATTTTTCCATAGAACATTACCTAACAAAGTGTTTTGTCACACTAATTGTAATGTATTATTGTATGTCCACATCATGATACATTAATATGGATGACTATTAAACCCATAAGATTACTTGAAGCGTTAATTATATCATTAAATGCTCACTACAATCATTATAGCACTATTAGCAACTTTTAATTTTAACATAATACATTGACATTAATAAGTTGCTGCTTAATACATATACCTTACAAGTTATATGAGGATTCTTTGAAAATTAATACTGTTAAATTAAGTTCTCATGTGTAGATTGTTTTTGAAAAGGGTATTCTTCAGTTGTTAATTTCATGTACAATTCTAGTACGAATTAAGTAATTATCACATATTAAATAAATCATATAGACTCATAGTTTAATGGGTTATATATATGTAAAAATATCTCTTTATGAGATGCAGATCATATGCAATAAATATTCCAGTCAATCGCTACTGTAATATCCAATATATGGAGTGTACTATTTACCACAGTGCCTATGTCAACTGTATGACCTTGGAGACTAACCTTCCTTGTCAATATGAACCACTTAATAAATCTATACAGCTCTTACACCATTAATATTTTAGGCAAGGGAAGGAAATTCCAGATGGGTCATTGCTAGATATCCTCTTGTAAGTCATACATTTTTCTAAAAAAAAATATGAGATGTATTTTTATAGCTACTCAAATTGGAAGCACCATCAATTTTTCCATTGCTGAGATATAGTTGTTTAGTATAGGATGTATCAAGTAATTTAAACCTTCACAATACACTTTGCTTTAAGTTGCCAAAAGCACATATGTCTGGGATATTCAAGAACTATCACATTTTACTGTGTGGCTCTCAAGAGACTCAATTCTTGTAACGTAGTATTACTAGAATACATTAAGGAGATTCAAGCTAAAAAAAGAACCAGTCGGAATTAGAGTAATAGGAGATGTATATATTCGTCTTAGGAACCTCTGGGCTGAAGGGTAACCAAATCTCTGAGATCTTCCAGTGGGGAAACCGTAAGGGTTTATTCATTAAACAGTGTAAAAACTGATTTGTAAACTTCAAGGTAAAATTACTAAGCTATGACTATGGATGAGGTGGTGAATGTTGACCTACATTTTGCTATTTGGTTTTCAACTCACTACAATTCTAGAATCAGTGAGCAAAACCAGTAGTGGTGGTATTGACATTTTAACGTCTCTCTTGGTTCAGGCTGTGTCTGAACAATTACTGATATTTAGCACTAACTGCATGACACATTGGGATAAAGACAGCCAGGAAGTATATATATATATTTATTTTTTTAACCTTATTATATAGCAAAGCAACATAATCTGACAACTCCCATGCTTATCTCTTGTGTAAAGGTAATATTTATGACATATTTTTATTACAAATATAAAATAGAATATATGAAATTTGGATGTATGTCTGCGCCTTAAAAATATATGTTAATTACTATAACAGATTATCGTAATGCTACAAAAATCACACAAACCTGTTTATTATGGTATTTTGCCAGTAGCCCCAAGCCATTCATTAGTGGCCAACCAATTAATGTCATCTCTATCTATAGACAGAATGATGCAAAGAAGAGAAAATAACCAGGAAGAAATCACCACCCTTTGTAATAAGTGGATAGTTATCCGAATTATGTGACATTTGTCATTGGCTTATTATGACCCTTATTAAGATGTGATTGGCTTGTTATGTGCTTTATTACAAGTCTTATTTTTCTGGTAGACTGCACCAGCCAGAAAAGTATGTTAGTCACTAGTGTATCATCAATGGTTGTACGTCATTGCTTGCATAGTTGCATTAGTATGCAAGTTAAAGCACTCTTATTGAACAATCATTTCAATTACCAGAATAACATTTTACTCTGTGCCAAGAAGCCTAACTAATCATTTCTTTATGACATAAGTGTAGTTTGAGACTTACAGAGAAATTGTGTTCTGATAGTGACATTATAGTCAAAGAGGCTATCTGTGATTATAGTAGTAATCACTTGAACATTCATTGGGGGAAAATGATTACTATTTCCTTATGAATGGGAATTTGAAAAAAAAATGAAGTGTCCACATATCCAAGTGCCAAACTACAAAGTTAGAGTTATGTTTGCTGGAAGAACCATTGCAGGATGCAGGATGCTAGTTAAAAAGAAAACAGACATCCAATCAACAACAGAACAAACTGTAAAAAAGTAGTTTAATAACAAGTTTCACTAAGCAATGAAATACAGGTAATTGGAAAAAAAGTGCTTGATTTTTGGCAAAAATTGCTAATGTTAAAGAATAATTTTGATCCACTATGGTCCCAGGTGGTTATTTTAATGTAAGTTTTGGAGATAGTTTTTTTCAATTTGCTACAATTCAGGGTGTTATTTTATTATTATTATTTATATAGCGCCAGCTTATTCTGCAGCGCTTTACAATAAAAGGGGAATTTAGCAAAAGAGACAATAACAAAGTGTAACAGGAACAATAGGTATTTGAGGACCCTGTTCAAACGAGCTTACAGTCTAGAGGAGGTGGGGTATAAAAACACAATAGGAAGGGTATTGAGAGGAATAGCAAATAGACGTGGTAGGAAAATAGCAGAACTGGAAGTGAGAGTGGAGTGTGGCCCTTTAGGAGAGAGCAAGAGGAAGGTTTCGGAGATAGAAGTTACTCTTGGAGGCCCTAAGCATTCCTGAAAAGATGGGTTTTGAGAGCCTTCTTAAAGGATTGAAGACTAGGGTCTGACAGGGGTAGGCAGGCTATTCCAAAGGAAGGGAGCTGCCCGTGTGTCTTGCAGGTGGGAATTTGCATTAAGGGTACGATCAGCAGACAGGAGAAGGTCACCAGTAGAGTGGAGAGACCGAGAGGGGACATACCTATGAATCATTGAAGAAATGTAAGAGGGGCTAGAGTTGGTAAGAGCTTTATAGGTTAGGGTTAGTATTTTGAATTGACACCTATAGGGTACCAGAATCCAGTGTAAGGATTGACAGAGGGGTGAGGTGTGAGAGGAGAGACAGGAGAGAAAGATCAGCCTTGCCAGTTATTCACTAAAATATAAATGGCTCTTAAATCAAAACTGTAAGACTTTAAATGGGGCCATTTGGATTGCAAAATTCAGACATTGTTTATACTATTGAGCAATGTCTCAATTTCACAATTCAGGCCCTGAACGGACTGTACACTGCCAAATGGATAATATCTGGGTCTGGATTTGAAAAAATTCCCAACTATTTGCTCTCCAGCAGTGCTATAGTTATAGTGGTGGTTAAAACTAGACAGCAAGCTGATCTGGGGTCTGGAGTGTCATTTTAAATACACATCAAGAGTTCCTGGAAGATATGTCATTTGTTAGTTAAATAGGCCACAAGCCTCACATCCCTCCAGCTGGCACCAAGTGATTTGGGTGCCTTATTATGGTTTCGGAGCAGAGACCCTTACATAAGTAATCCTGAAAGGCTACTGAATGCTTAGATGCTTGAGTGCTTAGAAAGTGAAGCAGAATTGTGGTTCAGAAAACAAAATCCCTAGGAACACCAAACTATCCTACATTTTAATTTATATAGATCTAAACCTAAATAAATGAATTCAAGGGGTATTATTATTGTTATTGTATTGTTCTAGTTGACCTTTTAATGATGAGAGATAAAATCAGGCCATTCCCCTAACTAGTGCAGAATTTCCACCTACCTAATAATGATTTATTAATGTATATCTGATTAAAACACTTTTTAAATCAAAATATTACATGTAAGTCTGTAGAGGGGGCTAGGGAGATATGCTCATAATTTAGAAATGAGCCATTGGATAAAGTGGCTTCAAAAGCAAGGGAGGGTTTGTTGAGGCTTGATGCTCCCTACATCATTTTGGTCTGTCAGAAATGGGAAAATGATCTTAACAGCCCTTAGTAGAGAAGAGTGATGCTCCATACTTTTAAAAACTTGTAAACTGTGTGAGGTTTTTCTCAAAGTTTTGAACAGATGATACTTTGCCCCATCTAGGCTGGTTTAAATGTACAATTCATTCTTGCCAATTTGCGTTTCTAAAGAGGCAGGCTTATGGTGCAGCATTCTGCAAAACATCTATTTTTTATGTAAAAAAAACTATAAAGAATGAATCATGCAAAATATAAAGCACCTTAATAAGGATAAAGCCTTCTAAATGCATTAAAGGAACACCGTGGCATAAGGAATACATATCTGTATTCCTAACGCTACATCCCTGTTTCACCTTGTGAATAAAAAAATAAATAAATAAAGCTAAAATAAAGTAAAAATAAACAAATTACTCACCTTTTCACTAGTAGTGAGTCTTCCTTGGCGTTGCTGCAACCTCTTCCTTGGGTTGGGTCATCCTGGAGGCATGCCTCTAAGATGATAAGCTAACCCAATGCTACTCATATTAATGGGGACTGTAGGCACATGCGCAGTGCTCATTGCAATGTGCCTATGATTCCTACACAGAGCATCATTGTATGCTCCAAGCCTTCTAATTACGTAAGTTTAATATTGGGTTTTGGGGGGCAGGACAAGGTAGCCAGCACTGAAGGCACTATAAAAACATCAATAAGATGAAGTTATTAAAGTGCCTTCAATATTCCTTTCATTATAAAAAAAAATATATAAAAATAAAAAAATGGCACAACTAACTACCTAACCATATCATTAGCATGTAGGTACATCTGTTTAAAACCAGGGTACCACTCAGGGAAATTGTTCTTGGCTTTATTGATTTATCTTATGTCTGGCAATGTTACCAAAAGACCAGATTTCCTCTCAAAGAAACACTTTAATCATCAAAACCACTACAGCTTAATGTAGTAGTTTTGGTGTCCATAGCTAGCTTTCTCTGCAGGCTTTTAATGTAAACGCTATCTTTTCAGACAAAAGGCAGTGTTTACATTGGTACCTAGTAACACCTCTAATAGCAGTCACTAAGACAGCCACTAGAGGTGCTTCCTGGGTCAGTGCTGCACAATGTGCAGAGTCTCATCGCTCTGCATTAATGATTCAATTGCATCTCTATTCATTGCGTGGATGTGCAATAGCCTACCTATAGCAAATCATTAAGATTCTTGAGATGGAGATGGAGCAAGGCAGGACCAGCGGCAGCAAGACAGGCATGGCGTGGGAAAAAAGATAATACACTCACATTTTCACTGCTCTGACATGGGGGCAAGGACCTAAATTGCCACATAAGCAATATAGTGTCAGAAATACATGTTTGTATTCCTGATACTATAGTGTTCCTTTAATTAGTATAACTGAAACTAAGTATTGTTTAAAGGTAATAAAAACGTATACCTTATACACTAGGTGTTTGTTCTTAAATGAATTGAACAGTAGCTGCATGAATCACTGTTTGTACTGGATGTTAACAGTTTTTTTTGGCATTATGTCTCGCATTGTACTTATTTTGCACAAAAACATGAATGCACACAGTGTTCTGAGCAAAGAGTATTACTGCTGTGTTTAATAATGTTTGTATTCCTGACACTAAAGTGTTTCTTTAATTAATATAAATGAAGTTAAGTATTGTTTAAAGGCAATATAGACATATTTATTTTAGGGGAATATTTTCACTATAAACACCTTATACATTTGGCAATATTTTTGTTTTTAAATTAATTGAACAATAGCTGTATGAATCACCGTTTGTACTGGGTGTTAACATTTTTTTTTGGCATTATGTCTCGCATTGTACTTATACTGCAAAAAAACATGAATGTGCACAGTGTTCTGTGCAAAAGGTATTGCTGCTGTGTTTCATTTTAATACAATGATAATGAGCCATAGGCATAAGCCATGTTACATTAAATGGACAGCAGTCTATGAACCTACCACTGGGAGGAATTATTAATAATTTCACACTAAAATAGTTGTTTGGAATGTGAATTATATTCTATTGTAATGAAAAACAAACTAGACACATTTATGCAAACATTTAATTTTTTCCACTATATGCTTTACCTGCAGTGAGAATTTCACTAAGTTGGAGCTGTGTGAGTGCTTAAAGGAACATTCTAAGTACAAAAATACTACAGCTTCATGTTTCGGAGAATGTTTACATTTGTTCAAAAACATCCCACTCTTGACTCTCAGTAGTTACGAACTAGAGGCTCTACATCCTTAAAACCTTTTTATTTTTGAAGGTCTTTATGACCTTGAACATAGCTAATGCTTTTCATATGGAAGCAATGGACTCAGTACTGGTTTGGAGAACATAATTGCCACACTTGTGTTTTAAGTTCTCAGTACTTCTCTATAAGAGGCATCTGGTGATCTCTTCAGGCATGAATTGGGCTGGTGAGAAGAATGCATTTAGACAATATATGGTTAATTTAACCAATTAAGGACCACATAGCGGTCTGGACCATCATTCAGTACAGAGCAGCCCCAGGTATCTTTCAATACCCGGGGGTCCCCTCTGTTAGTGTGCTTAGACTGACAGATGAGCTACATGCAGAATTCAAAGTGAAAGCTGCTCATAGATATTTGAATACCACGGCTGAGTGGTCCTGCTCAGCCACAATGTTTCTATCAGTGCCCTCTGCCCCTGGCATTGAAAAAGGGACTCCCAGTTATCTTTCAGTTGGGGCCACAGTTATTGGCCCCAGACTGATAGCAGAGCTATGAGCAGAACTGCTGTGGGAAAGTTAAAAATGATATTGTCTCGTCTGCATGGCCCTGGGGGGGGGGTGGGGGTGGGAGGGCCTCCCTGCTTGCCCCCTGCTGTAGGATCGGTGCCGGGCTTTGCCAATAGAATCATTGTTTTATTTTTGCTTTTTACACTTTCTCAATGTTGATTGCCTGGTGCAAAGGACAGAGCTTATGACAGTGATTGACAGGGAGCTAAGATGGAGGCGCTAAGTTGCAGGACAAAGAGGTGTAGGTTTTGCATTTGTTTTCAAACCTAAGAAATACATTTTTGTTAAATATATGGCTAATTACACATACTATTAAAAATCCTGGGAAACCAAAGTTCCTCATTCACTTTTCAAAATTCTTTAGCTTGTGCATAATCACAACGATTTTAGTCTGAATTTTATAGTTTGGTTTTCAAATCAATGTTTATTGAGCACTAACACATTGCACTACAATGTACAGTTATATGTATCTTTCATTGTAATCTTAAATATGTTTAACCAAATGATTAGTGTAGAACAGGGGAAATCACTCTTAAACAAAACTAGATATTTATATTAATTGTTGTATTTTAATTACAGGCAATCCTGGGCTCCATCTAACAGAACCAGCATCACAACCACGGAAACTAAACGGTATTTTTTGATATCATTTATTTTCTTTTTGCAAAAAGTGTATACTCTTTAGGTTTTATGATAACCCGTATATTATTACACAGGTCTGTAGAGCATTATATAATACATGTGAGAATAATTATCAATTGCAGTTTGAAGAATCTAATCAGAAACACAATATTTCAATAAAACTTCATATTTTTCTTGCAGCAGTGAGCATCATCAGACTTTGCACGTGCACAATAAATCACACATTATTGTATATGAAACAAAAATGAATTGCACTTGAAACATAATGTCCTCTAAATGATTAATTTAATACAAACTGTCTATTTCATAACTGTGACTTTTATATGTGTTTACATAAAAAAAAAAAAAAGAAACTGTCAAGGAAGTGTCATAAAATGTGTCCCAGAGTGTTGCAAGTGTGGGACAGGATGCTTCTGGTGTTGCATATGTGAGGAGGCTTGTTGTATTGTTGTATTTGGGATATTGTTTTGCTGTTGCATGTGTAAGGTGAGGCTAATTGTAGTGTTACATGCATTGAGGGGGCTGCTTGTGGTAAAGTAAGTGTGGGGGAGGCATTTTGTTGTGTATTATGTGTTGGGGAAGCTGCTTGTTTGGTTGAAAGTGTGGATTGAGACTGAACGTGCTTTTGCACGTGAGAGGTAGACATTTGAATGTAAGTGGAGGGGAGTTTATGTGGTGTGCCTGTGAGTGGAGGGCTATGTTTGTAGTGTGTGTGGATAGAGGCTGTTTGTAGTGTGTGCTTTAGTGTTCCTTGGTTGTGTTGTTTGTAATGTGTATGTGAGTGGCGGTAGGCGGTGGCTCTTTGTAGTCTGTGTTTCTGTGTGTGTGGAGCGGGGTGTTTGTGGTGCGTTTTTTTCTGAAAGATTAGAGTAGGCTGTTTATAGTGTCTTGTTTCTGTGTGTGTGGTGGGTTGTTTTTGGTGTGGGTGTGTTTGGATCATGCTGTCTCTAGTGTGTGTGTGTATGTGTATATATGCTGTATTCTCAACTGTTATAATCAATTCAAGTAGTGGATACACTATCACCTACTGAATGTGTATACATTAGTATTTCGATATACTATTTTGTAATTATACATATGTAATTTTGAACCCTTACTGATAGTAGTGAATGGCTTTACTTGAGGTGTTGAGCCTAGTTATTTTACAAAGGAAGTGAATATTTTAGCGCTAACAGTGTTGCATTTTATATTGTTTCATTTTGCACTGGTAAGAAAGTGTTATGTTATAGCTGCTATTAAGGAATGGGTTTATTTGTTTAGAATTATTTGGTGTTATTTTTAATTCACACTTAGAGAAGCCTTTGAATGGAGAATTTAACCGGCTTAGAGTGCATGCTCAAGAAAGGGAGTTAGGGAAAATAGAAGGATGGGGGCGGGATATAAAAAATATGTATTAACAAAGGGGAGGAGGGAGGCGTGGAGTTCTATACTCAGTGTGGGAGAGATCGCAAACAAGAACGTCCCCATGCAATCACAGATTGAAATTAGGCTCAACACCCGAAGCAAAGCCCGAAACAGAGTTCTAAGCTGCCAGAGTCACATGTGACAAGGGTGTAACTAGCCCCCAGTCCTAATTGCCAATAACCCTAGATGTGCAATGTTTGAAGCTGATGCACTGCACATCCAGACTCCTACCCCCATGATCAACTCAAGAAGCAGACATGGTAATAGTGGTTGGAGTAACTAACCCCTTAAGATAATTACATTCACAATTACCATGGGATGGCGATAGGGCATTATGGTTTGCTGTAATTGTCGTGGTGTTTGGAGTGGTCCTTTAATTAAAGCTGTACAGTTTGTTGACCAAGTATCTTCTCACTGTCCACAATCATGAATACTGAAGAGAGAATATTAACCATATGAGGGCTAGGTATATCCAAACATGTCAAGTAAGATGGACAAAGACATATGAACATTAAATAAGATCCATCCAATTTTCTATTCATCCATCCTCCCTCACTTATCCAATCACTCTAATATGTACACTGAGCAACCTTTATTATTACATAATGAATACTACTCAATAAGTGGATGCAAATAATTAACTATCACATATTTTATATAAGATCATCTCGAAAAACCTGCTTTTGATTACATGTAGCCTCCATATGCAGATAATGGTCTCTCCATCCACAAAAATGAGAAACTGAGAAATTAGGTAATGGTTAATTAAGTCCAGTTTGGCATTTCATTGTTAATCTTGTTCATTTCATAACATTTTATATGCTTGTTTATATGCTTGTTTACAGAAGTTCCCTGCCAACCAAGCAAGAAGGACAAAAAATGTGGGCATTTTATTACATTTATTATCTTCTATTTACTTACAAGAAATCCCTCTCTTGATTGCGTGCAATACTGCGCAAAGACATCAGATGCTTTGTTACACATGGCACCTACATCCACTGTTATATAAGCAAATTCATATATGATCACTGTGTTTAGCAAGTGTCCAGTCACAAATGCACACCCTAAAGCCTTCAGTTAGGCAATGGACTTTAAAAATCAATAACATAATACAGTTTTACAATATCTTTTTGTAGACATTGTTTAAAAGTAAAGGCTTGTATAAATGCCAATTAAATATTGTACAACCAATTCCATAAGACATCTCACATTGATAAATACAGCACAGTAAAGTAAAGGCAGAACACTTAATGACAAGAAAGTACACTTTATGTGTGTTCTCTCATGCTCTAACAACTTTGATGGACAGGTTTACTTATTGTATTAGTAATATAGTATTAGTAATATACACAGGAATCCATAGCTTTAGCAGGCAATCTGTGATTCTTCCATTATCAGTGATCTGCCATGAAACAGAGTAACTTAACAGAGTAACATTGTGTGATCAATTTAGGGTCTTATACTGTGTGGAAATCACTACACGACAGCACACTCATTTTCTGTATAAAAATTTGAGATTTTTTTAAAATTGAGTCTAATATTTGTAGAACATTGACTAGACTAGTAAGCAGAGGTGGCTCTCTAATTAGGCGATTTAGGCGGCCGTCCAAGTTCTCGTGCTGGCTGGGGCCTCGTGTCCGCCTAAATCGCCTCAGGGCAGAGTGACTTGTCAGGCTCTCGGGCAATGACTGAATGTGTGCATGTATTAGTGTGTGTGTCCATGTCTGTAATGTGAGAGTAGTATGGTATGGGCAATAAAAAGGTAAAGTTTCAAGCAACATGTATATTAAATACATACATATGCAATTTATGGGGAAATAGATATATGATAATATACATGTTAAAGATTATAGAATATGTGGGGGGAAAAAGTCTATGACAACTTAATTATTTGGTAACTGCTTTTTTAAAAACCCAACCAAAATTTTTTATTTTTGTTTCCAATAACCCCTTCACACCGGCACTTATGTATACACGACTGTCAGGCTATGCAACCATACCCCGCATTCGTGTATAAACGATTAGCATAATTGCAAATTAAATGTGTTTATTGCAAATTATCTCATAACTACAGTCAGAGAGTTCACATGGCAGAGGCCTAGGGAGCCGCGACAATGCAAGCCTCTGAAGATGATGCAATGCTGCAAGCCCGACATTCAATATATCTACAGCTCCTTATACACACACAGGGCAACCTTTACATTTATTTTTCACTAATGGTGCTAGTGGGGTTCGCCTAAGGCCTCGCAAAGTCTAGAGCCGCCCCTGCTGGTAAGCATGGCTCTGGGATTTACTCAAGGAACAATGTATACCTAATATTTTAGATGGCCTACAAAACTAGAGACATATATCTACAGATAACATGGTAGATACTTGCACAGCCTGTAGTACAAATGTATGTGTCTGACCAGCTGACTCTTTTTATTGCATCTAACTTGGTAACACTTGTATTCTTGCATTTTGAAGAACTATCTATTCATCGGATGAAAGAACCTCTGATAAACCAGTAAGGTCCAGTCTGATTGACAGTGCGAGATCAAGGTAATGATTGTGAGCATTTTTTATTTAAAATTATTATAAGATTATTATTATTATAAGATTAAATCTCAAGTTTAGCAGAGAGTGTAGTTTAAACTTGAGATTTCTGGTTAAATCAGAAGAAAGCAGCTTTACAGTTTTGAGTATGCTCTATAAAGACTGAACAGATTTTGTTAATTTTTTTTTTACATTTTTACTTTATTATTTATATAGGGTACACAAAGAGGAAGAGGGGAAGCACATAAGCCTCACAAAATAAAAAAAACACTTAAAAAACATCAAAAACACACACACAAAAAAGATACAAAGATTGGTGCATATTGTAGATAAAAATATAACCGTAATAATCATAGTTATATCTATAATACTATTGTTAATAATTCTAATGCTCCCTCATAGCGCTTTATACAGCCCTGATCTGATCACTATTCCCTGTAAACCTTCAAAGACAAAGCAGATTTAAACAATGCTCCAAATAAATAACTCATCTATTAAAAGGAAGCTTCAGTCTCTTAAAGCACTCGAGCTTGAATAGCCTTATGGGTTAACTTTATATCCTATGTGGTTTATGTCATATTACTGCCAGTTTCGAGAGGAAGACCCACTTTTATCAATCTCCTTAGTAACACCTCCCGGCAGTAAAGTACAGTCAGGAAGGTTTCCTCGATTGCTCACTTTGTACTGTACAGTAATTCAGTGTGTGAATGAGTGAGTGCTCCTCATAGGGAAACATTGGTTTCAATAAAAAATTAATTATTAGTGTATATTTTTATTTATTTCCCATTTTTATAATAATGTCCACTGTTTGATAATATAATAGACCTTGTCACGAGGTTGTAACAGAAGCACATTAAATGAATGAACAATGGCTTATGTAACTCAGTGATTTTTTACACACATACACTAGACCAGCCAGTTCACACAATCATCCATGTAAGAGACACATGACACATATTCGGCAGCACATCCCAACATATGGAATGACAACAAAGAGATAGAGATGAAAATAGAATTGGTCCAAATACATCAATCAATTAATCAGAAGCTGGGTTAATAGAATTGTCACCTAGTTTGGTATCTTCGCCTTAGTTGGAAGATTAAGACATTAAAATATTTTTCTATAAATTAGAACCAAATGTCACAAAAATGAGTAAAAGCTGAAGACTGACTGAACACGTTCTTAATTCTCCAAGAGGTCGATATATACAATATTTAGTTGAAATCAGCCTGTAGTAAATCATTTTATAATATGCCAAATACAGAGGCAGTAATAATGACAATACTATGTATGTTAGCAAGAGATGGGGTTAATATGGTTCCAGCTAGGTTTTTAATTTGCTCAGTGCACAGAGCCACATTTACATTTTGTGAGTTGCCATAGTAACGTCAGTTGGCTCTCTCAATTACAATGTAGTATATAAGCTAAAATGTTGCTGCTTCATGAAATTCATTGATAAGGGAAAGTGATGTGTAAATGGAAACTGCTTGTAACACACAAATCTTGATTTGTTTCGCTCTTTCCAATTTATTTTCTTGGTTATCGCTGTATCATGCAGGAGTTAAAATATACATTGTAACTTAGCATTTCTGTTCCATTTTAAATTTATAGGTTTGAAAAATCTGATGACAAGCCAAAGCTTCCTCCTACCTCACCTACCTCACCGCTACCCAAAACTGATCTCAGGTAAAATCTTTCTTAATACACTGTACATGAAAAAGGGAAATTGCCCGAGAAATAAATAGGGAATGGTTGTGAATTGACTAGGGCATTGAAAAGCTTAGTCCAGTAAATCCAACACTAGGGTGGGAATTCTTTCCAATTTGACTGTGTTGAACTAAAATTCTTATATCAATGCTCTGTAATTCCTAATTTACTGATAAACATTAAAGATATGTTTATGAATAGGGACTGTATTAAAACAATTTCCAACATTAGAATCTGATGGATTCCATACAATATAAAAAGGCATAGTTTGTGCGGACTGATTTTGTAAATAGAATAATGTCATAATATCAAACCTACATACGTTCCAGTGAAGAAAGCAGCACTAAAACCTTTATGGCCACATCCAGGTTTTTGATCTCCTGTTGACAATAAGGCCATAATAAAAAAACTGCAATGTTTTATTAATAAATGGTTTAGTTGGTGTCTTATCAATTTAAATGCTTTGTCTACAGTGTCACCGGACCTTGACTCTTTAGCTCCAGACATAGAACATTTTTAATCAGTTTCAGAATGATAATACATAGCTTTTCTTCTAAATAGTGATCACCATAACAACTTACTTATAAAGCTCCAGAAAGCTATTATCATATATGATGCTGAATAATCAAAATATAGGAGTGTTTAATTGGCAAACTTTTTTTGTAGATTTCAAAATACTGAAGATAAACCCAAAGTGGTGCCGAGGGTATCCCCAGCTAAAACCGATGAGAAGTAACTATATATAATTCTAATATTACAATATAGATTTAGGAACACATAGCTGGTTTTAATTAGCAAATAATAATAGTATTATAATCAATAAGATATTAGTATTAATTACAGTTTCCCTTGTGGGACACATATTTTGACAGTTGTCATCATAGTCTGCCTCCTCTTGCCACTGTCCTTAAGTCACATCTCCTCCATCATTTCTGATCACCCATTCTCCCATACCCCATCTCTCACACTAACACGGTCACCTCATGTCAATCACTCTCACTCACAGAGTGTCTAATTTCATTATCTCACCCTTCTTTTACTTACACTCTGCCTGTCAACCTTACCTACAAAAGCCAGTTGTTAAGGTTGGTCTGAGTCACAAGCAAGGCTTCCTCAACTCAATTATGAAAACCAGTCGATTGGCAAGACACAGGGACTGGCCAACATGATTTTAGGCTTTTCTTCACTTAGTAATAATTTATTAAATCAATAATGAAATAAACATGAATGCACTCCTTTTTTATTTAAGACCTACTTATCCTACAAAGCCTGCAGTATCTCAGACTGGAGAAAGGAGAACTGTGGTGGAAAGAAGACAAAGGTAGGACTGTAAAGAGATGAATGGTATGCTTCCATGCTATGTATAGGATAGGATAATACTTAGCCATCATAGCAAATATGTTGGGAACACACTGTGTTTCCACTGCAAGTCCAAGCATGTGTGCTGCATTACATCCCCTTGATGTCATGGTAGTAACAATGTTTCTCCAGTGGGAAAATCATTCAAATTAGTATGGTGTTTTTATACATGATTATAATAACTGGAGAACCTGGACATCAGACAGGTAATTGCCTAAAATGCGTTGTTCTAAAATGCATGTTTCCATTTTTCCAAAATGAGGACTTACATTGTGCTATATAAAAATATATGTGTTGAGTCTTCAGATATGTCAGATTAAAAATTGTATATACATTGAGAATCATAATTATGTTATTAAGAACATGCAAAGGAAATTAAAAACATTATTTTGAGAAATTTATAGGTGTTTTTGGCTCCATTTCTTTTATGCCAGAGTTTGATTTTTCTGAGTGCCAGAAGAAAAGGTATTGCAAAAAATACAATTTACTCACTCATCTGGCATTCTGCAACATATGTACCACTGTCACTTGGACAGAGTTATTCACTAAAGTGAGAATTCAAAGCAAAATCTGAGAGAATTTTATATTCAAGGCCAGAGTAGGTAAACTTCACTTAGAGAATTAGTCTAGTTCAACTAAAAGGGACACTATAGTCACCAGAACAACTACAGCTTATTGAATTTGTTCTGGTGAGTAGAATCATTACCTTCAGTCTTTTTGCAGTAAACATTTTGCAGTCTTTTCTGAAAGGGCTTCTAGAGGTGCTTCCTGGCGCAGTGCAGAACTGGTAGTCAGTGACTCCACAGTCTGCATGCAGACACTGAACTTTCCTCATAGAGATCCATTGGTTCAATGCATCTCTATGAGGAGATGCTGATTGGCCAGGGCTGTGTTTGAATTGTGCTGGCTCTGCCACTGGTCTGCCTCCTAGACAAGCTCATCCAGCCCAATGCTTTCCTATAAGAAAGCATTAACACTATAGGGTTTAGGAATACATGTTTGTTTTCCTGACCCTATAGTGTTCCTTTAATTTGAAATATACTTTGAATTCATATTGAATCCTTACTTTTGCGAATTACCCTACATGAGTTCACCAGTCAAAAGACAGGAATGGTAGGAACTTCTTGAATGCATTGTACAATAACTTGCTTTATCTGTTCTCATTAAGTTGATTACTTAAGTAATTAATAACAATGTCACAAAGCAATACAGGAACAATGCATGGGGAATGCTGGACATAGCAGGAGGGTTTAGCTATACTGGTACAAAATGAGAGATATGGAATTAGTTGAAATATACAGTGACACCTCTTTTACATTTTTCATAGGAGTCAAGACATTGATCATCTTATTGATGTAACAACCACTAGGACATCAAGCAGTAAAGGGTAAGAATGATTTTTACATCACTTTACTTATATCAGTAAAAAATATATATTTATATTTAATAAACATTTATATATATATATACATACAAATAGATTTATTACCGCTTTTCTTCTTTTTCACTCTATTAATTACTTTTTCTTACTTGATCTATGAACCAACTGAGGGAAAATGTGCACTGTGTACTGCAAAATATATACATAATATTATATTATGTACACTATATATATTGCAGCACACTAAGTGGCCCAATTTTGTGCCCTTTTGTAAATAAGATGTAAACAGCAGACATATTTGAGGAGTTAGGGTGGTAAAGAAGGGAAGGTCTGGGAAGAGAATGGAAAGGGAAGGTAAAAAACAATGTTTTATCTTCTGAAATATATACTTATTGTTACTTATTGTTTATTTATTTTTTAAGAGATTTGAATGACCTCATTGAAATATCAAGCACCACAAAGAATTTACGTAACAGGTAAGACCATGCACACACTATTTTTTGATCTTTTCAATCATACTTATTATTTCAAGCTTAGCTCGCAAGTGTAATTATGTCACTGTAAAGAAAAAGATGTCCAGTAATATTCTGTATTAATCCCAGAATGGAAACTGTTGGATATATCAGTAGTTATTTTGGGTACTTGGAGTTTCCACCCATGTTCTATTAGTATTTAGGTTTTCTGAATACTAGTATAGTATAGAGCAGGGATAGGCATCCTTTAGCACTCGACGTTGTGGACTACATTCCCCATAATGCTAGCACACCCATAATGCTGGCAAAGCATCAAGGGAGGTGTAGTGCAAAACATCTGGAATGCCAATTTTGCCTATGCCTGGTATAGAAAATAGAGCCATTTTGTGATTTTTTTAACGGAGATTAACTCAGTGAAACAACTTTGGACATCCTAACGCTGTGCATGAGGATGTCCAGCATGTTCAAAATCATCATTGATTCAATGCTTCCTATGGAGAAGCTGTAATGTGTGCACGACACTTGCTGTGCATGCACATTAGGTCCTCCATTGGCCTAATGCTGTGGAAGGAGGAGATTAAGCCAGTGCAAAAAGACCCTGGAATTAGGGTAAGTGTCAAGAGGGTTTTTAACTCTTTCATACTCGGGGTTTGCAACTTAAGTTTGGGACAGGAGTATATTATGCACATAAATACAGTAAATAATTTAGTCAAGGTTGTAAATAGAGATACACTTATTTAGACTATAATTTATCCATTTACTGATTTGTTTATCTTTTTAATTTTATAAGGGATGAAGAACTTAACAATTTAATTGAAGTTAAAAAGCCTCAAGAAAAGACCAGGTACCAGTATTTAATACAATATTTATATAATATGACTCACACTACGGGTTGTATACTATATTGCAAAAATATATTTGCTTACGTATTTAATGTACTGGAAAACCTATTGATACGTCTGTTGCACGTTATGGAACTGAATATATTTAGCTAATATATAAGGTTAAGACCAGATAAAGAACAAGGGTGCTTTAATCACCTACATGAGTCACTCAGACACATACAAGTGAATAATAAACAGTTGGTGAGAGCACACTACGCACAATGACACTTTACCCTTAATTTTCAAGTCTGTAATCTTATAATTGCTTGATTTATTCCTGTATATGAAATATAAAAATGCACATAGAGCAGTAACGTTTAAGTCTAGTTTGTGGCTTGGACTTAAAAGGGTTTCACTCACATGGTTTTGAGCCTCTTAACATAAGCTGGCTCAAACTACAGGCATGGATAATATCAACACGTGGCCTCCACACACCAGGCTGCTACCCCTCCGTAGCCCTTCCGTTATATTCAAGTATTCCAGGATGCAAGGGATTGAAATAACAATTTTATTGGACACAATGAAAAATTGTCCACTGTGCAAATAGCAAAAAGTCCACTGTGCAAATAGCAAAAGTCCACTGTGCAAATAGCAAAAAGTCTTTAATTTTTTAGTGTGTCCAATAAAATTGTTATTTCAATCCCTTGCATCCTGGAATACTTGAATATAACGGAAGGACTACGGAGGGGGAGCAGCCTGGTGTGTGGAGGCCACGCGTTGATATTATCCATGCCAGTAGTTTGAGCCAGCTTATGTTAAGTGGCTCAAAACCATGTGAGTGAAACCCTTTTAAGTCCAAGTCACAAACTAGACTTAAACGTCACTACTCTATGTGCGTTGTTTTCCCCCCTGTTTTTTATATTTCATAAACAGGAATAAATTAAGCAATGATAAGATTACAGACTTTTTGAAAATTAAGGGTAAAGTGTCATTGTGCGTAGTGTGCTCTCACCAACTGTTTATTGTTGAATATATTTAGCATTTACAAGTTGATAAAATATATATTTTTTATATTTAAATGAAATTGATTTAAGCTATTTTTTTTCCACAGGTAACCTTTAAATCATTATTAAAGGCATAGGTCTTGATTTAATATTTTTGCATAAGCTGTTCAAATAATTTAATATATTTGAATGAACTTTTAAAATGATTTAATATTTTGAAACATATTTTAATGTTTTCTGATATATTAACATATATATATATATATATATATATATTTTGATATTATAATATTTAGCAGTAAATCATTTAAAACATTTATAGTATGTTAGCTTTTACAGTTAACAAGTGCATCAACATGACACTTAATGCATATTATTAATGGCTTGTGCTTTAACTTTTTCCTCCAATATCTGAAGAAGTCAGAATCTGGATGATCTGATAGCTATAGCTGGTGATGGAAACAAAGGGTAAGAAACTGTAGTTTATTCTATATTTTCTGCTGACACCCATCTATATTTTCCTAACATGTCACAGTAAAAAAAAACAGTATTATTATTAGCACATTGTGTTAGACATACACACACAAACATGCACATGCATCACTAGAACTCTCTTTTTAAAAGATCTAAACAATTAGCATTTTATTATGTTGTGCTTTAATTTAAAATTATAATGGAGCTTGAAAAGGCATTAAAGGAACAGTTTGGGCACTGTAACATTACAATTAAGTTGTCATGGTGCCAGGAGGTCCCTGGTGCTGGAAGTGATGTAACTAGAAACCACTTGGCCCTGGTGTGAAAATTGCCCTGGGCTCCCATCCATGTATCTCATTCCCTCACCCCCAGTCCCCCCATCTGTCTCATTTCCCCCAATCCTTCCATGTGTCTCTTTTCCCCCCAAACCTAATGTGCATGTACATCTATGTGTCTCATTTCCTACCCCCCAAAACCACTCCATGTGTCTCATTCCCTCGCACCAAGCTGCTACTTGTGTCTCATTCCCCCGCCCCCAGCCCTCCATGTGTCTCATTTCCTCCCTCCCAAAGCCCCATCTACGTGTCCCATTTCCTACCCCACAAAGCCCCTCCATGTGTCTCATTTCCTCCCCCTCAATGCCCCTCCATGTATCTCATTTCCTCCACCTCAAAGCTCTCCAAATGTATCATTTCCACCCCAAAGCCTCTCCATGTTTCTCATTTCCTCCCCCCAATGCCCTATATGTGTCTCGTTTCCTCACACCAGCCCCTCCATGTTTTTCATTCCTTCCTCCTCCAGCCCCTCCATGTGTATCATTCACACCTCCCCTCAGCTCCCTACATGTGTCCCATTCCCTTCTCTACCCCGAGCCCCTCCATGTGTCCCATTCCCTGCCCCCTACCCCTTCCATGTGTCCCATTTCACCCACTCAGCTCCTACATGTGTCCCATTCCCTCTTCCCCCAGCCTCTCCATGTGTCCCGTTCCCTGCCCCTCCCCAGCCCCTCCATGTGCCCACTTCCTGTCAGCTACAGGAGGACAGCAACACAGCACAGAGCTCCAATCCTGCCGGTAATTCGGCAACTGCAGACCAGTGCGGCTGTGCACCAGCCCTAAAGATATGCCGGTGCCCAGAGGTTGCAGGTGTCGCAGCTGCGGCAGGGCCTCCTGTACTGATGGGCCCAATTACAGTGTGGACCCCTGCAAATGTGGTACTTACACTATTGGGTGCTGGCTTACCTTTAGGTAAAATCTGTACTTCAGTTCCATTTTTCTCCTCTGTCCTTACACTTTTTTAAATTCTTGTTCATGCAGTTGATGCTTTCAGCCAATCATTAGCACCACATTCATAAAAATGGCTTGAAAAGAGTACGTACCAAGCAGTGATAATTTCATCAACAAACAAATACCATCATAGTTTTCATCAAAGCCATCATTTTATTTAGTTATAGTATTGTTTTCAGTGACGACAACTATACTATAACTAAATAAAAGGATTATGACAAAAACTATAGCGAAATAAATGACAATTTAGTTATAAGACTGACTGACTAAAACTAAATTAAAATGTGCTCTCAAAATTAACAATGATTCTTTCAAACAGAATAACAACTCTAGCAACTCTAGAATATTAACAAAAATAAAAAAACTGTATGCCGTTGAACATATTACTTGAACCCAAATAGAGAAAATTAAACAGTTCTCTGTTAAAGAGACATTCGTCACTTGTTAGGCAATGTCTCATTTTGAATGAGATAAATACAGATTTTCATTGTATTAATATCTTCAGAGATGCACTTTTGCTTGAAAGAATGAAGGATGCCATGTGCAACTTGCTATAATCAATGCAAATCTAATTACTGATCTGTGCAAAAGCAAGGCCATATTTTGTTTCTTTATGAGACTTAGATTTATTTCATTTTAAGATAAATAAAAAATTATTTATCGTAATAATAATATATTATAGATGAATAATATATCATTTATCTTATCTTGTCAAAAAATTTATTGTATGTTCAAAACATAATACTATATAAAATAAAATGTTAATAGATGTTTACTCCTCCAGGAATATACAATGAGCTCGGAAATTCTAGAGAAATGCTTAAAGGGACATTATAGTCACCAGAACCACTACGGCTTAATGCAGTGGTTCTGGTGATTATAACCTGTGACTGTAGGGTTTTCAGTGTAAATGCTGCCTTTTGAGAGAAGGCAATGTTTACATTGCTGCCCAGTAACACCTCTAGTGGGTCACTCACACGGCCACTACAGGTGCTTTCTATCTCAGTGCTGCACTACCGCGGTGCCCGTTGGCTAAGTAATGTGACGCGGTATAACCGCCGGGGCCGCACGTTAAAGGGGCCCATCGGGTGGCCCATGCTGTTAGGGCAATACACAGATCTCTTTTAAAAATGAATATTACTGAATTCCTTTATCTGGGTGTAGTGTGATGCAGTGTACCCCTAGAGGACTGGAAGACTAGCAGCACTGTTCAAAATACAACCCAATTATGGTGTGTATATATATGTTTAGAGAGAGAGATATTTAGATATTAATGTATTAGACAGAAAACTTGCCTTTCTTATATAATCCACCTCTCTGATCTACAACAATCTAAGCTGTGCTTGTCCTATATTACTGCTTCAAGGCAGCCCCTCATCTAAACTTTCCCTTATGTTGCTGCTTCGAGGCAGCCCCTCTTCTGATCTTTCCCTTATACAAATATATGACAGTCTTCTAGCGTATGGTAAACCAGATAGTGCTTCTAACACCACATCTACCCGGTGAATGGAGGTAGAGATTGTAAAAGGTAAGTACCTCACATTCTAATGCTACCCAGAATAACAAAATAAAAACAAGCGCTCAAATATTTTGCCATATATTATTTCTCTCAGAAATATGAACTGATGATAAATTAAACAGTGATCTAGGGTGACACATAATTTGTCTGTGCAGAGCTTGGGTTTGTTTTAAAAATCAATACATTAGAAAAATCAATTGCAAAGCCTGTGTCTTTCTTCAGTTGTCTTAGAACACAGCAGCTAATTCTAAATTTAGAGTTTGCATAATGTGTGCTATTGAAACGAACAATTAGCACATTTACTGCAGTGTAGAGTATAGTAGAGAACTGGGATGTTAGAGTGCAACCCACTTAGTTAAGACATTTGACTTAACAACACAATTAAAGAATGGCAATTAATATAACAATGAAGAAACATCTGTATTAAACATCAATATGAATTGTAGAAATAAAAAAAAAAATCAAGCGGTGCTAATTAAGAAACAAGGTGTGCAAAACTAGTTATTAAATCCAAACTTAACGACGTAGAATATTGTATTTGAGATTCTTTACTTAAAAAGGGAAGAATTACAAATACAAATATTTGAGCAACTTGCAAAAGTATTCACATACCTGCAACAATTCTCTAATTTCACTCAGTACACAAGATATATAGCATATAGAGTGATGGAAACTTATTTTGTATGATTTAACACACTGAAACTAAAATCAATTATTTAAACACAAATAAAAAACAAACAAACAAAATCACTCTGGGAGAAGTAAGGTGAGTAAATCTAACTAGCTAGTATAACAAGTTAGCATTAGGAGTACATGTTTGGATTTGTAACACTAGAGTGTACCTTTAATATTTAGTAGAGCTGCCTTGTGATATAACAGCTTTAAGTCTTTTGGGTTAATAAGTTTAGTTTTTCATACAGTCGTCAGAACTGAGCAGATTTGTATCCAGATGGTTCGAGATGATTAGTACCACACCACAATTTTAAAATAGAGCCACACATTTTCAAAAGGACCTGGGTCAAGTTACTGTTGACTTTCACATTTTTACTAGTAATTTACTGAAATGTCACTTTGACCTTGTATTTGGGATAAACAACCTCCTGAAATGTAAATATTCTCTGAAACGTAGTGTTCTAATCAACAGAAAATGGTTGTCTTACCTTTTTTTTTTATCTCCTATAATTTCTTTAGGTCAGTTGGGCCTACTAACAATACTACAAATATTGGTAGCCGAAGTTCCACTACGACCACCAAAATTACTGAAAATACCTCTGATGTATCTGGTAACCGCTCAACTACTAACAATACTGCAAATATTGGTAGCCGAAGTTCCACTACGACCACCAAAATTACTGAAAATATCTCTGATGTATCTGGTAACCGCTCAACTACTAACAATACTGCAAATATTGGTAGCCGAAGTTCCACTGCGACCACCAAAATTACTGAAAATGATGTATCTGGTAACCGTTCAACTACGTCCTACAAAAGTACTGGTGATCCCCGTGATGCCACAAACCTTCGTTCAAACAAAACTACCACCACCACCACCACTACCACAACATATAACATAAGTGAAGATAAACCTGATGGGACAAGCCGTCGTACATCCTCATCCTCTAAGGTCAATGATGATCCATCTCTTACTTCAAGCCGTCAAACAACTACAACTTACAAATCTAATAATGACACAACCAATGCACCAAACCAACGCTCAAATGTGACCATTACTCAGGAATCAAGGTAAAATTGAAAATATCTATACTTACTAAAGTGTTGTGATAACTTTAAAGCAAAGCAGATGGGAGCCAGGATTTTCTTTCTTCTCATCCCTAACCACATATGTAGGAGATTAATATAATTTTTTTAAGTGAATGTTTAGAACAAATATAGTAAATAATATTGGCTCCAGGAATCCATGGAACACATTTTAATAATTGATTGACCCATTTTGTTTTCGTTAAAATTGCAGTCTGTTTAAATGGCCACAGTTCTCCCTCATAAAGCAGTGTCTGTTTGGAGACCATCTCAGGCATCAAGAAATAAGGACAACACCCAGCATCTCTGTTGTTTTAAATGTGCCATGAGATGCTCCTTTGCTTTGCACCTAGTAGGGTCACTATTATAACTTGGAGAAAAAAAATAAAAGATACTTAAATCTATGGAGATTTCACTAGGCAAATCACTCACAAAGCTGTCTGAGTCACTTGCCCCAAATACATGTCCTAACATTGCCTCACACATAAAACCCCAACATATATATAGATCATGAAGGGGATATCTTCTCCCTATAACCTGTAAATAAATAATTTCAGCACTTACCACATTCCATTGGTGTCAACAGATGCTGACATCAAAGTAACCCTCTGCAACTGTATTTACAGCTTGAGAGTTAGGGAAGAGGAGGGAATATGAGTGACGGAAGAGGAAGAAGATGACTCTAGCTCCCTCATGCTTCTTATTGTTAATGTTTTAGTGATGAATACAAACTGTTTTTGTTTTAATATATTTCAGCCATTCGCCTGACATAACAAGCTTCTATTATAAGCCCAAACTGTCATACGATAATGAAAGGTAATTATCACTGGATTAGAAAATAGAGTTATTTACTTGTTTGGGTACAATACCATACTTATGTTTACTATTGAATTTTTTTAAAATAACACAATATCAAATACATACAAAACAATAGCTGACTTTAAACATTCCATATTTAAATTCAAAATATGTCTTTAAGTATATCAGTTTTAGAGATGGAGGTGGTTTGTACTAGTGTTAATTAACAAAACCAAAAAAATATGGAAGCAAACATATTAAACATTTAAAGCCATGTGTGGATCGTTTTTATCATTATAGTTATCAAGAAAATTGTGAAATATAAATTTTATTTTCTTATATTTAAACACACTTTGTTTTCTTTAAAAAATGCCACAATGTCAATGTGTAGGACCTGCATATTACTACCACATGCCAATTGTGTTTTAGCAAAGCAAACTATTAACTGGCTTGGCTCATCATAATCCATCATAAAAGCATAGTTTCTGTTTTACATTTACCAGATGACTTATTCTAAATGTTGTTTAATTTTGCATTATTACTATTATTTCAGTGCCTTCAGAAACAGCCCAGTATATGATAATCTTAATGCATATGAAGATACTGTCAAGACAAGTTCCATTAAAACAGTTTATTCTACTTCAGATCGGTAAGCAATACATAAAATGTTGGTTTATTATAATGTTAATGAATAAACGTGCTGACCCCAGTGACATGAGTTACAATAACTGTGAACAAGGCAGCTATGAGCTGTGGGTTTGCAAAGCTATAGGTTTGTCTGTGTCGGGTCTCCTCATGCAGCAGCTAATAGCGGCAGAAATCGTTCTGTTTAGCAGTGGTTTCCAATCAGAGTGGCGTGGTGTACCTCAAAATATGTCACAAATACATTTCAGGGCTGTAATAGGCCGAACGCAGATATTAACATGTGTTTTGTAATGTGTCAGAATGAACATTTTGGATTTTTATCTATTTAATTTAAAAAAGTACATTTGACTAGATATTTATATATCCCTCTAGTACACCCTAAAAGTGTATGTCATTTATAAGATGCCAATGAAGGTAAAAGGAAAAATAAGTAGATGTGTCTGGTGTATAGAGAGTAGACATCTGGTGTCTTGTGTATGTGAGAGCAGACATCAACATTTGAGCTTTCATTGGGCAGTTGACCTATGTTTACATACTCTTTTTGATATCAGGCCTAGCTGCAGCAGTAGAATGAGTCTTTAAAAAAAATAAAAAATAAAAAAAAAAGAGAGAAAGGAATCCAAAATGCTAAAATGGGAGGACTATAAAAATGGAATAACATAATATGTGAGTAAAGAGAAAGGGGATTTAAATTGACTAGGTAGAGAAAGGTTCAAGGAGGAAGGTAGGCAAAATCAAAGGATACTGGTGGTAGGGCAAGTCAATAAAGAAGGCAAATGAGGATCATACTTGGAGAGATGATATATCTATGGACGCAACAAAGATATAAAAAACAAGCAGAAGATTAAATTAAAGGGGGAATAGAGGAAATAGAGGGAGGAAATGTGAAATTGATAGGTTGTGAACATGAATGAGTTTAGTATTTGGACATTTTTACTATATTTCAAATATTCTTTAGTGGGCCTATTAAAATGACAGACATTTCTATATTATTATCCACAAGAACAAGGCCAGAGATTAACAAATGATATGACGTGGCAAAGTAAGCCGTCCAAAGGAAATATACAAACGTGTATACATGCCTTGTTACCACAAAGATATGAATACATAAATTAATAACACTACAGGAGTAACACAACTAGAGATAATAGTTATGTTACGAACGCTGGTATAGTAGATACCCTGTTCGCCTATTCCTCCCAAACTGCTGAGCCTGAATGATTATAGCTGCAGTTCGGGTGTAGATTTGAATAGTTCCAGACAAATGCAGCATCCAAGTAGTTTTCTCCCCAGCAAGTAGACAGTTACCCAAACATGAGCCTAGACTTCATGAAGGGTACAACAGGTAATTAAGTTTAATGGTGCCTCACTGGCTTTTATGCAAGTCCGCATGCAAGGGGCATTCCCACAGGACCTTGTGAGGGACAGGGACACAAAGGTTACAGCCAATAATATTACAGTGACAAAGTTTGACACTCCCAATACAAACAGATAATTCCCTCCTCTTTGCCTGTGAGATAATTGAGTCAGCTAGATTAATAACTCAATTATTTTTAGGCAGTAAAAACATATTTTCCCCAAAACTTAGAAAGTACCCTAAAACACATAGCAACCCCATAAATGTCATATCCCCCGATAGCCCTGATCTGGGTGACCAACATATCCAAAAATCACCCAGATCAGTTCAGGGGTTTTTGAATTTTATGGAAGTCCCATTTGTACCGACCGCACACGAGGCTCCTGCCCAGAAACAATTCCATGAGTTTAGGCTGTGCGGTCGGTCTATTTCGAAAAGTCATAAAACTGAATAAATGCATGAACGGAACCCCTTGGCTCATAGTAGCGATTGTTCCCCTTGTTCGTGGGAACCAAACTACTGAATAGCGATCTTCTGGCTGTTCGGGAAAAGGAAGCAGGCGTTCGTATACTTTGACCGGTGTTCGGGAAGTCTAGTGTCCAATTTTAGTTCCAGACACTCGACGACCAAGTCCCACTGCCTCATCTTGTGTGAACAAGATGGCCACCGTTTTCTCTTGCATGTGGTGTTTGGTTATACGAACGGCGGCCCCACAGGGAGAGCGCTTCATCAACGGTTTCTTTTGAAGATAATGAGCGATGGGGGTGGTCGGTATTTGGTAGTTACAGCTACCGAACCAATAAAACATAAAAAGTCCTGAATGGCAATAAAAAGTCCTGAATAGCATGCTATTTTCTTCACAAGTTACTACAAGCATCATAACCACTACAGCCTGCTGTACCCTGGCTCAGTTTCTCAATAATGGGGCAAACCGTTACCTGGGCCCCCACAAGGCAAAGACTGTCCTCTTGTGGCCAGTGATGACATCCGGCTTCTACGGAGTTGCAGAAGCTGGAAGTCAGTCCTGCTAGCCATGCATTAGTCAATCCTGAAAGCTAACTGCTTTGAGCCAATTTATATATTTGTGTGCAAAGTAATATGCAGAGAATTTACATTAGCCAATCAAAAACTTTACAACTTTACACTGCACATACAGACTCCAAGCACCATAACCACTTTCAAACATTTAAGTGGTCATGGTGCTTATAGCAATCCTTTAATAGCATATCGTAATTTCATTGTTAGCCCATAAATCTTCAAAGTCTCTTGGCCTGCATACATCGTATGATGTAAGGATAATAACACAATTCCAAAATGAGTGACTATCTGTCCTGAAATATTTTTCAAAATAATATGAATGATAACTGCATGCATGCTTTTTTTGTTTGTAACTCTGCATTGTTATTTGATATCATATTATGCCATCAGCACCTGCCATCAAGCTTTCAAACCTATAACTAATGCAACAAGATATGATCGCAAATAAATGAAGATAAATAAAAAAAGTGTGCCACTCATTTTGCTAAGTGTTTTTTTATAACGGTCATTGTTTTGATCCTATTGTTAGGTCTGTCATTGAAAAAGACATGTGTACTTACTGTCGTAAACCACTTGGCATTGATGCTAAAATGATCCTGAAGGACCTGAACATTTCTTGTCATGCAACTTGCTTTAAGGTAGGTACAAACTGTACAAATATATTACAAATTGGTAATTGTGTGTGCGCGTTTTTGTGTAATTGTTAGAGATCTGATCCTCTAGTTCTAAATTTCCAGTCACCACCTGATCATCTAATCATGATGATCATTTTCTGTAGTGCAATGGCACAATTATTATGTGCACTCCGTCACTCCAGAAATGTATATTATAAGCTAGTATTGATCTTCAACTCTTATTCCAGCCTATTTGCCCAAAGTGTAGTTGAAACAACCAAATTACTTTGGTAAGATAGGATAAGGGGCTGAAATACTTTCTATACACTTATGATTAATGTTTTTTTTCTTCATTTTAGTGTGAAGTGTGTTCTGGTGATTTGGGAGGCCTGAAAGCTGGAGATAGTATGTGGATCTATAAGCAAAGCATACACTGTGAACCTTGCTACTTCAAAGCAAAAGGTAAGGGTAAAACAATACAATTTGTATGCTCCAGCCTTAATTTAAAAAAATCATGTTATGGTTTGACATGGCAGCTCTGGGATGTAGAAGTCTGTATGCTCATCCCTTTGTAACCCATCATCTGGTGCAAGAGTGAGATGTAACCTTCTCTCTATATATCTGCCCCTTTTGTAGTTCTATAAAGACCATTACATTTAATTTATAAATGATTTAATTGATTATATCATTCTCACTAGTGAACTTACTGCAACCTCCAACTTGCCCTTCCCCCAATTTCTTATGTTAATCAAGTGAGATTCATTCTGATATAAATGTTCTCTCCTGTATTTATATAATTAACATGTTCTTTGTTGATTGTGTAATTACTATTCGGTAGCTCACTGGATAAGGGTGTTATATACAGTATGTTAAATACATTCATAAAAAAGTAGTCATGGAATTTATCTAGTAATTAGTCAGTTCAAGGTACACCTGGAATTCCAGCTGGTATCACTTATGTGTCTAACCCTTTGCCCAAGAAATAATGGAAACTCACCATCATCCACTCAAGCTGCTGTCAATTATTAGTCAACACTGGTTCAGTCAGATATCGAGCAAAAAAATATGGGGAAATATTAGATGTTTATTACCGAAGATCATTAAGGCTGTCAAAGGTTTTTCAATTTGAATAAACTGAGATATTTATATTTGTAGTATTCTTAAGGCTACTTTGGGACATAATCACAATGCATTAATTCATACTATATATTTTTTTTTAACTTTAAAGGTATAAAATAGTGTCATGAATATAAACGTGTATTACTGACAGCATAGGCTTAAAATATTAGTTTTTTTCTCCAGCCCCCCTAACACTCCATTCAGGGGAGGGCTGGCAACCTTAGGCCTGGGGGGCAATTGCCTCCCTGCCCCCCATCCCTTCCCACCCCTGCCTGTGGCCAGGGACAGGGGAGGTCATAGTCTCTGGTGGTCTGGTGGCATGCTGTGGGCCCCCGGCTAACTGTACACCGCAGGGGGGGCCAGCACAGTCCATCCTCACTTCCCAGCTGCTCTACTCTAAGTCTCGCGAGCTGCCCAGAGCGTTGCCATGGTAACCAGTGGCAACACTCTGACGACCGCGGCGCTCGCAAGACTTAATCTCGCAGTCTACACAGACTTAGTCTCGCGAGCGCTGGGGTCGTCAAACCTGCGGTGTACAGGTAGCCGGGGGGGCCCAAATATGCACATATATATAGGGATAATGGTTGTCATGCCCTGATGGCAGCTCTGGAGACGGCATCCGTTTTTTACATTATTTAGGGCAGCCTGCTGGTCAATTGCCTCCCTGGCCCCTGTCCCAGCCTACCCCTGCCTCCATTAAATATGGTTATTTAATTACCTTTTTTCCAAAGCCTCATGGGTCTCCTCGCAGCTGGCCCCTCTTCCGCTCTGCCTCCTTGGCTGAGATCATTTAAGATGATGATCTCAGCCAATTCAATGCTTTGCCTTAGGAAAGCATTGGGAGTCTATTGCGCACGCACCGCTAAACGCTGCACTGATCAGCATCTCCTCATACAGATGAACTGAATCAATGCATCTTTATGAGGAATATTGAGCGCCTACATGTAGAGCATGTAGATGCTGAATGTCAGTGCTGCACAATGTAATTGTTCTGGTGTCTACTGTGCAGCACTGACCCAGGAAGCACCTCTAGTGGCAGTCTGAGCAGTGACCACTAGAGGTGTTCCTAGGCAGTAATGTAAACTCTGTAAACACTACCTTTCTCTGAGAAGGCAGTATTTACAATAAAAAGCCTGCAGGATCAGGCAGTAGACACCAGAACAATTACATTAAGCTGTAGTTGTTCTGGTGACTATAGTGTCCTTTTATTAATGTACAGCTGCGCCATCTTCATATAACCCATAGATACTAGCTCTTAAGACTGTAACATTGGCTGCAAGTATACATCATGTATTTCTATAAAATGAGATGCTACATGTAAATGTTACAGCTACTAGCATTATTCTATCTTTACCTATTCATCATGGTTTGCATATACTAACAGAAGAGAAAAATACATATTTACTTTAAGGCACATTCCAAGCATGAGTGCCCTGACACCCAACACAATATAAGTAGTCACACTGCTAAGAAGTCCGCTGGTTACTGCAGTTCAGGATTTAGCTCATTGGTTTAGAGTGATCAGCTGACAATCTCAGCCAATGAGCTGAACCTGCTAAGGGGATGGCAGGAAAATGCCAAACCATAAAACGGTTCGAGTACTTGCATGTGGCACTCCTTGCACCATAACCACTACAGTGTGCTATGTAAGATAAAATAGATAAATAGATCAGTTCTTTTACAGGACCGCCATACTGATATCTACTTTTTCAAAAGCATACTAATTGTAACTTATTTTATTTTATTTCAGAGAGATGGATCATATAGATGTTGCAAAATGAACAACTATGGGAAGTATTCAGACATGGAGTATGTTATGGAGAAGTTCATAAAAAGAATTTAGAATTTGAGTTGTCTTTGTTCTTTTAATAAAGTGTGTGTAAAACTGCTTATTAAAAACTGTTAGGTATTAAGAATTAACGGTGTTACTTCTATATAAATTTTTCTTTAAATAAACATGATATTGTTTATTCTAACATTTAAAAAAATAATTTTATTCTTGGTTGAAGAGACAAATAATTATTCAGTTTTCAAAGATCCTTAATTATAGGCCTTTCATGAAACATTACCCCATGTTGCGTAATAATAATTGTGGAGTAGGCATATTGTTTTTTAATACAGGGTTCTTCATGAATATCCAATATAATTTTTTTATAACCCAGCCAAAAAAAAAAAAATTAAAATAAAAGAGATAAAGCAAAAACGGCTATTTTGATAAAAAAAAAAATTATTTTTCTATAAAGTAACTACAAAATATATCTTTAGAAATTCTCTTGTAAAGTATAATAGAGCAAAACGCCTATACACTATAATTTTACAACACTAAGCACTTCTGGTAGAGGAAACTATTAAGTTGCTATAGGATGTTTTCTCTCATTAGATATTGTTTAAATAAGAGTGCTTCTGGTTATTTGTGATTTGCATTTTGATGTATATTTGTTAATGTAAAGGCTATATTGCTACTAAACGTATTTTATGGTTTTTCTTTAGTGTAATTATTACCAATTTCTTCCACATAATTAAACCAAAAGAAAAAGGTATACCTTTTTTGCACCTAGAAATCAATGATGCCAGCTTTGGACATTTTGAAATATTTACAAAATCTCATATTGAACATTTTTTCTGTTTTGATTTTTGCTATTTGCTCAATAAAATGGACTTGCCACTTATACTACTTTTGGCATTACATGTATTTATTTAAACGATATATATATAGGATGTTTTATAAGATACTCAATGTATGTAATAAATTGATACATTTACAAAACATATTGAATTTCTATTATGATTTTTGCTTCTTACTCCAAAAAAATTATTTGACACTTATATTTATCTTAAAAGGACACCAAGTACTGTAACTGCTTCATCTCATTGAAGCGGTTATAGTGTCTGGAATCCCCAAATGCCATCCTTCTACTCATGAGTCCATCTTCACTGTGCTGCACAGTCTAAGGAGGAAGCAGTAGGCTAGGTACAGCCATGGACGGCTATGGATGGCTAAGAATATTAGCTGACAGATTTCATTATATGCATCTCAGACACATAAAAATCGGAACAAAGTCTATAAAATAGCATATCTTAAGGTGAAAAATGGCCGAGACACAGCCTGACTTCTCTAAAAAATATATTAAGCAGAAAAGGACTCAACATCAGTGTACCCACATAGTGAAATACAAAAAAATGCAGATATATAACAATAAATAATACATACACACTATACATAACTAACTATTCTACCCAGCCATCATAGATGGTAGGGTATACAGAGGATCTTTCTTTTTGCTCAATAATAATAAAGAAGCATGTAAGTTGACCGAAGCTCCAAAGAAGTCAAAAGAAACAAACTCAAAATTAAAATATTCACCATCCAGTGGGTATTTGCTGGTGCACCTAAAGCAACCAGTAAAACTGTGTCCAGAAGGTACATCCAATGGACTTTCTTCTGTAAGTGGATCCTCTCGCTATAACCACTGTGGGTTAACGGCGGTACCCTCTCTAAGACCTTGTACAATGTACTGTGAGACATTGTGCCTTATCTCCCTGAATTGCCAGGCAACTGGTGCTTCAGAATTAACATTACAAATTGTAGTTTTGTGCTGTAAAAGACGGCATTTCAAGACATGTATGATTTTACCAACCTGGACCAAGCCACACGGATACTTCAGGAGATGTAACGAAGTCTGTCTCACAGGTTAAGAATACTCTCAGTCTAATCAGATGACCAGTCCTATGATACAAATTTTCCCATTGATGACTCCACTACAATGAGTACAATTCAGGCAAGGTAAGTTCCATCAACAGGTTTATACGATAAAAAGTCTTGTTTAATGTTAAGTGTTAGTGTTGGGGGATAGAAAAAAAGTATTGTTTAATGTTAAGTGTTAGTATTGGGGGATAGGGGCTGTAGTTTAATTATAGCATAACAGAGGCTGTGGTGGGGAATAGTAACCGTAGTGGGGGGGATAGAGACTCACCTTGAGCCATCCCTTTGATGACTCCACTACAATAAGCACAGTTCAGGCAAGGTTAAGTGCCATCAACAGGTTTAAACCAAAAAAGTTTTGTTTAATGTTAAGTTTTCCACCTTAACTACCATATTGCGTATTTGCAAATAGAGGAGGTTCTTTAAATAAATGTCCTATTTGTATGTGTTGGAAGGAGACAGGGGCTATAATGTTAGTTGAGGGAAGTAAGGGTCTGTAGTGTTGGAATATAGGGGCTCGAGTCGCTGTAGTGTAAGTATAGCATAGTAGAATGGGAGATAAAGGCTGTGGTGGGGGATACTGATTGTAGTGTGGGATAGTAACTGTAGTGGGGGGATAGAGGCTCACCTTGGGCCAGGGAGGGTGAGTCCTGATTCCTGGTGGTTCAATGCAGACAACCCCTTCCTGCTGAGGGAATGTATCAGAGCATTGTTGTGGTAATCCGTGGCAATGTTCTGATACAATAGAAGAATAGAGGGCCTTTGTATTGGAGTAATGGCCCTCACGGCGACCTCCCCTGTCGTCTTCTGTGGCTTCACTGGAGGAAAATAGGCATGCCAGTAAGGGAGATCTTCCCACTGGCTTTGCCAACCCTCTCCTGCATACCACCATGAGGCTATGCCCTTGGTGGTCTAATAAAATGAAAGAGGTCCAGGCACTCCTTGGTTCAAGACAGGCACTTTATTGGAACCACAACAGCAACGTTTTGACCCAAAGGTCTTTGTCAAGCTAACACATACACCAATCATTACAAAATATATAGCAAAGTCTAAACAATCACAAATATACAGCACACATGTGAATGGGTATCTTCAAACATATAATCAGCAGCTGGAAATCATCTAGTAATTATTAACAATAACTGATTAATAGTAGCACTCAGCAAGTATCAGTATAGCATAATTTACTAACCATGTAAATAAACCGCCAACCAGATTCATCTGTAGCCGTCATATTGGAACGCAACTTGCGTTTCACCATATAATTCCGGGTACAAACACATAATTTCCGGGAGTGTTTGCACATGCGCACAAGCAGAGCGTAAAGTGCATGTTAAGAGAAGTTCAGTCGCATGTCCGAAAATTGCTCGTACATGCGCACAAGCAAAGAACGGAGTGCACACCAAATCAGGTTCGGGCGCATGTCCGGGATATCTCGTCAGAGGACTCAATATGTGTGGCCTGCGAGGTACAGCTGGGCATGTGCGCGGTGGTGGTCTAATGGCAAACCTGGCCATGTGCAAGGTTTTACAGTAGGTCCTGTCAATCAATGCATGTAGAGCTAAAAATGGCAAAATAAAGCATAATAAAGCAACATATAAACAACAACTCAAGAACTCAATACTCACAGTATAATGAAATCTAACACTTGGATAGAAAGCAGTTCAATGCATTTATTCAGTTTATTTCCTTTACCAGGTTTCATTGCATCCAGGGTATGTATCCAAAATGCCACGTGGAGTAGGAACTCCATATTATGGTCTCCACCACAGGTATCCTTTAGGATAAAGTGAACAGTGACTTTGAGGAGCATTGAGCAAATAGATGACTTTTGGGGAGTATATCCCACATCCGTCGCTGAAGATACACTATTAGAAAAACCATTGGATCCACTATATATCCATCAAATGCTCCAACACCATTAACCTCAGATGCTAAAATCATAGAGCAGTGCAGGGCCACTAACAGAATTCTTTGGGCTCCTTACACACCTAAAGGCTGGGTGCACACACTCAGGCTACCAGTCAAAGATACACACTCCGCAAGTTATTCCAAAACACACTCCCAGACACACATATATATGCATTCCAGACACGAGTAAACACAGATTCACAACTAAACACAAAAATTCACATGAGTAAAAACTAAGATACAGGACCCATCCTGAGTCCGCCCACAACTCAGTAGTGTAGTGGATGCAGTGTCTGTGTGCACTGCATGTGGTGTGTGTGTAGTGGATGTAGAGTGCATGTGTATAGTGTATACGGTGTGTTTAATGGATGCAATATGTAAGTGGAAGCAGTATGTTTGTAAAGGATGCAGTTTGTGGATGCAGTGTTTGTGTGTATTAGATGCAGTGTGTGTATAGTAAATAAAGAGTGTCTGTGTAGTGAATGCAGTGTGTGTAGTAAATGCAGAGTGTGTGATTGTGCGGTGGATGTTGTATGTATAATGAATGTAGAGAGTGTTTGTGTAGTGTATGTAGTTTGTGCACATCTTGTGTAAAATAGGGGCTGCATTTTAATACATGTTATTTGACTGCCCCCTCCCTGCTTCTTAAGTGTCCAGGAAGGGTGCATTCCCGGTTGGTCCAGTGGCATGATAAAGGCCCCTGGCTACCTGTATACTGCAAGTGCACAAACTAATTGCTATATAATTGCTATATATAGTATCTCAGAAAAGTGAGTACACCCCTCACATTTTTGTAAATATTTTATTATATCTGTTCATGTGACAACACTGAATATATGACACTCTGCTACAATGTAAAGTAGTAAGTGTACAGCCTGTATAACAGTGTAAATTTGCTGTCCCCTCAAAATAACTCAACACACAGCCATTAATGTCAGCTCAGGCCCCTTACAGGTATAGGAGTTGTACCACCCTGATGGCAGCCCTGGCAGGGGCGTATCACCTAAAGTTATATTCTTTCTGACCCCTCCTGAGGATCATTAGGAGGGGTCAGAAAGGCAAGTCATACAGGACAAAGAGGATGACCTCCAACAAAGCGAATATGACATATGTTTACAAATGATTACACAAAAAGTTAAAGGACGACTATAGTGCCAGGAAAACAAACTCGTTTTCCTGGCACTATGTTATTAATAGGTCCCCCCCACCCTCATGGCCCCCCTCCCGCCAGGCTGAAGGTGTAGGAAGGGGTTAAACACTCACCTTTCTCCAGCGCTGGGCTCCCTCGGCGCTGGGGACTCTCCTCCTCCTTTGGACGTCATCGGCTGAATGCGCATTGCGCGGAAAGAGCAGCGCGCGCATTCAGCCAGTCCATAGGAAAGCATTCTCAATGCTTTCCTATGGATGCTGGCTTCTTCTCACTGTGAAAATCACAGTGAGAAGCGCGGAAGCGCCTCTAGCGGCTGTCAATGAGACAGCCACTAGAGGCTATATTAACCCATATGTAAACCTAGCAGTTTCTCTGAAACTGCTATGTTTACAGCAGGCAGGGTTAACCCTAGATGGACCTGGCTCCCAGACCACTTCATTGAGCTGAAGTGGTCTGGGTGCCTATAGTGGTCCTTTAACTGCATCTGAACTGACTATACTCAAATGATTTATTATTTATTCCTACCGCTTTCCCTGATCCATTCAAATGGAAAGTTGAACATTTTAAAATCTGTAGGAATCTAAGGCTCAAATAATGTTCTCTCTCATAACCCTATTGATCACACCAAGAATCCTTCAAATGTAAAACTAATTCTTGCAATAACTTGGCCAAGTCTTAATAGCCTGGTCAAGCCTGATACTCCACATTAGCTCCCCCCCCAAACTTCTAAGTAACATCTCTAAAAAATCCCTCGCTAGTGGTAATTCTATTACTATGCCACTGGCTGACAAAGATAAAGTAAACGCTATATTCTCACTGTGGTAGATTACGCCACCCGTTACCCCGAAGCTGTGGCACTTTCTAATATCCAGGCTGAGATGGTGGCTGATGCCCTAGTCAAGATATTCTCCCGAGTGGGCTTTCCCAAGGAAGTCCTGTCCGACCAAGGTACGTAGTTCACGGCCGAGGTGACCCAGCAGATATGGAAAGTCTGCGGAGTTAAATCCCTGACTAGTTCCCCATATCACCCCCAGACTAATGGCCTGTGCGAACGCTTCAACGGGACACTAAAGCAAATGTTGAAGTCGTTCACGGGAGCTTATAAGGATTGGGAGAGATTCTTGCCACACCTTCTCTTTGCATACCGAGAGGTGCCGCAGGAATCAACCGGGTTCTCACCCTTCGAACTACTCTATGGGAGATAGGTGAGAGGGCCCTTAGATCTTATCAAGGACCACTGGGAGGGGCAGACCGAGATCGAGGGGACCCCGGTTGTGCCTTACGTGCTGGAACTGCGGGACCGCATGGAGTAATTAGCCCAGACCGTGCAGGAAAACCTCCAGGCGGCCCAGCAGCGCCAGAAATGATGGTACGACCGACAGGCTAGATACCGGAGCTTTCAGATCGGCCAAAAGGTCATGCTGCTAAGACCGGTCCGAACTGACAAGCTCCAAGCCGCCTGGCAGGTTTTAGGGCAGATATGCGACACTACCTACACCATAGCCAGCTGTGAGGATGAAGATGTGAAACGAACCTTTCACATCAACATGCTTAAAGCCTACCATGAGAGAGCTGAGGAGGTGACCGCTATCTGTGCGCCAGCAGGGGAAGACACAGAGGCTCTACCTCTTCCCAACTTATTGGGCAATAACGAAGGGACGAGACAGATAGAAAAAGTACAGCTAGGCGAACAGCTGGAACCCCAAGAGAGGGCCCAAGCTATCCGCTTGCTAGAAACCAAACAGGCCACATTCTCCCAGGAGCCCGGGTACACCCCCCTAGCCATCCACAAAGTAGAAACTCCAGGGCAAGCAGCCCTGAGGCAGCCTCCTTACCGTATTCTGTAAGCAGTCTGAGAAGGGATGCAGAAGGAAATTGACGAAATGCTTCGGCTAGGGGTAATAGAACACTCCGACAGTCCTTGGGCCTCGCCGGTGGTCCTAGTACCAAAGAAGGATGGGACAACCCGCTTCTGTGTAGATTACCGGTGGCTCAATGACAAGACAGTCACCGACGCCTATCCAATGCCACGGATGGATGAACTGCTTGACTCTGCAGGGAAGTATCTGACCACAATTGACCTATGTAAGGGATATTGGCAGATCCCCCTGGCAGAAGATGCTATACCCAAGTCAGCCTTCATCACCCCGTTTGGCCTATACCAATTCCGGGTTATGCCATTCGGGATGAACAACGCCCCGGCCACTTTCCAACGGATGGTGTACCATTTGTTGGGAGGTCTCCAGGACTACGCGTGCGCCTACCTAGATGTGGCATCTATAGCGATACCTGGGAGGCACAACTGGAACACGTAGGGATAGTATTAGATAGGATCAGGGGGGCCGGGTTAACCCTGAAACCAGACAAGTGTCATTAGGGTATGGCGGAGGTACAATATTTGGGCCACCGGGTAGGGTGTGGTAAACAACGGCTGGAGCCGGCTAAGATCGAGGCCGTTGCCAATTGGCCCACTCCCCACACCAAGACACAAGTCATGGCTTTCTTGGGAACAGCCGGCTACTACAGACGCTTTGTACCAGACTATAACGCCCTGGCCAAACCCCTGACCAACTTGACCAAAAATAAGTTACCCCGACAAGTCCTGTGGTCCCCGGAATGCGAGGTGGCTTTCCAAGCGTTAAAGAATGCTCTTGTTAATGCTCCGGTGTTCACTACCCCAGATCCTAATAAAAGATTTATTGTCCACACAGACGCTTCAATGTTTGGACTGGGGGCAGTATTAAGCCAGATCGGAGAGGATGGAGGAGAACACCTGGTGGCCTACCTGAGTCGGAAGCTGTTGCCAAGGGTCCGTTATGCAACTATTGAAAAAGAGTGTCTGGCATTGGTATGGGCTCTCAAAAAACTCACGCCTTACCTCTATGGTTGGGCCTTCACCCTCATTACCGATCACAATCCTCTGGTCTGGCTCATCCGGGTCTCAGGGGATAACGTCCGTTTGCTGCGCTGGAGCCTTGCCTTACAACCCTATGACTTTACTATCCATTATCGCCCAGGCAAGCAAAACGGGAATGCCGATGGACTGTCACGCCAAACTGACCTGGCCTCGGACTAAAACTTTGGAAGTTCCCGTCAACTCTACTGGACCAGGAAAGGTCCAACCGTGATTGTCGGAGCAGGGAGAAAAAGGGGGGCCATTGTGAAGGATTTCCTGTACTTACGTGTATTGCCTTCAGTTGTGGCTTCTCCCTGCTGTCCAAATCCTTGTGAAATGTTGTTTAAGTATGTGTTAAAAAATTGTATTCGTCTACTGAACGAGAGACCACCCGCCCTGGGTAGCAATCAGCATTAGAACGTGGAGAAAACCGCGACTTAATTGCTCCTAGGTGGCCGCCATTCGACATACGAACACATGGCGAGAACAAAGGATGGCAGCCATCTTAAAACTCACGAACGCGGTCAGCGGGGCGAACGTATGAATTGCCTGGAACTATTTTCAGCAAGGCAAACATGCGAACGCCCGGTCTTCATGGAAGTCCTGGATGAATACATTCCCCTCCACGAATCAAACTGGCATTTGGTAGATAGAATCTACCGAACGAGGGGAACATTCGTATGTAACACGTTTTTGTGTAGTTGGACACGAACAGAGACCGACTCTTGCTACTGATTTTATGGAACTCTAGCTCGGATACCTCTACATGGCGAGCCGGTCAAACTTCTACACGATGCGACACGGAAACTACCGAACGGAAATTCGTGAGATTTGGATATATGACTACCAGTATCCTCAACTACCCAGGGATGTTAAAATTATAGTTGTAAGTATTATGAAAAGTACTTTTCTGAAATTGTTAAAAATTATAATGTTTCTGGCCAGCAGATAATTGAGCTTTGTGTATTGCTGAAACTCAATTATCTAGCCTGGCCCAGAGGAAGAGTTTTGTATCACATAAATTGTATGTACTGTGTGCCAGTAAAATCAGTCTTGTTCCAGCATTAAGCTTTGGCTCATGTGTGGATTATTCGGCGATTCCAGGGATATTTCTTCTTGTGGAGTATTGGGTGATTTTCTTTTATGGGAAGAAGGGAATGCATGACGGTGATACCGTATACTACCGTCACATATAAATTGAATAACACTCCATAGCAAGTCATTACAGATTATACGTTTTTTTTAACACCGGTTTCCCATTGATCCCAGTGATGTTTTAATTGTGCAAATATGTGTGAGTTGCTTCTGTGAGATAATTTGAATGATTTATTTTCTAGTGTCAGCTGTAGTACTTCTTTAATTGAGGGTGTGTGTTTAGTTTTCCAGTATCTAGGCAAGCATGTAGTAGCAGCTATCAGAATGTGGCCTATTATTATTCTATTAATTCTGTTGACGGATTCAGGGAATTTTTTGAATAAAGCTAAATTGGATGTGAAGCTATCTATGTTACTGTCCATCTTAATGATCAAGTCATGTATCATTTTCCAATATTTAGTGAGTCTTGGGCAATACCATCATATGTGGGCCATATTGCCCAAACCTCCGCAGTCTCTTCAACATTGATCACTGTACATATTGTTCATATTGTGCAACCTGGACGGAGCTAGATACCATCGATACAGTATTTTAAAATGGTTTTCATGATGGTTAGAAAAAAAAAGATAATCCCTTCAACGCTGAAAAAAAACTAAACCACTCCTTCAACTCATATTGGGTACCCAGCTCTGTCTCCCAAGACAGCATGTGCTTCAATTTAACTGTTGGTTTGTCATTGTGTAGTAAATAACATATAGATATTTCGCCCTTCCTGTTCGGGTCATGTAAACACAGTTTTTCTAATGGCGATATTACTAATGATTTATAGTTCTTATCAGTGTCTGGTATGTTGTACAATTCTTTCAGCTTCTCAATTACCAACCCACATTCGTCCTTACATTCATTCGGTAATCCATGCTTAAATTGTAACCTTTCATACGACAAGATAGAGTTTCCATGGAAAAAGTTATCTATATTATACAGGTGGTGTCCCTTTAGTCATTATAAGTCCAAAGATGGCATGTAATGTCTTAAAGATTCAATCGGCATGGCTCTATACAATTTTACTGAGTGGCATTATTCTTAAACACTATATCCCAGGCTTTAAGTGTAGTTTTAGTTGTCAGGAACAATTTAGTGATTCTAGGTCTTCTTACATTGCTAAACCAGGGTAGTTCCCTTAGTTGGGATGGGAGAATGATGGATTCCTCTATCTCCATCCATCTCTGCCTATTTGTTTGACTGTTAAAGCTTACAGCCACTGCAGCGTTAGTGGCAAAATAATACTTTCGGATATTTGGGACACCAATATCCCCATGGAGTTTATGGTACTGCAGGGATGTAAGCTTAATTCTACTAGGTTTGTTATTCCAAATAAATTTTAGCATTATAGAGTGTACTTTATTGAAGAAGGAGAGTGGGATGGATAAAGGGATAGTTCTAAAATAGTATAAGATTTTTGGAATGATTGACATTTTTATGGAGGCGATTCTCCCTAACCATGATAGCTCCATCCCACCCCATCTCTCCATCTCTTTTTGTAGGCCCGGCCATGCTCTCTTTAAGTTGTGAATATGCATATTAGGCAAATTTTTGCATAGATTAATTCCTAAAAACTCTAAGTATTCCCTCCTCCAATCAAATGGATATGATGATCTTAATTCGTCTGTGTCAAGTTTATTCAGATGGAAGGGGAGCACCTTTTTTCAGGGTTTTACTTGGGGGGGGGGGCGACGAGACCTTAAACCAGCGATGGCAAACCTATGGCACGTGTGCCACAGCTGGCATACCGAGCCCTCTCTGTGGGCACGCAGCCATAGGTCGCCAGGGGCCTGCGCCTACTCTGCTTTTGTATCGGTGGGTGGGATTCATTGGCGGATCCGGGGGTTGGGGGGCAACAGGACAATGGCCCCCCCCCCCCGAGAAATTATGATGCCAAACGATTTCACTTGTAAGGGGCCCAGCAAGCTCGTAAATATAATCCCTTTTCCCAACGACTGGACGACACACAGTTTGGGAGTCAACTGAGCTTTTATTCCACCACAACCATTTATATACAAGTCCCCATGCAAGGTGTTTCCTCACTGACATGCCAGGGGTTTTCCCCCGGTGGACTCTGTGGAAAACTTCTTGTGCAGGGATATCTCCCATCATGCTTTTCTGTACTGGAGAGATAATTGTGTAAGAGTGCACCTTTAATTACATTATCTCTCCGTACAGAAAAATATACAATATAACATAAAAATACATAACTTGTACAATATTCATCTGAACTTCCCGAAAGACCCTTCATTGAATGGCTGGGATCTGAGCGCACCATCAGGCGAAATACCGCTCAGATCCGTTTGTTAGAATAGGAAAGCCATTCGAATGAAGTTATGAACCGGTCAATTCACTGAACGCTGCTCTATTTACACGAAGGTAAAGTAGTCATTCGAAAGGCATGGAAGTCCAGCGGTGTTCGTGAGGTTGAGTAGCCGATTTTATTTTAAGGCACTCGACGACCAAACACCGCTGTGCGTTTGTATTGCGGTTTAGGCACTAAAAACTAACCTGCAATTAGGGCACTAATGTGTTAGTAATACAAGGTACACCGTAGGCACTGTATCTGCTTCATGTAATTAATCTGGTTATAGTGTCTGGAGTCCCCTGTTGCCATTATTTCATTTAGCACATGGATGTCAAACTCGCATGCGGCCCACAACTAATCTGTTTGCGGCCCATGGGCCGCGGCGAGGGAGCGCTGAGTGTAAGCTCTCTCTGCTCAGCTTCCCACAGCGATGCCGGGAGCTCGAATATGACGTCACATTCCGGCTCCCGGAATCACTCTGCGGCGCGCAAGGGAGCTGAGCAGAGAGAGCTCAGGGGAAAGTGCTCCCTCGCTGAAAATGCCTTTCCGCCCAGCAGACCCACTAACCCAGGTAAAAAATCCACCCAGCTCTCCCAAATGTAGGGAGGCTCGTGGATTTAAATTAAAATAATTTTAAAAAGAAAGTGTTGGGGGTGAAATGTATGTTTGTGTGTATGGCTGTCCGTGTGTGTATTGCTGTCTCTGTGTGTATATGGCTGTCTGTGTGTGTGTGTATGGCTGTGTGTTTATGGCTGTCTGTGTGTATTACTGTTTCTGCGTGTGTATTCTTGTCTATGTGTGTATAGTCCAGTCTGAGTGTGTATTTCTGTCTGTGTGTGTGTGTATTCCTGTCTGTGTATTGCGGTCTGTGTGTATGTATTCCTGTCTGTGTGTGTGTGTATTGCTGTATGTGTGTGCCTGGCTGTCTATGTGTGTGCATGGCTGTCTCTGTGTGTGTGTATATATGGCTGTGTGTGTGTGTCTGTCAGTGAGTCTGTGTGTGTGTATGTCAGTGTGGGTCTGTGAGGGAGCCTGTGTGTCTGAGTGATTGTGTGTGTCTGTGAGGGAGCCTGTTTGTCAGTTAGTGTGTGTCTGTGAGTGAATTTGTGTGTCTGTGAGTGCATGTGTGTGTTGGAGTGATTCTGTGTGTGTGTGTGTGTATGTCTGTCAGTGAGTGTGTCTCAGTGAGTGTGAGTGAGAACAGGGGCAGGGATTTAGTAGACGGGGGACTGGGATTTAGTAGGCAAGAGGGGATTGGGATTTAGTAGACGAGGGGGGACTGGCATTTAGTAGAGAGGTCGCTGGTTTTTTTTTTTAAACTGTACTTTTCAAAATAAACCTAAGTTTCTATGAAAATTTTAATTTTTGTTTTTTTGCGGCCCACTTAAACTTAAACCTTGTTTATTTGGCCCTTGCTAGCCTTTGAGTTTGACATGCTTGATTTAGCAGTTTTTATTTTTTAATACCAAACGAGAATCCCTAGAAACCTATCCCCTCTGTGCTGTTGGCAGCTGTGATTGACTGAGAGTGTCAGCTGACTGCTTTTAACCTATCAGAACTCCCATTGGTAGTATGAATGGGCATGACTACAAGGAGGTGTGTAATCTCTGCCTTAGCCACACCTTCAGAAGAGGTCGGACTGTGGGTGACCAGGGACACATATTTAGCGTTAAACTGCTCGAACATGGTTTAACTCTAAAAGGTGGAACAGTGCCAGGGGACTCCAGGCACTATAATCAATTCAAAGAGATGAAATAGTTACAGTGCCTACAGTGTCCCTTTAATAACAGGGAAAAACTCACATTGAACACAAGGGAGAAAATGCACACTACTCTCTGCATCATAACCTTTGCAATGATATGAAGTTGTTATGGTCCATAAGGTGACCTTTTATGTTTTGGGAATAAGGCGGTTCTTTCACGTTCTGGGGTCTTTGCAAAAATCCTGCCATGACCACCCAGTGGATCCTCTTCAGCTCCTGGCACTGTGTCAGTGCAGTACCCTTGCATATGCGAGAGAGTACAACACTGATGTCTATGGAGGATCCCACAAGAGAGCGGGAGCGGCAAAAGACGATGCCTTTTTGCTCACAGGGTAATGATAAAGCTTGATGTAACTCCGCCTTGCATATTTTGTCAAGAGTAGGAAAATTGAATGAGACAAAGTAGTCCCTACTTTGTTTTGATATCTTTAGTGTGCTTTGTAATTTCAGTGAAATTCCAACACAGTCAATGTAAGTATTTAATATTTTTTTTTCCTTTAGGTATATAAATATTTTTTTCTTTTTTGGGGGTGGGAGGGTGTGCATGGTTGTTGGATAATAGAGCTGCATTGAATGCAGGTTGCCAATTTAAATAAATACTTAAGTTTTATTTATTTTTTTGCTTACAAATACCTCAACTATATGGCTATAAATATATATTAAAAATAAAAGGAAAATGAAACCTCTCACTAGGTGAACCATCATATTAAAATATACAGTGTAGGCTTTTGGTAGCTAAGGTATATATTAATGAATACACCCACATTCAACTACTACCAACTTGTGAAAACCCATTAACACATTTACCGAGTGGTGTGGGAACACAATCTCAGAGGATCACTGAATCTGATATAACACCCTTCTAAAACGAACCCATATACGTATTTCCACACATTATAAGCCAGTACATATAGTATGGATAAGGTGAACATTAACCCCCACACATTTGTAAAATACATCCCGCAGGTCAGCATTGATTTAGTCCCTGAGTGATAAAATGTGAGGTACTGCAGCAGTTAGCAGGCAATGAGCACACAATGAACCAGCCATGTTATAATGCATGGTATAGGGGGTGATATAATAATAACCTGTTAGAGCCCCTCTTTGGGCCAGCTGTAACAGATAGGAGGCAGACTGGGTACTTATAGTATGATGTTGATCAGCATGTGCAGTCCCCAGGGACTGGCTTCTCTTTGTTCCCATTGTGTCTCTCTCTCTCCTCTCTCTTTGCATTAGTGGGAGGGAGCCCGTGTTCACATCAATATTCCCAGTGCTGACAGGAGGCGCATCCAGTCCGGGCTGTGTGAAGGATGCTGCAGCCTGCTCTCCACTACGGCAGCCATCAGATACTCTGACTGAGCGAGGACAGTTCAGACAACCGAGGCAGGAGCACCCGGGGCGGTTTGCTAGGGGAGGACGGACGGACGGACGGACAGCCGGTGGGATCTATCTTGCGGCCATGGCGGATGTGAAGTGCGGCAGTAACGTTGGCTCTCCGGCTGCCGCCAATGGTCTGGTGGCGAACGCGGAGCTGGAGGTGAAGAAGCTCCAGGAGCTGGTCAGGAAGCTGGAGAAACAGAACGAGCAGCTCAGGAACCGAGCCAGCGCCGTTAGCAACTGCACGGCCAGCCCGCACCTGCTGCTCCCGCAGCCAGCCCCTGCCCTGCACCAAGCGGGCACCTGCCTGAGCCTGGCACGGCCTGCCAGCGGACTCTGCCTGCCCAGCCCCGTGCCCACCCTGCTCTGCACCTCCACTGTGGGCGGCAGCCTCTACCCTCCGGAGGGCATCGGCTACTACAGCTCCAGGCAGCCCTTTTCTTGCATGAGTGTGGCTGAAGGACCACAGCAACCTGTCCATTCTGCCACCCCAGGGGCCACCACCAGCATGCTAGACGAGGTGGAGATTTTGGACCTCGAAGATGGGTATTGCAGTGATGATGATACCTGGTAATAATACATCTCTCAATCATACAGTAAACATGGGGGTGTGTGGGTTACCATGAACAAAACACACTGCTCAATAGTCCATCTGCAGAGCCATTCACCAACATAGGGGATATTAGGGAATGGCTATGAGAGAGCCCCCTCAGCTATTGCAATTCTACCTTCTGATTGCCCTTGCATTGGATGCTTCTAGTAACACTCCCCTAGGATCCCTTTAGCTGGAATGGATGCAGCAGATCCGTGCTTTGCATGTAGATCAGGTTGCAGTGATTGCTCTGTGACTGCTGCCTGGCTGGGTACAGGGATGTGCCATGGAATGTCAGCGTTTCTTTAACGTTCCATGGAATGGTGGGCATTCTTACTGATCGGAAAGGCCCTTATTAGCCAAAGAGGATTTATTCTCTCCTGCCAGCAGTAATACAATCTGTTCCAGGCAATAGGATTTGCTTTATCTCTGCCTAAATCTTAAAAAAAAAAGCTGCTGGGGTTTAAATGCTCAATGAAATGACCATTCAGTCCTTAACTGCTTCAGTGCTGGGTATGCAGCCTGTAGAGATCACTTGATCCCCATAGTGTTTTGTGGGTGTTTATTTGGCATGGCACAGTGACATTTGCTTTTTGTGCCTTGTTGCACATGATTGGTGAGAGTAAGCAGGGGCGTTTTTATTTCTTATAACACCATCTATTTTGTATTCTCTAAACATTGACTGGTGGTAAACGAGGGGACTGAGCAATGTAACAACGTTAGGCCTATATATATATATATATATATATATATATATATATATATTATAGTGTGTTATCCCAGCTTTTCTTTTTTGGCCTAAATTATGGAATTCACTTGCCGGTTTACAACAATTGGCTGTGAGTGATTCACAGACATCAATCATTTTAATAACTCAGATTGTAATATTATCTTTAGCTTCTAATTATTGGGTTTTCCTAATCTGTTAATTAGAAGAACTGTTAATGTGTTTCTTAATTTCATCATTCTCAAATTACAAACCATTCTGAAACAGTGTTAATATGAGGCCATCTGTGCTAAAATATGTAACCTAATAGTAATTAAATAAGATTACCTAACTGTTTTATAGATTAGGATACCTCAAAAACCTGCACTGAGTAGACTAGAGGATTGGCACAACTCCATAAACCTTATTTAGGAATCTATGCCATAAACCTTTTTTTAATGCATTTTATTGATTATTTTTATATGCAGCAGACACTGTCTGTCAATAAATGTCCTGAAAAGTTTAAACAATATTGACATGACTAAAGCAGGCTAATAATGCCCACTTCAGCTACAAAGGAAAGTGTCAAGCTGTTAACAATCATCACTATATCTCTGGCACCATAACCACTACCATAAATGGCTAAATGTGGCTTGATTTTCTTGCAGTTTGTAGATCTTTCAGAATAAAGCTGACATCTGAACTAAAAATCCTACACACCCCTAAGTGCAAAACTTCTATATTTTACTTTTTCAAGCACAAGGATTAATCAAGAGATTTCAGTCATGTTCTGGTCTGATGAGTGCTCACTACAGAATCTTGGGGGATTCTCATTTTATTATTAATGCATTAACTATATGCATAACATTTGATAATCCTATTCAGTCTGGACTGTGCCTTTACAAGAACACTCTTGGCAACATAACCACTTCATCTTAATACAGAAGCATTGACTTGAGTTGCAAGTCAGCTGATGCCCTCAACCTATCACTTTTTGCCCATCGACAGTAGAGGTTTAAACTGTATGTACGTTTACTCGAATTGGCAGCCATGGATCTGCTCTTAACTTTTCACTAACTGCCTGTAGCTGTTTGAGCTAATGTTTCCATATTAGCACAAACAGAGGGCTGGCAGCTAAACAGTGCATGGGGGCAATTCTTCAGTGATAAGCCATTCAAAATGGTTTAACACTGAAAGGTAAAATGTTGCCATTATGAAATGGTTTTAGTGCCTGGAGAGTTCCTTTCGTGCTTGAACATCAGTGGCTATATTTTAATCTGGGTGAAAACCTGCTTTCTAATTATTAAAATAGATGCAATTGTAACTTAAATTATCAAATATGGTGCTTTAAGGATAATTATGCTGTATTTTGATAATGCATATTGAAATTATAAAATAGAAATTCTAAGCAGAAATTGCCCTCTCAGGGTACACCAGATTCTAATGAAGCCCTCTGTACATGGGCCAAGTGCAAACCTCATTTAGTAGTGCAGAGGTGTGTCTAATAATAAATAATAATTTGCTTGCTGGGGACAGTTCCCGTGTCTTAGGACATCATCGACCCAACCCAGTGTGGTGTGCTGAGTCCCAAATAGGGACAGTCCTGCCGGGTCCTGGTTGAAGATGATATATTTGTCGGGTGATTTATACATTTTGTAAAGTCCTCCGTTAAGATGATCAATGAGGCAGGAGATAGAAGCTGCTGAAACTTTTTAAAGAGCATGATTTAAGGACTGCAATCAACCTATTACAGCCCTTAATTCAGTGTGGTCTTGGCACAGCAGTATGCTATTGCACATTTATTGAAAACCACTGCACAAAGGTCCAAAATAGTCTTATGTGAAGGATTGCACAAGACTGCAGAATCCTCCAAAGATCTTTTTCATGTGAGTGAACGAATGCCATAGTCCTCAATTGAGAATTCCTTTACTTGGAGGAGTAATCCTATGCAGGGCATATTATGTTGTAGAGAACATAGGTTGGATTGGGGAATGGCCTAGGCCGGATTAACATAGGGGCTGATGGAGCTGCAGCTCCAGGCCAAGGCCTATGTCCATGGAACAGGTCCATTGTCCATTTTTTTTTCTACTCTTCACATGGGGATGTAGGGGAACAAAACTGGTGGTCTGGCTGACCATTAAATTAGTTAAAGGACCACCCTAGGCACCCAGACCACTTCAGCTTAATGAAGTGGTCTGGGTGCCAGGTCCAGGTAGGGTTAACCCATTTTTTCATAAACATAGCAGTTTCAGAGAAACTGCTATGTTTATGAATGGGTTAAGCCTTCCCCCTAATCCTCTAGTGGCTGTCTCATTGACAGCCACTAGAGGCGCTTGCGTGCTTCTCACTGTGATTTTCACAGTGAGAGCACGCCAGCGTCCATAGGAAAGCATTATGAATGCTTTCCTATGTGACCGGCTGAATGCGCGCGCAGCTCTTGCCGCGCGTGCGCATTCAGCCCAGGAGGAGGAGAGGAGGAGGAGAGCTCTCCGCCCAGCGCTGGAAAAAGGTAAGTTTAACCCCTTTTCCCCTTCCAGAGCCGGGCGGGAGGGGGTCCCTGAGGGTGGGGGCACCCTCAGGGCACTATAGTGCCAGGAAAACGAGTGTGTTTTCCTGGCACTATAGTGGTCCTTTAAGGTAAAGCTGACTGTGCACTATGCAAATGCTCTTGCTGCTTCAGTCTCTCTAACTCTGTGGCATGTTCCCTTTCTTCTACACTCACTACATACACCTCTTTTTTGTCCCAGACTATATACCTGGATCTTCTGCCTACTAGTAAGTAGGTAAGGAGAGGAAGGGACAGGTGAGTGCTAGTGGACAGTCTTTAGAAAGCGTGGAGCGAGCGCATCATTTCAAGCATTTATGCCAAGCTCAGGGTGCTGTCTGCATAGTATGTCATTGGTTGGCCAGCCTGCATGATTGTCAGACAGTCTGACATGCATTCACACCAGGGTGACCATCGAATTCCTCAGGCAGACTTTTTTGGGCATGTTTGCCCCCTTAGACGGTTTTGCTTACGTGATTCGCGTCTGTGGCCCACCCTTTTACTTCGCCCACCGAAATCCTGCTTCACCGGACACTGCTGTTAATGGGTTTGGATATACTTGAAAGATGAAAGCGAGAGATTAGCATAGGGTATGTGTTTGTGTTTTTTTTTTTTTTTTTAAAGCAATATCCTGTGAGTTTCTTTCAGCACCACCTACACCAGATACATGACGATTGGGAGGTATGACTGTTTTAGTGTTTTCTGTTGATACCGTTCTATAATTAGGCCCATCATAATTGTCAGTACCAGGCCCAGTGGGTCGAAGGAGACTGTACTCCAGATCACAAAGAAAACAATGTGATATTGGCAGGAATAAATTAATTTACTTTATTAAGTTTCAACACACAATGAGGATTGTGAATAAATAATTTGGCTATTTCTAAAACAAAGTATGATCCATTTGGTCATATGTTTCCCTTTAATCTGTAAAATTTAGGTAACGATGTTGGAATGGGCTTTATACATGAGATAAAAAGGGGTGGAATTTAGTCTTCTGTCTCACTATGTGCTTTTTTATTGTACAAATAGCTCCATATACAGGATGGTAAAATGTATATAATAAACGAGCCATACAAATATGATTGATTATATGCCTACATAGCCTGCAACTAATTTCTATATTAAGACCTGGATGCTCTTTCTGGTTTGGTGCAGCTGGATCCCTAGTGCTTATTTTATTTCACATATACATGCAAAGATTATGGAAGATAAACCTCAAGGGCAAATCTCTCCCTTATATAAAGTACACCATGCACCAGGACATGTAGGCACAAAACCTTCTTGTGCTCCTTCCCAGAAGCCAACATGCAAGCAGGGGTGGATCCAGAACCAAATCTCAGGAGGGGCACTGGTAGTGGGCTGTAGCGGGGAAAATGGGGCTGTAGGGGCTGTAGTGGAAATAGTGGCTGTAGTATAACCCACAGAGTGCCAAAGTGTGATGTTACCAGCGCTAAGCAGAGTGGGCAGTGGCGGAACTAAGGCAGAGAGTTCTCCGGTGCAAGAAATTATTTTGGCCCCCCATAGCACAAGGGTGACACAGAAACACACTAACGTGCAGATACACACATGTCCTCATACTGACACAAACACATACTTGCACAGACACATACACACAGATACAAACCTATACCTTTACTGACACATTCACAGGCACATACACACACCAACACATATACCTACACACTGATGTACATACACACACTGGCACACACACAAATACACTTGCATACCTACAGATACACACACTGGCACACACTCGGATACACACTGACTATTGTACCCCCCCCCCCCGATCCACCACTGCTTGCAAGCCAGCATTTCACCTTAAGGGGAGTGTTTGCTAAAATTATTCAAAATGAGAGGATCAAAACGGAAGAGTAGGTTTAGCTTTGTCATTACTAATGTCATTCATTTAGTTCTCTTGTTGAGGTGCGCCCGTAGATAAATTACCGAGTGACATCTGTCATCATCTTCCTTGTCTGAACTATGCTTCAGTTCTTCAGTTACTACAGTTTAATAGTCTACACCATTTTAAGTGTCTCTAGATTTTTAGATTTTGGTGCCTTGGGGATCAGCCTATTTTATATGTCATTGAGATAAACAAATGAAGTCTGAGTTAAACGCCAACTTGGTTTATCATATGCTAATGTGATCAGATAAGTGTGGTTTATTCACTCTGTATTGAAATGAATGGAAAACCAAATTGCAAAATTCAGTCCAAACCAGCAAAGGTGGATGGATCGTTGCTCTGGAGATATTTTTCAACTCTGCAGATGTCCTAATGGTTCTCATTTCGCCATTGTTGATTGTTTAGTTACATCCCTAAAGTAAACTTTGGCTGGCTTTATATGCAGCCTTGGCATGATGTCTTTAATGACGTGACTCAAGTACAATCAATGCAGGCTTTATTGTGAGCTGCTAGTGTGCAGAACATTAAAGATTTAAACACTCCTACTCTGAAATTGACACGACTCTGGAAATCCACAGAACCTCGTGTAATGATAGTGGTGATCACCCATGGGTGTGTAATGGCTGGGGAAGTATATTTGTGTTCCTAAGGGACCCTTATAACCTTATCCTTGCTCTCTGTCCACATTCTTGAAGATTATCGAGTTATGTATGACATTTTAAGATTGTGTCATTTCAATAAACTGTTCTTTTTCCAGGTTGTATATTTCGCCCACCAAGAAGCATAGACCATTTGATAGTTCTATGAGTCCAATGCAATGGTGCAGGCAAGTACTTGACAACCCATCTCCTGAGATAGAGGCAGCAAAGAGATCTCTGTGCTTCAGACTTGAACAAGGTAATTAATGTAATATGTGCTCTGGTTTTTGCAGTCTGTGACATTATCACTGCAAGCAGGATTTCTTTAAATTAAAAAATAAAATGGTCATGGAAGAATTATTTTGTATTTTTCCAAGTTATTTATTAATCTAATGGAATTTACTATTGTTCAAACCAAGGGCAGTTTCATTTTTAAATTGTGTTTGTGTGTATGTATATTAATTTTCTTTTTCTCTAGAGTCTGAGCTTTAAAGGCGCATCTGTAATGTGGTTTATAAAGAAAAAGGCCGGTGTTTTTAAGCTGGGTCATACTTGCATATATGTCTGGCACTTTCATGGTATTTCGACTATCTGTTGAAAGATACCCTTAAATTTGGACATATCTTGCTTGATATAAACCAGGTAGAAATTCATATTAAATAAGAAAGGAAAAGAGACTTGATTATACAGCTAGATTCAAAATATCATAAATAAAAACTCTTAGAATTGCGGTTTTGCTTTTTGCTTTATTTTTCCAATATACGGTAGATTTTATTTTGTGTTGAAAACATACACAATGAGGCACATAGAAAAGAGAGATGATCTATAGTACAATTCAAGTACCATCCCTAAAAAGCTATTTACACTGCCCTAAATGGGTCGGGATGTTAACATGTCTCAAATGCCCAGTGGTGTTTCTTTATCTTGTAATAACACTCAAAAGGACAAAAAGGAAGTAGCATATAATATAGTACTGCTTTTAAAATGCGTGTGTATGTGTGTGTGTGTGTGTGTGTGTGTGTATATGTATGTGTGTGTGTGTGTATATATATGTGTGTGTGCATAATGATAGTTTAAAGTATGGGTGCCCAATGTTGGAACTTTAGGACCACTTTGAAAATTGGGTATTCATTGCGGACAAGCAAGTCTCCTATACAATAATAATGAAAGGAATGGAAGATTTAGCTAATAAGAGTACTGTCTGCTTTTCATAATTCAACGTTCAGAACTATTTCTGTGTCAGCTAATCAGCGGCAGCACTCCAAAGTGACAATCAATCATTGTTGTCCTCTATTTTGACTTGGAGTGCTTCATTCTGGAAAACATTTGTTCACATAAAGAAGATTCATTTTGTGTGCATTGTTATATTTACAGTTTTCTCCTTTTCTACATACTTTTGGTAAAATTATAGATATTATAAAGAGGCACTTCATTAAGTTTGATTTTCAGTTCTGAGTTGCATTGAAGGTCATGGATTTCCATAATTACCACATTCAGGGTTCTATCTTGAGTGCTGTAATCTTGGGATCTCTCTGGATTCTCGGTTTGGAGCTGAGATATTCCAGCCACATATTAAGGAGTGTATTCTGCAGACTGCAATTTCAACATGCTTTGGTAATTAGTTAAATTCTAGACTTAAAGTTTGCTCTTAACTCAGCTCTATCACCTTCTGGGGTCTTTGCATATTTTGCAAATACCCCTGGTGATGACTACTTCGCTTCTAGTGCCCAGAGGTGCAGGAAAAGGTAGTTTTTACTTATCAGTACCTTGCTGATGCTGCTATCATCTTCCTCAAGGTCCTCTTTGTTTCCTGGAGCTTTATCTACCAGGAGCTGACTTCAGCGCTGTACTCTTGTAGCTCCACCTTTTTGTCAAGCTTTGTAATGTGTAAGAAAAATACATTAAAGTAGTCCCTGCTTCTGACTGGGTTGGAATTTCAGAGAAATGCCAACACAATCTGAGCATTTTAAGCACTTGAGGAGGGATGACAAAGCTTAATTAAAGAGTTCTAATTTAATCTGAAAAACTGTTTGTGCACCCCATTTAATGGCCAGCAGGCCACAAGTATCTGAAGTGACATCGGTTAAGCACCTCTTCTTTAAAACAACACTCATTATTATAATAAAACAAGCACGAGACATGTTCATAAATAGTACATGAGACTTACCTACCCTACAATTATACATGTTGGTGCTTTGTTAGGTTTTAGATATGTTTTTGTGTGTTTACTTAAAGGGACACTCCGGGCAGCTAAACAAGTTAAGTTTCAATTTTCTTTATATTTATAATAAACATATGACACTATATAATACCTAATGTGTGGAAGTGTTTGTGTGATGTGGTTTGCAAGTTCTATTGTGTGAATGCAGAGGACTCCAAGGGGACTTGGGCAGGCATTGTGGGCATGTGTAGAGCTGAGTGAAACGAAGGCACACCCAGTAAGGCATCATTAGTAAAGATTAAAACAAATACTTCTAAAGCTCATTTTTACATTATTTAGGGGAAAAAAGCATTTAGTGACAGTAGGTTTATGTTTGATGGGGGGGAGGGGGTTATGGTTTAATGGTTATGGTGCTATAAGCTTATGGGTGCTGTCCTCCAGTTGTCTGTCAAACAGGTTAGGAAGAGTTGACAAAAAAACTGGGCTCTTCATACGACCTCTACTTTGTACCCTCTGCTGTCATTCTGATAATGTGGAAATTATACCAAGAGTGAATCCATCCAAACTTAAATGGCAATTTTCGTCTTAGAGTGCTGGATGCAGATGTGATATTGATCATGTTCATGTGAAGGGGAAAAAACAAACGATCAATGATATTTCTTAATGACTCGCTGTTGACCATTTCTGCAAATTGCATTCAGTACCGCAGAGAACAGGACATGTTGAGTTCACATTCTCTTATTGGTTTCTGTGGTACTAAAATATATATATGAAGTTTGGTTGAATACGTTAGATTATAGGAACAAAAAATGAATAGGTGCTGAATATATCCCACAGACCTCTGTCCCACACAAGGGCATCTGTAACCAAAGGCTGCATTCATGATTTTCCTAAATGGAATTAGTTATGCCCACAATAAGTCTCTCTATCTGAAAGCTACATGAATAATATTTTTTTGCCATGCAGCATAAATCCCATGTAATGTATTGTATTTGGGTATGGTGTTAAAGCAGCAAAAGTTTTGTATTACTAAGATTTTAAAGAGACACCATAGTAACCAGCTTACTGTAATGGTTCTGGTGTCTATAGCCTGTCCCTGCAGTCTTTTCAATGTAAACGCTGCCAGTGGTTGCAATGCTGTCTAGTAACACCTCTAATGACAGTCCCTCAGAGAGCCACTAGAGGTGCTTCATAGTCTGGTGCTGCTCTACACGAAGATGCTAAACGCTCCCCATTGATTCAATGCATTTTTATGAGAAGATGCTGATTAGCGCAGTGTTTTGCCTCACATGGCGGAGACCATCAAGAGGCAAGGCCAGCCATGGCAAGACTGGCGTGCCAAGGGAGAAGAGCTGAGTAACCTTCACCTTCTAACTTTACAGGGGGGGAGGTGGTCACCTAAACATTTTATTCCAGCCTTATAGTGTTTAAGTAGCTGAGATAGGTGTCCTACATGCACAACAACATATACAAGGAACATACTTTGTGCTGGAACTATAGTGCCCCTTTTACGCAATAGGAAATTAAACCAAGCCAGAAATATAAGCAGCCATGTAGAAACTGTTGCTAATGCTTACTAAATAGTGTTTCTTTTTCTTCCTTTGTAGGCATTTAGTTATGAAATAAGATTCTTTTAAATTAAGAAATAATTAACACGTTTAAATGTAATAAAAATTATACTAGTTATTGTGGAATAATGAGCAGTTCCTCTCCTCTGGTAGGGGAAATATTTGTTAATTTGTTAAGTTTCAAAATTATTTGTTAGATGAGGACGTCCTCTACCACTCTTAGTCACTGAATGTTGTACTCATTTGATGTACTCCACTTAAAAAAAAAAACACTCCAGCTTAAGTGGTTAAGGAGCAGCACACAGCAGACCCCAGGTAAGAAGTCAAATGGCTTGATTACTTACAATCTGGGAGCAGCAGAACACTGCTGACAACATAACCACTACAGTGAGCTGTAGTGATTATGCTGCATGGAGTGTTCCTTTTCAGGTGGAAGAAACGTCTTCTTTAACCTTTTTAGTGCAAATTTAGAGAGTCCACAGATCCCTGACAGCACCAGGTAAGTGTCAAACCATTTGTATGAGTTCTGATATTTCATTGGGGCATGGCACCAATCACTACAGTGCGCTGTAGTGGTTAGTGTGCTTAGATTATCCCTTTAAGAAAGGAAATGCTTATTCATGAGGCTGCAGGTAATCACAGAATTGAACAGTTTAAGAGGCATCTCAAAGTTCTATTTTAAACTGTTAATATTTGAAATGTCATTGCGATTAGAAAAAAAAAAAATATCTAAAGTTATTGAGAGCATGTATTTAAAAGTGAAACATATATATAAAAAAATCCAGGGACTACACAGCATTTGCAACTAAGAATCTGACTTTTTTTTTCAGGAATCAAGAAATGGGTGTAATCTCTTAGCATTGTTGGTCCTCCACAGGGAGATTTGTATGCATCTTACATAGTGCTTAATAAGAAGTTATACAACCTATTCGTGCACAAATAGATACAGGTGGAACAGGGGCATGTTTTATTTTATAGTACTCAAGGGTTCTGGTCAATGTACTTGGTAGTGAATGGATTGAAGGACTTTTGCATCAAACATGATCAAAATGGAGCTATGCCATTACATTTCTCATTGAGCTAAGCAACTAACAAAACTTGAAATTCCAAAACAAACCGAAAAATATTTGCTGATGTACTTGTTCTGCCTTCTATTTTAGCTTTTCGTGTTTAAAATAAACGGAATAATATGGTTGTTGTTTTTGATTAATTCCTCATTCCTCTAAACTGATCTATAAAATAACCGTTCAGAAAGAAAGTGTTCTATTATCAGAAATAGCTTTTTTAAGAGAAAACAAATGGATAACTTCATGGACAAATAAATATATTTTGTAACATGGAGACCTCAGATTGAAGGCCATCACATTTGCTTTGCAGCACATGGCAAAATATATAAACCAGTTGTTAAATGAACCTATTAGGACTATTCTGAATTTTATTTTTGTATGCAGTATATTATGTTTTATCACTGTTTATGACAGACACTCGGATATATCCTTAATTTATGTACAGAATCCCATAATTTTGGATGTAAAAGTGAAACTATAAGTGCCAGGAATACAAAGCTGTATTCCTGGCACTATAGTTCCCTCTGCCTCTCCCCCATCTTTCTCATCCCCTCCCCTACCTTGATCAATAAAGGGTTGAAAACCCTTTATTCACTTGCCTTTCCCCAGCGTCGATGTCCTTTGGTGGTGGGCCAATGCTCCATCCCCTCAGGTGGCCCCCGACGAGTGGGTGATAATGCGCACATGCATCAAATTCCACACGCGTGTTAGTTCTCCCCATACGAAAGCATTGAATTAATGTTTTCCTATGGGGACAAATCTGACTCTGGATGTCCTCATGCAGAGCGTAAGGACGTCCACTGTCAGACACCAGACCACAGGTCTGTTTTGATTCAGGAAGCCCTCTAGTGGCTGTCTCCAATGTAAATGGTAATAATTTCTCTGAAACTGCAATATTTAACATTACAGCACTAAGTGCAAAAGGGACAGTGCACCCAGACCACTTCAATTAGTAGTCTGGGTGCCTACAATGTCCCTTTTAGGGGACACTCCAGACCCCTAAAGCACCTCAGCTTGCTGAAATGCTTTATGTGTAAAGAGTGTGTCCTTTTATTATTTATTTTTATATTTCAAAAAGTGCAGTTTTCAATAGATTACAAAAATTTGCAGAAAGAAAAGGTTACCTTTCCTGGCGGTTTTTAACATAAGGGTTTACCAGCAGCTCACTGTTAGTTATACCCACAATACCAAAGCTGAGATCACCGTTTAACTAATAATCTAATGATGACCTTGAAAGTGGAATAGCCACAATCAGATGTCCTGCAGGGTTGGTCAATCTTAAATACGCCAACAGCTTAATACATAAATTAGGAATATCGATACAATAATAATCCTTGACTTATTTCATCCCTGAGGTCGGAGCCTCAAACATATGGCGCCTATAGGAGAGTGGACCACACTGATAACTCAAGTCAATGCAGTTTGTTTGTAGCCTTGAAAGATTTTGCTTTTACAAATTAACCATGTTACACCCTCGACTTTCAATGAGAAAACAGGTCCTATTATGTCCTTATTCTTTAGCCTACTGGAGCTAAACTCAAAAGGCAGAAGTTGCCCAGATCAAGGATTCTCATTAAACTGCATTGGGAAGTCTGTGATTGTACACTCACATAAAGGTCTGTACTGGGGAAGAAGGGTAGGGCTTGCAAAAAGATCTGCGGCAAACTGTTTTCATACTCCCAATGAACAAATGCATAATTAAATGAATGCATGTTTTTATTTGGGGTATATGTATTTAACACAATTTCTTTCTTTCTTCATTTGGGCAGTGAAGTTTCTCTCTAATGTGAGCAAGGCTTTTTTTTTTTCCTGTTTATAAAATGTGTGTTTTCATAGCTAAAAACCACCAATAATTTTGTGAATGTTTTCCTAAATTTATAATTGTATTTTTTTTAAAATGACCTTTTGGCATATAGTAAAGATAATTATTTTTTTTAAGCTGCTTCTTACAGTGTATGCTTGCAAACTATTAATTTTATGTGGAAGATATTGCACACTAGAATTTGACATGCCACCACATATATTTTTGACCAAGTGACTGCACTTGAAGATGTCTGTGCCTTCTATATTTTTTGACAGCTGTGCTGGTAGTAAAGTCTTGTTGTTTTCACTTCTTGTATTTGTCAATATTACTTTAGATGTCAATGTCTTGCTCCCTATTGTATGTGTCACCCAGTGTCCCCAAGTCTCTCACTGTCCCCATCTTTCAGTTTCCCCTGTGAGATTTCCCTACTGTATGATTGTAAAGTGCTGCATATTATGTTGGTACTATATAAATGCTAATAATAATAGTCTATGCTCTTGCTAGCATTAAAGCTAGCCCTATGTATGATTGAATGAGGTTCCCTATGAATGAAGTCGTGGAACCAGGTCAAGTGACAATTTAGATACATTAAAGGGTTACTCCATGACCAATTCTTGTAGATTGAGATGTTGTTTTTTCTTTTGAGGAGGAATCCGGTATTTTTAGTTTTCTGATCAAGTCGTGGAGTGGACCCCTAGCTCACTGTACCTAGATGGTTGTCAGCTACATCTCCCTGATGATGCCTAAAGAAAGCTATAACTATTGTCTGGGGTTCTATATATCCCATACGGAGGGAGCTGGGCAGCATTTCTGAGCTTTTTGTCCTTAGGGTGGGTTCAGCCCAATATGCAAAAGATTTAGATTAAATATGTTAGCTAGCTGGAGAACTCGGTGTGGGCTCCTGAAGAGTAAGCTCTGTATTTGGTTTGTTTTCCTGGCATTGCAAGTTTTGATGAGTATGTGTTTTAGTCCTGCTTGGTAGGTGTTTGTGAGAAACATTGCACACAATTTACAATGCACGTAAAATCAACTTGCGGATCATGATTGAAGTTGAGCTACTTCTTTAATTTATTTTGTGCAAATCTGCAGCTTCTCCAAGTTAATCAAACAGTGTTTAATCAGACCGTATTTGATTAAAACAGTTTTTTTCTGTTGGAGTGTTCTTACTGGTGTGGTTACCCCCGCACCCCCCCCCCTTTATAAATTGAGAGGCCAAGTTCTCCATGCATTATCCTACTTTTATGGATTCACTCTACCTTACTTTCTACCTCACTGTTTTAAAAGCAGGGCTTAGGAAGGCGTGGTGGAGGTTGACCATGCCACCTTTTGCCATCCGTTACCAGCATGCAATGCGAAGATTCATAGTATAGTTTGTAGAAGGAAAACTCAGTTTTTCTTTAGTTTATAAATAGCATAAACTTTCTCCCCCCACCTCCCCCCCTTCCCTCACACTCATACTGAGCTGGGACTCTTTATGGTGGGAAGCTGTCAGGAGGGCAACCTTGATTTGCTCCACTGATTTATGTAAGATTTTTTTTTTGCCTTTAATCTTTCAAGGATTCACTCTAGCAATTCCCTGCTTCCCTAATGATTATGGTCTTGTATCTGTCTCATCTAATGCTCTGAAAGTTAATTCTAATTTCCTTGGGACATGGTTGAGTTCCTCCCAGAATTCATGCGATGCACACTTGTAGTCTGAGGAAATCTTTCTTTAAAGCAGACTCCTGCTCCTTGATTTAAACCCACAACCACACAGTTTTGAATCCAAATGACACAGTGCCTTTTTACTTTATATTTGTAAATCGGTATTGTTTGATCAGTTTGAAATCTGTTATATACAATGGTAGCAATAATATTTGGTTTTTAGTTTGTATTTCATCAGTGTACTGATTAATTTGTATTTTTTTTTAGGCATTCTAGTTAGGACTGACATCATAATGATGTGTGTTATTGCAGAGGGTGTGTATATGTGTGTGTGTGTGTTTATGCAATGTAGTGTATAGGGAAATCCTGTTAGTGTAGGGCAGGGCTGTGCAACCTTAGGTAATCTGAGGGCCGCATTAAAAAGCAAGATTTATCAGTTGGCCGGACTCAAAGTTATAAACTCATATTATATATATATATATATATAAGTTTGAGTCTTATATATATAAATAGGTTATGGTGGGGAAAAATTGTGATTGAAAACCCCTTCCACCTGAAGTATGTGGATAGTTAATACAATGCTAAACAAAAATCTGCACACCAGTCAAGCCATAAGACTTGCTTTTCCCACAGAAATCCCAAATCAGCAGTGATGTTACAACCGCAAAGGATTCTGGGTGGGCATATGCAAATTAGTTTAACAAAGAATCACATTTTTGCCTCATTCCATTTTAAACATGGATTCCTTTTAATTTGTGTTTGCAGTATACAACTGCTTGGAACACAATTTAGGATAAGATGCAAAACCAGTGAACCACTCATGGACAGCTGTTTCGTTGTTAATGCAACTCTTCAGCATGAGGTTGGTTACTGGTTTGCTAATTGAGGCTTGGTAGTGCTTGGGAAGGGATTTCTGTGGGAAAAGCAAGTCTTATGGCTTGACTGGTGTGCAGATTTTTGTTTAGCATTGTATTAACTATCCACATACTTCAGGTGGAAGGGGGTTTCAGTCACAATTTTTCCCAACCATAACCTATTTAGATTTTGCTTCCCAAGCACTACCAAGCCTCAATTAGCAAACCAGTAACCAACCTCATGCTGAAGAGTTGCATTAACAACGAAACAGCTGTCCATGAGTGGTTCACTGGTTTTGCATCTTATCCTAAATTGTGTTCCAAGCAGTTGTATACTGCAAACACAAATGAAAAGGAATCCATGTTTAAAATGGAATGAGGCAAAAATGTGATTCTTTGTTAAACTAATTTGCATATGCCCACCCAGAATCCTTTGCGGTTGTAACATCACTGCTGATTTGGGATTTCTGTGGGAAAAGCAAGTCTTATGGCTTGACTGGTGTGCAGATTTTTGTTTAGCATTGTATTAAATATATATATATATATATATATATATATATATATATATATATATATATATATATATATATATATATATATATATATATATATATAAATTTGTTTAGTGTTGGCATTTGAATGCAGTTTTATGTTTGTATGTACTATTGCTATTTGAAAGCAGCAGTGTACACACACACAAACACACTTACACCTCGATACATACACTGATTCATATAAATACACACACACACACTGAGGCGCACACACACTGGCTCATACACACACTGATATATATATATATATATATGTATATTATCCACTTGCGAAAGCCCTAAAACTGTATTTTAATAAAGGTCTTTTGGCAGCTTTCTTTGTTGTGAGTTAGCCATTTTTTCTTTTTTACCATTTTTATTATTTTACTACCTGGCATCTGAGTCTTACTTGTTCCAGAGAGATACTACTCCAAAGCATCCTTGGTGGGGATTTTACCACTTGCACCCTATCATTGAACAGTGCGTCTGCCCAATTAAATGTGAGTAACCATTTGGTATTTTTATACACTCTCCTGGTTTTATCACAGTAAGCTCTATTGTTGTTTTTTATATTGCATATGGTCCCCATCTGACGAGATATCTACTTACAACACTCCCTCATGTATCCCATAAGTGAGGATTATACCACTGTACGCTGTTTATACTAGAGCTAGTTTTTAGCTCTCAAAAATGTGAGTAGGACCATATAGACCTCTTTTATCAGCTTCTACCTATTTGGTTTTTATTGCACTATTATATTGTCTTTTCTCTTTCATACGGATCCCACGAACCCCTCGATCCCACTACTCCATAGACGTTGATAGGGATAAAAATTTACCCAAGAATATGTTCAGGGGAAACCAAATTGTTATATGTTCGAGCACGCTCTGTGAAGCAATCAAATCAGACCAGACACTTGTGATCCAAAGATTACATCACCTTTATTGGGTGAGCTTACAAGATTATATAGTACTTTATGACTTGCGCGACAAAAACAGGATGCTTGAAGGCTTTGTACCATAAAAGGAATTTAGAGAACTAAGCATATTTCAATAGTTATAAAAAAAACAAAAACATTAGGACATAAGTTAGGATATAAGAAGGGGGGGCTGAGGGTAAAGCTGCAATTCTCTCCTCAGAAACCACAGAATGGCTCACAAGTAAAGAATTTATGCTTACTTGTCAGACACTGAAACTAGACTAAAAGTTCAAAGCATAATATGAAAGTAAAAACAGACTGGACATTCGGTCATCTGTAGCTTGAGCCTTGGGTCAAGGTGCCTTCCATCACAATTCCCCTCTTTTTGACCCCAACACCCAGGTGACTGAGGTATGTCCAGGTATGCTAGTCATACCTGTGGGTTTTTTTATTATGCCATCACCACGGATCTCTCAGACAGGGAATCCAGGAGTCCCAGAAGTAATGGTCCTTCATCGGTTATACAGCACTGTAGGTGTCAAAGGTTGAGGAAGGAACAGCTTCACGTCGGTTGATCAGTTGGAGTGATTTGTTTACAGTGACTTGTGTGTATCCACGTGGCTTTTCCTTCTAGTTTCACTGAGGTGGCTGTGGTTAGCAACACTTGGACGGGACCATCAAATCTTGGCTCAAGCCATTTTCTCACGTGTCTTTTTATCACTACCCAATCTCCAGGTTGTAACTGTAGAGTCTTGTCTTGGGGGCGCATCCAAATAAAATCTCAAAAGGGGGTAGGCAATTTCTTGGCTGAGGAGTGAATCTCATTGAGGAGAGTGCTAGGGGAAGGCATTCAGTCTAAGGCTTCCCTGTCTCTTGCATGGCTTTTGCAATTTTATTCTTTAGGGTGCCCTTTGCCCTTCCTACTTTCCCACTACTCTGGTTGTGGTAAGGGGTGCGGAAGGCCTGACTGATCCCTAGTGTCTTCATTATTTCATGCATTATTTCCCCAGTGAAATGGCTACCTCTGTAACTTTCAATCACTTCAGGTACCCCGTATCTTCATACCAGTTCCTTCAGAATCTTACTTGCTGTGACCTTTGTTTTGGCTTTCGACACAGGGTAGGCCCCAGGCCAACCTGAAAAGAGATCAATGCACACCAACACATATTCATACACTCCTACCTTAGGCAGTTGAATATAGTCTATCTGCAGTCTCTGAAATGGGTAAAGTGGCCTTGGGATATGTTTACCTGGTGTTTTGACAGCCTGTCCGGGATTATTCTTAGCACAAATCATGCAAGCTCGCCACAGTAAACCCAGGTGCCACCCAATGAGTATTATAAATGTGTGGGTCCATGGGCTACTTGAGCCATCATAGGGTACAATACTCATGGTAAATACAGTATTTTACCTTTTCTCCACATCTTGTAATCATCAGGTTCTGCATCTTGTTTCCTCCAGAGATCTTCTTCTTTGCTTGCTTGCTTCTGCAGGCCTAACAATATATTGTAGTCAACAGTCTTTTCTGGAAGGACAACCTGTGGGAAGGTATTACCTGTGGAAGGATGAAGTTGGATTGCTGCTTGCTTGGCAGCTTTGTCTGCTTTGTGGTTTCTTCTTGTGATCGCATCTGTAATCTTCACGTGAGCTTCCGCCTTGATGATGCCTACTTGAGTAGGTAGCAGGATAGCATCCATAAGTGCACTCACTGCTTCAGAGTTCTTTATTGGAGTTCCTGCTGAGGTGAGAAAATCATGAGCCTGCCATATAGGCCCAAAATCATGGGGTATACCGATGGCATAGCGAGAGTCTGTGTAAATATTAGCTTTCTTACCAGAGGCCAGATTGCACGCTTTAGTATGTGCCTTCAGCTCAGCCTCCTGTGCAGAGCATTGAGGGGTGAGTGGTTCAGCTTTAATTACTTTTGTGTGCAGAGATTACAGCATATCCAGTGTGGAAATTGCCCTTCTCATCAGCATATCTGGAGCCATCTACAAAAAACTCATTCAGGGTTAGACAATGGAGACCCAATTACATGTGAAAAACCTGCTGTCTCTTGTGCCATTATGCTCCACAATTATGGGGTACCTGGGCTTCAGCTAACCCGTCTGGTGACAGGGAATTTACAAAAAGATCAGAATCACCACTACTCCCTCAGCTGAACTTGTGATAGAATGCTGTTAATATTATGCGGGGTGTAAATGGTAACAGAATTGTCTAAGACCATGTCGGTGGCTTTGTCCAGTAATGCAGCTAGTGCTCTTACACAGGAAGGGGCACCTCTGGCAACAGGTCTAACCTGGTGGAGTAATAGGCAACGGGTCTCTATTTCCCACCATGGTCCTAAGTAAGGACAGCTGTTGCATAACAAATCTGCTTGGTGGAAAACAGGTAAAGGATCTTCTGTAATCTGGGAGACCCAACGCCGGAGCTGAGGTGAAAAGCAATTTAAGAGTGTAAAATGCTTCCTCTGCTTTAGGAGTTAGATTAAAGGGTTCCTGGGTGAGGCAATCATACAAGGGCTGCATTAGATTAGACCCAGAATGGTACGAAGGTGGGCTAGGCTGCGTGGAGGATTAATTTGTTCAACAGCATTTTTCCTGTCTTTTGTGAGATGCTTTGTACCATATAAAATACAGTGTCCTAGAAAAGTAACAGTGGAAAGGCATGCCCATAGTTCGGCCTTGGTAGCTTTGCACTCTGCTTGTGCCAAAAAATTTAATAAAGACAGGGTGTGCTCAGTACATGACTCCTGATCAGGGCAGCACAAAAGCAAATCATCAACATATTGTAGTAATACTACATCATCTGCCCTTGGCCACGCTTCTAGAATTTGGGCTATTGTCATGCTATACATAGTAGGTGAATTCTGAGCACCTTGTGGCAACACTGTCCAGGTGTATTGTTTGTGCTTGTGTGTGAATGCAAAAAGGTATGGACTGTCTGGGTGCAAGGGAGCAGAAAAGAATACATTTGCCAAGTCAATGACATTAAACACCTTAAAAGAAGGTGGAATCTGTGACAACAGTGTATGAGGGTTGGAAACATTGGGGGCAATTAGTTCGGTCACTGCATTAATTGCCCTTAAATCGTGTACCATATGATAAACCACAGGTTTTCCTTTATCCTGTTTCTTTTTAATGGGGTATTACAAGTAGATATTGTAGGGACAATTACTCCTGCCTGCATAAGCTCTTGGACAGATTGGAAGATGGCATTCTCCTGTGCTGGGCTGAGGGGGTTCTGTTTCTGGCACTAGGGGCTGGTTCAGTGATACCTCTCCAGACGGACTAAACTGAATGTTGGGGCATTAGGACTGACAAGCAGTCTAGTTACAAGGGAGGTGGAATCATGAAAATTCAGCTTCATTTTGTGGGTGAGGGGATGTCGCTAGGGGTCCAATCTACTCCATACATGAAAATACGTCATCAGATTTTTCATAAGGAAAGACGTATTTTTCCTGCACCACAGATCGGACTGCTCCAGTGTCTAGTAGAAAAGCGTGCAGGGACACTGGGTTGTCAATTTCCTATTGGGGCGTGGGTGGTGGAAACTGAGTGTCATGAGAGTTGACAGAATTGTTCTGCTGGTTCCTATTTTTAGGAGGTTCCGCTTAATATGTCCCTTTCTCCCACAATTTCTTTATTGCCTTAGTAGCTCATTGTCCTTTCTGATCTTTGACTCTAGTCAGAGCTGTAAATTCCTCCTGGATCCTTTGTGAGTTACACATCTCTAACACCTGTAAAGGGTAATTCCCTCCTTAACCAAGACAAGACTATACAGACAGTGTTTAAACCCTTAGGACCACTGCAGTGGAATTTTCAGTCTGTGTCTTCTTTATTTAAATACAGATCAGCGATCTGCCTTGGAGGATTCTGACTCTAATTATAAAACTTTAAAAACAAATGACAAGGCAGACATACTTGAGCCCCACATATATATTCTACTATCTCAAGATTCCAAGATTTCTTTCACAAGAAATTCATCCTGAACATAGTATGTCCCTTTAAATGTGTTCTTGGGAAATGGCAATCTTTAAGTCCAAAACTTACCCGGACACAGAATAAGCACTTCTCTGAGAGTGAAACATAGAAACATAGAATGTGACGGCAGATAAGAACCATTCGGCCCATCTAGTCTGCCCAATTTTCGAAATACTTTCATTACTCCCTAGTCTTATCTTATAGTTAGGATAGCCTTATGCCTATCCCACGCATGCTTAAACGCCTTTACTGTGTTAACCTCTACCACTTCAGCTGGAAGGCTATTCCATGCATCCACTACCCTCTCAGTAAAGTAATACTTCCTGATATTATTTTTAAACCTTTGTCCCTCTAATTTAAGACTATGTCCTCTTGTTGTGGTAGTTTTTCTTCTTTTAAATATAGTCTCCTCCTTTACTGTGTTGATTCCCTTTATATATTTAAATGTTTCTATCATATCCCCCCTGTCTCGTCTTTCCTCCAAGCTATACATGTTAAGATCCTTTAACCTTTCCTGGTAAGTTTTATCCCGCAATCCATGAACCAGTTTAGTAGCCCTTCTCTGAACCCTCTCTAAGATATCAATATCCTTCTGAAGATACGGTCTCCAGTACTGTGTACAATACTCCAAGTGAGGTCTCACCAGTGTTCTGTACAATGGCATGAGCACTTCCCTCTTTCTACTGCTAATACCTCTCCCTATACAACCAAGCATTCTGCTAGCATTTCCTGCTGCTCTATTACATTGTCTGCCTACCTTTAAGTCATCAGAAATAATCACCCCTAAATCCCTTTCCTCATATGTTGAGGTTAGGACTCTATCAAATATTCTGTACTCTGCCCTTGGGTTTTTACGTCCAAGATGCATTATCTTGCATTTATCCACATTAAATGTCAGTTGCCACAATTCTGACCATTTTTCTAGTTTACCTAAATCATTTGCCATTTGGCTTATCCCTCCTGGCACATCAACCCTGTTACATATCTTAGTATCATCAGCAAAAAGACATACCTTACCATCAAGACCTTCTGCAATATCACTAATAAAAATATTAAAGAGAAACGGGTCCAAGTACAGATCCCTGAGGTACCCCACTAGTGACAAGTCCAAGCTTCGAATATATTCCATTAACTACAACCCTCTGTTGCCTGTCACTCAGCCACTGCCTTACCCATTCAACAATATTTGAATCCAAACTTAAAGATTGCAGTTTATTGATAAGCCTTCTATGTGCAACAGTGTCAAAAGCCTTACTGAAATCTAGGTAAGGGATGTCTACTGCACCACCCTCATCTATTATTTGGTGAAGGTTATGTGTAGAACAATAAATACTTTTTCTTACCTTGATGCAGCACTCGTTCAGTCAGAGAGGCACAGATTCTCAAGTTGCGGATCAGTGAACCGTCATTCACGGGATTTCCGGCATCAATTTGATAGGGATAAAAAGTTACCCAAGAATATGTTCTGGGGAAACCAAATTGTTATATGTTCGAGTGAGCTCGGTGAAGCAATCAAATCAGACCAGACACTTGTGATTCAAAGATTACTTCCCCTTTATTGGGAGAGTTTACAAGATTATATAGTACTTTGTGACTTGCGCAACAAAAACAGGATGCTTGAAGGCTCTTTGTACCATAAAAGGAATTTACAAAACTAAGCATATTTCAATGGTTATATATATATATTAAAAAAAAAAAAGGGTGGGGCTGAGGGTGAAGCTGCAATTGTCTCCTCAGAAACCCTGAATGTCACAAGTAAATAATTTATGCTTACTTGTCAGACAATGAAACTAGACTTAAAGGTCAAAGCATAACATGAAAGTAAAAACAGACTGGACATCCGGTCATCTGTAGCTTGAGCCTTGGGTCAAGGTGCCTTCCATCTCAATTTCTCTACCTCAGATTGAACTGTGATCTCATCCAAAGGTTTTACTGGACTCTTTTTGGACTGATCCTTCTGTACATTTCACACATATACATACACACAGACTCATACACACTATACACATTAGTTCATACACACACTGACACACACATACACACTGACTTCACACAGATACACACACTGACACACAGATGCATACACAAATATGCACACAGATACACACAGATGCATACACACAGATACACACTGACTCATACTCATAAGGGAAGACCTGTGCGTATAATGGATGTAGTATGTGTTTCTGTGTGTAAGGGATGTATTGTGTGTGTGTGTGTGTGTGTGTGTAAGGGATGCAGTGTATGTTTCTGTGTTTTGTAGTGTGTGTGAAAGATGTTGTGGGGTAGGACATGGGAGTTTTTAAAAGTTTATTCCCAATTCCTGTTGTTTACATGTATCCAGTGAGAGGGCACAGAGCACTAGAGTATTCCCTGTTGGTCTGGTGGTTGTGTAGGGGCTCTCAGCCTTGGTTGTGTAGGGGCTCTTTTTTCAAGCCCCAGCACCATGTGGAATTGGTTGGTTGCCGTGGGGCTCACGAGAATGAGAGGATCAACCTCCGCATGTGAGGCTGAAAGCCTCCTGCCCCCCACATGCTATGCAAAATGGCAAAGATCTTTGATTGCCAATACCCGGGTTGTGTGTGTGTGTGTGTATATGTATGTATGATGGCTCTAATTATAGTGCTGTAATAAAGATTGTATATCATGATGAATATTGGTAAATATTACTGCCACTTTCCATAATTCTCATTATGTTTATTTCAGTTATATTTAGTAAGTCTAGATTTGTAAGATGTAAAATTAAACCTAGAAATTAACATCTCTCTGCAACAGGACACCTCCATTGTATCTCCATACCACATATTTGTTGTTATTGTTGTGGAACTGATTCAGTTTATCTCCTCTATCCCCAGTGTGAGTAAGGTGGAAAGAGTGGTCATCCTAATGATTCAGTGTCTCCCTGCTATAGCTGTAGCTAGCTCAGTATTGGCAGCTTGTTTTGTAAAACCAGTGACTAAACCTGGATTGAAAACTGGCTTAAAGATGGAACTCTTAATCTGTTCCCGATCTTTCAAGATGCATCAGATGTCATGCATTTGTTTACAGATGACATGCAACTGATGTGGTTATTAACTTAGTCTGAACAGGATGTTACTTCTTTACAAAGATTCGGTGGCTGTTAAGATTTAGTGTAGAAAAGGTGTTTTTTTTTTTTTATATATTGTTTTTTCTTTTATATATTTTTTTTTTTTGTGATGAACAATAAACTTGCAGCTTACACCATACAGTTAAATTCATTTTTTACATTTTTGTTCTCAAAACAATTCAGAAATTTATTTTGTGGTTTTAAAAAGGCGGTAATTTAATTTTAATTTTGTAAATTTTATTAGTGATTTATATTATTGCTCTTAAATAACCGTCTTGTCTTGTCTTTTACAATGACCTGCTGTTCTAGTATGAGCTCACTGTTATTATGCCCCGTTATGAATGCTCTTTAGTTTGTGTGCATTGTGTGGGATTTGTCAGTGGGCAGAAATACAGGCATGGTTAAAGGCTTGGCAAACATTCAAGTGATTACAACAAAGCTCTGGGAATTAAATCAGTTAAACATGTTTCTTTTTTGGTTTAGTAGCTCAATATAAATTATTTCAAATGTGATTTTTTTTGGCAGCTTTGTTTTAATAGAGTCGGAAGTCATTGATCCGCTCAGTGTGAGTAATCCATAGGGTACAGAACATAATGACCACACAAATGAAATAACAGATTAGGAATAAAGTGCCACAACAAAACTTTTGTAACAATATGGCGCTGTGTAACCATGTGAAAAGCTCATTTCACATTTCCTTTTATGGGCTCTATGTTACCAAAATAATATTTATTTAATTATGAAGTACTTTCTAAACTTAAAAAACAAACACTTGATTTTTTGTTAATGAGGGAACATTTTCTATTTTTGCTCCGTCCCATTAACATTTAAACCTAGATTTTAAAGTGCATTGTTGATTATATTATAACTTTTTATTTTATTTTTAATACATTGTATAGTATGTGTGGTGTGTGTGTGTGTGTATGTATATATCTGTGTGTGTGTGTATATAATTTATTTTTTAATTAATTTTATTAGCATACAGTTAAGACTTGAGACTATACGCAACAGAAGTCATATACTCAAGATTGTATTTTAGATATATATATATATATATAGCTAAAAAATAAATGTAAAGTCTAATATATCTATCAATCCATCTGAACCACATTTCCAAGTGCTTATATTGATGTTTCTGTAATGTCTTGTGCTTTTGCATGTCTGTTACAGCACAATGCATTCTATTGTGTATTCTTGAAGGAAAGCTTGTCCTTGTTCAAGAAATAAGCTGAACCTTCTATGTAAAGAAGTGGCAGCCCAGTTAAATGTTTAGAAACATGAAACATTGTTTGTTGCACTTAACTAGAGAAAACACACAAAGAAATCTCAAATCTCAGGGTTTACATTCTAGCCCCTGTTACATTGTTTACATTTTTTTGGTCACACAGCCATAAATCACAATAATTTGATGGTGTCAGAAATTCACAGGGGTTTTTATAGCATGTAAGATTTAAATCCCTGTTTTAACATGTGACCTATTTTCACACTATATTTCTAACAAGTACACAACACTCTAAAGGACTGTTTTAAAAATCTCACGTTTGAAAAGCAACCAATTATTGTTTGGCTTTGATTTTTAAAGTTTAATGTTTTGAGTATTTCATATATAAAATATATGTGGTGAGTATGTCTTGGTGAGCATATGGCGGACATCAAGATATAGTGTCATAGTTATAGAGTAAGTAATATAAACTTTAAAAAAAAGGCGGCTATAGTGCCAGAAATACAGCTTTGCATTCCTGCCACTATAATATCCCTTTTAATGAATAGGTTATCAGAGAGTTGTTTGTATTGGCCCTTTATATATTTCTATAATGCTATCTCATCCTACCTGAATTTTATCATTTTGTGCATAACTAAAATCTAACGGTTCCCTACTGAGTTTTATAGTCTACCTCTGTACCATTTTAGCTCCATAATATCCTGCTTGAAAACAGGTGCCCAAAAGGTGAGACAAGATTATATTTTGCCCCATAATTACCCCTTTTATGCATGACAATACTTAGTAGCTGCTACCTGGCATTTCATGTTTCTCCCTAGTCTCTTGTTTATAATTATTTACAATTCCTTTTCACTTATTGTTTTCTCTTTTTATTGTATTCATTTCTTGTGCATTCCTCACCAGATTATGCATAACTTTGCACCCCTATTATGATGCATGATTATTTGTTTTAGAAATAGAACAAAAGAACACTTCAAGCACCATGACCGCTACAACACACTGTGCTCTGGCCGTCCCCCCAAAAGAAGCCATTTCAGAATTGTTTGTTTTACTTGGAGTCCCCAGGTCAGAAATCAGTTTGACTACTTGTAACGGAGCTTCCCGTACTCCGACCGAGTACCCTCCATTGATGGACGCTTCCTAGCTTGCGCCGAGGACCACAAGCACCACACCAGACACCACAACCACCGCAGACTCCGCTACCGCTGTAGCTTGACTGGAGTCTCGCCATCTTCATTCCACCCTGGATCAGCTTCTGTCCTCCAGGACCGTGTGGGAAAGATGTAGCCACTCTGACTCCCTCCTCTCCTCTTCTCTTGCGGCTCTCAGTGATTACTGGGAGGAAGTGACCGGGGCAGTCACTTCCTTTTATCACTCTGATCTCATTACAGGGGATCCAGTCACGCTATAAAGCGCCGCAACACTGACCAGGACCATGAAGACATATTGGAAAAAGAGAAAGAAAACAGCGCTAAATTGCCACAATAAAATTATAAGAAAGGCAGCAATCCTCAAAGGGGAGTCCCCAATAATCCCCTAATGATAACAAATAGCAAGAACAAACATAGATATAAGGATGCGCCTAAAACTTGATAAAATAAAAGACTAAATTAGTCAGATAAAATACAGAATAAAATAAGTAATAAAACAATAGTCCAATAAAATAGGCTTATCACAGTCCGTGAGGGTAGGTCCCACTTGTAAAGGAATATTCTTTAGGGTGTAGGTGGGATCATATCTTCAAATGTTGAGAATTCAGCATATGTGGAGAGAAAAATAAAAACAGGACTCCAATGGCACAGTAGATCGGTGTATAAAATAAATATAAAGGTATAAAATCAGTCTTACTCACACTTTTCAGAGCTAGGATCAGCTCTGATATTGCTCGCGTAAAGTGGAATAATCCCCACTTCAAGGATATATGGAGTAAATGTTGATTGTTGAATATCTGACGTGGGTTCAGCGTTCAATTTGACGTGATACGACCCAGAGGAAAAATGAAATAAAATATATAGTGCTCACTGTATGTAATAAAATTAACAGAAAGTAAAGTATACTACTCACGTAAAATAGAGCAGACTCAAAACTGCTCAGTGAAGGCGCTCAGGTGGTATAATCCCCACCTATGGATTCTTTGCACTTCCTGCAGGGTGAGTCGTATACGTAAAAGCAATAAAAGAAAATGTATGTAAAATCAGGTAAAGCAAATGGCAATAAAGTATTTTATGCCAATAAAATATCTTTATTATAGAGTTAAGAACAAAATCTATTAGTATCTAAACGCGTTTCGCCTTAACAGGCTTCTTCAAGTTTCCCACTATCTACTTGAAGAAGCCTGTTAAGGCGAAACGCGTTTAGATACTAATAGATTTTGTTCTTAACTCTATAATAAAGATATTTTATTGGCATAAAATACTTTATTGCCATTTGCTTTACCTGATTTTACATACATTTTCTTTTATTGCTTTTACGTATACGGCTCACCCTGCAGGAAGTGCAAAGAATCCATAGGTGGGGATTATACCACCTGAGCGCCTTCACTGAGCAGTTTTGAGTCTGCTCTATTTTACGTGAGTAGTATACTTTACTTTCTGTTAATTTTATTACATACAGTGAGCACTATATATTTTATTTCATTTTTCCTCTGGGTCGTATCACGTCAAATTGAACGCTGAACCCACGTCAGATATTCAACAATCAACATTTACTCCATATATCCTTGAAGTGGGGATTATTCCACTTTACGCGAGCAATATCAGAGCTGATCCTAGCTCTGAAAAGTGTGAGTAAGACTGATTTTATACCTTTATATTTATTTTATACACCGATCTACTGTGCCATTGGAGTCCTGTTTTTATTTTTCTCTCCACATATGCTGAATTCTCAACATTTGAAGATATGATCCCACCTACACCATGAAGACATATGTCTAACAGCTTGTGCCACCCTATGGGCCACTGAATGCGTGGCCTCCTGGAGTGACAGGCCCAGTAGAGTGACAAGCTCAATTGCAGCGGTAAGTCTGTCACTGACTGTGCCATTTTTAGCTGCATTGTGTATGTGGGAACCATTCAGTGATGGGGATACCTGATAAGTGGTCCAGTCAGGAGCTGGGGACCTTTAATGGTGCAACTAGCTTCCTGTCAGATCACCAGTTCTGGGAGGATGTGGATTCAGGTAACTTTCTCACAGCTTAGAGTGAAAGCCGAGCAAGCTAAGCAGGATCCCAGGGAGCATCAACCTCAGCCAGCAGTCTCACTGGGCCCCAAGGTAGCCAACCTCCTGTACCCAAAAGTTATGGAATCAGAAGGGTGATTAAAAATGTTTAAATAACTTTTATGTATGTATGTATTTGTCAGTGTGCATGTGTATCGGCGTGAGTATATTTGTACATAACTTACTTTGATAAAGCCTGAAGTAAACGAAAAAAGAAAAAGATCAGTGCTCAATTGCCACACAAATAAATAGTAAGAAGGCAGCACTCCTCAAAGGGGAGTCCACTATAATCCCCTAGTAATAAGAAGACACAAAACAAACAAAAAGGATAAGGGTGCGCCTAAAATGTATAATAAAATATATAGAGAGTATAAAATATTAAAAATTATAAAATTGAAATATAAAAATTATAAGCAATAGTCCAAAACACTTATCAAGAGTTCATAATGGTAAGTTCTTCTTGTAGAGACAGGGATTCTTGAGACGTGAGATGGAGTTGAATCTTCACAGTGATATGCTTAGAATCCAGTGAGGCATATATAAAAGGAAAACAGAAACAGGACTCCAATGGTACAGTATATAGATGAAAATTTAAGTTCTAAAATAGTGAAAATAGTCTTACTCACACTTTTCAGAGCTAGAACCTAGCTCTGATATTTTGCGCGTGAAGTGGAATAATCCCCACTCAAGGATATGCAGAGTAGTATTTGATTGGAGAATTTCTAGCCCAGGTTCGGCGTTTGAATTGATATTATTCGACCCAAAACGAGAGGATAAGAATATAGTGCCCTCTGTATATAATTAAACATTTTAAAAATGTAAAGTAAATTACTCACATTATATAGAGCAGACTTGTACTGCTCGGTGTGAACGCTTGGGTGGTATAATCCCCACCTATGGATTCTTTGAGCTTCTTGTAGATGTTAGGTCAGGTGCAAAAATAAAATAAAATAAAGAAAAAATGGCAATAAAGTGTTTTATGCCAAAGTAAATTCTTTATTATAAATAAGTAAAATAAAATAGTATAGTTATGCATTATACATTATTTTCAACTCTGGATTTTCATTTAAATTTATTGCAAAATACTGTTTTTTTTTTTTTGTTTTTTTTTGGTAGGGAACATACCTAAATCTTGTGGATTGAGCAAATGTCTTGTAAGTACATTCTCATATTTTCACTACTAGTTTCCATTGCAGTGTGCACTATTTATTTCTCTTTTTCCATGCCATACCCCGTTCACCAATATATCCTAAAATGAGGACTATGTGACTAATCAAAAGAATTAGTTATCAAGTCCTCATTTTAGGATTATAAAAAAAAAAAGATAATAAAAATGAGCCAGTTTTGGGCTCCTTATCATGTGAGTGAACATTCTTCTTTTTATTCATTCATTTAGTATCGTTTCAATATACTAAGCTATATTGATTTTGCTTTATCTTCTATATTTCGTGGAGCATTAAGCCAGTATCAAAATTGCCCCTACATCCACATGCAGGAATTGTTCCGCTTAAGTTCATATGTTGGAGCTACATTACATCTCCAAATAGTGTGCATCTGAATCCTTCCTCCATATTATTTGATCATACTACACTATTGGTTTTTATCCATGTCCTATTTTTTTGTTTCTTGTTATTACACTTAAGGGTATTTAAAGTTCTACTCTCACCTCTTCTTCAAGTACTTTTCCTATCTACCAGAGGATAGGGACCCCAGTTAGGGTTGTTCTGCTATCTCACCAGCATAGTCTGCAGCGCTTGACCACTTGTTTTTAATTTTAAATGTGTATGTGTTTATCTGTGCATGTAGTAGTGTAAGTGTTTTTATGTGTATACATCTGAGTATTCAAACTTCAACACTACACTCAAACACACCTGTGATACACTCCCCTTTCCTAGTGAGTTTGCCACGAGCTCCTGGAAGAGCCTGCTTGCTAGCCTCCTGTCCACAGACTGTGGGCCCTGCAGGGAAACCTGTAAAAGACTATTTAACTGGCTTGGTTTCTGTGATTCCCCCATGCTGTTCCAGAACCGAATCGCAGCACGAACTATAGACCACCCAGGAGCTTGTTAAGCCTAATAGATACACTGTAACAGTCATAACCGCAGTGTTCTAATGGTTCATCTGGGTGGTGGCCATCTTGTTCGCACAAACACAGGCAGCGGTGTTTGGTTGTCAAGTTCATGGAACTAAAAACAGACACTGAAGCTCCCGAACACCGCTGGACTCCCATGATCGCTGCGTTTGGTTTTATATAGCTTTGAAGAACACTGTTCTTTGGGATCATTTGTCTGGATGAAGGGAACAAGCTCCACGGTATGTCAATGGATTCTGTTTGGTAGCTTGTTCTCTTTTAAACTACTGAACTTGACCGACCACTACCACTTTTTCCCTGGAACTATTTTGGGCAGGAGCCTCGTGTGCGGTCGGTCAAATTTTGACTTCCATGGAAATCCCAAACCCCTGAACCGATCTGGGTGATGTTTGGAGATGTTGGTCACCCAGATCAGGACTGTTGGGGGATATAACTTTTGTCGGGTTTTCATGTAGTTAAAAGTACTTTTGAAATGTCTGTGAAATGTGTTTTTTTTGTGCCTGGAGATAATTGAGTTTGTACAGTTCCTGACTCAATTATCTCCTAGGCATAGGGGAGGGATTATCCTTTTTTGTGTGGGAGTGTCATGGGCGTGCTTGTCTGTGTTCAGAAATGTATAAAAGCAGGCCATCTGGCCAGATTAAAATATTCCAGCTTGTACTCCCACAACTATGTGTCATCTGGTTACTGCGAGGGGAAAGGGCTTGTTCCAGTGTGGAGGATTCAACAGGCAAAGTCCTTGTAAGAACTAGAGCTCCCAGTACTGAGTGTTGTCCAGTGCCTGGGAGTGGATAGAGTGAGTTCCCAATTCGGCTCCAGGATGGAGAGGTTCCAGGACCCCAGTCAAGACATGGCGACTGGGGGCAGGAGTGCTGAGGTTTGTCCCCTGTTCCAGCTAGGAAGCAGTCCTTTGTAGAGGTACCCAGCCCTGTATTCTAAACACCAACATTTCATACAAATACACCCCTTTAATCAAACGGCAACACCATACAAACTACATTCAAATACACTCTGCAGTCAAACATCAAGCTGCACACTAACATCAACACTACACACAAATTCACACACCTACACCATATAAAAATATGCTTACGTTCAAACATAGAGAAACTGCTCACAAATATAACTCTGCAAGGATGAGCAAAATGTAAATCCCCCCCAGCTTCAAAGTATCGTGGGAGTTGTACTATATTCAAGGGTCAACCTTTTAGTCACAATTGCATGACAGGGAGACCCTAAAAATGTAAGGTGCCAAGGCCTTCCTTGTATTAATGGAATAAATGGTCACAGATTTTAATTACAGCTTGCATGCATAACCTCTCATGTTCTAATAATCCAGTAAAAATTATGATTGATAAAGGAGTGGCTGGGATATCTCATCTAATGCCTCTCTTCAGTGAGATACAGAGAGCAGAAGAAAATCCCATGAACTGGCATAAAGGAACCTTGTGAGGGATCATTTTCTTTCTAGAATGTATTACCAGTTTAAGAAATTACATTTACTTCAAGGGGGGAGATACTTAGGGGATGTTTGTATTTGCGTGTGTGTAGTAGTTTTGAAAAAAAATGTTTTTGAGTGCAAATCAACTGCTATTTAGAAATAGTTAGAAGAAAAAGGAGAAAAACACTACTTTTGAGTCCTTAAAACGCACATATTCGCGCCCCCCTTTTAAATTAAGATAATGTTTTTTGCTAGACAGGAGGTGAAAACTGAGGCTTTAAATATGACCACCAGATAGTCCCTCAAATGTTTGGTCCCCTGGTGATACATATCTCGTTTTCATCACCCTAATGGCATTACTTTAAAAAAAAAAAATAATGGGGGGGGGGTTAATCTGTATCTCTATTTTCTGATCTCTGAAATTGATTTGATTAGCTAAATACTTACTATTGATTGCTAGTTAATTAGCTTTTGTTTGCAAATAAGCATAGGCCTACCCAGGTGTTAAACATTCCTAGTGGGTGGTGATTTTAGGAGTTATATAAGGGTTGTTGTCATTAGCTTGGCTAATATAGCTTGGTTGCTTCATCTAAGTGTTGATTCTAAGTGTGTGGTTGGAGATATTCTGGAGAGTTTTACAGAAGCTTCAACTGTCTAAGAGTTGTGCTAAGGGTTTTCTTTTCTACTGTTACAGGTAAGATTCATCTGTAGGAAAAGGTTACTGATTGTACAAGGTTCGATTTTCTGTTGGTATTTGGTAAGGCATTTGATTTGATTAGCTAAATACTTGCTATTGATTGGTTAATTAGCTATTGTTTGCAAATACGTATTTGTAATATTGTTAAGTGAGCAAAGCAGGAAGGGGAATTCGATGTACTTGTCCATCTAGGGACAAATGTCTTGGCTTGCAATGAGGTTTCAGAGGTTAAGGAAGTTTTTAGTGTTTTTGCCAATGATATACGACAGGTTGCTTCCACACTGTCATTCTCTGAAGTTCTGCCTGTGCAGAACACTCAGAACGATAGGCGGATGCGTATTAGGGACTTTGTGGCTTGGTGAATTGTGTCGGGAGCAAGGATTTGGCTTTATTTCTCATGGTATCTCTGTTTGGAATGGAAATAAACTGTACAAAAAAGATGGTTTGCATCTTTCTCAAAAGGGAACAAATGTTCTCAGTGAGCAGTTCAGAGGTTTTGCTAGGATGTGTTTAAACTAGGGGGGAGGGGCAAAAGGGTGATAAAACATCAATCCAATTGCCCCCCAAAACAAGGACAGAAGGTGCCTGTAGCAAGTGTGTTAAAAAATGATAAGCTTAGAGTCATGGTTACAAATGCTCACAGTTTAGGAAATAAGATCCATGAACTTGTGGTAATAATGGCAACTGATAATGTATATTTAGTCGCTGTTACTGAGACATGGTATAATGAGAAAAATGACTGGGACATAGCAATACCAGGGTACTCTTTTTATATAGAAGAGACAGGGAAGGCAAGAAAGGGGGAGGGGTGGCCCTGTATGTGAAAGATAGCATAAAATCTAGCCTAATAAAAGTTAATGAGGCGAACATAGTCTGTTTGGGTTACGTTAGAATTTGGTAATCACACAGTAAATCGCGTAGGTGTGATTTATAGGCCCCCAGGACAAATAGAAGAGTTAGATAATCTACTAGTTGAGGAAATAACTAAAATGACAATGAAGGGGGAAGTTATCATCATGGGTGACTTTAATCTTCCTGATGTAAATTGGAAAACAAAATTAGCTACTTGTGCCAGGAGCACACATATTCTAAACTTCCTACTGGGATTGTCTCTAAAACAAGTCGTTGAGGAGCCAACTCGTAAAGAGGCCATACGAGATTTAGTGTTAACAAATGGAGATTTGGTATCAGATATTACTGTAGGTGAAAGTTTAGGATCCAGTGATCATAAGTCAGTGTGGTTTAATATAAGAACAGTGACTGAGTCACACCACACAAAAAAACAAACGTTTTAGACTTAAAAAAACAGACTTTTCTAAAATTAGAATATGTGTAAAGGAGTCATTATCAGTCTGGAGCAATTTAAATGGAGTCCAAGAGAAATTGGATTATTTAAAAGTTGCACTGATGAAGGCAACAGAAAATTGCATTAGGCTTGTCAGTAAAAGCAAAAAATTCAAGAAACCACTGTGGTACTTTGCAGATGTTGCCAAAATAGTAAAAAACTAAAAGTTAGCATTTAGTAATTATAAAAAAACACAGAGTGAGGAAGATAGAATGATCTATAAGATTAGGCAGAAAGAGGCTAAGCAAGTTATAAGAGCTTCCAAATCACACACAGAAGAGAAAATAGCACAGTCAGTAAAAAAAGGGACAAAACATTTTTTACATACATAAATGAGAAAAGTAAAGTAAAACAAGGATTAGTTAGATTAAAAACAAAAGAAGGAAGGTATGTAGAAGAGGATAAAGGTCTAGCTGACTGCCTCAATGAATATTTTTGTTCAGTATTTACAGATGAAAATGAAGGAAAGGCCTCAGTTAGGAAAAAGGACACATGAGTAATTTATTACATGTGAGTTTACAGAGGAAGAGGTTCTATTTTTTGATTGGGTAACTAAAATAATAGATCAGGGTGGTGCAGTAGACATTGCTTACCTAGATTTCAGTAAGGCTTTTGACACTGTTGCACATAGAAGTCTTATCAATACATTGCAATCTTTAAGTTTGGATTCCAATATTGTTGAATGGGTAAGGCAATGGCTGAGTGACAGGCAACAAAGGTTTGTAGTCAATGGAGTATATTCAAAGCTTGGGTTCGTCACCAGTGGGGTACCTCAGGGATCTTTTTATTAGTGATATTGCAGACGGTCTTGATGGTAAGGTATGTCTTTTTGCTGATGATACTAAGGTATGTAACAGGGTTAATGTTCCAGGAGGGATTAGTCAAATGGCAAATGATTTAGGTAAACTAGAAAAATGGTCAGAGTTGTGGCAACTGACATTTAATGTGGATAAGTGCAAGATAATGCATCTTGGACGTAAAAACCCAAGGGCAGAGTACAGAATATTTGATAGAGTCCTAACCTCAACATCTGAGGAAAGGGATTTAGGGGTGATTATTTCTGATGACTTAAAGGTATGCAGACAATGTAATAGAGCAGCAGGAAATGCTAGCAGAATGCTTGGCTGTATAGGGAGAGGTATTAGCATTAGAAAGAGGGAAGTGCCTATCCCATTGTACAGAACACTGGTGAGACCTCACTTGGAGTATTGTACACAGTACTGGAGACCGTATCTTCAGAAGGATATTGATACCTTAGAGAGGGTTCAGAGAAGGGCTACTAAACTGGTTCATGGATTGCGGGATAAAACTTACCAGGAAAGGTTAAAGGATCTTAACATGTATAGCTTGGAGGAAAGACGAGACAGGGGGGATATGATAGAAACATTTAAATATATAAAGGGAATCAACACAGTAAAGGAGGAGACTATATTTAAAAGAAGAAAAACTACCACAACAAGAGGACATAGTCTTAAATTAGAGGGACAAAGGTTTAAAAATAATATCAGGAAGTATTACTTTACTGAGAGGGTAGTGGATGCATGGAATAGCCTTCCAGCTGAAGTGGTAGATGTTAACACAGTAAAGGAGTTTAAGCATGTGTGGGATAGGCATAAGGCTATCCTAATTTTAAGATAAGGCTAAGGAATAATGAAAGTATTTAGAAAATTGGGCGGACTAGATGGGCCGACTGGTTCTTATCTGCCGTCACATTCTATATAGTTGTAACATGCTGCACAGATTCTTAAAAAAATATAGCATACTGTTTTAGATAATGTTTTCTGCAACTATATAATTCATAGATGTCTAAATTTTTTTTAAAAAATGTTTAATTATCAAAGTTAACATTTATATATAATCTTTTCATGGAGTGTCATTCTTTAAATCTGATCAACAAAATATTCATGTTAGAATGACTTGCATTTGTAGCTCTTGGTTCATAAAAGACAATCACAGTTTGTGGTCCCTGGATAATAGCAAAATGGCCACTATAGTTCCCCTTGGTGTGCACCTAAAGAACTTTTTTAGAATGGGTTGACAACTTACCTGGGTTAGCTGGGCACCTATGCTGCATCTGGTCAACACCTGCAGAACATGTTCATTGAACGATACAGGACCTTGCACATTGATGAGATGTTTTAGCTGGCATTTTAAGCCAATAAGTGTGGCCTACTTCGCTCAGGGGAGCAAACTTTATTCTCCTACAAGGAGAATATGGAAGCTGGCTCTGTAGCTACGGGGACCCGGAAGGACCCTGGTAAATGTTTCGACTGTCCTAAAATGGTTTGACAGATTACTCAGGGTGGGTACAAAGACACTGCCTGCTGTTGTAGATGCTTGGAGTGTCCCTTTAATGTATTTTCTTGAAAATTTTTATGACGGTTCCTCTCTCTAATTATTGTGTATGTATCCTTTTAAAATGTAAAAAATGATTATAATGATATATAGAGATTGGAAGATTAATCCTGGTCATGCTGGGTAAAAAAAAGTCTGCTTATTTGGTTGGCATTTTGTACATGTGTAAAGAGATAATATACAGTTCTTTTACTCTATCTCGGTGTTACATCAAACCTAGCTAGGTACGAGATATATATTTTCGATAAAAAGTGTGAAGAAAGATAATTATATTTATTTATTTTTTAAGCTGTTTTTTTTCTTTTCTTAATATTTTGTAAATTTCAAAGTAGGTGTTTAATTATAATGAGAAGCAAATTATTAATGCCATGGTTTATACAAAAAAACTAAAATACCCGGTTTGTGTGACACGATCATGGTGGCATGTAGAATAATAAAGATGCATACATAGCAAAATCAAACGGCAGATATCCTGCTCACATTTCTGTAGTTTATCAGTTTTTTTCCCCCTTCCAAAAATGGTCCTTTTAACTAATCATGTGTTTGTAATCAAACAAAAATGTTAAAATGTGCATTGCCTATCTGCATTTTCCTTTATGACTTTTTGAGTTTGTTATGGTAACCGCATATTTGCAGATCTGTGCTGTGTACAGGGATTAAAAAATAAATAAAATATATATATTTTTTTTTATTCTCTATATTTGTGTACTCTGTTTACGCTTTTCCTCACCTCTGTTAAAAGTAACATCCTGATTTGTGTACTGTCCCGAGCCACAAAATACTAATCTGGAATTTTTTGTTCCTTTTTTGTTTATATTTAGCTGGCCGATGGAGGAGTCTCTTTTCCACTCCTGTTTCCATGTCTTTTCCATATAGTCCTGTTGCGAGACTCACTCCGTATTGCAATGGCTTAAATTCTCCCAGCATCCTTAAAAACCCAACTAAAGCAATACTAACACCTGAGAAGACAGGTAATGCTTCCAACTTCTTTTATGTACACTTTTCCATCATATATATTTTACCGTATACGGTGAACTAGGGGAGAGGGGGGAAACAACAAAAACATTTCCCCCCCTTACATCTCATTTTTTAAATCACATCACATTTCGGGATCATTGGTCCATTTTGGTTTAGCCTAATATGGGTTCCAAGTTTCACTGCATTACAATCCGTTTATGGTGCCAATTTGTATCCTGATCATATTAATTATGTAACTCCATAAATTGTCATTTAATGCTTTATTTAATGTTTTAGTTAACATATAATGCAAGTGTTACCATTATAATTATAGGTCCATTTTCAGAAATGCTTCCAGGTTCCACTGCTGGGACACAGGTTGGATTGCCTTGGAAGTTAAAATATTCCCACACATAGACTGCTGGGAAATTGTAGGCCTCATACCCACGCTAGAACACCCAACATACCTGGGTGTGTTTGAAGGTATTGGCTGTGGTGTCAAGAATCCTCTTCTATGTAACTGTATGGGTCAAATTAAGGACTAACCCACGCTATTACATCAATTTGTAGTATCCTGTGTACTATCTTAAATATAATTTTTAGTCTTTTTATGTACTTGTACTGACTGCACACTTATATAAAGAGATCAGAAAATACATGTAAAACCAGCATTCATCTGCTGTGTAACCTGAGTGGGGAAAATACATATGAATTTAAAGAGAGCTTTTTTTATTTTACATTTTACATTTTACATTTTTTTTAAAAGAATACATGTTAAGTGTTGGAGAGAATGAATGTTGCTATCTGTTCTTGAGATGACATACAGTTGTGCTCAAAAGTTTACCTTTCTTGGAGAATTGGTAATAAATGTACAATTTTTAAAGAAAACGTGAGTGAGCAGGCAAAACACATTTCTTTTATTGCTTATCTTCAACTGTAGGTTATAACAGAATGGCACAATCATAAAACAAAACATGTCAACAAAGAAAAAAACGGAAATTACCCCTGTTCAAAAGTCTGCATAACCTTAGTTCTTAATACTGTGTATTACCCCCTTTAGCATCATATATATAGCTGCCCATTCGTCTTGGCAAAATGCCTTCAGGTCATGCAAAGTCTTTGGTCGTCTTGCATGAACCGTACGTTTGAGATATCTCCAGAGTGGATCAATGATATTAAGGTTAGGACACAGTGATGGTCACTCCAACACCTTCACCTTTTTCTGCTGTAGCTAGTGACTGGTGGGTCAACTTGTCCTTGTGCTTAGGGTGATTGTCATGCTGGAATGTCAAAGAGCAGCCCCTGTGCAGAAGAATGCAAATTGTCTGCCAGTATTTTCTTATTACATGCTGCATTCATCTTGCCATCAGTTTTCACAAGTTTCCCCTTGCCTTTAGGACTCACCCTCACCACCCCCCAAAACATCTGAGAGTCACCACCATGCTTCACAGTGGGGATGGTATTCTTTTCACTATAGGCCTTGTTGACTCCTCTCCAAACATAGCGCTTATGGTTGTGACCATAAAGCTCTATTTTGGTCTCGTCACTCCAAATTATAATGTTCTAGTAGCTGTGAGGCGTGTCAAGGTGCTGTTGGGCATATTGTAACCAGACTTTTTGTGGCATTGGCACAGTAAAGGCTTCTTTATGGCAACTTAAATAATGCAGCTCATTTTTGTTCAAGTATCGTCATATTTTGCTCCTTAACCCCCTAAGGACCAAACTTCTGGAATAAAAGGGAATCATGACATGTCATGTGCCCTTATGGGGTTAAAACAACCACATTGTCTTTTTCCAGAGCAGCCTATTTTTCTTCTGAGGTTACCTGTGGGTTTTTCTTTTTATCCCAAACAATTATTCTGCAGTTGTGGCTGAAATCTTTCTTGGTTTACATGACCTTGGCTTGGTATCAAGAGATCCTTGAATTTTCCACTACTATAAGTGATTGAACAGTACTTTCATTTTCAAGGCTTTGGATATCTTTTTATATCCTTTTCCATCTTTATAAAGTTCCATTACCTTGTTACACAGATCTTTTGGTAGTTCTTTTCTGCTCCCCATGGTTCAGTATCTAGCCTGCTAAGTGCATCCATGTGAGAGCTAACAAACTCATTGACTAGTTATAGACACACAAATTGCAATTTAAAAAGCCACAGGTGTGGGAAATTAACCTTTGATTGCAATTTTAACCTATGTGTGTCACTTTGTGTGTCTGTAACAAGGCCAAACATTCAAGGGTATGTAAACTTTTGATCAGGGCTAGTTGGGTGATTTCTGTTATCATTATGATTTAAAAAGGAGCCAAACAACTATGTTATAATAAATGGCTTAATATGATTATTATTCTATAATAAAATAAATATTTTTGCATGATCATTCATGTTTTCAAAATCAATGCCAAAATCTCACAATTTCTGCTGGTTATGCAAACTTTTGAGCACAACTGTATAGTTATATGTGTATACCTCAACTTTTTTAATCGGTGGCTGTTATGAGATATTTTAAGCTACTTACTAATAAGCAGAATAAATGTATTTTACTAGCACAGACTGATTTCTAAACAAATTGTTGTAGTTCAAATACCTATTACTGAGGGTTTTATTGCTGTGGTGCTTTGTTATACACTCACACACCAACAATTTTGAGCTCATCGAAAAGAGGGGTATTACAATAGAAAAGAGGAACAGAAGGATATGGGCACAAAATAGAAAGTACCTCCTAAATGGGGGCACTTGGGTGGAATGCATCTGAATAGTGTACCTCCTAAATGGGGACACTTGGGTGGAATGCATCTGAATAGTGTACCTCCTAAATGGGGACACTTTTTTTTATTTTTTTATTACTTGGCTGAACTTTGCTTTTGCTTTTCCTGTGTTAGGTTCCCAGACGGTGTATGTTAATACATTTGTTTGTAGTGCTACTTTTAATGTATTAAACTTCTGTTTTGTGATTTTTCTTTTTTATTTTCTTGAGACGAGTTAATCCTAGTTAATGATCTCTAGAGAGAACATCAACCTGCTGAAGTTGACCTTTTTATTCAGTAATGTAGCCATTACCATTTGTATGTTTCTCGAAATGCACCATTTTACGGTCTGTATTCCACAAGTATGCATCATGCAGCATTTAGTGCTTAGTAATTAACACATCTTAAGAAGTATCAATATTTTAATTGGGTCTACTGAGTTCTGAAAACCATTACATCGCAGCTGAACTACTTGTCTTTATGTGATCATATCTGAATAATGAGTCTCGTTCATTAGTAGTAATGATTGGGATTGATGTAGAAAATGTATCTTACAAAATATCTATTTTCATCTGCTCCCTATATATTAGTCTCACTCTTAGCACCCGCAGGATGTGGTGTGATATCTGTCCTTACACCCCATGTGACTGTATTTACACTATGTCAGTGATTGGAGCACAGAAACACCGCTTGCTCCCCTGCTAGACACTAGGGAAGCAGCCACCCTTTACCACCACCATTATACGTAAATGGTCAATAACCTCTGGGTTTACACTGACTTCACTTGTGTTCTTAAACCCTTTAAAGTGTCAGACAGTCAGTGTAAACCTGGCGGTTAGTCACTTACACTGTGGTCACAACAGAAGTTATGAAAGGAAAAAGTAAAGTAAAAACTGTCTAATCTACAATCTACAATCACTAAATTATAAAGTCAACTAAATGTCCTGGGATGAACTTGTCTCTGGCACATCTCCAGCCACAACCCCTAAAGCGGAAAGTGTCTCTCTCAGCCATTTCAAATGTTGGAAAGTATGCTAACCTGGAATTGCAATTAAAGTAACACAGTAGGCACTGTAACTGCTTAATCTCACTGAAGTGGTTACAGTGTCTGGAATCCCCTAGTACCATCATTTAAGCTTTCAATGTTATATGAGAGTTCCCAGTAGCTCATCCCCCTGTGCAGCTCAGACTAGAGAGGAAGAATTGTGTTGCTGTGATTGGCTGAGAGTGTAAGCTGACCACTTCTATCTGTACCTGGTAAAATACATGTTCTCCCATGTTTGTGTTAAAGAGTTACTCCAACCCTTTTGAGGAGGGGGGCCTTACTGGTGTAAAATGCCATATTGGGCACTGTGGAGAAGATCCCCCATCTGTTTGTGGTACTACCCGCAAATAAAATGATTTTACTTACCTGAAATCCAGCACCGGGCCAGGCTCCCAGTGCAGACCTTCTGCGCACCTTCTCAGGTCACTGGGGCCTTGCACAGTCCAATTACACACACACAGAATTTTTTTTAAATTTTTTTTTTAAATACTGACGACAACTGTGGGAGGGAGAGGAAAGCAAGGGGAATATTTTTATGTCTGTCAGCAGTGTGCAGTGCCACTTGTGCCGAGGTTCAAGCTGAAACAGTGCATATACATACTGTTACCTCCATGACCACTTCAAATCACTGAAGTGGTCAAGGTGGTTCGAGTAACACTTTGAGAATAAGAAATGGTTTTACTTGCCTACCAGTGCCGACACACTATCTGCTGCCGACTTCTTCACTTCCCTTAGGAGGCATGGCCCAATCCAATGATCCTGCTAGAAGACCTGATGCGCATGTACGGGAGTGCTGCATGCGCATCTAAGCTTCCCCTTGGGAAAGCGGTCATAGCTACGCAAGCTCCTGTAGTGGCTGTATGTGTAGCAGCCAGTAGAGGACAATTTAAACCCTGCAATGTAAACACTGCGGTTTCGGGGAAAAAAAAGACAACTGCAATGTGTTACATTTGCAGGGTTGCAACTAAAGGACCACTGCACCCAGGCACTTAATTGAGATGAAATGGCCTAGGCTACTTCAGTTTTCCTTTGAGATTTATACATTTTAAAAGAATCTGCATACTTGCCACAGGTGGCCGCCTCTCTCTTTATGTTGCTTTACATGCAGTCATTATGGCTATTTGCTCATAGCCCTGTTAAGCATTACATTCAGTTGGGTTTGATACAGCATTGATACTGTAAAAGGAAACTTTCACATAACCTCAACAATGGTATTCATTCAGAGCAGACATGCTCAACCCTTACAATACAGAAACTGTATTCTAAAGGAGTCTGTATAAACAGATATTGCTTTACAAATCAATAAAACAACTGTTTGAAAAGTAAATTGTTATTGCATTCCTTTACTTTGGCAAACCGCATCAGACATAGAGCATCAGGGAAGGAACTTGGGCTTCTTTGTGTGTTCCAATTAATGTTTTTCTTGTTTTGTAGTGCGAACACCTGCTGATTACTAAAACCTATTTTATGATAAAATGTGCATTGTTTTTACTCCCAACTATTTTAATGTAACCAGCATGGTCGCCAATTATATGATAATATTATGATAATTTGACATCTGTGTCCTGGTAATAGTAACCGTCTGTAAAATGTTCCTCTTAATTGGCCTTGAAAAATGGCCAGCAGGAGTTGTATGTGTGTTCAAGGTTCCATCAATTTCCCCAGTATGGTAGGATATATATTTACATTGTTTTGTTTATGTTTACAGCTATACTTTTTTTTTTTTTTTTCTAGGTTACCACTCTAAGGGTTCTGCTTTGAGCCCACAGTCTTCAGTAGACAGTGAACTGAGTACCTCTGAGCTGGAGGATGATTCAATCGCCATGGGATATAAGCTGCAAGACCTCACTGATGTTCAGATTATGGCTCGGTTACAGGAAGAAAGTAAGGGTTATATTGTCTACTACCTCTCTCACTATGGTCAGAAGATTTTTTATGTAAAACTGGTATACCCACATCCAGTGGATCATATGATTAGAAATGGGCATATAAGACTAGAGTAATGTTGCAAAAACTCTATCTATCTATCTATCTATCTATTTTTTAGATATATCCTTTTTTTTTTTTTTTATTGACTTTTAAGTAATCCTCATTTATGAACTGGCTTCCACTCATTAGATAAAATTACAGAAGATCTAAAAATAAGCAGTTAGTACAGAAAGACATATACGAGAAGTTTATTTTCTAGGTTTTGATTAGATTTATTTACCTGTGGGTAAATTAAATACATTTTAGTGAAAACGGAGTATGTTTCATAATGTGATGTATTTATTATTTTAGGCCTAAGGCAAGACTTTGCATCTACCTCCACTTGCAGTTCTGTGTCAAGACATCGCTCCAGCTTTTCACTATTCTCTGGGAAGAAAGTATCATGTATTAGTGATCAAGACTCCGACCGCTACAGTGTTGAAGATGATGATGAAGACTTTGATAATTTACCACCACCTCAGCCCCGACTCAGTCGTTGTTCCCCTCTACAGAGAGGAATTCCTCATTCACAGACTTTCTCTAGTATTCGGGACTGTAGAAAGAGTCCTAGCTCTCTCTATCTCAACTCAAATGGTTATCAGCAATACAGTTATACGTCACCAACCCAAACACCAGAGCAACCGCAGAACAGGATATATGGAGGTAAGACAGTAAGATCAAGGCTTCTGAAAACCATTTCAACGGAAATATATGCCTTACCTGTGAATTCACAGTTTTGTGTTCTGTATAGGTGTAGTATGTGCATAATTTATGGCATCACTTATGAAAAACTGCAATCATACTTGGACTGATTCAGGGCAAGACATTGAGCATCAAGCTCTTCTTTTTTTGTTTGATAAACCCAACATTCGGCTGATCAAATCCAACGTTCATTCCCTGCTATTCATGCAGGACCAAGACCATTTTCTGCAGTATCACCTAATTCAGACCTGTTTTGGTGCTATGTCTTCATATTCAGCCTCTTAATGAATAATATAAGTTTTGGATTAACATTTGGCACACTGCAAAGACTAACCTTAGCCTCTACCAGCAGAGTACAATAGGTTCAGATTGAAAATTGTAAGAGACCAATATCCAATTTGTTTCTTCCATCAAGGACGAACTTGCTGGAAGAGGTCTATTATTATAATCACTCAGTACAATGACGAAGCCTCCCCAGTAACTACAATTGCGGTTATAAAAGCCACATATCACGATATACACGCAACAAGTCTCTGTCAATAACGATAAAATCCAATTGAGTGCGTTTAGTAACCTGTGCTGCAAGAGACCTGTATCCACTAGTCTCTGCCAGCATTAGTAATAGCTTCTGCCAAACCTATTGCATTTCCAGTAAGCTCTATCCATTTTCTATTATAATAATAAACATTTAGGTCTAATCTTTTATTTACACCTTTGACCCAGTAACAATAATCTGGGTTTAAGAGACAGTTATCAAGATATTCATTCACAAGTCTCTGTCAGCAACAGCGAAGATCAAATTGGGTGTGACAAGTAACCTGTGCTGCAACAGACATTTATTCATGTGTCTTTTCTACCAATAACAATAGTTTCTGTGAAACTGACTACACTACATCATCAGTAAGCTAGAAATTTGAAACATTATTTCTCTGCTAGCAATAGCAATTTTTTACCTTAGGAGCCAGATTGCAACATAATAGCTATAGCCAATACAGTATACTTAATACAGTATATATTTTCTTGTGCACTCCCCAAGGTATCCTTACTTGAGGGATAGGACCTATACAAACAATCTTATTGGAATAACGCAATTACATTGCTGTAAGACCATAAAGCACCTTATTTTGCAAGGTATCTCTAGCTAAGGGAATGTATATAACGAGTAGAGGAGAGGAAGAGTCTGCGCTAACTCAATTGAGCAGCAACCCTAAAAGGGAATCCCTCACGAAACCCTTTGTGAAACAAGGAGGTACAAAACAAGGGATGAAGGGCTGCGCTTTAACTAAAATGAGTAAAAGGGATAAAAACAATTAAAGTTCATCCGAATAAATAAAAAATATATAAATTAAAACAGTCTCACTGGTGTGCAGTAATGTAATATAAGTCCTCAAGTGTCGCTCCGTCCTTATGATAGGTAGTCCATATATGTGAAGACAAAAATAAGAGAACAAGGCTTCCAATGGTGAAATATTGTATGTCCAAAATGTGGTATATATTCAAAGGAAAGGTGTTTAACTCACATTTGTTGGAGCTCTAACCAGCTCTAGGAGAAGAGGCACTTAGTGGTTTAATCCCCACTATCGGATATACTTAAACGGTTGGTCCGTTCGTCCGGCTTGAGGTTTCTTTGGTGTAGGCTAGGACCTACTCAGATGTGCGTATTCGTTATGCTGGGGAGATAGGTCCGCCTTTCTGGTGTTGAATAGTAGATGTCCACAAGATATATAAAACAGCAGATAGTGTTCTCAGTGTGAACAACACAGTAATATGTTAAAATAAGTTATACTTACAAAAATAGAGCAGACAAGTACTGCTCTATTGCCACAGCGCTGGTGGAATTATCCCCACCTCAGGATTTCTTTGGACGGGATATACTTCGGTAGTAAAAAATAGAATAGTAAAAGTATAATATAAAATAAAATAAAAATAATTGTAAAAATAATATAAAAATGCCAGGAGTAAAAATAAATAAAAAGTGTGTAAAGTACAATAAAAATAAGTATAAAGTTGGTCTTATAATGAAGGGTAACCAAAAATAACTTTTATTGACTAAAATACACTTATTACAACCATTTACGCGTTTCACCTTTAAGGTTTTTTCAAAATGGTAAAAAAATGTATATAAACACACTTATTATTTTTCACAGTTATCCACTTTTTATTTAGAACTAATAAAAGTTAAATCTTAATTCGTTATCTACACATTAGGTCTGGGCAAATCCTCCTCTTGCGTATATGAGGAAGCACATTTGTTTTGTAGGGAGTTCTCTCTTTTTAAAATTTTTATATCTAGGATGCGAGTCCAATAATTTAGTGGGGTTTTTTTTGTGTTTAGTTTTGAGTGTCTCTGTTTTGCTCAGCCCAAATGCAGTGGTTCCAATGAACTCTGGGAAACAATCTTTTTTTGGGGTGAATGATAGGGTGAAATGGTTAATAATAATTGTATGTCCAATGTTAAGTTATATGAATTTAAATGATTATCCTCAAAGGCTTATATAATTATATTCAACCATTAAGAGTTTTAAAATATACTTTAGTGTTCTTTTCTCTTTTTCTTTAAAAGCTAGGCTAAAGCACCTGTACAGACATTGTGGCTAAAACTAAAAGTTCATTCTAATTAGTTTATTTTTCTGTCTGCAGTTTATAACTGTAATGATGTACAAAAACAAGAAAGTCCTTTGGAATGATCTCATGCCCCAAGGAGTGTCCTAGTCATAAGAAAAATCTATTTACTATAAATGCATATTAACCGCAACAAAAAATAACTTTTGTTGTTGCTTGAAAGGAAAATGCATAGGTTTTGCAGCCATCATTGGCAATGACTGGTTTAGAGATTCCTGGCCAGTAGAGACCCTTGGTTTGCTCTCATTCAACACTACATCTGCCCTATTTGAAATCTATCTGATAGTGGCCTCCAGAGTATGGGGGCACCTATGGCAGGGGCAAGCAATAAAATGCTTCTCCGATAACAAATCCGCCTGTGAAATCATAAATAAGGGCAGATCTTCACTCACAATCATGAAACTTATCAGAAGGCCAACATGGTTAGCAGCTACGCTGCAATTCTCCATCACCTGCATACACATCCCAGGAAGCACCAATACAGCCGCTGACTCATTATCTCGATCTAATTTATAGGTCTTCTTCAGGACCTATCACACAGCCAACACCAGACCGGTCAGCACCCCCTCATTCCAAGACCTCATACTGTACTAGAAACACTGCTGTCACACAGCAGATATCTAGCCGGTGCAGCTCTCTCTACTAACACATCCCGTGCATACAATCGAGCATTTATCCTATATACCAAATTCACGACAGACTATCAGATAAGCGACACTCATTCACTGGATTCTATTATTGCATTCATCTCCTTTTGCCACCTTAACCTAAGATTATCATTAAACACAATAAAACTATATCTCACAGGTATTCAACACCACACCATTAGTGCCTATCCTAGCATTAACCACTTTATGTCTTCTTATCCTCTTCAGGCTTCCTATAGACGGTCCCAAATTTCTTGCACTCTCTGACATCTTGGACTCCAAACCATTCGAAACCAACACTAATCTTGTTATTAAAATGGCAGCTTATCTAGCCTTCTATGGTTTCCTATGACCAAATGACTTTGCCAATAGTATCGAGTGTAATCACCAGCACCTTAAAATTCCGAACCTCCAAAAAAATACAGACCACTTCGTACGCACCATGGATCACACCAAAACAAATCAGCTAGGTCCACCTACCAAAGTCTGCTATTATCCCATCAGTAATCAATGGTGCCCCTTCACATTATTTGACACTTATCTTTCTACCCTGGCGGGTCTCAGTCCTAATACGCCACTACTTTCATTACATGGTAACCCCTTGACCACAACAAAGTTCATACACTACATCAGAACTTTGTTCATCAGACTCGGTATTGACCCTTCAGGTTATTCTGGACACTCATTTAGAACTGGAGCCGCTTCTGTCCAGGCTCATATAATTTAAAGGCTAGGGTGGTGAAAATCTGCTGCATACGCCACTTATATCCCACAAGCAGAACAAGAATTAAGATAGGCATTAAAAGGTCTAGCAATGTAACTCATGTTTAATAAAGTTATTTGTTTACATCAACCGTTTTGCCCTCTTTTATTTCAGGCCTACCCCTATACGTCGGTTCCGGCACACAACAACCGACTGTTATTTTCTTATGTAGTTATCTTGCTATTACGGCTTATGTCCCCGACTACAAATAGATAGGCGTAGCCTGTAATTGTGGGAGGGGTTACCCGGCTATATAAGATCAGGCCCCCTCCTAATCAGAACCAGTATCGCTGGGTTCATCCCTCCCACCTCTCCCCTTTATCACTATTCATGGGTAGACCCTCTCTTATTTCAGGCCTACTACATACGTTGGTTCCGGCACACTACAACCGACTGTTATTTATGTAGTTATCTTGCTATTACGGCTTATGTCTCTGACTACAATTAATATTTAGTGCGCATTGGTGTGCATGTTTTGTATTGTGTGCTAGGCAAAAGCTGCTATAATTGAATAACCATAATTCAAGAGCCTTTTTTTGGGAGGTTGGGGATTACTCTGCATGCGTCATTAAGGCTGTCATTGTCAAATTCTCTTGTTTTTGCTTCCTAGATAAGCTCCGGAGAAGCATGCCTAATTTGGCTCGAATGTCAAGCACACCTTCTAGCACTGTGGTTTCTTCTCCAGTTACTGTACGCAACAGCCAAAGTTTTGATTCTAACCTGCATGGTGCTGCAAATGGCATTCCGAAACTGCAGTCAAGCAGTAAGTTTGTCAGTTATTAATATTTTACAAATAGACTCTTAATACCCCTCTTGGACCAAAATACACTTACACCGTGTAGTAATGGAAACAAATAAAATAAAAATACATTAAGTAACATTTATGTTGTAAATGGAAACCATTTCAAAGAACAAAAAAAATAAAAATAAAAAATCACAAAAATTTAGGAGATGACTATAATGTTAGGAATACAAAACTGTATTCCTAACATAATAGTGTCCCTCTGCCCTGCCGGACTCTCACGGCCCCCTGCAATTAAAGGCTTCAAAAACCTTTAAACACTGACACAATTCCAGTGCTAAAGACCCTCTGCACTGGCTCTGTCTCTGCCTCTTCTGATGTCGACCACAAATGGGAACCTAATGCGCATGCATGGCAGGTACTGTATCCAGCTTTGTTTCATGGAGCTAATGTCCATGTAAATGTAGGAATCCACTAGAGGTAGTCTTAACCCTCAAATGTAAACATTGCAATTTCTCTGAAACTGCAATGTTGTAAATTGCAGGATTGAAGGGACCAGGACACTGCACCCAGACCACTTCAATGAGATGGAGTGGTCTGGATGTCTATAATGTGCCTTTAAATGGAAAGAAATTATAGCCATTTATATGAAGACTTTTTAAAGTGAATTGGCATCATGCAGGCAAGCAATACCTCTTGGTAAATCTTTAATGTATTATTTTTATTCATAAAGCTCTTAAACATTAATTGCACTGTACATATAAGTAAGTGATTACAAATTCACACAATTGGATTCTAGGACAATTTGAGCCTTGCTCTCACCACTTCTTGACTCAAAGGAAGGTTGAGTATAAATGGCCATATGATGTTGAGTATATGATGTTGAGTAAGGTTAAGAAACACATTTACTTTTACACAATGAATCCTAATGGCAAAGAGATTGCTGTGGTCCGGTGTCCACGTTATACAGGATTTATATAAAACTATATGATAATATTATCTGTAGAGTTAAGAAGATAAAAATCGGATTAAGACAGAAAGTGGAAGGTGAGAAAAAAGAAGATTTCTGCAGGAATTCCTCATTGTTAAATTGATTTGCTTCCATAAGTAAGTGGGTTTTATTTATTATAGGTCTGAATCGTGGGAGGTCCCATTAGGGTACTACTAGTTCATTAACGCTCTCTATAAAGTTCTACATTTTCATCACATCAGTGTGAGCAGAGTAGAAATATATTTTTGCAGATATCTTGGTTATATAAAATACACCTTGTTGATTTAGAAGAATTTCGTAATAATATAAGTTTAGATTTAATTGGTTATGGCTGCCTTGGAGGTTTTTGTTGACTTTGAATACTGAGAAACAAAATGGATGTGAAAGCTAAAATGGCTGCAACAGTTCATAGCATACAATAAGCCTGTGGTTTTACTATCCACGCAAGTTTAAAGGACCACTATAGTGCCAGGAAAACAAACTCGCCCCACCCTCAGGGTCCCACTCCCGCCGGGCTGAAGGGGGTTAAATCCTTACTGTTCTCCAGTGCCGGGCTCCCTCGGTGCTGAGGACTCTCCTCCTCCTTCGGTCGTCATCGGCTGAACACGCATACGCGGCAAGAGCCGCGCGTGCATTCAGCCAGTCTCATAGGAAAGCATTCTCAATGCTTTTCCTATGGACGCTGGCGTCTTCTCACTGTGAAAATCCCAGTGAGAAGCGCGGAAGCGCCTCTAGCGGCTGTCAATGACACAGCCACTAGAGGCTGGATTAACCCAAATGTAAACATAGAGCTATGTTTACAGCAGGCAGGGTTAATTCTAGGTAGACCTGGCACCCAGACCACTTCATTAAGCTGGAGTGGTCTGGGTGCCTATAGTGGTCCTTTAATTTAAAACCTCTTGAATCTTGCAGATTTCAATAGAAATTGTCACATTTTATAAGTTAACCATGTTCCTTTCTTCTGGCGGTTAATAAGATATCCATTCCTGTTACTTCCTGATTGCTAAGCTCAATGTAGGTAAACTAAAGAGGCAACAATTGTTCTGAGCACCTGTGTTGCAAAGACTTTTGTAGGAAAGGGGGGGTTGTTAAAGCTGCTTACAGGAGATCTGCAGCTTTTGCATGCTGTTTTTAGCTATACACCATTGAAAGCATGCATTAATTTAATTGTATTTTCTTTCATTGTGGGTATATCTATTAGGTATCGTTGTTTTTGTTTGAATTTGGACAGTGGAATGCCACTTTGGTTTTGTTTTTTTTAACACTAGTGTCACGTACTTAAACAAATGTGCAAACATGATGTATTTTGGATAAAGAATTCTAGTATATATTTTAAAATAAATTGACATCAAGTTGTGTGTCCTGCTCAAACAAGCTTTCAATCTAAAGATTACAGGTAGGCGGATATATATTGTCTTGCCCAGGGACACTTTCTAGTGAGCTGGTCTAACCACGATAGTGCATCCCATCAGTATTTGGACAGTGACACAAGCCGGATTATGTAGTAAAGAGTGAATTGCCTGGAATTTAAAGTAAATTAACAAGGTTAATTTATAAAAATGCCAATTTTCATACTTTTTGAAAAAGTGAACAAACACTCTTCACACACAAAGCATGTCAGCAAGATTTTTAAATATATATATATATATATATATATATATTTTATGTAGTACAACTTGCTGACCTCTAGAGGGTGCTAATGTGTATATAAATAACTTTAGTTGTAAAAACATAACATTTGTATCTTGTAATAACTTTTTTATTGGACTAACAGAATTTTTTAATGACAAGATTTCAGGAGAACCTCCCTTTCTCAAGAATTCTATGGGTCTTTAATTTTAACAAGGAAGATTAAAATGCTAACTGCAATACACACTGGTAAAATAGGTGATTTTAAGCAGCCTTGTACAATTTAAAACTGTTTTTTTTTTTTTTTGTGTGCGCTGTCCCTAAACTGTATATACTTTGGTCTTTACGGCAGTACCACTTCTTGTTTTGTCGTTTGTATGCATTTTTCTTTTTATATTGTCATTTCCATTGCTGTGTCTCTATCTTTTAGTACCTTCACCTGGTCAACTTCAGCAAAGAGTACACAGTGTGGGTAACTTTCCAATGTCTGCAAGGCCACCTCTGAAAGCAACAGCATATGTCAGTCCAACTGTGCAAGGAAGCAGTGGTATTCCTATGTCAACCAGTTTACAGTGCTTATCAAGCTCTGGCATCCCAATGCCAAACAAGAGTCCAAATACAGTGACTATAGGTCGTAGTGCTCTTCCGAGACCAGCATCATTCTCCAGCAGCAATGGGAGTAGTATACCACGCAGCAAGATCGCACAGTCGCCACGAAGGTAATCCATACTTCATAGTTTATACACTTTTTTTTTAATTCTTTATTTTTGGTGCAGTAAGTTTTACAAATAGGCTTGTGGTGCCACGACAGCAGGCAAAAGCACAGCAATGTTGACATGGTCGTGGTAATATTCAGTTGCACAATTGTTTTTAAAGACCGGATGTATACATATGTTTGTTACAAAAGGAACGTGTACTTCGGCAGTTGGGATATACGTTATCAAAGAGTACAGGAATATGAACTTTGCCTTTACACTAAAAACAGGCTTGGAAACATAGGTAAAATGTGAGTTAGGTTGATAAAGCACATATGCGGGTTGTGTGTGATGCTGCATGTATCCTAATGTATGGCTTAGATGTTTATCCGAGTGGATGGCATCGCTAGCTAGCGTGGCAGGGTAGCCAAGACAGGTCGGGCTAAACCCGCCCAAAGCACTCGAGAGACTTATTTCAGGTTTGGTATGTGCCTGGAAAACCATTAGGCTGATCAGTTGGGTGTAGTAGTGTGTTTGAGCTAGGAGGAGGGAGTGTGTTAAGGGCTCTTCCCTGCTTCCCATTTTACCCCGGGGTTCCCATGCGGCTGCTCCTGCCCTGTGTGCTTATTGCCCCCTATACATTACAGTCAGTAACTTGTCTAATAAAGTGAGATTAACGTAAACTTTTGGTAGCAGCACAGTCCACCTGACTTGCAATATCAAGTCGTCTGTTCCTTGTTGGGATCAGCCGACACCCTGCTGGGGGTGTTTCAGTGTCCCGTAGTTGAGCTAGTAGCTTGACCAGCAGACTGTTCAGGGGTGACGTTAAGTCTGTGTGGTGTGGGTAGGGGAGACTTGGAGAGTGCTGCCTGGGTCCCTTCAGCAGTATCGGTTCCCATCATTGGGTCGAGTGAGGAGTCTGGAGGGTCCTCTCTGCTTGCCAGGGTCGTGGGCTGGATTGTTCGGGGCGTTGATCCCGGCATAGTCCCAGCTTTGTCAGGTTTAGTCGCTTGGGTGTGCAGACTCGCCGGGAGCCCCGTCCGTTCAGGCGTTGCTTCCGGGTTAGCTTTTTAGGTGGGCCGTTGCTGCCACATGTAGGTTTCACGGCAGTGTTGTGGGTGAGCCTCCAGTCGGTCTGTTTACCTCTGCTTGGTGTGCTCTGGCTGCCATTTTCTCCCAGAACGTGGCCAGTACAGCCTCTAGCCTGTCCCCGATGTCCGGTAGTGCTGTGGCCGGATTGCACGTGGCGGCGGCCATTTTGCGGGTCTGCGCCTCGTTTCGCTGCTTGCATGCCTCCGTCGTCAGAGACTCCGCCTGTGTGTGCCTTCTAGGGGTTGGACGGGGATAACCCCCACTGGTCCGGGGGGCTGCAGGGTACTCGTGGGTCCGCGTCTCCAGCTCAGCCTCTCCCAGGCTCTGTCGGCTGCAGGCCACAGCTAGCCATTGTGGGCCCCCCGATCACCAGGATGCTCGAGTAAAATATCAGGTTGATCCCCAGGACCCCCTGTAGTCGGGTATCGGATCCCAGTTGAGAAAGTATTATGATTTTGGCGAGTATTCATGGATAATCGGAGTTGTGTGACGGGAGCTCAGCCTTCGTGCTACTATTTTGCTTGCTGGCTTGGCCCCGCCCCCATAGTTTAAATGTGAAATTCCTGATTTTTTTTATTTTTTTATTTACTTTTTTTTTCTTAAAGGGACACTATAGCCATTAAAACAACATAGTTAGAGATAAATCTCTTTTGCTTCTGTTTATGCAGCTCTAGCCACAGCAACCTGGGCTGTGACTCACAGCCTGCATGAAAAAAAAAATGGTTTCATTTTCAATCAGATGTTAATTTATCTTACAACTTTTTAACTCCTGCTCTGTAAATTTCATTTTTAATCTCCTGCAGGGCCTGGATGGCTATTAACAGAGCAGCAGATAAGAAATTCTAAATTAAACAGACTGTGCTATAAAGGACATTTAAACATTACATGTCTCTTTACAGGAAGTGTTTAGGAAGAATGTGCAAGTTACGTGCAGGGTGGTGTGACTAGAGCTGTGTAAAGTGATTTAACTCCTAAATGGCAGAACATTGAGCAGTGAGACTGCAGGGGCATGTTATACACCAAACGTGCTTCATTAATCTAAAGTTGCATACATAGCTGACTTGAAGAATGTTTACAATTTCGTCATTTTGGCCAATATTTTGAAATACTTTCCTGAAAATGTATACATAACCCTGGCAGTGTTAAAAACATCCATTGAGCATGTTTATATTTAGCTGCATAATCTATGAAAAATACCAGTAAAAAGTAACAGCGGTGATATGTAATAATTAATTTATTTTAATTTTGGCCATGCTGTACTATGTCTTGAGCATGATTTAGTAGATTGTAAGATAACTATGTCCTGGTGAGCAGGGCCGGCGCTTCCTATTAGCACCTACTTACCTGCTGCTTCGGCTGGATCCGGAGTACATTAAGATGTTTTATCCCCCTGACACTCTGGAACCCAATCAATCCTGTAACATACAGCTGCTAGCACCTGCCCATCTTTGGTCCTGCCCTCCTCCTTCTAATTCTTCTTTTAATGCATCGAATTACACTTTTTGTATTTTATCTGTTTTTTAGGACATTTTTATTACTATAACTACCTTAGAATATTCCATATCCCCTTTTTAGGCGCTTCCTTATCCTCTTGCATTTCCATGATTAAAAACAACTTATATATGTTACCTCCGGAGCTCTGTAGAAAAAAATTCTAATAGAAAATCAAAAATCATCATAATACACTGATGTTAGGCTTCACCTTTTCTCCAACTTTTCCGCACAATTGAATCAGACAAAATAGAGGAGATGCAGACAAGACTGTAGAGAGAAGATGTAGAGATGTTTAGGTGGCTTCTTGCGAACAGTGATAGTGTACTCTAGTTAGTAAGACAAGTGTGTCAGACATTTCATTTATGTGGTTTAGTTATTTAATGTAACAGAAAGTTTTGGCTATTATAATATTAGATATTTTTGCTTCTATTTCTCGAATCAATAATGTGTATACAAATTATATTTTCAGTTTATTTTTACGATAGATGTTCAGCATTTAGATTTTTATGATAAATGTTAAGTATTTTTGTTGTTGTTAATTTTATCAAAGTAAACTAACGTACAAATATTTCCCAAACATAAAATGGCACCAACAAAAATTGCAACCCCAACACCTAACCTAACAACAACAAAAAAAATTAAACCAACCTTGGCTTGCAGAAAAACCTAGGTCCAGTGCCTATTTGAAGTGAAAATTGTCAATGTGCTATATCTGGGTATCTTCACAACCATGAGCTTTCTGCAAGTTATATTATCATCATGTAGTAGAGCCGTCAGCCGTACTATCTCATAATTTAGTAAATGAAGATGAAGGTCTCATTCAAAATTTAGCCTCTTAGCTGCACATATTCTATGAAACAACTTTAAAGGGACACTATAGTCACCAGAACAACTACAGCTTATTGAATTTGTTCTGGTGAGTAGAATCATTACCTTCAGGCTTTTTGCTGTAAACACTGTCTTTTCAGAGAAAAAGCAGTGTTTACATTACAGCGTAGTGTTACTTCACTGTCCACTCCTTAGATGGCTGTTAGAGATCCTTCCTAGGTCATGGCTGCCTAAAATGCATCAATTCATTCAGTGTTTCCACCCTCTGCATGCAGACACTGAACTTTCATCATAGAGATTCATTGATACAATACATCTCTGTGAGGAAATGCTGGCCAGGGCTGTGTTTGAATTGTGCTGGCTCTGCCCATGATCTGCCTCCTTGTCCGTCTCAGCCAATCCTATGGGGAAGCACTGTGATTGGATCAGGCTACCACTTCTGATGATGTCCGCAGACTGCTTGTTTTCTGAGTCTAACAGCATGCAGAGTTACAGCTTCAGGTTTGAATACAGTAAGATTTTGCTATACTTATGGAGGCATGAGGGGCCAAGGGGGGCTAGATAGTGGTTTTAACACTATAGGGTCAGGAATACATGTTTGTGTTCCTGACCCTATAGTGATCCTTTAAAGAGGTTTTACACTGTCTTCTAATTAATGAATTTGATTATTTCAGACATACATTGATGGCAATGATATACAATCATGCACAGAGACATGCTATCGCCATACACCCATACCTCCCAAGTATTCCTTTTTAAGGACTGTCCCAATTTCAGGCACAAATCTCTTTTCTATGCTAAATGCCCTTATTATTGTTGATGTGTCTGAGTGTATAACACAGTCACACAGCAATAATACTAATAGTAATGTGTATTTCAACTACAATAAACATGCTTAGAAACCACTCTGCGTAAATAAGATGCATTGTTATTCTAAATTACACTTTTAGTTACACAAAAGTTGTTGGTAAGTCACCTACAATTTCTCAGAACAGCCCGGCCTCTGGCCAAATCTTCACTCACACCTCTAAAATAGAAGTGTCCCTCTTTTTCCATTTGAAATGTTAAAGGACCACTATAGTGCCAGGAAAACATACTCGTTTTCCTGGCACTATAGTGCCCTGAGGGTGCCCCCACCCTCAGGGACCCCCTCCCGCCCGGCTCTGGAAAGGGGAAAGGGGTTAAAACTTACCTTTTTCCAGCGCTGGGCGGGGAGCTCTCCTCCTCCGATCCTCCTCTTCTCCTCCTCCTGGGCTGAATGCGCACGCGCGGCAAGAGCTGCGCGCGCATTCAGCCCGTCGCATAGGAAAGCATTCTCAATGCTTTCCTATGGACGCTTGCGTGCTCTCACTGTGAAAATCTCTGTCAATGAGACAGCCACTAGAGGATTAGGGGGAAGGCTTAACCCATTCATAAACATAGCAGTTTCTATGAAACTGCTATGTTTATAAAAAAAATGGGTTAACCCTAGAAGGACCTGGCACCCAGACCACTTCATTAAGCTGAAGTGGTCTGGGTGCCTAGAGTGGTCCTTTAAGAGGTATGTAGACTAGTGTTGTCAATAGAATGGTCCATATTACAGAGATCACAGACTTTAAACAACTTTAAACATGTCCTGAGTTTAGAAATACCCAACGTCAACATGTGCTAAGCTTTTTTGTGTGCAAGTTATAGGGCTATAAGTACAAGTAGGACATTGCTGTTTCAAAATATATATTTTTAAAATGTGTCAGTAGTGACATAACACTATCTGTCATAAATCTCTGAATCACACCTCACATGTACATATTTTTTTAAAGTAGGCACCTCAGGGTATTCAATATGGGGTATGTCCAGTCTTTTTTAGTAGCCACTTGGTCACAAACACTGGGCAAAGTTAGCATTTATATTTGTTTGTGTGTTAAAAATGCAAAAAACAATTATAAATTCTATCTTTGGCCAGTGTTTGTGACTAAATTGACCCTGTAACTTTCAAAAACACTATAAAACCTGTACATGGGGGTACTGTTATACTCGGAAGCATTTGCTGAACACAAATATTAATGTTTCAAAGCAGTAAAACATATCACATTAATGATATGTTCAGTGAAAGTGACGTTTGTGTGTGAAAAATGCAAAAAAAATCACTTTTACTGACTATCATCACTGTGATATGTTTAACTGTTTTGAAATACTAATATTTGTGTTCAGCGAAGTCTCCCGAGTAAAACAGTACCCTCCCATGTACATGTTTTAGGGTGTCTTGGAACGTTACAGGGTTAAATATAGTGCTAGCAAATTAAATTCTCTGGACTTTCGTTGTCAGGCAAGTCCCCCAAATTGCAATCAATAAAATTACTTAATTATGTAAAATATATATGCATGTAGAATTTAAATATATACATATTTATATATTTGAAGTCTACATGTATATTTATGAAATTATTTATGTAATGATGTGTATGAACATATGTATATTTCATATTATTTTTATTTATATATACATCAATATATATATAATTTCATTCTAACTGTATTTTGATATAAATATATATATATATATCTCAAAATACAGTTAGAATAAAATTACATATATAAAAAAATTTTTTAATTAATTTATTTTTTATAATATAATATACAGTATATATAGTAATTGTATATAGTATATATTTGTGTAATTTTACTCTGTGTATTTTTATATTAATATGTATATATTAATAAAAAAATACACTTAGTAAGACATTATATATAAGATATATACATATATATAATATATGTGTGTGTGTGTTATTTTTTTATTTTATTTTTTTCAACAGCAGGGGGGCTGCCTGTTCAGGCAGTCCCCCTGCAGGCAGTCTCATGGCCCGTGGGGTCCTAATTTGCCAAGGGGGGACTGTCTGGGCTGTCACAGCACCCCCCCAGATGGAGAGAAACACCGTTCGCCAGTGGGGGAATGGCGGCGATCGTGTAGGTAAGTAGGAATTCTGCAAACTGGGTATACAATTCTGTACTGGGTATGTCCGAGGTCCTTAAGGACCGTTTTTGTCGGACGTACCTAGTTCGTCCGAGGTCGGTTAGAAGTTAAAGTGCAACAAGTGTACAGATCTGTGTTTAGTGCAATAGTTCAACAAGTTACTTAACTGGTTTTGACGAAAATTTGTAGTAAACCAGCAAGTATACCTTAAACAGAAAAATAGTAGACAATAGTGTAAAACCTTATTATATAATTTTAGGTGCAAAATCTTATATGGAACACTCACATGGTCCAGAGCTAATTCACCTAGCTCTGGTGTGTATAGTGTAATATTGCTTTAAGAGAGAAACGTATGAGTATTAATAGTTTTACTCACAAACATGGAGCCTAAATACTGACTCCGCATTGTAACTTTGTATGGTTGAGGACCACACAACCTTCTTTTATAAGTGCGGGTACCTTGGTAATGGTATTAAAAAAAAAAAATTAAAAAAAAAAAAGTATTACTTTATTATATTTATAAAAACAACAAAGATAGTGCAATATTATAAAATATACCAATGTTCTAAAGTCTTTTATCCTCTAGCAACAGCTCCGACACAAAATGGTGCTTCACATAAGTTCACAGAATGGAATGTGTGATGAAGTGCCCTTCGCCACTTGGTCCTGGAGAGGCCTACTTGCCAGCCTCCTCCCCTGTGACTGACTCTTTCATGTATCTGGCTTTAAAGCCCCTAGTCTACCTTCAGACAGACTATTTATGTAGGCTGCTTTATTTATCTTATGTTTTAGTCACCCTGTACCCATTATAGGTGCAGGGTGTGTGTAATGTAATTGTTTATAGTGTGTGTGTGTACTGTGTAATGTATTGCCTGCTCTCTTGTATTGCTGAGGTTTGCTACCAACTAGGTGGGTTTGGCTATGGAGCTTGTCTAGTGCCCTCTGTTGGTAGCAACAGCAATATGCACTACCTGAATTGCAAGACTGGTTCATTTGCATATTCGGGTAGATTTGCATATTGCTAATTCTGCAGGCAGGTGAGATATTTACTGTTAAATATTGTCTCCCCCCACCCCTTTAAAAATGTGCCATTGTGTTGTGATAAGTCACTGTGTGTTGCTTGATATGGTTTGACTGTTTGTGATTTTATTGAGGTTTCACAACAATGTTATTGTGGTGACCCTATTGGCTGGTCCCAAGGGAAATAAAGGTTTTGACAGTTCTTCTTGATCCCTCTAAACGTAGCCTTGTCTCGTTATTGGAGGGAGCTGTTATAATCACACTGGGGATTGCTATGCTCTGCATGCTCCCCTGAGCTTGAGTCACTTAGCTCTTTTAAGAGCTTGTTCCTGACATGCTCTCCTTGGAGGAGGGGTCTTCACCACACAGTCCTGGAGGACAGAAGCTGATCCAGGGTGGAAGGAAGACGGCGAGACTCCAGTCAAGATACGGCAGTTGCGGAGTCTGCGGTGTCTGCTGCAGTGCTTGGAGTCCTCAGGAAGCGCTAGGAGCATTCGTTAACGGAGGGTACTTGGTCGGAGTACAGGGAGCTCCGTTACAGAATGGATCAGTGATAATTTTTATCAATACCCATAATTTTGGAATGAAATGTTTGATGAGTAGGTACATAATGCATATGGCTGCATAGTGCATCGCTCAAAATTTTCTCTCACTCTCTTACAATTGGCAAGAGCTGCATAGCTCAATTTGACACTGGGTGCAGCTGGAGCTCAGGCAGCCTCAGGAACAAAGCTACTGCTGGAATAGGGAGCATGCAGACCATTGCACCATTGTAATGTCCATCAAAATGGACGCTCACAAGCAACAGCAATTAGTGGGAGTGTGAGCCTAGTGCTCAAATATATATGTTTAACTGACTTCGTATTATACTGCTCTGTTTCAGTGCAGCATCCTACTTCTCGTGTTTAAAATGTTTACGTTAACTAATTTGTGGTGTTTTATAATAAAACCCACTTCATAATTTTTCCTTTGATGGTGATGGGTTGACGGTGGGTAAATTGAACTACTATTTCCTGGTAGATATTGACCTGCTCTTGAATATTAACGATTCTCCTCCGATGCATTGGATAAGGGAATAGAAGGAGGACCATGTGACATGGCAGCCCTATGTATAGGGTTTTGCAGAAGCTCGTATTTTATTATTTTGCAGCAATCTTACAACTCATGGAAGGTTCTGAAGTATCTGTCCCCGTGTCAGGGTTTATTTCAGATTGATTCACATTTACTGCAATTAATTGTTCAATGGGATCTTGTGCAAGAAACTTATAGACCCGGCTAGCAGGCTAAGGGACTCAAAAATTAATTTGTAATATGTTGTACTGTTGCTTCTTCTTAGTTATTTACACAAATCTGAATTGTAGAAAATAAAAATTCAAATAGCAAAATTTAGGTAAAATATCTGATATGGAAACAAATCCAATTCTTATAGTTGTTGCTTTGTTGTTTGAGCCTAAAGTTTACTAAAAATGTTTAAATTTGCTACAATTTAGTTTTTAGTTTATAAACCCCACTTGCTGGCTGAATGCAGTATTTTTCAGCATACTAGGAGGGACCATTCTCTTTGGAATTAGACTACATGTGTAATAAAAGAAGAAAACCGTGCAAAATTTAAAATTGTCTGCCATGATTAGTTTAAAAATAAAATATATATATAAAATAATCTTATGTTTTTGCATCATTGTGCCATCATAGTATACAACATAATGAGTGAGAAAAAATAGATTTTTTTTAATAGTCTCATACTCTCTCTTTTCAGTTTTCTTCAGCCTCCGAAGACTCTGTCGTCCCTTAGCACTCTGAGAGATGGCAACTGGAGGGATGGATGCTACTGACATTTTCCTTCAAAATGTTTGTTTTTATTCAAATGATAAACCAGTGTATAAAATGAAAGCAATTAAGAGTGATGTATAGCCCAGCTGGCTGGGTAATGTGCATTCAAAAAAAGTCATCCTTAAGTTTTTAATATTTGTAATATATGTCTTATTTGAGCATACGATAAAAGACTTATGGTCTTTATGTAGTTCTTACCTGTTTTGACGTGGAATCATTTTTTCAGACCAATAACTGCAGTTATATATTACAGGCTAGTATTTTCTGAACATATGCAAAGGTGCATCAAAAAGCACTTTTTCTTTTCTCGTTAAAATGCAGTGCAGAAAATCTCCAATTTTTTGTCTTATGGTGCATTAATTATAACATACCTATTCACTTGCTAGACTATTTATTAGAATAGACATTGTTATATGCACAAGCTCACTAACAAAATGTAAATTTTTTTCTTTTATTTTACATCTAGAATAAGTAAACACATTTTAAAATGCTGCTTAATAATTTGTGCCATAGATAATATTTTATTTATTTAGTTTTTTTTTTTTTTTTTTATCACTTCCATTTTGGTATGTGTGAGAGTCAATGGTAATCTACGTAAGGTGTACTTTTTGTTGCAAAAAGCACAAGGGTATAAGGACTAATCACTGAAATGTTCAGCAGAACCACCTTAAAACTCGTTTTGTCATTTTCTTATATTTACATGTTAATTTATTTGTTTATTTAATGATTTTGTACCTAATAATAATGACTTACTCTGCAGAGATACTGCTTAAAACTACAAGAGGGCTGAGGTGTCACATTTTTTCAAATTTTTACAACAGTTTTACTTGGTGTTGAAACACTGAAGATAAAAGGTCTTATTGGACAATAAACTTTTGATAGGCATTTTACAGAAATTTAATTGCACTAATGCTTTAATAAGACAGTATATGATTTCGTACCGATGGTAACTGTATACTGCTGTTTTGGAATGTTTCAATAATAAAGAATATTTTCATCATTTCTTGTTTTGTATTTAAAGGGGTTATTTTAATTTAAATGAACAATGAACTGAATTGGTCATCATTGTGTGTAAATATTTTTATATTAAAGCTGCACAATGTTGAACAGCTGTTAATAGAGATTTTTTTTTTTTTTTATCAAAAAGATGCAACCGAGCAATCGGGTTAGTTTATAAAAGTGCCAATTTCTCTTAAAGTCAGCACTCTTTGCAAATTGAAAAAAACAGGATACACTTTTCACACATAAAGGGCTTCAACAAGCTAAAGTGCTTTAGATGTCTGGAGTTAATCTTTAAGCATTTAAGGCTTTCCTTGCAGTGATGGCATATCTGCCAAGTTTAGCAATTAAGAGAGGGAACCAGCAGACGGAATGGACCCCTGATGCAATTACCACCACTGATGGTGTGCCTGCCCATAAAAGGGGGAATGTCAACCCAATGTGCACACATGACAGGATGACTGGCTTCTTTGACAAAGTAGCCAATCAGAGCGGTCTCTATGCTGAATGCTTACGACTTATGGACTGAAATGCCCTGTAAGTTATCACAAGAAGGGACCACTAAGGGACAGGGGGAGTGAAAGAGGTCATTAAGAGATGGGGAGGGGGACGGTAAGACACACAGAGAGGCTGAGGAAGGGGTGAAAGAGAAGCACAGAGGGGCCTTGGGGAAAAAGAGACACACAAAGGAGCTAGGAAGAGTAAGACAAGGGGCTTGGGGTGTAAGGCATGCAAAGGGATTGGGAGGATGTAGGAGACATACAAAAGTGGGGCGTAAGACACAAAACAAAATATACAAAAAAATTAGATTAATAAAATAAAAATAAAGAGCTGCTCCCCTCTCAGCCTCTATCCTGCCCCACAAACCCTCTCTTTCACACTATACACATACACAATGCATCCTTACACATACACAGAAACACACAATGCATCCCTACACACACACACGCAGAGAAACACACTGCATCCCTACTCGCACACACACACCGACACATACAATGCATCCTACACTCACACAGAAATACACAATGCATCCCTTTCACACATACACAGAAGCACACAATGCATACCTCACACACACACTGCATCCCTTGCATACAAAAACACACAATGCGCATCCCGCACGCACGCACACACACTGCTTCTCTTACACATACACAGAAACACAATGCATCTCTTACACACACTCAATGCACCCCTTACAGACACACACTAAATTATATACACAGAAACACACCTTGCATCCCTTACACATACAAACACAAAATCACACACTGCATCCCTTACACAAACTGTTATCCCTATACATTAGAACACACATACATTACATCCTCTTTAATAACACATAACCCATCCCCTACACACATACACTCCACTCCCTGTGAGTGAACTCACGGGTGGGCCATGTAGGTGGACTTATGGACGGGCCTTGTAGGCATACTCACGGTCAGGCCCCCAAAAATGGAGATGCTTGGTCTGTGCGTTGGGTGTGGAGGACTTCGTTTGGTGTGCCCTGTTCAGAGCTGGAACAGGCTTAATCATGCCTTTAGTCGCTAGGCCATGGAGGAGCTCATCCATGGTACGTCTGTATTCCATGGCGGTCAGGCCCCGCCCCCCCCATCAGGACTTTTTAAAGTAAATAAATGATAATTTATTCCAGGTAAAGGTATTGCATCAAATCCGACCAACGTTTCGACCTGTTTGGGTCTTTCTCAAGAATCTTGGCCACCTCTATATGAACAATAAACAAGTGGTGCAACAGATTAATTTGATTAGGCAGCTTCACACCTTAGTGGTGTACCCTCATACCAACAGCATGCATCAAACCCTTGTCCTTGTGATTTAAACATAACACAGTGGAGCACCAATAATATATACCTTTTGTTCGTCAAAAGATGTTGCTTGTCAAGATAATCCACATGAAAAATAGCAAATATACAATAGTAAAGTATTGTTAAGGAAATAATCAATTTTAGTATGGCAATAAAAGTAACAGAATTCGTATCATTCTAAGACAGGAACTCCTATAGATATGTCATGAAAATAGAGTTTGTTCCTTTTATATCATACTAAAATTGATTATATGCCTTAACAATACACTATTGTATATTTTTTTTATGTGGGATTGATATCTTGACAAGCAACATCTTTTGATGAACAAAGGCATATAATTTTGGCGCTCCACTGTGTTATATTTATATCAATTGTGACTATACCCGAGTTGGAAGATGCTTCCAAATTTTGCCTCAATTTAGTAATTTGGATTTCAATTTACTACTGACGTTTAGTGATTACCCTTCGGTCAGAGTTATTCTCTAAAGTGAGAATTAAAGTTAATTTCAAATATTAGGCCAAAGTAGCTTACAGGATATTTCCAATTAAGCTATAATGTCCATAAATCAGAAATTTCCTTTGAATTCAAACTTTTGTGAACGACCCTGTGTGTCTGTCACTTCAGACTGTCAATTTCTCTTAAAGGGCTCAAACAAATGATGGTTAATTTTAGTGAAATAAAAAAAATTGTAATATAAGAATTGATGAGTTGTAAAAATACTACTGCTAAAGTTACAGCTTGACCACCAATTACATTTTTATTAAACATTCACTAATTAGTGAATAAAGCCTAAAAATAAAAAGTATCAAAATCAGGAAGTTCTCCTTTCTTTTACTTTGGATAAGAAATTGATCAAACAAAAAGTATTCAAAATAAATTAATAGATTTAAAAAAAACAAAACAAGGGTTTTCCTGGTGTTTCAGCGTTTTCCAATATATTGCGCACAAAGGATATTATTGCCAACATTGAGTGGTAAAGACTAACCTAGGGGAAAAGAGTGAGTATCATGGGAAATGTAGTTCACATACATCTTCAGTGCCAGGGTTAGCAGTCACTGCCACAGTGGTGTAATATCAAAAGCTATATTTGAGAAACCTTATCAAAGATCTGCTTTCCTACAGATGCTTGCCTTACTGTTTTTTCCCTTTATTTATTTATCTTGGCCTTTTTTTGAAAGGCTTGGTTCAATCATCACATCTGCCAAGCAGCTTGAAAAAACATCTCTTGAGTACTTTGAGTTTTTGAAACTTTCTTTAAGTTGATATTATTTGGATCTTTCAAGAACAGCAGGTAAGCTTCAAAGCTTGAGAAGACTTAAAAAACACATTTTCCCTGCTCAGAATTTTACCCTAGGAATTACACAAAACTACTGCAAAGCACAGGTCAATTTTGTGTTATTTGGCCAGTGTGCTCTCTGAGAAATTCCCTGTATAAGTTTTTGGTTTTGAGTAAGAAAGCCCAAGGCTATCTTTTGGACTTCCGATCTAATTAAGCAATGCAAAGTTTTAAGCCTTAAGGCTAAGCCATGGGCTCTGTGAAATAATGATAGTTTAGATAGTGTTCCTCTTTCATATATATTGATTCCAAGGTTTAACTGCATATCAATGAGGATTGCCTTTCAAGTGCCAGAGTTTGCAATCTTCTAAGTTAGCAATCTTGCATTGACCCTGGACCATACAGTCCTAGTAAACTATGCCAACAAATTCAAAAGTGCCCGTACTGTAATATACTGGGATGAGAATTGTATAACTGGGAGAAGATCATATATTAACCAGCTTATACTGGGTCAAGAACACTCTTTTAACCCCTTAAGGACCAAACTTCCTGAATAAAAGGGAATCATGACGTCACACATGTCATGTGCCCTTAAGGGGTTAAAGAAATACATGGGGGATTTTAAGATGCATATTTTTGTTTACACCATACGGATCTTCTGGCATGATCAGAAATGGAAAAACTGTCACTTTGCAAATTTTATAAATAATTTTTTTTGTTCCACCGCTAAGAAAAAGGTTAGGATGTAGGTAGAAACCCCCCTGTACAATGGCATGAGCACTTCCCTCTTTCTACTGTTAATACCTCTCCCTATACAACCAAGCATTCTGCTAGCATTTCCTGCTGCTCTATTACATTGTCTGCCTACCTTTAAGTCAACAGAAATAATCACCCCTAAATCCCTTTCCTCAGATGTTGAGGTTAGGACTCAATTAAATATTCTGTACTCTGCCCTTGGGTTTTTATGTCCAAGATGCATTATCTTATCCACATTAAATGTCAGTTGCCACAATTCTGACCATTTTTCTAGTTTAGCTAAATCATTTGCCATTTGGCTTATCCCTCCTGGAACATCAACCCTGTTACATATCTTTGTGTCATCAGAAAAAAGACATACCTTACCATCAAGACCTTCTGCAATAGGTCCAAGTACAGATCCCCGAGGTACTCCACTGGTAACAAGGCCTTGATTTGAATATACTCCATTGACTACAACCCTCTGTTGCCTGTCATTCAGCCACTGCCTTACCATTCAACAATATTGAAATCCAAACTTAAAGATTGTAGTTTATTGGGAGTGCTCCTAATCTCAGCTCATTAACTGTATAAAAGACACCCGTCTACAGAAGCAATGAATCAATCAATCAGATTCCAAACTCTCCACCATGGCCAAGACCAAAGAGCTGTCCAAGGATGTCAGGGACAAGATTGTAGACCTACACAAGGCTGGAATGGGCTTCAAGACCATAGCCAAGCAGCTTGGTGAGAAAATTACAACAGTTGGTGCATTTTTTTGAAAAAATGGAAGAAACACAAAATTACTGTCAGTCTCTCTCAGTCTGGTGCTCCATGCAAGATCTCACCTCGTGGAGTTTCAATGATCATGAGTTTTTGGGACCTCACGGTGAGGTATCAGCCCAGAACTACACTGGAGGATCTTGTTAATGATCTCAAGGCAGCTGGGACTATAGTCACCATTGAAAACACACTACGCTGTGAAGGACTGAAATCCTGCAGCGCCCACAAGGTCTCCCTGCTCAAGAAAGCACACGTACAGGCCCGTCTGAAGTTTGCCAATGAACATCTAAATGATTCAGAGGAGAGCTGGGTAAAAGTGTTGTGGTCAGATGAGACCAAAATCGAGCTCTTTGGCATCAACTCGCTGTGTTTGGAGGAGGAATGCTGCCTATGACCCCAAGAACACCATCCCCACCGTCAAACATGGAGGTGGAAACATTATGCTTTGGGGGTGTTTTTCTGCTAAGGGGACAGGACAACTGCACCACATCAAAGGGACGATGGATGGGCCATGTACCTTCAAATCTTGAGTTAGAACCTCTTTCCCTCACCCAGGGCATTGAAAATGGGTTGTGGATGGATATTTCAGCATGACAATGACCCAAAACACACAGCCAAGGCAACAAAGAAGTGGCTCAAGAAGCACTTTAAGGTCCTGGAGTGGCCTAGTCCCATAGAAAATCTGTGGAGGGAGCTGAAGGTCCGAGTTGCCAAACGTCAGTCTTGAAACCTTAATGACTTGGAGGGGATTTGCAAAGTGGAGTGGTACAAAATCCCTCCTGAAATGTGTGCAAACCTGGTGGCCAACTACAAGAAATGTCTGACCTCTGTGATTACCAACTAGGGTTTTTCCAGTCGAAGGTGTCAAATACTTATTTCTTTCATTGACATGCAAATCAATTTATAACTTTTTTGACATGCGTTTTTTTTGTTATTCTGTCTCTCACTATTAAAATACACCTACCATTAAAATTATAGACTGATCATTTCTCCGTCAGTGGGCAAACGTTCAAAATCAACAGGGGATCAAATACTTTTTTCCCTCACTGTATCTAACTCTTCTATTTGTCTTTGAGGCCTATAAATCACACCTACACTAGTTATTGTGTGATTACAAAATTGTAACATAATCCAAACTGACTATGTTCCCCTCACTCACTTTTAGTAGGCTAGATTTTATGATATCCTTCACATACAGGCCCCCCTCCCCCTTTCTTGCCTTCTCTGTCTTTTCTATATAAAGAGTACCCTGGTATTGCTATGAACCAGTCATTTTTCTCATTATACCATGTCTCAGTAACAGCGACTAAATCTACATTATAAGTTGCCAATATTGCCACAACTGCGAGCATTTGTAGACATGACTCTTAGCTTATATTTTTTTAACACCATTGCTACAGGCACTTTCTGTCCTTGTTTTGGGGGGCAATTGGATTTGTGTTTTATCACCCTTGTGCCCTCCCTCCTAGCTTAAATATGTCCTAGCAAAACCTCTGTACTACTCACTGAGAACATTTGTTCCCTTGTGAGAAAGATGCAAACCATCTTTTTTGTACAATATATTTCCATTCCAAATAGAGCGACCATGAGAAATGAAGCCAAATCCTTGCTTCCGACACCATTCACCAAGCCACAAGTTAAAGTCTCTAATATGCATCCGCCTGTCGTTCTGAGTGTTATGCACAGGCAGAACGTCAGAGAATGACAGTGTGGAAGCAACCTTCTGTATATCATTGGCAAAAATACAAAAAAAATTCCTTTACCTCTGAAACCTCATTGCAAGCCAAGTCACTTGTCCCTAGATGGACAAGTATATCCAATTCTTCTTTCTGTTTACTTCAGCTTACTTAACCATATTAAATATATGTCTTCTGCCTCTATGAGCAGAAGCTCCAGGAAGACATCTCACAAAGCCACTATTGTCCAGCTCCACACCTCTTATGATAGAATCCCCCAACTACAACTGCTTTCTATCAGGCCTCACCTTAAACTATTTGTCATTGGTTAGTTCACAAACTCAGTGCCTGAGCCTGTCTCAAATAAGACCACTACACTTGGTGCATGAGCCTGTCTCCATAACACCACTACTCCCCCCCAAAAAAGGGAGTGGCTTGGGGGAAGAAATGGGACACATGGAAGGCCTGAAGGAGGGAATGGGGGAATGGGGGGCGAGGGGGAATATAAAGGGGCTTGGGGGAGAGAATGAGGCATATGGTGGGCCCAGGAGGATGAGACACATGGAGGGGTTGGGGGAGGAGGGAATGTGACACATAAAGGGGTTGGGGGAGGAGAGAATGGGACACATGGAGGGGATGGGGGGAGGAAGCAATGGGACACAGGGAGGGACTGGGGAGGAGGAAATGGGATAATTGGAGGAGCTTGGGGTGAGGAAATTAAACACATTGAGGGCCTGATGGAGGGAATGGGAAATAGGGAGGGGCTGGAGGGGGAGGGGTTCAGCCCATATCAAATTTTACTATCAGAAACATCTTATATGTTAGGCTTTCGTTTTTAACCACAGGTTTATACAAAGATATTTTTTATTTTAGCTACATTTCTTGATAGATACATTTATCCATACAATGAAGTAGATGTGAATTAAATTACACCCCAAATAAAATAATTTCTGCTAATCTATAAAAAAAAAAGTCAGGCAATAACCACCATATAGAATGTAATATGAACGTAAAAGAGTGAACTCTATCCTGACAGTTATGTGCTGTAATACAAGTGTGGTTTTTAATCATATATGATTTCACAATGATATATAGACATAATGCACTTTTTTGATTTATCATTCAGTGTGCTTAATATCAGCATTGCACACTAGAGGGCAATATCAGCTTTGATAACTTTTCTATTTGGGGCAGAGTCATTCATTTTTTTTTTTATTTCTTTTATTTTTTTTTTATGTGTTTACCAGGAACAATATAGTGACATTTAATTAGGCACTGACATTTTCAAGTATGTCCTGAGTAGTTTACACATTTAACATATACAGAACATAGATAACCATTAGCAGTTATTACAAATTTAGTTTAATTCAGATAAATAGAGACAGTTCTTTTAATGAATATAATCTACACATTGTGTGTTTTACTTTTTTTCTATTTTCTATTTATTTGAATTTTAAACTTTCACTGACATCTTACAGACAGAGCACCTACCACATATTTGATCTAGTTGAGGGAGTTCACAGAGGATAGAATATTGCTAGCAAACACTTGTATGTGATGTGAGAGCCAAAAGGGAGAATGCATTAACTAGCTGAGACATCCATGGTACGGGGGACTGAAACTTCAAATGAAATGATGCTCTTGATCATACCAGGCCCCCCATGGAAGAAAACATTCATAGACAGCTTAAAATGTCATGTTCTCTCCTAATAGCCAAGCCTTACAAGTTACAAGCCTGGACATCATGCTACACTCAACAGGGTTGAATTTCTACTCACCAGCACTAAATGTTTACTTGCCAATGGCTAGTAGAGAGTGGAAATTTTTATCTGGGCCTTTGTACAAACATTTTAGTTAGGCAATTGATAGAAGAGTGCTTATTAGAAATTCCAATTTTTCTTCTGATATTGTTAACAATGCATGCTGGTTCCCATGGATTAACAGGTCCTAAACCTCTTCTTTTTTTCACTCATCTCTGTAATCAGATCATTGGAGGCTGAGGAGGTGAGGCAGCAATTGGGGCAGCTCCTCCTAAAGTTTGTTGCAACAAAATAAATTATTGGAATTCTAAAGACTAATAACAAGGGTGTGATGCCACTTTTTCTGTGTCTTCACCACTCAGACATGTTTAGTCTGCTCTAGCAGGATTTCTGATGTCAACTATTGGCTTTGTATTGGTCCATCAGATCCTATGTGCCCTAGCGGAGCTTCTGGGGAGACCAACTAGGAGACAATTGCAGTAATCCATGCAAGAGATTACCAGAGCATGAACAAACTCTTTGGCAGCATCTTGCGTAAGGAAGGGGCGGATGTGGACAATGTTTTTAAAGTGGAATCAACAGCTTATAGCAACAAGCTTGCTATGAGGGACAAAGGTGAGGCCAGGATCAAATATAACACCAAGACAATGAGCTTGCAGAGATGGATTGATGCAAGTACCATCAACTTGCAGGGAAAATGAAAGACGAGGATCAGCATCATGAGGAGGAAAGACAAGAAGCTCTGTTTTAGAGAGATTACGTTTCAGAAAACAGGAGGACATCAAAGCAGGGATTGAAGAAAGTCAAGCGGTGACAGGGTGTAGGACAGCAGAGGAGATATATATCTGCGTGTCATCAGCATACAGATGATAGTGGAATCCAAAGGGATTAATGAGTTTACAGAGCTGTATAAAGAGAGAACATAAGGGAACAAGAACAGATCCTTGGGGGACTCCAACCAAGACAGGGTGAGGGGAGGAGATGTAATTGAAAAAGGAGATACTGGGGGGCGTGGCCAAGTGCCGAGCAGCCATAGGAAAGTGCTCCGGCACCCAAGCTCTCAATATCTATAACCATCCACTATCGGAACACTTGCCTAAAGGCAAGAAATCCACCAAAAAAATGAAAAAATCTACTTTTTCAACCAAAAATCGGCAACAGGCTCCGAGGCAGAACGGGCCCAAATCCAAGATGGCGCGGGAACGCTCCAAACAGACGAAAATCCTCACGGGGCTCCAAGGGGACTCACCAAAGAACACCTAAACCAAGCCTTAGAAGCAATGTCAGACAAATTGGTGAAAACCTGGCAGACATCTATTGAACAACTCAGAAAAGAGGTGTTGGATATCGGCAATAGGACGGCACACATTGAAAACAAACTAAGTGAATATGCCACAGCACACAATGATATGGCTGACCTTGTTATAGTGAAATAACAAGGTAATCACTGTAGCCGCTTTCCCGAAATCTTAGAGGGTATTATACAAAAAAATGGAATACCCCACACCTGAACCCTCCCAACAACCATGACAAATTCTGTAACATACTTAAAAGCCCACCGACACCGCACAAGGGAAGCAGAGACACGCATGGCTGATGCAAACAGTCCTCCCCTGCGACCTACAGGCGTATGTCAGAGGCCTGATGAGAGCATATGTTCCTGAAATACCAGCAGACATGATGCTAGTAGATAGAGTTTATAGAGTCCCAAAACCGAGGACCTACCTGATACAACCCCAAGAGATGTCTTATTGAGAGCGTATTTCTTCCACATCAATGAGGCAGTGCTCCGCGCCAGCAGAAATCGAGCAGAATCGCACAAAGACTACCCATCAATGAAAATCATGGCAGACCTATCGCCAGCTACCCACAAGCAGAGGAAATAATTCCAAGACATCACGGAAGAACTGAGAAATAAAGGGATCCGGTACTGATGGGGATAACCCACCAAATTGCTGATCACCAAAAATGGCGGACTAAAAATTATATATACACCAGAAGACGGACTCAAGCAACTCAGAGAATGGGGTCTACTAATGGGGTCCCCAAAGAAAGCAGGCCCAGCAGAGCGCCTAACACCTGAATGGCGCCAAGTATCCAACAAATCTACATAACCAACAACACCAACCACACTTCGGATACGTGAGATATCGATTTATATGTTAAATGTGCTAATGTTGCAAATGTTTCTTTAGTATTTTGCTTTATATGTTTATCTATGGGAAAACTAATGACAGTTTTACTAACGCCTATGGAAAGGCAAATATGGGGGAGGCAGCACTGGCAGGGCAGGGTATATATGCAGGCCAACAGGGGACCGACTCAAAAAAATCTCGGGAATATGGGCCTGCAAAAGACTATATGCTAACTACCACTTAGATTTGGCTTACTGAAAGCTCTGGTTTTGCTTACTGAAATAACAAGGTAATCACTGTAGCCGCTTTCCCGAAATCTTAGAGGGTATTATACAAAAAAAATAAAAAATAGAATACCCCACACCTGAACCCTCCCAACAACCATGACAAATTCTGTAACATACTTAAAAGCCCACCGACACCGCACAGGGAAAGTATTGAATGACCAAGGGTTAAAGCATATTCAGGTCTCCCCCAGACGAACAGATACGCCGTGATCTCCCACAGTAGAGATACCAAACAAATACAGAGAGGTATCTGAACAAGTGCAGATAAGCGTCAAACCCATACTCCAGGGACATAAGCGAGCTGAAACCCTATTGCCATAGTACCAGATTGCCAAAACCATCACCACACTGGGATAACCCTTAAACCATCCACCCCACCAAAACAAGTAGAAATATCCCCTTGAGGACTAGCGTCATGACAAATCGCAGACCATAGGAGGCTAACATAAGCCTGAAAAATGAGGTTAATAAATACCACCCCCAAAATTGACCAAAGATGTAACCCCCAGCCAGGGCTGCCACCCCAGTGCATAAAAGCACCACAAGGTTAAAGTTCTGAACCCAACAGCCACAAAACCAGAGGCGTCACCCGACGTTCACCCCCATGGCACAATGCCATAGTGCCAAGACCCCGGTTTGGGCCATTTTGTATATAAGTTGGTTCTTTTCCTCCCCCTTTTCTCTTCCCTCCAAGTCCGGAAAGTCACACTTCCCAACCTACCACCAAGCACAAGCAAGGCCACCAGGGCCATCACGCCAAAAAAAACATAGACACAGAGAATTCACATTCGAGCTCTCTTTACCACAAACCCATAATATTAAAATATACTCACATAATGCTAGATGACTAAACACCCCACACAAGAGGCGCATGGTCCTAGCAGAAGCCAAACAAATTAAAGCAGACGTTGTGTGCCTATAAGAGACACACTTTGTAACTGCTAGAGTACCGAATTTTGGCTTATGAGATTATCCCCACCAGTACCACACAACACACTCCTCAGAATCAAGAGGGGTCTCCATCCTCATACTCTCCTCTCTCACAGTGGAGTTTCTCCACATTAAAAAAGACAACCAGGGAAGATACGTGATGCTCCAATGTTTAATAAATAACTCCAATTTTACCATAGTTAGCTTCTACAGCCAAAACACAAACCAAAGAAATTTTCTCCACAGAGTATTATCCACAACTCCTATCATACATACAACATCAATAGTACTCTGCGGGGACCTAAATCACCCGCTGGACCCATTTTTGGATACCACATTAAACCCCGCAGCACCTAGACACAAAGTGATAAAATCACAAAGTAAAGCTTTAAACAAACTATTAGGAGAATTTGGGATGTATGACTCCTGGAGACTAGGTCACCCTGGAGACAAACAGTTCTCATTTTACTCGGCAGTCCACAAATCATACCCGAGGATAGACTTTATATTCATATCAGGCTCACTAGTATCACAAGTAACAAAAAGCGATATAGGGGACATAACATGGTCAGACCATGCCCCGACAACGATAGAACTTAAAGGAAACTTCCAACATAGAGGCAAAACACCATGGCGCCTAAATGACTCCCTATTGCAGAATAGTACTTTTGCCCAAAAAATGACAAACACACTTAGTGACTACTTTACGACAAACAGTACACCAGACGTACAACCAACCACAGTGTGGCAGGCCCATAAAGCAGTCATGCGAGGCCACATGATTAGCCATGCATCCTATCTAAATAAAAAATCGAAAGAAGAACACCGAACCTTATTACGCACACTGAGAGATACAACTAATGCGAATGCAGCACAACCCACCCCACAGAGAACGCAAACAATCACAGACACTACAACACAACAGCATTGAAAGTCATGTTTCAGTGTTTGCAGATGGCACAAAACTTTGTAAAATAATACAATGTGAGCAAGGTATTACTTTGCTGCAGAGGGATTTAGATAGACTGGGGGACTGGGCACTCAAATGGCAGATTAAATTATTATTCGGCGTAAAGAATACACAAGCAATGTATACCCTTAATGGAAGCGAATTAGGGATAACAACACATGAAAAGGACTTGGGAATTGTTATAGACAACAAACTATGCAACAATGTGCAATGTCAATCAGCAGTGGCCAAGGCCAGTAAGGTATTGTCATGCATGAAAAAGGGCATTCATTCTCGGGACGAGAATATCATTTTGCCTCTTTATAAATCACTGGTAAGACCACATATTGAATATGGGCACCTGTTCTAAAGAAGGATATTATGGCACTAGAAAAAGTGCAGAGGCGGGCTACAAAATTAATAAAAATAATAAAACATATCAGCTATGAAGAAAGGTTAACAAAGTTAAACCTATTTAGTTTAGAAAAACATTGCTTGAGAGGGGATATGATAACATTATACAAATATATTCGGGGCCAATACAAACCATTGTGTGGAAATCTATTCACAAACCGGACTTTACATAGGACATGAGGCCATGCGTTTAGACTGGAAGAAAGAAGATTTCGTCTAAGGCAAAGGAAAGGTTTTTTTACTGTAAGAACAATCAGGATGTGGAATTCTCTGCCTGAAGAAGTGGTTTTATCAGAGTCCATACAGATGTTCAAACAGCTACTAGATGCATACTTGCAAAAACAGAATATTCAAGGATATAATCTTTCAATGTAGGGTAATAACTGCTTGATCCAAGGATAAATCTGACTGCCATTCTGGGGTGAAGAAGGATTTTTTTCCTAGCTTGTTGCAAAATTGTGCTTCAAACTGTTTTTTTTTTTGCCTTCTTTTGGATCAACAGCAAAAAACAAATGTGAGGAAGGCTGAACTTGATGGATGCAAGTCTCTTTTCAGCTATGTAATTATGTAACTATGTAACACGTCTAAATAATCTAGAGCTAGCTAAGACCGCATACATCCTACAAAAACTCAAACAAACAACGTACACGCAAGGGAACAATGCAGGGAAACATTTAGAAACACAACTCAGGCAAAAACAATCTAATGCCAAGATCCCGTACGTACTCATACAAGGAGGTGAGAAAAAACACAACCCACTTGACATAAACGACAAAATGCAATATACTACCATACATAATACAACCTCAACGACGATACGACACTACATCAACCCACCAACCTAGAAATTAAGGATTTCCTCGCTCTTTCTAAGCTACCAACACTGACAGACATACAGCAATTACAACTACAAAACCCAATCACAGCGAATGAGATCCTGCTCACCATAAATTCTCAACCACCTGGCAAATCACCAGGACCGGACGGCTTTACAAACGCATACTACAAAAAGTTTGCTGCCACTCTGTCCCCACACTTAGAGAAAGCATTCAACCATATCATACAAACAGGCCAGATGTCACGTATTCATCCGCTTACAAAAATGTGGTTAATGACATTTACTGTCCACACAGGAAAAGTTGTGCCGAGCAACAACCAAATCCACAGAAGGGTTAATGCTGAGTAGCAATTATGCAAATGAGATCTGGTAACTGCCTTTGGGGTCAAAGGCCGGTTACAGCCTATCAGACCTAGAGGAGGGGTATTTAGGCTCAGTTCTCATCCTGCTCAGTGCCCTGACGTGGTTTCCCTTGTGGTTGTCCGAGAGCGTGTTATTGATTCTGGTTATTCTGGTTATTTGACTTTGGCATTGTTTTTGACTTCACTGTTTTCTGGCATCCCTGACTCCTGGCTTTTCCTTATCGTTGTGTCTCTTTCTGTTTCCCTCTACCTCGGCTATTCCAGTATACGTTACCTATCAGTCCTCTGTGTTACACAGTTCTACGTGCTGGATCATTCTGTAATCCTGACACCAGATTCCACCGGAAATGCTAATGGCACACGTAGCCACCCTGCCAAAATCGAGCAAACCCCCAAACAAGTGCCAAAATCTGAGGCCAATATCACTCCTGAATACTAACATCAAATTACTAGTAAAAATTTTCGCAAATAGATTAACACCCATCATACCTACGATAATACATGATGATCAAGTAGGATTTGTCAGTGGTAGGCAGGGAGCGGATGGCACGCGTAAGATCCTAAACCTACTAGAGGGGGGGGCGCGGGAGGGGGGACCACTGTTTGCTGCTCTCATTGGATGCTGAAAAAGCTTTTGACAGGCTCCACTGGCCCTTCCTTCGCGCAGTCCTACACAAATTCGGGTTCCCCGACACATCTATGCGGCTGGTGGAAGCATTATACTCTGTACCGACAGCAAGAGTGACCAACGGGGGCTCCGCCTTTAAAAAATTAGACATCACAAATGGTACAAAGCAAGGATGTCCCCTCTCACCTATTCTCTACATCCTGTCACTAGAACCACTTACACAACTTATAAGGGACAACCCCAACATCCACGGCATAAAAAGAAAAAACTGAAAATACAAAATCACCTTATTCGCGGATGACATACTCCTCACACTAGAACAACCTCACATCTCACTGCCAAACTTCAATGACACCCTTGCATGTTATAGCAAATGTTCCCACTATAAGCTCAACATCGCCAAAACACAAGCCCTGGGGATAAACATCCCCACAGCAACACTGGACAATCTATGAAAGTCCTTTAACTATGACTGGAGAAAAGACCACCTCAAATTCCTAAGGATCAACATAACCCCCTCACTATCAAACCTATACAAGCCAAACTACCAAAAAACAGTAAGGGAAATCCAAAATATACTAACAGGATGGAGAGGTAAATAAATATCATGGTCGGGCAGAATGGCTGCTATAAAAATGATAATTCTACAATACAATACCGAAGCTACAATACCTCTTTAGAACACTCCCCATAAAATTACCAAGTCACTACCTCCAAGAAGTGCAAAAAGTCATAATGTCGTTCATATGGGATGGCAAGAAGCCAAGAATATCCAAAAATATTCTATATCTGCCACGAACATGGGGAGGGATACGGGTACCAAACGTACACAACTACTACCAAGCAGCAATCCTCAGCCCACTCCTGGCAGAAAGCCACAGAGACCGTGCAACCCAATGGTCGGACATAGAGTCACACTACGCCAATGGAATCCCCATCTCTGTCTTAGCATGGCTCCCACGCCAATACAGACCCCTGCAACAACAACACTCACACTACACATGTGGGACCAGTATTGCCTCAAAATGAACTGGAAAGGTAAAATCTCCCATGCCACCCCAATAAAAGCTCTCCACCATATAATACCAAATTTTAACCACGCCATTTGGCAACGCCATGGCATCACATTCCTACACAAAATGCTTCAGGGTCAAGAGCTTAAAATTTTTTAAGAACTAACAACAGTGTTCCACCTTAACTCCACAGCTCTATTCTTGTATAGGCAAATCCAGTCATGGCTTAAAAAACAAACCATTACCTACAAAGATGATGTACAGGGACAACAGCTGATGGTGGTAGAAAAAAGTCTGCGCACGCCTCTCTTCCCCTAAAAAACTACTCTCTACAATTTACCAAACGCTACAGACTCCTAAAACAGACGCACTATTCCCATTCATCAATGCCTGGGAGAAAGAGTTCACATACACCCTAAGCCCGCAACAATGGAAAGACATACTGCTAGCACATAGCCCTCTCTCAAAATGTGCCTCCCATATGGAGCTCTCGCGCAAAATCTTATACAGGTGGTACATAGTCCCTACGCGGATTAAAGCAGCACACCCACAGGCTGGAGATGCCAACAACACAAGGGAACAATGCTCCACATCTGGTGGACGTGTCCTGATCTCACCACCTTCTGGGACGACATAATAAAACTCATATACCTAAGTACACAAATAAGATTAGAACGCAAACCAAAAATTTTCCTTCTCCAGCTATTCCCCAAAAACCTGAAGAAACCACAGAAATACTTAATATACCACATCATTATAGCAGCATTAACAGTGATTAGCAGACACTGGTGATCGGCCTCTCCACCAAAGATCCACCAGTGTATACAAATAATAGAAACCACCAAACAATATGAGCTGGCAGCCAGGCGCATAAATTCACCAAAAACAAATTGGACAGAGTCATGGGACGGCTGGAGCAGCTACTTAAAGAACTCCAAATCACCCACTTAGGGAACCATGTAGGCGGATATCTACAAAACGACAGCTGTGTCCCTAACGCAAGAGAAATTAATAGTATTATTAAACAAGAGAAATGAACATTGTATTATTATATTGGTTAAAACAGCAACAAAGGCCCAATATAAGCACTAGAAAGATGCAGCTCACCCCATACATATTACGCCTGGTCATGACAAAGGAGCTGGCAGAAACTGAAAAGGGAAAATGCCAAACAAGTATCAAACAGGCAGAAATATGATGCCCCCCGATACCTTGACATATGATCGAGAGGTGCGGCCAACTGGACTCCCCCCCCCCTTACCTCCCTCCTCTTCTTCCCCCTCCTCCCAAATTACTTACCCTTCTCCCCCAATCCCCATAGTATGACAATACTCGATTGCCAAGAGTGGACTAACAACCCACACAAATCTTACCTTATCGCACCACGAACAAGGCAGCAGAGTAAAAAAACTAAACAATCTCTTATCCATACATAAATGGGGAAAACATATGAAAATGTGTCATTACATAACGATGAAAATGAAATGTTAAGAAAACCGCTGAAGGCGGAGGATGTGAATAATGACATGTAAAAATGTTTCTATGATACCCTTCCCTTACTTCTCTTCTGTACCCCTTTTGCAGATCAACCGAAAATAAAAATTGTCAAATTAGAAAAAAAAAAAAAAAAGGGAGATACTGAACCGATGTTGGGAGGGATAGGATGAGAACCACGAGAGGACAGTGTCACAGAGACAGAGGGATCGAAGAGTTTGGAGAAGGATCAGCAGTGTCGAAAGTGGCAGAGAGGTCAAGACGAATTAATATGGAGTAGTGGCCTTTGGATTTAGCTGTAATTAGGTCAGTTGAGAATGTGCATTAAGGATGGTACAAGACATGGGGAGAGAGCTCTAATAAGTTGGGAATGTAAGCGATCAAGCGGACAGGTGGTGGGATGAGAGGAGAAGCGCATTCACTTTCAGTTCAGTAGCTGGAGAGAAGGACTGAAGGGTATGTAAGGTATGGCCCAGATGTGGTTGCAAGATAGAGGAGCAAAGGGGGTAGAATTATTTCCTTATCTGTTCACTCTTGTTGGTAAAGTAGCATGCAAAGCTATCGGTTGAAAGGTTAGTTTGGGGGCTAACTTAAGGTGGGCTAATGAGAGAGTTAAAGGTATCAAGAGACCCCCCTGGATTAGAACATCTCTGCAGGTAGTGGGTTGACTTAGTATGCCACGGTTGGAGGCGCACCTTCCTTAAAATGCATGTTTAGAGTTTAGAGTTTAGAGTGGGACTGCAGCATCCAGGGCAGAGGTGAGGGTATCATTATACAGGAGATAGCCAGAGAGGGACAAGAAAAGGTAGGGATGGCTGAGAGTTTAGAACTAACATGAGCTGAGAGTTGCTGGAGGTCAGTATAATTCAAGTTCCTTCTGAGTTGAGGGGGCTAGGCTAATGACTTTGTTGAAGGGGCTCTCAAGAACAATGTATAAGAGGTGGTGATCTGAGTGAGGAAATGGAGTGTTACGAGGTAGAAAAAAAAGATCGAGGGCATTGCTGGCTACATGTGTGGAAGTATTAGCCCACTGTAACAGCCAAGGGAGGAGGTAATAGAAAGATGTTTGGAGACTACTGAGGTCAAGGGTGGGTTAATGGGAATATGGAAATCCCCAAGTTAGGGAGGGGATATTACTGGAAAGGAAGTACGGAAGCCAAGCAGAGAAATGGTCAAGGAAAAGACAAGGGGAACAAGGGGGGCGATAGATAACAGCTATGTTTGCAGAGATGGGTTTGAACAAACAAACTGAGTAAATTTTCAAGGTGAAGAAAGATAGGGAAGGGGGGTGAGCAGATGTTTGAAGGAGTAGTGGAGTGAAAGCAGAATTTCTACACTGCCATATTAAGAGCACTAGGGTGAAATAGTACCTGCAAATTCTGCCCTCTGTGGGCTGGCCTGAGTGATAGACAGGAAGCCTGGCATGCATTCACGCTAGGCTGACCTGCCATTAACTCAGGTGAACTTGCCCCCTTTTCAGGTGGGTCCTCCCTCCTTATCTGTCTATGTGTATCATGTGAGTGTGTAAAAAATGCAAGTCTGTTAGTTCGTGCCTCTCTGGGAGAATGTGTTGGGGTATCCCTGTGAGCGTGTATCTCTGTCTGGTAGCCTGAGTAAGCCTGGAGACTAGCTAGTGTGCCCCCAAAATTCTGATATTGGCTGACCCTGGGGGCTTATGTATGTGTGTGCTTACAGGTAATAGGATTATAGGGGTAATATGGCTGAGGCTGGAAATGATTAGCAGAATATGGGTCTACGAGTAATGAGGGGATGATTGTATTGTAGCGGTTGTAAAGCCAACATACATACAGTCATCACACACAATCCACAAACAGCCACAACACCTTTCACACACTGCCACCACAAGAACACAAGTGCACTGAGCACCCTCCTTTTTAATCCTTGAGTGGCAGGATTGGGAGGAAGCGATGTCAGCTCACTTCCTCCCAGGGCAAGAAGGCAGTTGCACAGAAGGGAAAGCAGAGCCCTTCACTACTGTCACGAAGTGCCCTTCGCCACTTGTGCCTGGAGGGGACTACTGGCTAGCCTCCTGCCTTCCAACTATGGCCCCTGTGCTGATAGCTGTATTTTACCCTGCAGAAAGGTTTATTTGTATATTTCTGCCGGGGCGTTCGAGACTTTAAGTATGTGAGTAGTGCTACCCCAGATAGCTATGCCATGGAGCCTATTCGTGTGACGAAAGACTATGGAAAAGACTTTGGCTCCATGGCGATTGAACTGTATGTATGTGATCTGAGTGCCATTCGGTAATAATGTGTGCTCAGATCTGGAGATATGTTGCATGTATATGTTTTATGTAGTAATTGTAACATTGTGTAATTTTATGTCTTTTTGTAACCATGTGGTTAATGGAGTCTTGCCTCTGTCCTGGGAGATAATTTGATTACTTCCCAGTTATCTCCAGGATAGAGTGGAGGGATTGTGTTGTCACTGTGGGAGTGTTTTGTTTGTATTGTCTGTGATTGGCTAATATCCAATATGTGTCCCATTGTTCCATCAGGTCCCCTAGGGGAGTGTCCACCTAGTGGACACTCAATAAACCAGACCTACTTGCACCTCTCTTGAAGCCTTGACTCATGCTTGGGGGAAGGGAAACCTACACTCTGGGGATTGCAATAATCACTTACTCCTCAGAGTAAGCTCTTGTAAGAGCTTGATTTGTTACTGCTACGCTCTCTGGATTTAGGAGAGGTTCACCCACTGGGAGCTGGATCCTGGTCACGGATCCAGGGTGGGTGAGAGACGGCGAGATCCTGGCGCAGCTGCATCGCTGGAAGTGGGGTCTGCAGTGCTGATGGTGTCGGTTGGAGTGCTCGGAGTCCTCAGCAAGCGCTAGGAGCATCGATTGGTGGAGGTACTCAGTCGGAGTGCCAGCAGTCCGTTACAACTACCTGCAGACTGGAGCAGCTCACTACCCCACTGGATCACAGGGGTGCTACCCTTCTCCAGCAAAAAGATAGGCAAAGAGGAGGGGAGCTAAAAAAAGATCTCATTGTGTGTGCCAGTGCTTATTTGTGTTTGACAGTGTGCAAGGCTGTATGTATCTGTGATTGTGTAGCAGTTTGTATCTTTTTGTTCCTCAGGCTAATGAGAGCCCGCCAAACTCGCCAGTGTCCCAGAGGTTCCCACTCCAATCTCAGGGACTCTCGCCTTGGCCCCTCGACCGACTAATCTCCGTTCGCAAGGTCCTGGAGTGAAACCCAGACAATGGAAGCATCTCCTTTTGGGGTATGAATGGCGGCAGCCCAGGGAAAAACTCATGAATTACTTCTCTTGCAGTTTCACACCTATGTGGCGAGTACAAACATTCTGATTAATTGGTGTGAACATTCTAATGGGGCACCGGGGAGGCCCTCGTGAGACGAACAAGATGGGAAATAATCCATAAATGCTCCTCCTGGTGGCGTTCGCCTGTACGAATGGCGGCCACCCAGGGAAGCACTCATTAATTGTTTCCCTTTGCAGTTTGCCTTTTAACACTTATATTGCGAGGTGTGAACATTCTATCCTAACGTTCTAAATGAGGGATTGGGGTGGTCACAGTTCGGAAGGTGAATGGATTCCCTTTGTGGAAGACCTCCCGAACGGGGAGCGCATACAATAAACAAAGGAATGGAGAAAACTCACACACACCACACGCGTGTCTGTGTAAGTAAGAGTGAGAATGTGAGCATCTATGAAGATGAGCATTTCTGAGGATGTGTGCCTCTATGTGAGAGCAGTGTCTGCATTAATGCTCAGGGCTCTAGGAGGGGGCCCTTAACTGGCATCCTGCTAAGAACCCTTTGTAATCTTAATCAGGCTCTGGACAATTGAAGGTAAATATATTTTTTCTTTTCTTTTTTCTTATGCTTTCCACAGCCCTCTGGAGGGTGGGGTGAGGGGCGGAGGCATGCTTGACAGATCTATACATGCTTAGTTGAAAGATTTGGTACTTTGTTTGAGGCACCATTTGCGGCACCGTTCTGGTGTGGAGCCATGTGAATTCGGTCGTAATTCTCTTGAAATTCATTTGTATTTCGGTTCATTTTACTTCTCACTTATACATTCATTTGGTGTTTTTCAGTTCGTGGCATGCGCATTTTCAGTTAGTCAGCCATTCTAGTTATTTTTCTTTTCTCCAACCTCGGTCTTCCTCCCCAGCAGCAGTGTGCCTCCCAGGGAGCAGAAGGTGTCGCCCTTCCTCCCTAGCGGCAGTATGTCTTATCGGGAGAGGCGACAGTTGGCCTCCCTCCCCAGCGGCTGAATGTGTTAGTGGGAGAAGAGACAACCTGTCTCCCTCCCCAACAGCAACCAGAGGTAACCGAGGTAGACTAGTCCTAGGAGGACCCCCAAACGGCAGATGGAGATGGGATCGAGGTCTCTCCACCAGCCCTACAGGGATGCTGGGCAGCCGGCCCAGATCCCCAACTGCAGTTGGAGCCCCAGGGAGAGGAGACAACCGGTATCGCTCCCTGGCGGCAGCAGGAGTACCAGGAGGAGGAGGTAGGCGACCTCTCCCCTCCATAGCCAACACCTAACCTGGTACTGGGTTTAGTGGAGAAGATGTTAGCCTCCACTGACCCCCTTCCAGCAGAAAAGCTGGCATCCGGGCAGAGCGCGGTCGACCTCTGCCCTCCCTTGCCCTCTTGGTCAGAGCCTGAATACCCACCGGCCAACCCAGCAGAAGCACTGGCATCAGGGCAGAGCGCTGCTGGCCTCTGCCCACTAGTTCCCCTCAGCAACCTGGGACATACAGCCCAGAGTCGGACACCAGGAATCACTAGGTACAGTAATGGTATATTGTGGGTGGGCTACTCTGTTAACTGTTTGTTGTGGGTGGGCTACTTGAATAACTCAGGTACTGACCGACAGAAGGTCAGGTACCTGGTTAGTCTTCCCCCCAATGGGAAGATGTGTGACGAAGTGCCCTTCGCCACTTGTGCCTGGAGAGGACTAATTACCAGCCTCTTGCCGTATGACTGTGGTCCCTGGAAGATTTTGCCAGTTAGAAACACCATTTGGACTTATTGGTGTTTTAAAAGACTGTTCTGGCCCTTTAAATGGTACTGGCACAGTTCTGCAACTTCCAACAACTGTCATATTGTCAAACTCTGTCTGACCCTTATAACTGTCATTTTGTTTTCCTCTGAGGAGGAGTTGTTTTGCTGCATGAGTGCTGTTGCTTTTGTGTGCTCATTAAACAGACCTGCTTGACCCTTTCTTGAAGCCTTGGCTCATGCTTGGGGGATGGGATAAGTCTGCAGTGCTGATGGTGTCGGTTGGAGTGCTTGGAGTCCTCGGCAAGCACTAGGAGCATCGATTGGAGGAGATACTCGGTCGGAGTGCCAGCGGGTCCGTCACAACCTACACTTTCATTTTTTGTTTTTTTAAGAATTGATGTACTTGTAAAAAAAAATGAGGTTGGTTTTGCATTCTTTGGCTATCAATGTCTCATTTTCTAGTTTAGCCACTTTAATCGCCTTTTTGCAAGCATTATTGGCTTCCTTATATCCGTTATAGGATGCCTCTGATTTGTCTGATTTAAATGCTTTAAATGCCCTTTTCTTATTTTTAATCTCTTGTTTTACTTCTCTACTAAGCCACATTGGTTTCAATTTGTTTCTTTTATATTTATTACCCAATGGTATATACTCAGAAATGTACCTTTCTAATATGTGTTTGAATAGTTTCCATTTATCCTCAGTGTTTTTTTCACTAAGGAGTTTATGTCAGTCGAAATGTTGTAGAGCTGTCCTTATCTTATTGAAATTGGCTTTTTTTTAAATTATACATTTTAATATACCCCACAAGCTTTTGCCTTTTTAAGTTTATTTTAAAAATGACCATATTGTGATCACTATTTCCCAAAGGCTCCCCTACTTGAATGTTGGTTAAAAGATCAACATCCTTTCTAGTTGGTGCTTGTACCAGTTGTGACATAAAGGTGTCATTTAACACATTCAAAAACCTGATTCCCCTTGCTAAAGTACTAGTCCCTCTATCCCAATTTATGTCCAGGTAATTAAAATCTCCAATAATTAATGTGTTACCCTGATTTGCAGCTTTCCCAATTTGCTCTAACAGCTGTTCTTCCTCATTGATATTTACATTAGGTGGTTTATAACATATCCCAACCAATAATTGATTTCACTTTGTTTGCCCCAAGCAGATATCTACCCATAAAGCTTTCACATTTTCCTCGTCACAGTCCACATACCTAAGATTTGACTGTCTCATGGTTGACATACAAACATACCCCACCACCCTTCTTGTTTTTACTATCCTTCCTAAATAACATGTACCCATTTAAGTTAACTGCCCAGTCATGTGTCTCATCCCACCATGTTTCTGTTATGCCTATTATATTATATTGTTTAGTGTATGCTATTACCACTAGTTCCCCCATTTTGTTATTTAGGCTCCTTGCATTAGTAAGCATACATTTATTATTAGCATGAGTCATTTGTACTTTTTGTGCATTTTTATCAATATTACATACCTCCTCTGTTCTAAGCTTGCCCCTCCCCCATCTTCACCCCTTATACTGAGCTAAAGCCCATCTCCTTTCTAACCTGTCTCCATTTTCTAGATTGATATGACCCTCCCCCCCTACTACTAGTTTAAAATCTCCTCCAACCTTCTAGCCATCCTATCCCCCAGCACAGCAGACCATTTTCCATTTAGGTGCAATTCATCATGGCTATACAGGTTGTACCCAAGTGCAAAATCGGCCCAGTACTCTAAAAACACCAAACCCTCTTTCCTGCACCAAGACTTCAGCCATGCATTGACCTCTCTAATCTCCCGCTGCCTTTCTGCTGTAGTGCGCTGCACAGGTAATATTTCTGAAAATATTACCTTGGAGGTCCTTTTCTTTAGCTTACTTACTAGTTCCCTGAACTCATTCTTTAGGACCTTCCATTTTCCTCTGACTTTGTCATTGGTACCAATATAGACCATGACAGCTAGGTCATCTGCAGCCCCTCCCAATAATCCTTCCACTCTGTCAGCAACATGCCGGACCTGAGCACCCGGGAGACAGCAAACTGTCCGGTTGAGACGATCAGAGTGGCAGATTACCCTATCAACTCTCTTAATAATAGAGTCCCTACCACCACAACCTGTCTAGCCTTCCTTACACTCTCATCCCCACCCGTACTAGAGCTTCCTGTAGTATAGCTAGTCCTGAGCTGATGCTACCAACATCTTCACTCAAACAGGAAAATCTGTTAGGCTGCACAAGATCAGGACTAGCTAAACCTTTCCTCTTCCCTCCCCTCCTGCTTCCTCGCCCCACTCTTACCCAGCTATGTGCCTGTTTACCAACTGTCTCAGGTCATATTAAGCACCCTTGTTTGGCTGAATGGGTTCATCTGACTCATGTAGCCAGTTATCTGGAATTTTTGGTTATGGAAATCCCTTGATCAAGTGGCTACAAACAAATTGAAGGCTGAATGCCCTAGGATTTGTATCCTAGTATAACCCAATGTTTAACAGAACCAGGAAAGAACCCTTGTAAAGGACTTGACAGGTCCTTAAAAACTTGTCAGGACAAATTATTAGATATTTCTGGTCCTACTGCATATTTTTTAGGTATTAGAGCAATCTGCAACCTCTGGGATTGCTCCTAATAATGATGTACTCAGAGATTTTATCAAGTGCATTGTGTGTTTTATGGGAAACGCTAATGCAGCTTTGACTAGTGAATACCACAGGTCAATTCTATTGAAAATATATTAAAAATTGATTAATATAACCAGCTCAGAATCTGGGCCAGCTGTGGAAGGTCTGTTTGGAGATTCTTTTATAAAAGACTTCAGCAAATATGTCAATATATTCTCATCTCTGGATAAGGCTCAGATCTCACTCAAAAGAGTGTTTAACCCTAGGTTTTCAAGAGGGGGGAAGAGGACGGAACATTCTACCAGCCATAATAGAAATACAAGGTGTAGGTGAGAGTACACACATATATGGTAATATATTACCACTGCAGAATCCTGTACAACAAATAATGGTTGCTAGATGTCTGTAATAAAATAAATAATACAGATCATAGCATAATATTTAACAGAATATACAAATATTTTAAAACCAATTGGTCAAACTCACATGCTGCTGAGCCTATTGTTAGCAGGCTCAGACTTTCTGGCTCTTCAGTAAATGCCGGTCCGGTCTTTCTCCCGCGTGTAATTTCATTCCACTTCCGGGTTGGTAAGGTCGTCTGATGTCACTTCCGCCATCCGTTTTCGGACGCATGGCAGAGTGACGATCTGTTTGATGTCTCCATATGATGACATAGTTAGAGTCCATAATATGGTGGTATCCATCTTTGCTATTGGCAAAGCACTGGAATAGTGACTTAGATTATGCAGTCCATTTGCTCGAAGGGAAAAAAAAGTGCATGGTTACTGATAGAGGAAATTTCTATTTTAGTGTCATCCATAGTTTAAACAGTGCATATTTTACTGGTACATAGGATGTTAGAAAATATAGAAAAGTTAAATGCATGGGATATGTATATAATATATCTAATAAGGAGTTAATAATTTTGTTGAATAGACATTAAATAAATAGATATTAAATGTATGGATATAAAAATAAATTTTTAATAAAATAAATGTATTTAAAAATGTATAAAAATTAAAAAATCTTAAAAAGTTAATATAGTGCATACATAATAAGGAATGTATAAAATTTATCTATATAAATTGATTAACGTCAAACTCAACATTTAACCCTTTAGGGGTGATGGTGTTGAGGTTAAAAATCCATTCCATTTCCTTTTTGTTCAAATTAAAATTAATATCACCACCCCTCCAGTGTGTGGACACTTTTTCAATTGCACAAAATTGTAAATAGTTTGCATCTCCATCATGGAAATCTGCAAAGTGTTTTAAAACATTGTGATTCTCAAATTTTCTATTAATGTTTCCTATATGTTCCCTAATCCTGACCTTTAGGTGTCAGATGGTTCTCCCTACACATTGGTACCCACATGGACAGGACAGTTGGTATACTACACACTTCGTGTTACATGTAATCAGGTTTTTTATTTTATATTCCTTATTAGTATTAAAGGATTTAAAACTTTGGATTTTTTTATTTTTCCTCTTCATTGTTTTACATCCCATACATGTTCCACAATAGTGGAAGCCTCTTGTATTTAAGAAGTCAGTGTTAATGGGATTTTTTGGTCGATATAAAAAGCTAGAAGTTAAAAGTTGTTTAAAATTTCTTGCTCCCCATGAAGATTAATTTCGGTTTTGGTCCTATAAACTCTTTTAAATCTGGATCTTGATGTAAAACGTGCCAATGTTTATTTAATAACTTCCTTCATTCTTTATGTTTGGAGTTATAGTTAAAAATAAGGGGAATGTTATCATCTGTTTTATCTTCATGAACCTTATATTTAATTAATTCTTTTCGGTCCAACTTCTGGATATTTAAGCTTACACAGTCTAGGTTGGCTTTATCGTATCCCTTTTGACTGAATTGTTTTTTCAGAATTGTTGCTTGATAATGAAAAACTTTAGCATCACTACAATTTCTTTTTAATCGTAAAAATTGTCCTTTTGGGATGTTTTGTAGCCAAGGTTTAAAATGAAATTTTTTAAACAGGTCAACGTAAATAGTTTTATTGACCTTAAAAGCTGTTTTACTTTTGATTGAGTAGTTTTCGATATATATTTCTAGATCTAAAACGTGTAGCTTATAGTCACTGATCTCGTTGGATAAAAGAATATTTAATGTATTATTGTTAAGACCAGTTAAAAACTCAATCAGGGATTCTTTCCCTCCATTCCAAATAATAAAAACATCATCGATGTACCGCTTATACAGGGAACTGAATATCTAAAAATTGACATTCCTTGTCAGTTAAGATTCCTTCAGAATTCACCCTTTTTAAATATTCTTTAAAAACTCTGGATATCAATTAGCAGATTTTTCTTTAATTTCTGATAGGTTTTCGGATCATTCAGTTGTTTCATTATTTCTTTGTTATAGTCTGTAGTATTTAAAATAACTATCCCCCGCCCTTGTCTGCGGGTTTAATTACAATGTCATCATCTTTACACAATTCCTTTAAACTTTTCCTTTCTTTCACTGTTAGATTGTAATTGTGCTTATTGACAGGTTTTATTTTCCTAAGATCATCAACACAAAGCTTCTCAAACACTTTCATAGCATCCGATTTAAGGTTATTGGGGAAAAAAGTGGATTTCTTTTTTAATTGGGTATGTTTATAACTATCAGTCTGATTGTCAATCTCGTTGTTTAAAACATTATTTTTCTGGTTTTTGAAAAAAAATTTAAGGCACGTTTTCCTCATAAATCTATTAAAATCTATAAATGATTCAAATTTATTTATATTGCAACTGGGGGAAAATTTAAAACCTTTACTTAAAACCTTAATGTGGGTATATGTTAAAACTTTTTCAGAAGGGTTAAAAATTGGGATGTCCCCTTCCTCTATTACTTCTTCAGTTAATCCTTCATCATCCGATCTCTTTTCTTTTTCTTTCCCTTCATATATACATATCCCAGGCATTTCATTTTCTATATTTTCTAAAATCCTATGTACCAGTAAAATATGCACTGTTTAAACTATGGATGACACTAAAATAGATATTCCCTTTGAGCAAATGGACTGCATAATCTAAGTCACTATTCCAGTGCTTTGCCAATAGTAAAGCTGGATACCACCACATTATGGACTCTAACTATGTCATCATATGGAGACATCAAACAGATCGTCACTCTGCCGTGCTTCCGAAAACGGAAGGCGGAAGTGACGTCAGATGACCTTACGAACCTGGAAGTGGAATGAAATTACATGCGGGAAAAAGACCGGACCGGCATTTAAAAGAATAAACGAACAGAAAAACAACATGCACTTGAAAAAGACTGATTTCATAGTTGAAACGTGTTGTGCTTAATTTTATTGTTCTATTTTTTACTATATCGTTTTTATAACATTTACCTCCTATATTGTATGCCCAAATAAATGTTTTTTGCACCTACCCAAGTTTGGAAATCATATCCTTAAGGGGGGAGAAGAACGTGGAGGCTGATATCTGGAGGAAATATACTGAAGAGCCAGAAAGTCTGAGCCTGCTAACAATAGGCTCAGCACCATGTGAGTTTGACCAATTGGCTTTAAAATATTTGTATATTCTGTTACATATTACGCTATGATCTGTATTATTTATTTTATTACAGACTTCACAATATTATTTGTTTTTCTGCAAATATATTACCATTTATGTGTGTGCTCTCACCTACACCTTGTATTTCTATTATCTTCTATTAGTGTTTTTTGGGTGACAGAACACTGGTGATTGTAGCGACACCAATACAATTTATTCCATTACTGTATTGTATTTTATTTGCATATTTTACTTGTCACCCTCAGTAAAAGGGATTAAAAAAATATGTCTATTTTTAAACTTAGGAACAAATGGGAGAAAGCTTTTAATGAAAATTTTGATTGCAAAAAAGCTTTTAAAGTAGATTAAATTATTATTAGTGATGATCTAGACACAATGTGTACACAATTAGAAAAATTAATGATTAAAGAAATGAAATTAAGATGGGAAGTATTCACTTTGGAGAAATATTTAAACGAACGTATTACTCCTAGGGGCTTACGCTTCCAAAAACAACCAACTTTTGACCAAGATTACAGTATTATTATGGATATTTGGAATAAGGCACTAGAATCCTTCACTATCCATATGATGAGAATTATAATAGATCAAAGATGCTTCATAGAAAAAGAAGATGTCAACTGAAAAATGGTCAGAAGCTTTAAAAGAGATACAGATGATTACGCATCTGGAAATGTCAGACCTAAATCCAAAAAAACAGAGAAAGAGGGTTTTAAAAAAAATAAGAAAATACAAAATGGAGAAAAGGGATAAACACAATAACACTGTGGGGAGGTACAGAACAGAAATTTGTGAACAAACCCATTGAGAAGAGAGATACTCCCAGACAGATAAACCAATGGACAAAAGTGAGCCATAATAAATCAAAGAAAAAAGTTTCTGTTGAGAGAGGAAGAGATTCTCCCTATCCAAATAAGAACAAAAGATTGACCCCCCTAGAAGAGAGGTTCCCTTAAAGAACCGCTTTGAAAAATTAGCTGAAATAGATGAAGAGTACCCTTCTTTTTTAGGGGGAAACCAAATAAGAAGATTACGCAGAAGGGAGACAACAAGAAATCTCCCAATAAAAACCCCAATAAAAAGATTACGGGAACTAGAAGAAGTAGAGGAAAAGGGAAAGAAAAAGAGAAGAGATTGGATAATGAGGGATTAACTGAAGAAGTAATAGAGGAAGGGGACATCCCAATTTTTAACCTTTCTGAAAAAGTTTCTGAAAAGTACCCATATTAAGATTTTAAATAAAGGTTTTTCATTTGCCCCCAGTTGCAATATAAATAAATTTGAATAATTTATAGATTTTAATAGATTTATGAGGAAAATGTGACTTAATTTTTTTTTCAAAAACCAAAAAAATAAAGTTTTAAACAGCGAGATTGACAATCAGACTGATAGTTATAAACGATCTACTTTTTTGATGATCTTAGCCTGTCATAAGACTTCAATTCCACAAATGGGCAGGCGAACCGCCATAGACTTCAAGGGCAAAACAAACAGGGATTCTTTCTGGCCACAATAGTGATGGAAAAGTTGTTTCAAGGGGACTAACACCTGGACTGTGGCATGCCGGAGGGGGATCCATGGCAAAACTCCCATGGAAAATTACACAGTTGATACAGAGTCTGGTTTTAATCCATAAAGGGCAGAAATCACCTACATTCCTAAATCACAATCAATATGGATTGACACCTGACATATGACATATTGACACCTTGACATATGGATTGAACCTGTCCTCAGAGCCCCTGATGCACACGGACACAGGCTAGAATAGGGACTGGTCCCCTACATAGGGTCACTTGGCAGTATGGATTGACACCTGTCCTAAGGATCCCTGATACACACTGACACAGAGCAGAATAGCCGGACTCATTCCTCCTCTCCTCACTTGTCAGGGTTTTCTTCCCAGGCCAGTACAACACCACAGATCAGATAGGGACTGAGCACCCTGGGATGCCTGTGTTGGTCTTGCTCCTCCTCTTCCTGCCTCCTGGCAGGGCCCATACAAGGTCTGACAGGTTTATGATACACCTTTGTGTCGGTGCGGTCCAGGCAAGGGATGGCAAGGCTGCTCCATGGTGAACAACTCAGACCTCTATCCTCTTGCCGCCCATAGACGGCCTGATCAAAATGGCCAGAGGCCAGTACCTCACCACAAAGATCTGTGCAAGGGGTACTGGCAAATTCCATTAGCCGAGGACGCCTTCCACAAGTCGGCATTTGTCACCTTGTGAGCCTACAGGCCTGTATCAGTTTAAGGTCATGCCATTCAGGATGAAGAATGCCCCGGCTAACTTTCAGAGGATGGTAGATTGGCTACTGGATGGGTTTCAGGAGTTCCGTTGTCATGCCTGCGCCTACTTGGATGATATAGCCATTTTTAGCTGCTCCTGGCCCGAACACCTGACCCACATAGGAGCCGTGGAGCAAGACGCAGCAGCAGAAGAGGACTCAGCCGAGGAGGTTATGGAAGAGGATGGAGTAGGAGGAGTAGAGGAGGTGGCAGCAGGCCTGCCTGCAAGTCGTGGCGTGTGTCACCAACTCCTCTGCAGAGCCACGCATTCCATGCTTGGCAGCCGTCAGCAGGTTTGCCCAATGCGCAGTGTAGGTGATATACCTGCCCTGACCATGCTTTACAGACCAGGTATCAGTGGTCAGATGGACCCTTGCCCCAACACTGTGTGCCAGACATGCCATTATTTCCTTTTGCACAATCGAGTACAGGTTGGGGATTGCCTTTTGTGAAAATAAATTTCGTCCTGCCGGGTACCTTCCACTGCGGTGTAACTGCCAATAGCTACAAATTTTTGTGAACGCCTCAGACTCCACCAGCTTGTATGGTAAAAGCTGGCGGGCTAATAGTTCGGACAAGCCAGCCGTCAGACGCTGGGCAAGGGGGTGACTTTCTGACATTGTCTTCTTACGCTCAAACATGTCCTTGACAGACACATGACTGTGGGAAGATGAGCGTGAACTGCTCAAGGCGGAAGGCGGAGTGGCGGATGGTTGAGAGGGACAAGGAGGACAGCAGTGGTTGACGTGGCTGAAGATGCTGGACCAGGAGGAGGCTGGCGGCTTAGAGTAGGCGAGCTGCTTGTACTCATGTGTTGATCCCATAGGCGTTGTGATGTGAGATCATGTGCCTACGCAAAGCAGTTGTACCTAGGTGGGTGTTGGACTTCCCACGACTCAGTTTCTTTTGGCACAGGTTGCAAATGGCATCGCTGTTGTCAGAGGCAGACACACAAAAAAAATTCCACACTGCTGAGCTCTGCAATGACGGCATTCTGGTGGTGGACACAGCATGCGTTGATTGGCGTGCTGTCGGGCTGACCCCGGGTGTCGATGCATGCTGTCTGACTGTGCCACTAGCTCCTTGCGACGACCTCCCCCTGCTTCCAACTCGTCTCCTCCTCCTCCCTGTCTCCCCATCTGAACTTTCGCCCTGTTCTTCTTCTTGACGAGCGGGCACCCACGTGACATCCATGGATGCATCGTCATCATCAACCGCTTCACTTGTATCTGACAACTCAGCAAAGGAAGCAGCAGCGGGTACAACATCATCATCATCATCACACCGTACGTCCATGTGTGTAATGCTGCCTGCCTGAGACATATCCCTGTTATCTACATCCTCTGGCAATAATGGTTGCGCATCACTCATTTCTTCAAACGGATGTGAATAACTCCTCTGACATACCAACTAAAGCGGCTGTGGTGCTAGTTTTGGTGGTGGCGGCAGGCGGGTGAGTGGTATCTTGAGAGGTGCCTGAAGCTAAGCTGGAGGAGGATGGTGCGTCAAGGTTCTGAGCGGAGGCTGTAGAAGATTGGGTGTCCTGTGTTAGCCAGTCAACTATGTCCTCAGAACTTTTCAAGTTCAGGGTACGTGGCCTCTGAAAACTGGGCATTATTCTAGGGCCAAAGGGAATCACAGCACCACGACCACGATGGCCCCTGCGGGGTGGCCTGCCTCTGCCTGTCATTTTTGTTGGGATTAGTGGTACTATGCGTGCAAGCTACTGTGAGACCAGATATGAGTGGCAATGTGCACTGGCACAGTTGTGCAGAGCACAGGCTGTAGGCCTGACACCCGCTTAAAGATAACTAACTGCTATTCAATCTATAACAGTGAAAAAAGTTTTTTGTTTTTTTAAATCCAAGCTATTATGACACCAGATCTAATTAGTGGCACTGGTCAGCGTATCCACTGTTAGCGTAACACACCCGCTTTAAGGACACTGACTGCTATTCAATCTATAACAGTAAAAAAAGTTTTTTGTTTTTAAATCCAAGCCATTGTGACACCAGATCTAATTAGTGGCACTTGTCAGCGTATCCACTGTTAGCGTAACACACCCGCTTTAAGGACACTGACTGCTATTCAATCTATAACAGTAAAAAAAGTTTTTTGTTTTTAAATCCAAGCTATTGTGACACCAGATGTAATTGGTGGCACTGACTGGGGAAATGGGCACAGTATGCACTGTGAGCCTGACACAGAAGCTGGCAGCAGTGGCAGACAACTAAGTGCAATTACATTACATAGAAAAATAAAATAAAAAAAAGCATACCCTTATCCCTAACCTAGCTATGCTTTTCCCTATCTTATGAACAGCAGCTACACTTTCCCTCCTCTTACTAAGCATGCAGCTTGAGAATGAATCTAAAATGGATGCCTTCCAGGAGGTGGGAGGGTCTGCTAGGAGGGTGTGCTGCTAATTGGCTGGAATGTGTCTGCTGACTGTGAGGTACAGGGTCAAAGTTTACTCAATGATGACGAATAGGGGGCGGGTCGAACCGCGCATATGTTCGCCCGCCGTGGCGAACGCGAACATGCTATATTCGCCAGGAACCGTTCGCCGGCGAACCATTCGGTACATCACTACTCACGACCCACGGGACCCACAATCAGAAATCAGAACGGGGGACGATCGGAGACCTGCTACACCTGCAGCTGCCCACACATGGACGGTACAGACTGCGACTTTCCCCACGACACACGCACATAGGGGTAACTTCCCAGTCAGATGAAGGGCCTACACGGGCCACACCTTCTTAATACTAGACAGATGCCACTTTCCTTCCCAGACGGCTGGACAGACGGATATGCCGGTCAGGACTGATTGGGACATTCCCGCCCCCATCGCCTGGAGAAAGACGAGGGATACCCGAGTTCCTCGTAGGGTTAGGACCAAAAATACTCTCATCTGGTAAGAGCCTCTGTCCAGGAGTGGCCCCGGACACCATACCTACTGGGTTTAAGGGGAGCACCACCAGGACTGTAGGTCCCTATAGGACCACAACACTGACACTCCCACACCCCCATTTCTTTCCTATTCCTGTTTCTCTCTCGCCCCCCTCCTGCCTGTCTCCCTTCCTCCAGACTCCCTTCCGCCCCCCCCCCCATAGACCACTGCTGCAGGAACTCCTGATGGCCGCCCCGGCGATGCTAGCCCCGGGAGATGCACACTACACCAGGGAAGACCTGAACGTCATCTCGTACAAGGTCAGAGGCCTCAACATTTGGGAGAAGCGCTCCCGACTCCTACGAGACCTGAAGCAATACCATGCCTCAGTGGCCCTTATAAAGGACACACACTTTCAGGAGAGCCGAACACCGACCTTGTGAGACCGCAACTACCCACTAGGACTCTTCAGCAACAACCCGCTGCGTGGCACACTGGGAGTGGGAATCTTGTTCTCCAGGAGAACCCCATTTGTTGAAATAGACACGCTTCGATGCCCCCACGGCAGATACATCTTTGCGAAGGGGACCATCCACGACCAGACATACACCTTCGTGAATATATACGAATGCCAGCAAATACAGATTCCTCCAAATCGGCACTGGCCACCCTGATGAGATTCGCAGATGGCACCCTGATCGTGGGTGAGGACTTTAACCTACCACTACACCCCCTGGACTCCATGGTAAACCCCACTCAGCAGACGCCCCAGCAGACACACGCAGACGATACAGCTACTACACCATCACCAACTCACAGACTGCTGGAGAGCACTAAATCCCACCGCGAGGGACTACACATTCTATTCCACGACCCATGCCACGTACACTAGGCTGGACTATTTCTTCCTACCATACCACCACCTGCCCCTACTCGTGGAGTTGGAAATTCTACCCATGAAGATGGGATCATAATCCCATCCGCATACGACTCAAGTCACCCCTGTTCCGACCCCGCCAGGTGTCCTGGGGTCTCAATGAATCAATCCTGACAGACCCAGCCCTGGTCACCGCTACTAAACAAACCATCCAAGACTACTTTCTCGCTAACGAGACGGAAGACACGACACCCCTGCTGTGCTGGGAGGCGCATAAAGCAGTGCTTCGGGTCACTTTATTGCGCACTGTTCCACGCGGAAAAAGGCACACAACCAGACAATAACGGACCTCAACAAGGATATTGCAGAACTGGAATATCATCATAAGCAGACTCTGGACCCCTCGACCTACCGTGACCTCCTTCTGAAGCGCACCCAACTCACAGGACACCTGAACCGAGCAATCCAACCATCTTTCCAACAATTCCAACACGGGAATAAATGCGGCAGACTCCTAGCAACCCTACTAAAAAAAGCACAGGAACCACCTTTATATTCACAAGATTCAAAATTCCGCTGGGCGAATGTGCCACCTACCGGACCAGATCTCGGCCGCATTCACCCAATATTATGAGGATCTCTACAATCTACGACGAGACACACAGGCTGCCGAAACACCCCGCAGGAGTGAGGCGATCCATGCGTACCTGGATTCAGCAGGATTGAATCAAATAGATGCCTCGGACCGGGACGAATTGGAGGCCCCCATAACTGTGGAAGAGCTGGCATGCGCAATCAAAAAGACTAAGATGGGGAAAGCACCAGGGCCAGATGGACTCCCACTACTGTATTATAAAACCTTCCTACTGGACCTCCTACCAAAATTACATTAGACTCTGAACTCGATCCTAGACTGCGCAACCCCGTCAATGGCTGCAAACATCTCCCTCCTCCTGAAAGAGGGCAAGGACCCGTCATTGTGTGCAAGCTACCGCCAGATATCAGTCCTAGATGTAGATGTCAAGCTCCTGGCCAACCCAGATCAAACAGGGTTCATTCCTGGGAGAGAGGTTTGGGATAACACCATATGGGCACTGAACCTGATCTCGGTAGCTGCACAATCCAACCAGCAGACCTTGATCCTCTTCACGGACACAGAGAAGGCCTTCGATAGGGTAGACTGGGCATTCCTCTTTGAAACCCTTTGGAGCCTGGGCATAGGCCCCAAATTCATACAATGCGGCCCTCACGGACCCGTTCCAAATACACAAAGAAACGCGCCAGGGCTGCCCCCTGTTCCCCCTGCTCTTTGCACACACCCTAGAACCGTTCCTTAATAACATCAGAGGAAATGGGGAGATTCGCGGACTCGGTATAGGAAGCGCACACCACAAAGTTCTGGCATATGCAGATGACCTCCTCTTCATCGTACAACACCCGGCCACGACACTGCAAACGATCATTACGGAATTCGAGAAGTACGGCAACGTCTCCAACCTACGCATCAACTACACCAAGTCTGAAATCTTAAATCTCAACGTTTGACACACCCATGCACAGTTGCTCAGACGCCGCTTCCCCTTCCGTTGGTGCACCACCAAGATGCAATACCTAGGGGTGTGACTCACACCACACCTGGCAAACCTATACACTCACAACTTCCTACCACTCCTCAAGACCGCGCAGGCGGAACTCCAAATCTGAAATGCTCACTACTTATCCTGGGTAGGCCGCATCAACGCGGTGAAGATGACCCTACTCCCCAAATTAACGGGTCACAGTACCGAAGACCTTTTTTACATCCATCCAGAAGGCAGTCCGACACTTCATATGGAAAGGCAAATGCCCCCGAATAGCACACGCTCAACTGACCCTCCCTTAACTCAAAGGGGGACTGGCCCTCCCCTACTTCAGGAAATACTACATCGCAACTCACCTAATTCGGATCATAAGCTGGTCGACCACATCATGAGATAAACCCTGGGTCCAACTGGAAGAGGATAGCAATGACTGCGATCTAAGAGCTTTACCCTGGCTCACACGGGAGGCGAGCCGGCGAGTCCAACACGCAATCCGTTTGTGAAGGCCACCCTCCATATCTGGCACCAAAATGGCACCAAATACTATCTCACAACTGACCCAGGCCCTCTGCTCCCCCTCAGGGGTAACCCAGATATCCCAGCAGGTGACATGGGTCCCACCCCACGACCGGGGCCCAACACCACGCTGCCCCGAATGGTGGATGTGCTCATATCCACAGGCACAATACAACCAACAGGAGCCCTTTTCAAAGACCAAAGGCACACCTTGCTACACACTATAGCAAGAGAACAAATACAGCACTAAACACGCTCGATCCCCCAACAACCGAGCCTCATACGGGAAGGTACAGAGTTCGAATCCCTATGCCTGGCCAACGCACCACCCCCGAGAGTGATATCCCAAATCTACACCTCGCTGGCAACCAGACGGTGCCTCCTAGCACCGCCGTGCCTCCGGAGATGGGACGAGGACTTTGAGGAAGCACGCATGGACACAGTCTGGGACAAAATCATCAAGACTCCAGGTTCAGCGAGGCTCCAAGAAAATTCATATAAAATTCTCACAAGATGGTACATCACCCCCGCGGACCTCCGTGCCAGGGACCGCGCGAGACCGGACGCTTGCTGGAGATGCGGAGAGGAGGTTGGGACGTTTCTCCACATATGTTCCCTCATTCAACCTTTCTGGGAAACAGTAGGGCAGGTAATCAATTAAATTGCAGACGAAAACCTCAAAATGACGCCAGCCCCCTTCCTGCTGCACCACATGACAATGCCCACGCCGGCGTATAAACGCTCCATGATACCGAGGCTTCTAAATGCAGTGAAAGCTACACCCCATCTTCTGGAAGCAACCACGCACCCCCCTTCAGATGTTGGGTGGAGGACGTGGAGGACACCAGGAAATTTGAGGACCTGAAGGCAACCACTGCGAAGGCAAAAGAAAAATTCACAAAGATGGTTCTACTGGCTGAGATACACTGCTTCAGACTTCGTGTCACTCCTGAATGCACCCGGACAAGGAGAGGAGCAGGCTGGTGGACATGTGAGAGGTGACCAACTGTGGCGCTGACGGGGTGGGACTAACCGTGGTGGAGTCTGGGGAAGTGGATGTCGACCAGACAGCGGAGATATTCACCCCCCTCCACTCCTACCCCCTGTTCCCGAACCTTACCTCACAAGAACATACCTCACAAGGGACCCACACAGACACCCAGACATACAAATATGGAAAGGGATCCCTGGCAATTACTGACCACACGAATGTGACAAGCGCTCACACGTACAGACCACAACACTAGGCCCCAGGACAGACGTCTCAGACGGCTTCACCCACGACCCACCAGAGGGTGGGTGCACAATACGACACGCGAGCAGACCACATACACAAGTAGCCCTCTGACTACTTTCACGTGTAACCTAAAGACGGCAAGAAAACGATAATCACATCTGACATGACCCAATAATATAATGCAGTGCTACCCACATTGCAGTAAGCAATTACGCGAACTACTCACAGGCACGGCCACATACAAATGTGCAGACGATGGCTAGGGCACGAAAAGATCACACCAGGTTGCTATTTAGACAATGGCACATCCCGCGCTATATACCATACACAACCTATGCCGCACCAACGATGACCACACACTACACACAACAATGAGCCAGAAGCCTGTACCTCGGGTAAGAAACAATTTAGGAAAGTCATACTAAAAAAGAAAAAGAAAACTTATACTATACATACGTAGATCTGTACCATATGCATATGTTGTATTGATGATTACTGCTATATGGCGATGCAATACCTGGCCTCTGCGAAGGCACATGCGAGCTCACCATAAAATTGACGTGATAAGCCTCTGCGTAGGCTACAGTGCAACTATTTGTACCCTTGCTGTATGCTGGTTAGACTGTTACCAATGAAATAAACTATTTAAAACAAAAACAAATGGCGAAGTGGCTTTCGTCACACAGACATACACAATAACCCATACAAACATAATGACACACACACAAACATGATCGGTACAAATATCAGCCAGTTGGATGATTTCAGAGAAGAGTGAGTTGCTTCCCAATTGAGACTGGCCCAACAATAATTTAATTACTTTGTTTCTTCCTCACCCACTCTACACTGAATATGCCCTACCCCTCTGTCCTCTCCCCACTTTTCACTTTCTTTCTCCTCCTTTTCACCTTTTTTTCCCCTTTTTCTGTACTACCAATATGCCACTTATCATTTGTTTCTTTTTTCCATATTAAATCTTCAAAATATCTCCATTGGGTATGGAGCTACCAAAGATTTCAGTGCCCTTATCTTTGGTTAGGATGCTGACCCACCAATCTTAAGCACTTTTGCTGATAGTACCCTTGGTCAAGCAGTTTGAGACCATTTAATTAAAATATGTTGTTTCTTAGCCTCTTATTATTCTCCTTTTGGCTGTCTAGGCTTTGTATATTATGATTTAATAAATGCTTAAAGTTACACTATAAAGAGCAGTGAAGTATTGTAATAAAATCACTTTTTATATGTGTTTTCCAGGTTGATTAAATAAGTATTTTATGTATATTTCTTCTTGGGTAAAAGGCTTACCAGTTTGATACAAGTCTGTATTAACAAAAAATACTAATACACAAGCTGACATGGTTTCTTCAGGTTTATTCTTACACTTACTGATTAGAGTTGAGCGAACCCGAACTGGAAAATGCACTTATTCTTTGTTGTTTTTTTTTGTTTTTTTATATATGTCCCAATATTTTGGGGGTTACCCCAATTAAAAAAATAAAAATAACAGTGTTGGATAGCTCCTTCTCCACCGCTGCTTCCACCTACACCGCCACGGTCACCGCCTCCTCAACCTATGGGTCATCTAGTATAAACTATGTAACTTTGCAAGCCCATTCCTTCAGTGAGCAAACCTGATCGTCTGCAAAGGTAGCCTTCTGGAAGACAACACTAAGACTCTATCCTGCACACCTTCATTTATTTTTAACTTAACCATCCTGTACATTTATTTTATTTATTATAGTTACATAGTTACATAGTTACATAGCTGAAAAGAGACTTGCGTCCATCAAGTTCAGCCTACCACACATTTGTTTTTTGCTGTTGATCCAAAAGAAGGCAAAAAAACCCAGTTTGAAGCACAATTTTGCAACAAACTAGGAAAAAAATTCCTTCTTGACCCCAGAATGGCAGTCAGATTTATCCTTGGATCAAGCAGTTATTATCCTACATTGAAAGATTATATCCTTGAATATTCTGTTCTTGCAAGTATGCATCTAGTAGCCGTTTGAACATCTGTATGGACTCTGATAAAACCACTTCCTCAGGCAGAGAATTCCACATTCTGATTGTTCTTACAGTAAAAAAACCTTTCCTTTGCCTTAGACGAAATCTTCTTTCTTCCAGTCTAAACTCATGGCCTCGTGTCCTATGTAAAGTCCGGTTTGTGAATAGATTTCCACACAATGGTTTGTATTGGCCACGAATATATTTGTATAATGTTATCATATCCCCTCTCAGGCGACGTTTTTCTAAACTAAATAGGTTTAAATTTGTTAACCTTTCTTCATAGCTGATATGTTCCATTCCTTTTATTAATTTTGTAGCCCGCCTCTGCACTTTTTCTAGTGCCATAATATCCTTCTTTAGAACAGGTGCCCAAAATTGCACAGCATATTCAATATGGGGTCTTACCAGTGATTTATATCCTGTGTACATTGTATATTTTCTTGTATTTATATCTTGTCTGTTATGCTAAAGTGTAGTTTTGCTAGCCCTGTATGTAGTTGTTTTATTCACCTATATGCATTCCTCTATTTCCCCTCTGATTTGTGACACCTTCACCTGCTCTTGATATTTTTATTTTTCACAGTTTAGCAATGATCTGTTTTCTCCTCTATTTCCTCAGTCTCCCTCAGTATAAAAATCTCTCCTTACACCCACTTCACTCATCCCTCCATCCACATTTACATATGCCCTTCTCTGCTACACTCCCCCTTCTTTCATCTCATGCCTTACACTCATTTTTCTACTCTCTCACACCAACCTACAATCGATCTCATCCTAGACCCCATGCATACAAAACCCATTCACACCTCTTTC
>OW240912.1:300685137-300785876 GCA_933207985.1 Pelobates cultripes | reverse complement strand
TCTATAACAGTGAAAAATGTGTTTTGGTTTTTAAATGCACGCTATTGTGACACCAGTGAGTGAGTGGTGGCACTTGGCAAGTGGGCACAGTATACGCTGCAAGCCTGACACAAAGACGCTTGCAGACAACTAACTGCTATTCAATCTATAACAGTAAAAAAAGTTAAATGCAAGCTATTGTGACACCAGTGAGTGGTGGCACTGGGCACCGTATCCACCGTGAGCTTAACACACCCGCTTTAAGGACACTGACTGCTATTCAATCTATAACAGTGAAAAAAGTTTTTTGTTTTTAAATGCAAGCTATTGTGACACCAGTGAGTGGTGGCACTTGGCACCGTATCCACTGTGAGCTTAACACACCCGCTTTAAGGACACTGACTGCTATTCAATCTATAACAGTGAAAAAAGTTTTTGGTTTTTAAATGCAAGCTATTGTGACACCAGATATGAGTGAGTGGTGGCACTGGGCACCGTATCCACTGTGAGCTTAACACATCCGCTTTAAGGACACTGACTGCTATTCAATCTATAACAGTGAAAAAAGTTTTGGGTTTTAAATGTGACACCAGATATGAGTGGTGGCACTGACTGGGCAAATGGGCACAGTATCCACTGTGAGCCTGCCACAGAAGCTGGCAGCAGTGGCAGACAACTAACTGCAATCACATTACACAAAAAAAAAAAAGCATAACCTAACTCTAACCTAGCTATGCATTTCCCTATCTAATCAACAGCAGCTACACTTTCCCTCCTCTCACTAAGCATGCAGCTTGAGAATGAATGTAAAATGGATGCCTTCCAGTAGGTGGGAGGGTCTGCTAGGGAGGGTTTGCTGCTAATTGGCTGGAATGTGTCTGCTGACTGTGAGGTACAGGGTCAAAGTTTACTCAATGATAATGAATAGGGGCGGATCGAACCGCGCATGATAAATGATATCCAGAAAGTTTTTAAAGAATATTTAAAAAGGGTGAATTCTGAAGGAATCTTAACTGACAAGGAATGTCAATTGTTAGTTATTCAGTTCCCTAGTATCCCAGTAATATATCTATTACCAAAAATACATAAAGATGCTAAAACCCCACCGGGATGTCCTATAGTCTCAGGAATAGGTTCACTTCTATCACCACTTTCTCAGTATATAGATACATTTTTACAGCCCTTAGTCGAAAGTTGACCAATTTACTTGAAAGATACCATCAGTTTACTAAAAATGTTAGAGACATTTCAATGGCAAAAGGGGTACATTATGGCAAGTTGCGATGTAAGCAGCCTATATACAAGCATTCCACATGATAAAGGATGTGAGGCTGTCAGACATTTCTTAAGAAAATCTGGAGACATACCTGAGACACAGACTGATTTTATTGTTGAATGAATTAATATGATTTTAACAAACAATTTTTTCTGTTTAACAGGGAGTTTTATCTGCAACTTATCTGTACAGCTATGGGGACCAAGTTTGCTCCGAGTTATGCTAATTTATTTATGCCCTATTGGGAGGAAACTTTTGTCCTCTCAGGGGACAAACTCGGAGCAGGCTTGGTCCTTTATAAGCAGTACATCGATGATGTTTTTATTAAAGTAGTACACCCTAATGAAATGGGCTGTGCCCGCCAATGCGTAGCATGTGACAGCTTTACTGGAGTCTAGGCAAATGAGCTGCCCTGGTAGACTCAGCAAAGAGCCTTAATACTGGCCAGTCTGCTGTAGTAGCAGGCACTCAGGTTAGACATTGTGATGTCACAATATAGGGGGGGGGGGGCGGCAAATTATTTTTTGGCCTAGGGCGGCAAAAATCTTTGCACTAGTCCTGGGCCTATTATTGGCCTCCATTTAAGAGATTTTCCAAGCTTCAGCATTACCATGCCCTACAAAGTTTAAAAGGAGAGCATCAATGCAATGGTCTTCGTTACTTAGTTTTGATGAAACTGAAAACAATTTGGGAAGAGATCAGATCAGTTCTGAACAAACAACTTATCTCCATCAGATCTCTAGCACTGATCATAGGCCTATTTTTTGCCTCCATTCAAGAGATTTTCCAAGCTTCTCGGCATTACCATGCCCTACAATGTCTGAAAGGGGAGCATCAATGCAATGGTCTTCGTGATTTAGACAAGATCTCACTTACTCCAGATACAAGAGCAGAACTATTCTGGTGTCGAGACACCTGTATAGACATGGAATGGGAAGTCCATTTTCACATTATATCCATATATGATTATAGAGTTTGTCGTGAGTTGTATTGGTTGGGGAACCTGTTGTGGGATAAATTCCATGGGAGGCAGATAGTCTCTAGAAGAGACCTGTGTGCATTAAAACTCCCTAGAACTCATGGCAGGATTTTTCACTCTATGCAGTTTTTTTTAAATTCCCATTGTTGTGTCCTCTTCAAGATGGACAATATTTCAGCAGTTCAGTTTGTGAACTGCTTAGGAGGAACAAAATCAATACAACTTGCCAGCAATTTGGTGAATGTTGACAAAGAAATTTTGCACTTTTGCTTTGATCGGGACATCGTTTTGAGAGCAGAATATATGTGTCTTTCTGATACTATAGAGGATTTGACTTCCCGATTTTGTAGTGCACTACAGTGATTGGATGTTGGATCCTACCATTTTTCATCTATCTTACCTTTGTTGTCCATTTTAATACGACCTCATTGCATCACATCTCAATCGCCAACTAGAAAAGCTTTTCAGTTGGCGTCCAAATCCAGAAACAATAGATCAAGGTGCATTTCTCCCTTGTTGGGAAAACAGAGTCAACTATACATTTCCCACGTTTGGGGTCCATTTTAATACGACCTCATTGCATCACATCTCAATCGCCAACTAGAAAAGCTTTTCAGTTGGCGTCCAAATCCAGAAACAATAGATCAAGGTGCATTTCTCCCTTGTTGGGAAAACAGAGTCAACTATACATTTCCCACGTTTGCAATGATATCTTGAGTTTATCTCAAAACATTATCACAGAAATCCACCCTAGTGACACCACTTTGTCCATCACAATTTCTCATTGTGTTAATAGATTACCCAAGATTTATCCTGATATTTTGGGATTCTCTACACAAGGTTAATTTTCATTCTCTGGTAGTATCAGACTAACTGCTTCTCATAGCAACACATATTGTGGGTCACACAAATCTCATAGAGTGTTCTCAAATTCAACTAGAATTATTCTCTCAGAAGCATGGGCACCAAGTACTCGTGCAAATTGCAGATCAGCCTGGAAAATGTGGCTTAAGTGGTGAATGAAACAGGTTGTGGATCCCGAACATTCCGATTTAGCTTGCGTTCTTAATTTTTTTCCCTTCTCTTTTGATTCGGATAAAGCTTACCGCACTATTAATATTTATCACTCAGATATATCATCAAATCATGACCCTATTGACCCTATTCCTGTGAGAAAACATCCTCTAGCCTGCAGACTTATGAAGGGTATTAAATTTAAATGCCCTCCATGCTCTAAATGTCAATATATACAGGATATTACTTAGGTCCTCCAATTAATTGAGGCGACATTGATTTATTATCCCTTAAATGTTTTTTTGTTTAAACTTACGGTTTTCTCTCTGCCTCATTTCATTTAATAGAGTTTTTGATGTTAAAGCTTTAGACCTAAATAATAGACAATATACTCCGGATGGTGATTTGTTCTCTATTTTTAGATGTACTAAAACTAATTTCCGCTGTGTTCTATCATTCTTTTCCTAATCATCCTCTTTTATGTGTTGTCAATTGTTTACAAATGTATGAGCTCCTGTATTTAAGGAATTCTATATTTTCAGATGTCAAAACTGGAAAAATCTTAGTAACTATGTCTCATTGTCTATCATCATTTTTACTATTTTGTTTCAAATGATGTGAGAGCATTTCTATGACATGCAGTAAGGAGGTTTGGTGATTTATTGTATTTTTACATATTTAGATGATACTGATAAGATAGTTGGAAAAAATAATATCATGTGGCTTGATAGTTTTTGCTGCAAAGAAAAAAAAGCTGCATGCACTTCTTATTTAATGAATTTGAATAAGTTTATACATCTGACAAAGACATCTGTAAGTAGTGGAGCATTATAACTATGAAGATGACCATAATTGCTAAAAAAAAAAAAAAAAACCTTTGAAGGGGTTCAATTAATACAAATTAAGCATGGTAGACTATATTTCTTGCAACAGTTTTGCCATAATTGGAAACATTCATACTTTCTGTAATTTTCAGTTTCAACTGTCAGCAATCTCAGGAAAGTAGATTGTTATTAAGTGGAGTAGAAAAAGAGAACCACTTGGAGTTGAGAGAAAAGAGCTTATTACTTGGATTTGTGTGTTTTATTTTTCTCTTTTTAATTTAAAAAAAACAAACACACTTTTTTACCAAACATTGTGGTTTTTATTAGCTAATACTGAATTTGTCTAGAGTTGTCAACAGAGTTGGAAATTTTAGGACAACATAGTTGAGTTGGACAATTTTTACGACTTGGTGTGCATTTATTTAGTCAATTTTCTACAAACCATGCTTTAGTGAGTAAACTTCTTTGGCATTAGTTCACAGGGAGTAAATTGTTGTGAGTTAACATGTAGGCCAAATGTGAATTAGGAAAACATTCCTGTTCACATATTTTTCCATATCTTTTGTGTAGTCTATTCAAATTCTTCCTCGGCAAACCATTTAAGATGGCTTTCACTTTTTGCACAGAACCGTAATGTCACAGGAGAAGGCTTTCTCCAAACTAAGCTATAAAGCTGGAAGCATGAAATCACATGAGGCACCATAATGTGTTGTAGTGTTATTACCTAATGGATACACAATCACATAAAAATAAATTCAGCGCGGAAGCAAAATGATAATAGTCCAAAAGCAGCTTGAACACCAATATGGAGTCTCTCTTTTCCGATCAGAAAACTGGATAAAAACAGGGGGGTAGGTGCAGCGCTTCAGTAATCCTTGACAAGGTATATGTGAAGAGAACCAGAGAAGGAATAATAGTGTAGTATTTAAAACAGTAGTGGTGATAAATAAAATAAAAGATGTGCACTCACACTTTCCTGGAGTTTCAATACAGCTCCCGTGTATGATCCCCACTCAAGGATACAGGTGTAAATGCAAATTCTTCCCTCCGTGTATATATTGAGATAAACAAACAGAACCACAATAGTGTACACCGTAAAAAAGGAGTGTAAGCAGAAATAAATAATTTAAACCTACTCACAGAAGTGGTATGATCAATGAAAAGTGGTAAAAGTGGTATGAAAAGTGGTAAAACTCCAAGGAGATATGCATTAAGTGTATTGTTTATAACTTTTTTATCACTATTTTATTATACATTGTATTTATTTTATTATATATTTTTTTAACATTAAAGTACTTTTTTAATTGGACCTAACTTTGCTGCTGTCGGATTTTTGGAGCTATATCCCTGGTGGGGATAATATCACCCAAGCGCTTTGGATTGAGCAAACCAGAACTTGCTCATTAGCATGGGAGTAGGTTTAAATTATTTATTTCTGCTTACACTCCTTTTTCACGGTGTATACTATTGTGGTTCTGTTTGTTTATCTCCACATATACACGGAGGGAAGAATTTGCATTTACACCTGTATCCTTGAGTGGGGATCATACCACTTCAAGCGCTATCAGAGGAGCCAGGTTTTACGGCTCCATTACACGTGAGTGTACGTTTTATAGTTTTTACCTACCCTTGCTTCATAGCTCTACATACTTCACCATATACGATTTTTATTTGTTTGTTTTTTATGAGGATTCCCCCTACCACACCTAAAGGTTGAAGAATTGCCTCTGCGCCCGATCCATTCAGCCCAGGCACATACACTGGAGCTGTATTGAAGCACCAGGAAAGTGTCAGTGCACATCTTTTGTTTTAAATACTACACTATTATTCCTTCTCTGGTTCTCTTCACATATACCTTGACAAGGATTACTGAAGCGCTGCACCTACCCCCCTGGTTTTATTACCCAATGGAACTGAATTACTTATTGTCATGATACCTGTCCCTTGCGGCACCGTGCAATCACAGAAATGATGTATTTTCAGAGTTCTGACGCATACACATCCCTAACTTTCTGGTGTCTTATTATGACATTATATATAATGTGGACCTCTACCAGGCTCGTGACATCATGGTCCTCTGTAACCAATCACTACCCAGTATAAGGCATATATACTTCTTGGTTGTCCTTGTTTCCTTGCCCTGTCATCATTAACCCCTTAAGGACCGGCCTGTTTTTGCGATGTTGTACGTTAAGGACCAGAGCAGTTTTGACACTTTTGTTGTGTTTGTGTTTAGCTGTAATTTTCCTCTCTCTCATTTACGGTTCCCATACAAGTTATATATTGTTTTTTCCGGACAAGAAGGGCTTCTTTACATGCCGATATTTGTATCATGTCATATATTTTATTTAAAAAAAATAATAAAATATGGTGAAAAATTGAAAAAAAAACATGTTTTTGGACTTTTACTTGAAAAATCTTTTACTTATCTACAAAAGCTAATGAAAAAAACTGCTAAAAAGATTAAAAATGTTGTCCCGAGTTTAAAAACACCCAGTGTTTACATGCTTTATTGCTTTTTTTTTGCAAGTTATAGGCCTATAAATACAAGTAGGAAATTGCTGTTTCAATATATATATATTTTAAATTTATCAATAGTGACATTGTAACACAGTTATCTGTCATAAACCCCAAATCACACCTCACATGTACATTTTTTTTTTTAAGTAGACAACCTAGGGTATTCAATATGGGGTATGTCCAGTCTTTTTTTAGTAGCCACCTAGTCACAAACACTGGCCAAAGGTAGCATTTATATTTGTTTGTGTGTTAAAAATGCAAAAAAATGCTAACTTTGACCAGTGTTTGTGACTAAGTGGCTACTAAAAAAGGCTTAACATAGCCCATTTGCAATACCTTGGGTTGTCTTCTTTTGCAAATGGTATGCAATCATGGGGGTAATTCTTATTCCTGGGCTACCATACGCTCTCAAAGGCAACCTAACCAATCTGACAAATTTCAATAAAAAAAAGTAAAATCAAGCCTTATATTTGACCCTGTAACTTTCACAAACACTATAAAACCTCTACATGTGGGGTACTGTTATACTCAGGAGACTTCGCTGAACACAAATATTAGTGGATCAGAGCAGTAAAATGTATCACAGCAATAATATCATCAGTGAAAGTGGCGTTTGTGTGTGAAAAATGCAAAAAACGTCACTTTCACTGACAATATCATCGCTGTGATATGTTTTACTGTTTTTAAACACTAATATTTGTTTTCAGCGAAGTCTCCCGAGTAAAACAGTACCCCCATGTACAGGTTTTAGGGTGTCACAGAAAGTTACAGGGTTAAACACAGTGCTAGCAAATTAAATACTCTGGACTTTCGGCCTGGGTTGTCAGGCATGTCCCTCAAATTGCAATCATTAAAATTACTTAATTAGGTAAAAATATTATATATATATATATGCATGTAGAATTTTAATATATATACATATTTATATATTTGATGTCTACGTGTATATTTATGAAATTATTTATGTAATTATGTATATGGACATATGTATATTTCGTATTATTTTTATTTATACATAGATATATATATCATTTCATTCTAAGTGTATTTTGATATAAATATATATATATATATATTAGTATCAAAATACTGTTAGAATAAATTACATATATATATATATATATAATTTTTAAAAATTATTAAAAATTATTTTTACTTTTTTTATTTATTTTTAACATATTAGTTATATTTTATAATATATATATACGATATATATAGTTTTTATATATATTGTATATATACGTGTGTAATTTAATTATACGTGTATTTTTATATTAATACATGTATATATAAATATAAAAATATACTTAGTATGACATTATATATGTAAGATATATATACATCTTACATATAGATATAATACATGTATATATATCTTATATATATATACATATATTATTATTTTTTTACACTGATTGCTATTTTTGTAACTTTATTTTATGATTTTCTATTTGCTGTGAGACTGCCTATCAGCACAGACAGTCCCCTCTACAGGCAGATACACAGACACCTATTGCGGTCATGTGATCTAGCGATCACGTGGCCGCGGGGTCCTGATCAGCCACAGGGAGACTACCTGAGCAGACAGGCAGTCCCCCTGGATCGGGAGGAGCGCTGATCACTGCCGGGGAACCGATGGCGATCAGGTAAGTACCCCCAGACCGTTATGATGGTTCAGGACATAGCAAGACCACTTAATGTTATCTCACATACATATTATTCTTATTATAGCCAAATTTACCACCCCAACTCCTCCCACAGTTTATACACTACATAGACAGTAATATTCCGAAACGTGCAGATTGTTCCCGATTGGATGGCTATTACTTTGTGGAACGTTTCGCAGAATGGTTCACGGAATATCGTCGTTCTTGTGGTGAAATTGGTCCCATAGGAATGAATGGCAAAATGTTCAAAACTAGAGTGGGAGCTGGCAAAAGCTGAAAAATCAGGACATGATTTCTAAACTGCCAACACTCCCTCATTTTCAAGCCCACCTACACAAATCTTATATCAAAATGTCACTAAAAATGTCCACGGCTAAGCCATAGTCCTGATAGTTTTCACAATATGACCATTTGTTTGCAACTCACGCCGTCCATTGACATTCATTGAAACTCCACTCTAGCCAGCTCAAACTTGAAGGGCAATTTCTAAACTGCGACTGTGACTTCATTTTTATGCATCAAAATGTAGGTCTGGGTCTTGTGATTCTCATAATATAAAGATATAAGATGTATAGTTTTTAAAATACGACCGTTTGAAGATGGCAACTGCAAAAATACTCTGAACTGTGCCAGGCTGGAGCAGCAAGTGATGTCATAGACAGGGCCTTTTTGTACACTGTAACGGACCCTGAAGTGATATCTATGGGTTCGTATGATTTGAGCCGAACGGCTAAGAGCCTGGGTGATTATTGCTCACCGTTTGGTTCTTCTGGTCGGTAGTTAAAGTCCAAAGAAACGAAATCCTCTAGTACAGCTTTCCCCAAGTAGTATACAGGTACCCAAACACCAGCCGAAACATGATGAAGGGTGTAACAAGACTGATGTTTATTGAGACCACACAGGCTTTTATGGAGGTCCCCTTGCAGGAGGACCTCCCACAGTACACAAACTAAATAGCCAATATTAAGGTACAGTTACACCTAAACACTCCCTGTCTTCGCCTGTGAGATAATGAGAGAAGTTAAGGAATAACCCAATTATCTCCAGGCAAAGTGCACACTTTTCCCCCAAAACTCAGAACACCCCTTTATGCTTAAAGTATCCCCACAAATGTCACATCCCCTGATAGCCCCGATCTGGGGGAACAACATATTCAAATTTCACCCAGATCGGTTCAGGGGTTTTTAAAAAGTGTGGAAGTCTTAAGCTACTGACTGCACACGAAGCTCTTGCCCAAAATAGTTCCACGAATTCAGCGTGTGCGGTCGGTCAATTCTGAAAATGTCAAATAACTCCATAATCCACGAACGGAGCCTCCTGGCTCATAGGAGCGATTGTTCCCCTCATACGTATACATCAAATTACTGAAAAGCGCTCTCCTATACAGTTCCATCGTTCGTATGTTTGAGACCGGTGTTCGGGAAGTCGAGTGTCCGATTTTAGTTCCAGACTCTCGACGACCAAGTCCCGCTGCCTTTGTCCCGAACAAACAAGATGGCCACCGTTTTCTCCGCCATGTGGCATTCGTATATACGAATGGCGGGGACCCAAAGAGAGCGCTTAATTGACGGGCTCCTTTGAAGTCAATGAGCCAGGAGGGTGGTCTGTGTTCGGTAGTTTCAATCTACCGAACCAACGTGGCATAAACTAACCGAATAAACTAAACAGATGAATGCTCAGAGAAAACCCCGAACTCCCGGTGGGTTTTTTCACATACACCTGCTAATGTTTTTATAAATGTATGTTTTAATGTAACTGTGAAGCACTTTGGGCAACAACGTTGCAATTAAATGTGCTATATAAATAAATAATAACAGTTACTCCGCCCACTTCAGTTGTAGACTACTGGTGGAGGCAAGAACACTTCACACAATTTCCCCAGAAATTGTAGCTTTTCTAGTTCTTGCTACTGTTACTGTTTAATGTGTATTGGATGACCTGTTATCTGACCTTGGCTTGTTTGACTATTCTTGCTCTCTGTTATCCTGATCTTGGCCTGGCTATCGATTCCATGTATTTCTGTAATCCTGACGTCTGCTTGTTTCTCGTTTATTCTCTGTCGGCTTGCAGACATTTCATATATCTGTCTCAGGCACTAACTCTAAGGACCGGTATGTGTACCTTTACTGTTACCTTTAGGTTTGCATGTTAGGGTAACTCTATTCCTGACACTTATCCTGACTATACAAAAAAAACCTGACCATTATCCATTTCTCATCAAACTATGCAGTTGGGTCTATGCCTCAAGTAAATAGATTTCTTGTATCCACCAAAACCATTACCAGATTGTGAAATATTTCTGGATTGTGATCAACCCCTACATGTTCTTATGCTTTACTTCTTACAGAGAGTAGATGCTTTTTAGGTGCTATATAATTAATCACTTGACAATCTTATGCTGTGAGCTTGTGCACTGTACTACATTGAGACTGAGGTACAGTTGCTCCTCGATGTTCACACTTCATATTAAGTACATTCACAGCTGAAAGGGCAGTGCTGCAGGGGAAGATTGTTGACAAAATCACTTTTCGATGTGTAATGATGAAAGTCACGGAACCTTGCAGTAGATCATACTACCGCAAATGTGTCCTTGCTAATTGCACAGTTTGTGGGCACATGCTGGATGTTCCTGGGTCACAGAGAGAATTCATTTTGCACTGTTAAGTGTCTGGTACCAGTAGACTTGGGGCTTCGTATTCTGAAATCCACAGCAGGAGTACATGAGCAAGGGGTGTTATGTGTTACATTGTGTGTAATGTAAATGGACATTACAATATGCAGGCCATAAAAGTTGGGATGGAAATGGTTTAATTGATGCCTCTTTTAAAGGTACCCAATAAGAATATGTGGAAATGAATAAATATTATTAAAACAATATTTTATTTTACAAGTCAGTTTTTTACAGGGACAGGTTTGGAAAGCCGAATTCTTTGTGAGGACTTCACTGTAAAGCTCACAAACACTAACTAAACTTTCATCAATCTCTCACCCATGGGTTGAGTTCCTATGCTCGCAAGGATATTGAGACTTGCAGAGAATTATGTACATTTTGGGTTTAAAAAGCAGTAGTCTGGCAATAAGTATTTGAAGCTCAATGTGGATTACCAACTAGAGGGCGAAATATCACAACCCATGTTCTCTGAAGGATCCTTTTACACAAAAGTGGTAGAAATCACTATTTTTAATGAGCCAATGCTAAAATAAAGCACTGGACTATATATGTCTCATATAATGCAAAAGAATGGTACTGAAGAAAAATATTTAATCAATCACTATGATTTTCAATATATGTATTTCTAGAATAGCATCAGATAAGGTTTTTTTTTTTTATTAAGTGTGCTTTCAAGAGAGAGACAGTTGGATGCCTCATACTAAGATAAAATTATTACCAGCATGCTGAGAGTACAGATGGAGTAAAAGTTTTAAAAAAACTGCAGATTGTATTTGTTCTAACTTTGAACTCCATGCAACTTTAATATTAAGAAATATATAACACTGATGGCACAAACCATAGTAAGTGAATTATCATAAGCAATGCCAATATATACACTGCTAATCTAGAGATGGCATGGTGCCTTATCCCACATATAAATTTATTTTGGCATTTTCATTAGAATTCTAAAGAGCATAAGGAATAAAATACTGTAATTTAGATTGATTCCAGGTTATATATTTGGACATAAAATGTTTCCCCTTGTGTTTTTTTTTTTACATTTTAAATTCATTTTATTTGTGCATATGGTAAACAGGCAGATTTGCGCCGCCACATTAGCTGATGCAAACACAGTGTTAAACACATTATATTAGTGTGGCATCAAGAACTTTGCACATTTTAAAAAAAACAAGGTTAATAAATAGAATGTATCAGAGACAGGCTAGTTAGGTACGCTTACCAAAATATTTGATAAATATTTAGCTTTTCTATTGGTAGAGTACTTCAGACAAGAAAAGTGTTTTGTAGGTATGAATAATAATAAACATGCTAGGTAGACAGGAAGCTAGAGATATACTTTGGTTTTTAAATATAGTTTAAAATCACAAAATCTATATTCATGCCACTCAAAGATCCACCTCATCTCAGTTTTATTAAAACTCTTAATAAAATCTCCCCCTCTCCATGGTTTTTTCACTCTTTCAATCCCTGTAAAATGTAAACATTTTGGGTCACCATTATGGTATTGGGTAAAATGGGCGGGTACTGAGTGATTTTGTACTTTTTTCCTAATATTACAAATATGCTCGCCTATTCTCATTTTAAGAGGTCTGGTGGTTCTGCCCATATATTGCAGGCCACAGTCACAAGAGAGAAGATAAATTACATTATTTATGTTACAGGAGATAAAAGAGTTAATAGTGTATTTTTTATTTGTATCATTAGATGTAAATGAACACGTTCTTTAATTTTTTATTATAGTCTCTTTACTGCCCTGGCATTTACCACAATTAGAAAAACCTTTTAACTCAGAACCCAAGATGTCTTTTTCTTTTATTTCTTTGGTTATACAGATTTTAGTTAAAATCCCTCTAAGATTCTTACTATATAGAGCGCTAACCTCCATTTTTTGCCTTGCCAAATAAACAAGGTTTAAGTTTATGTGGGCCGCAAAAAAACTAAAACAACAAAAACTAAAATTTTCATAGAAACGTAGGTTTATTTTGAAAAGTACAGTATATATATATATAAAAAAAAGCAGCACCCCCCTCTACTAAACCACAGCCTCACCCATGTACTATATCCCAGATCCCCCCTCTAGCCAACAAGCAGACTCCACTCACATTGCCGCTGCCAGTATGAGACTTCGGAGCCCGACCTCTGGTATATCCCAAATGGCGTCATCCGCACCCTGTGCCAAAGCGGATCCTCCCGTTACTTCTAGACACCCTGTGAATGTGGAGCAAGTCGATGTCATGTTGGAACGTGACGTGGCGTTGTATGCCTCTGTTCATCTCCAGGTCCTCTACTGTCCAGCCGCGGCCATTGCAACACTGACAGACACACACTCACTGACAGAAACACACACACACTGACAGACACACTCACTGACAGACACATACACACTCACTGACAGACACACTCACTGACAGAAACACACACACTGACAGACACACACTCACTGACACAGACACACTCACTGACAGACACACACACTCACTAACAGACAGACTAACACACTCACTCATAGACACACAGACAGACAGACACACACACACACACACACACACACACACACTCAGTGACACACAGACACACACTCACTCACAGACAGACAGACACACACACACACACTCACTGACAGACATACACTCACTGACCGGCACACACACACACACACACACACACTGACAGACACACAGACATACTCACTGACAGACACACCCTCACACACACACTCACTGGCAGACACACACTTACACATTCTTACACACACTCACATTATTGTAATAATTCCTGGGGTCCAGTGGGGATCTTCAGTCTGGAGATCTCCTTCCTGCTCTTCACTGCTCCCATGACGTCATATCCCGGTGCCCGGCATCACTAAAGATGGCACACGCGAGGGAGCAGTGAGGAGCAGGAATATTGAGCTCCCTCGCTGCATCCACCGTCCTCTCCTCCCCGGCTGTCTAAATTATAGCAGAGTAGGCACCTGCAATGTGGGGAAAGCAGGTGCTTACTCTGCTTGGAACACTAGGAATTTAGGCATGTACTCGCGGCTCGCTGGGCCACAAAGCTGTACATTGTGCGAGTTTGACATGCTTGAAGTAGCCTATAACTTAATTGCCAGTTCTCCTGGCTTGGTGTAGAAACCCCTGTCTTTAAATTTAAAATCGGGTCCTATACTTTACCTAAACTTTTAAACTGTAGATAATATCACTGACAAAATATACAAAACAACATTAAAAAGTTTAAACTAAGTTATGTTTCAAAATCTGTCTGTGACATTATATAAAAATTGTACACCTAGATTGCAGTCCTAGATTGTAAGCTCACTTGAAAAAGTTCCTCTTCACCACTTGTTTATGTCAACTTTATTGTGTCTGTAATACATTTTATTTCTCCTCTGTATAATTGTAAAGCACTATAGAATATGTTGGCACAATAAAATGATAATTATAATAATGCTACAAAAGTAACACTAAGGACCAAATGTTTGTGTTAATTTATGAATACCCATAATTCCTAGCAACAGTATTGTGTTCAGTAAAATTCTCTGGGAGAGCAGGTTTGCTGATTTTATATTATATTTAATGTTGTTTCTTTCACACTTTTATTTTTCATGGGGGATTTCACAGACCAAACAATGATACCTCACATGTATGCCTTTGCCAGGAGTTTGAGGGATTGTGGGCTGAATTAACAGAAGTGCCCTGACTTTGACATGCCTTTTTTTTATACCATTGGTGCCATTTCTAAACCTAACTCTAACCCATTCCTACCTTTAATGCCAACCCTATGTCTAACCCTAACACTAACCCTAACCTTACTTCAGAGGGATTCCCTCTGCTGATGTCAATACAGACATCAGCAAAGGGATTTACCTGCTTATACAGCATATAGCACTCTGTTAGTGCTCTATCTTGTATGATTGCAGCAAGAGAGGATGCTCTCCCTGTCATTTTCCTGCTTGCTTTCTCTGTTTTTCTTTTAAAGAAGTTGTTAAAGGATTAAGGATGAAGCACTGTATACTGTTAGTATCTGTGGAAATCAGGTCAGATGAACAATGTGGAGCTGTTCTCAACACCAATATTACATTACACATCAAACGTTTAGGGTAGAGATATTCATCTTAGAAAAACCTTACATCTCATAACTGGGAGGGAATATTTATTACATTTTACTCTCATAGACTGAGTTCTCATAGACCTGCTTCCAACTTATTTGGCATTAATATCAAAATAGTCTGGAGTTTGGCGTCAGCTTCAGAGTTATAGATAAATATAAGTTTTACATATATACCATCAAATTGCTAATAAATACATGTCTAGGAGCTATTTGGTGATTACCATTGGCATTGTAGTTGGAGATATTGTTTTCATTAGAGTTGAAACATGGAATTAAATGTCTATTTTTTGCTGGTACTAGTTAAAGTTTAACAACACTGGGTTTCTATCATAAATAAAACACATTTGGGATGTTAACTGTTGTGTTTTCATTTTTGCTTTGACATGGTTTTATGAAGTAGCAAGCTGATGTACAGTTATGAAACAGCACATTTTCCTTATGTATAGCGCATAAAATTATTGTACGAATATAGGAGAAAGTACCGTTCTACAATTCTTTAGCCCCAGTCTTAAACAACTGAAGTACCATTATCAGAAGGGTAATATGTGTTAAAAGAGCACTCTAGGATGCATATTTAGTTACACTAACAACAAATTTGAATGTGGCATAGTATATTAACAAGAGGTGATGATTTCTAAATATTTCTAAAAAATCTATTTTCATATTTGTAATAAATATGAAAGCTTGGTTTCTAGAGCATATGCTTGAAATGGGTAGGCAAAAGCAAATTATTTCAGTTCCTGGTCCAGTAGACAGTACTTAAAATAGAAAGAAGGGGTTGTGCCTTGATATACTTCTTTAGGTAGGTGTGTTCTCAGAGGTAGTAGGATTATGGAGCCAAACGAATGCAGCAAAATATAGTGTAGTATATCTCACATAAAATGATGATATAAGATATAGAATTGCACTTGCAGTTTGTAGGGCTGAAGTAGCTCTATCCTGATTCGCTTAGGTGGTACAAGCTCTACCTGTGGATATTAGGTGTCTTCTTTGTTTAAAGGCATACTCCAGGCACCCAGACCACTTCTGCCCATTGGAGTGGTCTGGGTCCTAACTTCTACTACCCTTAACTCTGCAAGTGTCATTATTGCAGTTTTTATAAAGTTTTTTCTATCAGACAGCCACTAGAGGGACTTCCGTGTTCTTAGAACACGAAAAGTGTTTTAAGCAACACTGGACTTCCTCACGCTATGTGAGGACCTCCAGCATCACCGAAATCCCCCATAGGAAAGCATTAAATAATGCTTTTCTATGGGGAGGTCTAATGCGCGTGCGTGGCCATTGCCACGCATGCGCATTAGGTCTCCCTCGCTGGCTGATGTCAGCGGGGGAAGAGAGTAGGCGGAGAGTAGGTGGAGCCTGACCAGCGCCGAGGGACATTGGTGCTGGACTCCGGTAAGTCACTGAAGGTTTTTTAACCTCTTCAGCAACTTGGGATGGGGGGTGGGAGGGAGAGGGGCACTGCAGAGTCCTGCAGTGCCAGGAAAACAGATATGTTTTCCTGGCACTGGAGAATCCCTTTAAATGCTTCTGTGAGTAGAACCTCCAACCAGGTATGGTGGCTCAAGATAATATCCACCTGAACTCGGGGTCTCACAGGTTTGTTGGTGAATTAGTAGTATATATAAAAAAATATATAGTGTTCACTGATATTACTGTACACTGATAAAAGGAGAGGTACTCACAACCAAATAAGCAAAAATTCTGTTTTTCTCAATCCACGGTGCTCAGGTGGTATTTTCCCCACCAAAAGAATGTGTAGTTCCAGGCTCCATATATGGTAAGGATGAACTCCAAAAAAGTTAACAAATTAACTACTTTATTGAATTAACTGATATATAAAGTAATAAAATAATAAAAGTAGAAAAAAAAGCAATAAACATACACATACATGGACTTCCCAGTAATTAAAGGGAGCACATTCAAATCTAACTGACACATTACATCATGTGATTAGTTATGCAGATAATACGGGGGGACAGAAGGGGGCTAAAACCGAGCTGAAATGAGGGATCAAACTCGTAAAAATCAGACCGGCATGTTACTGGATCCGAGAAAATGGCACTCGTGCCTTCTCAGATCTGAAAAAATGGTGCCCTCCACTGCGGGACATTCCGAAAAAAAAAAAATAATTGTTTTTGTTTTCTAGTGTTTGGCTACATTGGTTCTTATGGCTGTGAGAATATTAAACACCTGTAAGTTCCCTTCAGGGAAAGAGGAAACATGTCTCAGAGGAAACATTCATGTTGGAGAGGCATTATATAACACAGAAGAGGACAGTCCCAAAATACGTGTAACAATGTGCCAACTTGAGAGTCTCATCTCCAAAATAGATTGTATTCAGTGAGGTAGAATGCATTTTAAAGACTGCTTTAGTCCAGTCAGAGAATGGATAATTTAACCTCAATTCTTTTTCCCATTGGGTCATACATATGAGTTTCAAATTCAAATTGAGGTCCAATAAATGGTGGTAACATGCTGATAGTGGCTTGAGATTTTTTTCTTTTATCTAGTGTACAGTAACCTGAAAGGTGTAGAATATGAGTTTGAGTGATGTTGTATTCCATAGATTTAAATAATATTCTTGACCCTTAAGAATTGTGGCAACTGACATTTAATGTGGATAAGTGCAAGATAATGCATCTTGGACGTAAAAACCCAAGGGCAGAGTACAGAATATTTGATAGAGTTCTAACCTCAACATATGAGGAAAGGGATTTAGGGGTGATTATTTCTGATGACTTAAAGGTAGGCAGACAATGTAATATAGCAGCAGGAAATGCTAGCAGAATGCTTGGTTGTATAGGGAGAGGCATTAGCAGTAGAAAGAGGGAAGTGCTCATGCCATTGTACAGAACACTGGTGAGACCTCACTTGGAGTATTGTACACAGTACTGGAGACCGTATCTTCAGAAGGATATTGATACCTTAGAGAGGGTTCAGAGAAGGGCTACTAAACTGGTTCATGGATTGCGGGATAAAACTTACCAGGAAAGGTTAAAGGATCTTAACATGTATAGCTTGGAGGAAAGACGAGACAGGGGGGATATGATAGAAACATTTAAATATATAAAGGGAATCAACACAGTAAAGGAGGAGACTATATTTAAAAGAAGAAAAACTACCACAACAAGAGGACATAGTCTTAAATTAGAGGGACAAAGGTTTAAAAATAATATCAGGAAGTATTACTTTACTGAGAGGGTAGTGGATGCATGGAATAGCCTTCCAGCTGAAGTGGTAGAGGTTAACACAGTAAAGGAGTTTAAGCATGCATGGGATAGGCATAAGGCTATCCTAACTATAAGATAAGGCTAGGGACTAATGAAAGTTTTTAGAAAATTGGGCAGACTAGATGGGCCGAATGGTTCTTATCTGCCGTCACATTCTATGTTTCTATGTTTCTATGTTAAGTAGGTGAAAAGATCTTTAAATGGTAAAAATATTGAGAACGTAAATCCCCAAATGAGAAAACTGAAAATAGTTGATGAACTTTGGGAAAACCTTGCTTCGGCCAGTGTGTTATAGCAAAGCCAAACGTACAATGGCCCAGTATAGCGATAGGAGAAAGTCCTTTGTTTAATGGTAGCTATTTTTGAGGGCTGAGGCCTCCACTTTGTAGTAAATGGGCAGTAATTGGAAGAACTGAAGCAGTTTGAGATTTAGTTCCTAAACAAGGATAAATAAATAGTACATAGTATAATATTCACAGATACAGTAATCAATGACACTCATTAATGGTAGCACTCAAGAGATGGTAGTGTATTAATCGACTCAAGGGTGCCTCCCTGATGATGTTGGGGGACCAGTCACACTCTACTTGCTTTCAATATCCTTTTCAGGATATTGTAGACAAAAATACAGGTAGGTATATTGTAAAAGGTCATTTATTGGTTTTAAAATGTATATAAAACCAAATTTTAAAATAAAGTGTAAACCGAAGCAATGGTGTTTCGTTCCTATAGAACTTCCTCAAGGACCATAAACAATTAAGATTAATCACAGCTGCAGAACAAACATAACCATCAATCTAATACCCCTCCATCCCCAATGTCCTATTTATAGGGCTAATCCCTGTCATCTATTGGTGGTATCATGGGTACCATGAAGTGCAGGGTCAAGTTCACAGAAAGAAGCCTTTACTGCGCCAATGCCACAAAAAAATGGTTACAATGTGGTCAACAACACCTTGACATGTCTCACAGCTACTGGCACACTGTAATTTTGAGTGACGAAACCAGAATAGAGCTTTAAGTTCACAACCATAGGCACTATGTTTGGAGAGGGGTCAAAAAGGCCTATAGTGAAAAGAATACCATCCCCACTGTGAAACATGGGGGTGGCTCACTGATATTTGGGGGGGGGAGTGTGAGCTCTAAAGGCATGGGGAATCTTATGAAAATTGATGGCAAGATGAATGCAGCATGTTATCAGAAAACACTGGCAGACAATTTGCATTCTTCTGCACGAAGGCTGCGCATGTAACGCTCTTGGACTTTCCAGCATGACAATGACCCTAGACAGAATGCCAAGTTGACCCTCCAATGCTTACAGCAGAAAAAGGTGAAGGTTCTGGAGTGGCCATCACAGTCTCCTGACCTTAATATCATCGAGCCACTATTGAGAGATCTCAAACGTGCGGTTCATGCATAATGACCAAAGACTTTGCATAACCTGGAGGAATTGTTGCCAAGACAAATGGGCAGCTATACCATCTGTATGAATTACGGGCTTCATAGATAGCTAAAGCAGAAGACTGAACTCTGTCATTGATGCTAAATGGGGCAATACACAGTATTAAGAACTAAGGCTATGCAGACTTTTGAACAGGGGTCATTTAATTTTTTTTTCTTTGTTGCAATGTTTTGTTTTATGACGGTGCTATTTTGTTATAACCTACAGTTGAATATGAATCCCATAATAAATAAAAAAAGAAATGTGTTTGCCTGATCACATATATTACCAATTCTCCAAGGGTATGCAAACTTTTGAGCACAACTGTATATAATTAGTACAATATCATTGCATTGCATACAGGGAGTGCAGAATTATTAGGCAAATGAGTATTTTGACCACATCATCCTCTTTATGCATGTTGTCTTACTCCAAGCTGGATAGGCTCGAAAGCCTACTACCAATTAAGCATATTAGGTGATGTGCATCTCTGTAATGAGAAGGGGTGTGGTCTAATGACATCAACACCCTATATCAGGTGTGCATAATTATTAGGCAACTTCCTTTCCTTTGGCAAAATGGGTCAAAAGAAGGACTTGACAGGCTCAGAAAAGTCAAAAATAGTGAGATATCTTGCAGAGGGATGCAGCACTCTTAAAATTGCAAAGCTTCTGAAGCGTGATCATCGAACAATCAAGCGTTTCATTCAAAATAGTCAGCAGGGTCGCAAGAAGCGTGTGGAAAAACCAAGGCGCAAAATAACTGCCCATGAACTGAGAAAAGTCAAGCGTGCAGCTGCCACGATGCCACTTGCCACCAGTTTGGCCATATTTCAGAGCTGCAACATCACTGGAGTGCCCAAAAGCACAAGGTGTGCAATACTCAGAGACATGGCCAAGGTAAGAAAGGCTGAAAGACGACCACCACTGAACAAGACACACAAGCTGAAACGTCAAGACTGGGCCAAGAAATATCTCAAGACTGATTTTTCTAAGGTTTTATGGACTGATGAAATGAGAGTGAGTCTTGATGGGCCAGATGGATGGGCCCGTGACTGGATTGGTAAAGGGCAGAGAGCTCCAGTCCGACTCAGACGCCAGCAAGGTGGAGGTGGAGTACTGGTTTGGGCTGGTATCATCAAAGATGAGCTTGTGGGGCCTTTTCGGGTTGAGGATGGAGTCAAGCTCAACTCCCAGTCCTACTGCCAGTTCCTGGAAGACACCTTCTTCAAGCAGTGGTACAGGAAGAAGTCTGCATCCTTCAAGAAAAACATGATTTTCATGCAGGACAATGCTCCATCACACGCGTCCAAGTACTCCACAGCGTGGCTGGCAAGAAAGGGTATAAAAGAAGAAAATCTAATGACATGGCCTCCTTGTTCACCTGATCTGAACCCCATTGAGAACCTGTGGTCCATCATCAAATGTGAGATTTACAAGGAGGGAAAACAGTACACCTCTCTGAACAGTGTCTGGGAGGCTGTGGTTGCTGCTGCACGCAATGTTGATGGTGAACAGATCAAAACACTGACAGAATCCATGGATGGCAGGCTTTTGAGTGTCCTTGCAAAGAAAGGTGGCTATATTGGTCACTGATTTGTTTTTGTTTTGTTTTTGAATGTCAGAAATGTATATTTGTGAATGTTGAGATGTTATATTGGTTTCACTGGTAATAATAAATAATTGAAATGGTATATATTTGTTTTTTGTTAAGTTGCCTAATAATTATGCACAGTAATAGTCACCTGCACACACAGATATCCCCCTAACATAGCTAAAACTAAAAACAAACTAAAAACTACTTCCAAAAATATTCAGCTTTGATATTAATGAGTTTTTTGGGTTCATTGAGAACATGGTTGTTGTTCAATAATAAAATTAATCCTCAAAAATACAACTTGCCTAATAATTCTGCACTCCCTGTATAAGAGTTTCTGTGTGTAGAAACCTCCAATGTAAACATGCAAGCACTCAATTATGCTTTTTTCCATTGGGGTATATCTAAAAACATATAACACACAAAAAAATAGGTGGAGCAAATAGTGATAATTAAATAAAAATGTACTTCCCTCTCTTCTAACTTCTCGCTGTAAGAGATAGAGAGGTACAAAATAGTGCAGATATTTCTATATACAAAATATAAATAGAATATAAATCATATGCACTCACAATGGGAGAGCCATATAATGCAACCTGGCTCTGGTGTGGATTTCCTTTGGGATCTTAATTGGGTGATCCCCAGACCTCTTTGGTGGTACTTGTTGAGGTGTGTCTTCCTTCAATGATTGGCAATGGAAAAAATGATATATTCCAAAAGCAAAATATTTATTCAGGAAAAAAAAATTAAATGGATAAAAGTAATACAATAAATAAAATCTCTTAGTGTCCAATATAATTGCCAAAACGCGTTTCGCCAGTGTGGCTTCCTCAGTTGGCATAAAGTATTAATGTCCTCTCAGTTCTTTAAATACTTTCAAAATTCGCGGTCAAACTTCTTCCGGTGGACCGCATATGCGTTCAAGATGTACAGTGTCTGTAGACATACCTGTTTTATTATTTCACTATATCTAAAAACAGCTTGCAAATGCTCATATATCTTTGCAAGCTTTTGCAAGCCCTCCCCTTCTAGCCCAGCCCAGACTTTCAGTGGCTGTTCAATCACAGACTTCCCAATGCAGCGCAATGAGAAGACTTTGCAAGGCCCTGGGCAATTTCTGCCTCTTGAGTTTAGCTCCACTGAGCTAACCAAACCAGGAAGTAACAGAAACAGTTGTCTAATTGACAGCATGGTGGTGTAAAAAGATTAATTGAAGCCATCAGCAGTACTGTGAGTGGAAAGAACACTTAGATGGCATTCATATAACAAGATGTACAGTGCAGAACAAAGTGCTGACATGCTACAAGAACAGAAAGTCATGTAAATGAATGGAAGCAAGCAGGCAGGTGGCCAGAGGAGATGGAAGCAGGCACTGTTGGAGCTTGTAGGGTTGCAATGGTACCAACTGGACCACAAGGAATTATACTCCTCCCTTCAGAAAGTAAGCATGAAGTTGTGGAAAAAATATTTTCAAAGTCGTTAATATTACACACACACAACCTCCACACACAACACTCAGCAAGCCTCACACACAATCACATTCTGCCAACTCACACACAATCATACTCACACAACCCCATACACAATCACACTCACACAACCCTACAGTCACACTCATCCAACTACACACATAATCACACTCACACAAACTCATACACAATCACACTCAGCGATCCCCACACAGAGTAACACTCATCCAACTACACACATAATCACACTCACACAACCCCATACACAGTCACACTCAGTGTTTCTAACACACAGTCACACTCATCCAACTACACACATAATCAGAATCACACAACCCAATACACAATCCTACTCACAAAATCACAATCAGCCAACCCCCCACACTCACACAACCCCATACACAATCACAATCAGCCATCCCCCCACATAATGATACTCAACTAGTCTTCACACACATCCCACTCAGCCTACCTGCCCACAATCACATTCAGCCAACTCCACACCTACATATCACACTGAGCTAAGCCCTGCACTCAATCACATCTAGCCCACCCAAACACAATCACACACAGACACCACAGACACATCCAGACACAGACACATCCTATTCAGGTGTCTTGCAAATGGGAAAGTAAGGAGAGGTAACAGGGGCCCTTCTTTTATTTCTCCTGAGCCCAGCAGTTCCTAGTTTCAACCTTGGAAGCAGTCATTCAGTTGTGAAGTTCTGCATCTTCTCAGTGTGCCTTTTTTTGCCCCAGAAGGTGAAGCGGCTCCTTTTTAACATGTACAACCTGTGTGATCACACAGTTCAAAGACCAATATAGCCCTCCTTGTACAAATGTACAGCATTGGTTGTTTTATTTTTTGTCCCTATACAGTTGTTTTGTATGCCCTTACATATGTGTTAACACTGTAAGTGATATAGATGAGTGAAATGGTGTTACAATGGTTGGTGGAGAGATCTAAACATTAGGCTTTGCGGCTCTATAGGTATAACGGCTATTTTGTATTCAAAGTGACAGACATATTTTGCTTGCTATACCTAATATTATGTTATTAATTATTGGTTAAAGTGCTAGAATTTAAAGAACATCCCTAAACCAATATTAACACCAGAGCTTGCTAATCCAACTTCTCTCATTCTTTTGCAAACGACCAAACAATTTTCAACCAATTAGATATAATTGGAAAATATTTTCTCAAACCAATTGAGCTAAGAAAGTATATACTGCATTCATATTTGCAGACTGTGATACATTTAACTACTCTGATATGCACAGGAAACCTGCTCATGTCAGCTCATTTCAAAACTAAATTAGATACACCTTAAAATGCTCTTTTAATGTTTTTGTTTCTGTGACAGATCATGTAAGGAAAATATTTAGTTCTTAATGCCTCAGTCTCAGCTGTCAAAGTACAGATGTTAAGATTACAAATATTTTGGACTGGAAAAAATACAGTAAAATAAAATGAAAGAAAAAGGGAATCTGCAAAAGGAATGTAGATTAACTCTGTGTAGGTTGTATGAATATATTGTGCTGTTAGTCACAATTAAAATGAATTCCACTTATTAGTAAATTTATATAGATGAGGCATCACATTTATTGTTTAAGAAAGTGTACACATAGGACTTCCAGAGGAATTGTTAAAGGATCACTATAAGGTCAGGAATACAAACATGTATTCCTGACCCTATAGTGTTAAAATCACCATTTAGGTGGCTTTCCTTACCTTCTTTCCATCGTCACGAGGGTCTGCTAGTTTTGGCCCCACCCCCTTGGTGACATAATCAGAATTGATAATTCATAGCCATTGATAGCCCATAGGGAAAGCATTGGATAAGCTGAAATCGTCAAGAAGGCGGGATGGGGCAGGGGCAAATGCCATTTTGGCCAATCAGCACCTCCTCATATAGAGATGCATTGAATCAATGCATCTCTATGAGGAAAATTCAGCATCTCTATGCAGAGCATGGAGACACTGAACGGTAGTGATGCCTACTGTGCAGCACTGACCCAGGAAGCACCTCCAGTGGCCAACTGAGGAGTGTCCACTTGGAGGTGTCCCTAGGGGGCAATATAAGCACTGCCTTTTATACTCACCAATACAACTACATTAAGCTGTAGTTGCTTTGGTGACTATAGTGTCCCTTTTACCCCTTAAGGACACATGACATGTGTGACATGTCATGATTCTCTTTTATTCCAGAAGTTTGGTCCTTAAGGGGTTAAAGCACCTTTCTGTTCATGCCCATTGCTCAATAATATATTACTATATTAGTATATATCCATATATTTCTACTAGCCATTCACATAATTTTGCTACTGAAATCAATATTTTATAGGGTGAGCTCTTTTGAACAAACAATTTTCACTTTTACTGAAGTTATATATTCAGTTATACAGTTATACAGATGTAAAGTTATATATTGTTTGCTTTAGCTTTCTTAGAGTCATTCTGAGACACTGCCCAGTGGACAGATACTTTATTGCAAGCATGTTCCATTGGGATCACAAATCAACAAACACACCACTCTATATATTCTTCTTTCTAACTGCCTTCTGTGAGCTCACAAATGCCTATGGGACACTAATGTTATGGGGAGACAGTAGACTTTTACACAATATATAAACTACCCCAGTCTGGAATCCCTCTATACATGATTGTGGATTGTGGACTAAATAGGGACAGTCAACCAATATTCTAATTCTTGCTATCTGCAGATTAGTGCCTTCAAATACACAACTAGACTTTAAGGCCAATTTGTCTCTTATTTGCACACAACTAAACTTTAAGGCCAAAAGTACAGGTAGTTCCCGACTTTACAAACTAATTGGTTCCGAAGCCTAGTTCATAAAGTGAGAGTTCATAAAGTGAGAACTAATTTCTCATAGACCACAATGTAAAAAGCATGGGTTTCGTTCCTGACCAAGAAATTCTACAATAAAATGTTTTAATTATTAAGTACAAATACAAAATAAAGGCATAACAAATACATATATGTTGTAGGAACAATACAGAAATACATACCCTATTGAATTCTTCCTCAAATCATCCTCAATCATCATCGTCCTCAATAAAGAGACAAGTTGCACTTGATGAATGGGGCACTGCAGAGTCCCCCCTTTAGTTGTCTGGTACTTGTTGAAGGCTGTACCTCACATGTTTCTGGGTCATTTGAGACAGAACTAGTCACAGCAGCTTTCTGCAGACAAGTTGTGATAGTTGTTTGCTTTCAACACTTTTCTTTTCGTTGTAAATTTCCTTATAGGAGGCATAAACATTTTTTAGATCTCTAGCAACTTTGGTACTTCTCTCAATGTTAAAATATAGCTTTTAATAGTATAGTTAAAAAAACACTTGATATGAAACGCTATAAAAATAATAAAGTGAATACTATGTACAAAGATCCACCCACCGGGTATACTCAGGCCATCCGGGTGTACGAGGTAAAGGATAGCCACCTTGCCCTCCAGGTTGCCCAGAACATATGGTAACCAGTGGCAAGATTGTCTCAGACCTGATATTCCCCCTGATGAACAAAGAGTACCACTTGTATACAGACAATTTTTATACAAGTGTCCCTTTGTTCAAGCTACTGTATTGTTTTGATACAGTAGCTTGTGGTACAATCAAAAAGAACCGCGCAGGTTTCCCAGGACAACTTGCACGCACCCAGCTACAAAGGGGGGAGACCTCAGCTCTGCACCAAGAGGAGCAGTTGGCAGTTGAGTACAGAGACAAGAAGGATGTGTACCTTCTTACCACAATCCACACTGAGAGGACTGTGAAGATCTCTGTACGTGGCAGAGCTGAGAGCACAAGTAAGCCAGTGTGCATCAAGGCCTATAACCGGCATATTGGTGGGGTTGATCTGGCAGAACAGCTGCTGCAGCCCTACCTAATTATACGGAAGACAAGGGCCTGATACAAAAAGGTTGCAATCTACTTAATGCAGATTGCATCCCACAACACTTTTTTGATGTTCAAAAAAGCAAACCCCGGACTGCAACTGAGTTTTTTACAGTTTCAGCTCCAGATCATTTCAGGGATTTTGTACTGTAATGCATCTGCTCCCCCGGGCGGTGATGGGAGAGAGCAGAGTTGGGGCTACACATTTTATTTTTAAAATCCCCCCTACTGCGGCAAAGCAGAATCCCTAAACAAGATGCAGAGTCTGTTTTAAGAGGGGGCAGAGAAAAGATACCGTATATTACTATCCTGATTGCCCTGGACAGCCTGGACTCTGCATTAGGGACTGCTTCAAACGATACCACACACTGGTCCATTTTTTTTTTTTTCTAACAGTTGCCGTTCAGTTTTTTTTTTGGTTACGTTTACCCTATGTATGGGGGGCATGGGTGTACTGAGAAGGCCTTGAAGAAAACAACCTGGAGTGTTTTCTTGCAATAACCAACAGCAGGCTCTCCTAAATCACAGTCAAAAAGCAATGTGTGTGTAGAAATGAAAAGTGGAAAATTACCACAACACATTTTCTCCAATTTTTTTTGGCTAAAACGGTTGCATCAAAGGCATTAAAGCACTCCATATACAATACCTCGGGGTGTCTACATTTCAAATATATACACTTTCATGGCAATAAATAAAACTGGGGTACGTGATAAGCCCCAAACTAAAGCCTATCAGAAGAAATACTCTCAATTTCAACTCAAATTAAAAGTCATACAATTGTAACTGAACCTTCCCAAAATCCTGGCAAACCTATGCATGGGGGGCATATGTGTACTCAGGAGGCCTTGCAGAAAACAACCTGAAGTGTTTAATTGCAATAACCAACAACAGGTTCTCCTAAATCACAGTCAAAAGCAATGTGTGTGTAAAAATGATAATTGAAAAATTACCACCACACCTTTTCTCCAAATTTTTGAATAACATTATTGCATCAAACACATCAACACACTCCATATACAATACATTAGGGTGTCAACTTTTCAAATATATGCACGCTCATAGCAAAAAAAAATTGGGATATCTAAAAAGGCCCCCAAAAAGAAGATAGGCAAATGTGATATGTATATGATATTTGAAAAACATGTCAGAGGTTTGGCATTGCACCCCCCAAACAACCCAACAAACCTATGCATAGGTGGTATCATGGTACTCAGGAGATGTTGCTGAACACATATTAGGGTGTTCTTTGACAGTAACACCTAACAGGAGCTGAGAATCCATGCCTAAAATAGAATGTGTGTGAAAAATAACACAAAACAATTACTACCCAAAGGTTTGACAAAGACTGGTGGTAGAATTAGTGCAAGGAAAGTGTTAAAATGCAACAGATTGAAATACCCTAGGGTGTCTACATTTCAAAAATATATGGTTTGATGGGGGTAAATTACATTGGCCGGCTTCAAAAATGTCCCAAATTGGACATGGGTGCATGATGACCATCATTGGAAAACAGGAATGCTCACCCTCCAAATAAGCTATTTTAGCCCCCTGAAAACCTAACACACCTGTACATGGGTGGTATCACTGCACTCGGGAGATGTTGCTGAACACATATTGGGGTGTTCTCTGGCAGTAACACCTAACAGGAGCTGAGAATCTATGCCTAAAATAGAATGTGTGTGAAAAATAACACAAAAAAAATACTACCCAAAAGTTTGACAACGACTGGTGGTAGAATTAGTGCATGGAAAGTGTTAAAATACCACCATTTGAAATACCCTAGGGTGTCTACATTTCAAAAATATATGATTTGATGGAGTAAATTACATTGGCCAGCTCCAAAAATGTCCCAAATGGGACATGGGTGTATGAAGACCAGCTGTGAAAATTCCATGTTGGAAAACAGGAATGCGCACCCTCCAAATAAGGTCTTTTAGCCCTCAGAGAACCTGACACACCTGTACATGGGTGGTATCACTGTACTCAGAAGATGTTGCTGAACACATATTGGGGTGTTCTTTGGCACTAACCCTTGGAGTTCTCAGTACATGTATTCTTAAATTGCCACGTGTGTCAAGAAAATCACCAATTATTTTTGTGTTTTTAAATTTGGCATAGATTGGTGGTAAAATGGTTGCATAAAAAGATCACGAAAAGAGTCAATTTACCACAAGGTTAATACCTTTCTTTTAAAAAATATATACATGTGAAGGATTATTCAGGGAATCCTTACAGATATCAGTGTTACAATTTTGCATTATTTTTGAAAATAAAATGTTTTGGAAATAGCAAAGTGCTGCTTGTACTTATTGCCCTATAACCTGCAAAAAAAAGAACATGTTAACATTGGTTATTTTTAAAATAAAAATAATTTAGAAATTATGTAGCATGGGTGGTTTTTGGCGGTTGTAGACGCGCAACAGGTTTTCGGGGTGTTTTTTTACATTTTTCATCATATTTTATATTGTTTTTTATAGTAAATTATATGATATGATGAAAAATATTTGTACCTTTAGAAAGACCATTCAATGGCGAGAAAAAGGGTATATAATATGTGTGGGTACAGTAAATGAGTACAGTAAATGAGTAAGAAGAACAGGAGTTTCAGGTACAGTAACATCTACCTCTTCAGCTTCCTCTTGTTCTTCCATATCTAAGAGGTCTTAATTTGTAAGTTCTTCCTTGTGTGCTTCAAGAAGGTAATTTGCAGTTGCAGAGACATCCAGATCCAATCTGTTGGCAAGAGTAACGATTTCTTCTGTGTTCTGCTGTACAATTTCTGATGGTTCTTCAAACCCTCCAACATTACAACTGAGGGCAGAGCTTTTTCCAAACACCTTTCATGGTTGTCTCAGAAAATTTGTCCCAGGCATATGCTGTCAGTGTTAGTGCATCTAAAATATTAAATGTTTTTCTCCTAAAATCTTTAAAGGACCACTATAGTGCCAAGAAAACATACTTGTTTTCCTGGCACTAGTGCCCTGAGGGTGCCCCCACCCTCAGGGCCCCCCTCCCGCCGGGCTCTAGGGGGTGGAAGGGGTTAAATTTACCTCTTTTTCCAGCGCCGGGCAGGGAACTCTCCTCCTCCTCTCCTTCTCAATATCGCCGTCATCGGCTGAATGCGCATGCGCGGCACGAGCTGCGCGCGCATTCAGCCAGTCCATAGGAAAGCATTCTCAATGCTTTCCTATGGACGCTGTCGTCTTCTCACTGTGAAAATCACAGTGAGAAGCGCGGAAGCGCCTCTAGCGGCTGTCAATGAGACAGCCACTAGAGGCTCGATTAACCGTATTATAAACATAGCAGTTTCTATGAAACTGCTATGTTTACAGCAGAAAGGGTTAATCCTAGCTGGGTCTGGGTGCCTATAGTGGTCCTTTAAGACTTGGACCTGTCTTGTTTTCCGTTGCTTTAATCAATATTTCAAATATCTGCTGAAGGTACAGTGCTTTAAATATGGTGATAACACCCTGGTCCATTGGTTGCAAAATGGAAGTTGTATTTTGTGGCAAGAATATGATTTTGACATTAGTGTGGTAATGTTAAAGAGAGGGTGGATGGCCGGTTACATTATCTACAAGCAGAATAATAATTTTTCTTGAAATTATCCCATAAATCAAGTGGAATATTTCATGTAATTTTTGTGTTATTATTAATCCTGGGGCTTCTTCCCAACATTTATTTGTTATCTTGTGCACTTTAGCAGCATATTTGGAGTTGCAAACTAATTTACCACCTGGGGACTACATTCCCAAGAGTGCTTTTCGCTCACTTGCACTTGCGTGCTGGACTCCTTTCACTGCTGCTCCTTTGTTTGTAATCTGGCTATGTTGTGGTCCGCTCCGCCACCTTTTGTGCACTGTACTGCGGTGTGGCCAAGCGGGCTTAGCATACAACTCCCAAATGCACCCGCGGTCAGTCAAGTGGGTGAGCGCGTCATACTCCCATCGCGCCCCACGTGACTGCTTATTAACATATCGCTTTATTTAGTTTATTTTAAACCTTTTAACCCCTCGTTTTGACAAATAAACTATATATCTTGACTCTGCATAACCTGTAGTAATATATATATATATATATGTATGTATTATGATCTGTTTTATAATGCATGCTAATTTTAATTGTGACGTCATTTTGGCGCCAAAGTTCAAACAATTAAGTGTATGTCAGTATGTATATAAACTCTAATGTACCAGGTATTGCTTTTATTGCCACTTGATGAAGCCATATATTGGCGAAACACGTTTGGCTGCTTTTTAATGTATTTTATCATATTTTATTAAAGGAATATTGGCCCCTTCAATTTGTGCTTGTGCCATATACCTTTTTATATATAGCATTCTTATTACTTTTTATTTACTTTTTACCTGGTCACTGAATACTCTGGATTATTGACTCACCCAAGAATACCAGGTGGGGATTATACCACCCACACTACCATAGTGAGCAGTATATCCTGCTCACACTCATGTGAGTACTATACCTTTTAAATACTTACCTTTACAGCTGCATACAGGGAGCACTATTTGTTTTTACTTATTTCTCTCGCCATATTGAGGACCTGTACTACAAACCTACACCTATATCCTACCAGTGGGGGGGATCAACACCACTAAATCGATTTACTCCCGAGCTGGTCATAGCTCTACTATAGGTGAGTAGGAGCACTACTACTAGGAAAACCTCTGTCTCTCCATCACAGTTGTAAACGATTGGTATTTTTCTTTTATTTGCATGTTTCTGCGTTATCTTGACATCAAACTACCTCGGATTTCATAAAAGCCCACCCTACTTTTCTCATCTCTTCAATCAAAATTTGGACTACTTTTAACTTCACATATTTTATCAGGACTTTATTTTATTTCACTCATTTTATGCAAGTACGAATTGTTCATATATAATTTTTGGTGCAACCTAATATTCTGTTTTTATTATTTGGTAGTATTTTTTTAATTATTAAAATTATCTACTTATAGTAATGATCTGTAAACTAAAATCAGTACAATACTTACCTTGCCATGATTGAAGAAAATGGCAATCTCTTGTGTCTCTTAAAGGGGTTATGTGTGCAAAAAAAAAAAAAAAAAAAAAGTCTCAGAAATTCTCTCTGCCCTAAAGTGTTACTCAAGAGAACAAAAACACACTGTTGTCACCATTCTTGTTTTATTAGAAGAAACAATGATAGGGGATAATGAGTTAGCCTGGTCACAGAAATGTGACACTTTCAGTAGCCGATCTTTTAATAGTGATTGAAGAATCATGACTAGACTATATAAGGCAATAAATGTTCATATTGTCATGAGAAGCTGAAATCAGTTTCCCTCAGGCCAGGGAGCAGGGGCCACTTGTTTTTGCTTAGTTATTTGAGTTATGTCTCCAGTTCTTATAAAGCAACTTACTTTACAGATTAACAAACAGTATGATTTAAATGCTGTGTTCTTTCTCAAAAGCTGCTTTGTTATCACGGATTAGGGCAGCACAAAGCAAGTAAGGACAAAGATAATTATCATACATATATAAACCACATCAATTCGGTCATAGTAAATTATTTAAAAAAAAAAAAAAAAGACACTTCTGCTACAGAGAGTCATGGGAATTACACTTCACAACAGTTTGAAGGTACCCTTTAGCCATAAAAGTCTCCATTTAAGTTCCCGTAACTATATACACCCTCTAACCCTAATGGCCCCTAATGCCGAGCACCCCATTACCTTGAAAGGCCCCTCATTCCCTACAGCCTTTTATAGTCTTGACATTACTTGCATCATTTTCAATGCATTGTATTTAGTAGCAGTTTCATGATGCTCCATGAATTAACATTTTAAAGTATATATCTAAAGTAAACAATTCACAAGCCTACACAATCAGGATTAACAAGATGGATAACGCACTTTCCAACACTAAAACATGATACACTCATAACATCAAAAGTCAAGTTGCTTAAAATACTCCCAACAGCTTAATATCAGGAAATGCACTTGAAGATCGCACAACAAGCATATTATTCCCCTCCAAAACTATTTTCTTTAAAGCTCGAGGACTCAGGCCAGCTTCCAAAAAAAGACCTATGTCTCTGTTCTTGGGGATGCACAGAAATTAAGGTATTCTGGCATCAAGTGGACAATGATAGAACACAATTACTAGGTAGAACCTTCTAGACTTCTCCATTGCCGATATTAGAAGTAACAATAGCAAAATCAAATCACCTTCCAAAATTGGCCCATATAATCTTAGCCGCAGCACATACATTTATACTTGCTCCACACAAAAATCTACTTTCTATTCCACACAGATTAGATAGAAACATTGTTAAATAAATGTATTTTAACAATTTTTGTTTCTTACTTGACAACCTTATATCAACTTTTTAGATAGACTTACCCAATTCAGAATTAAATTCACTTGAATAGAGTGATAGCCGGCCAACCATTTATAGCTCTATAACACAAAATCCAAGCAACAGGAAAACACGAGCTGGTTGCCACTAAGGTGGAGCTAAACTCGTGTTTGAATATCCAAAACACATAAAAGAGAACATTTTTAGTTTATTTATTATGAGGGTCCATTACTATACCACCAAAGAGGCTATGATGCAGGCGTCAAGGAAACAGCCTACTATACCAGAGGCCTATGGCAAGATCCAACTCTTCACAGACCTTTCAGCATCCACGCTGACAGCGAGGAAGACCTTCATGCCGATCACCAAAGCCCTGCGCACAGCAGATATACCCTATAAATAGGGATTCCCAGCACAGCTAATCATTAAACGCAATGGCGCTGAGAGACACCTTCTAACTCCAGAGGAGGGAAGAAAGGCCCTGACGGAATGGGATATTCCAATGGACACCAACATACAAGACATCCCCACTGGACAAGAAGCGGCCAAGTCACAGATGAAACTTACCCCAGATTGGAATACCGCAGCTGCAGATAAGTGACTCTAACACACACGCTACAGGCTTAGGTTACCCACATTTACACCAATGTGGTGTATAACGAGGTGCACAAACTTTTAAACACCCTTTATGGCTATTTTGTTGTTCGTGTTAGTGCTGAAGTTTAAAAAAAATAAAATAAAAAAAATATAATATAGATTTTTTGTTTAGTATACAGATGGTCACTTGCATTAGCAATGGCCTAATTTAAAGTACTTAGGACCAATATTTCACAATATTCACAATATAGTGAAGGCACTTATATGACATGAGAACTGTATATAATAGATAGATACTCCCCAAATAATACACACATATCTAATCCCCCAATAAGGTCGATAATTACTTTATGACCTGCTATACAGGTGACCGACCTAATAAAATAATTACCATTGATTACTAAGGTCTTAGGATAGGCATTCCATATATTGCAAAAGACGTATGATATTGTTGGAGGGACACATTATAGGGCAACAGGAAAAAGCAGTTATTAAAAGCCCACATAGACAACTAATCAGTACACATTACGTAGTGGAGAGTGACATCACGGATGTCTAATAACTATCAGTTACGTCCAGGATACTACACCTCCTAGGAACAAGATAAGATGAGGACGACACCCTCCCAAGCACTATATGTCTTGATATCTGTATATTGTTTGAGAACTACATATATAACAAAAACTGTCTTTCCACACGACAAAACACGACTTAAAAACTTTGTTCACCCTATAGGGGAGAAACACACGGTCAGGACAGATCCTGCCCATACAGCCCTTAATGGGATGTCATAGAAATATAACACACATCTTGCTGCACTAAATCTAACGATGGCTGGAAAAGAAGTCTAATGCTGAACGCGCCAAAACACCAGCATCCACCATAATCCAGATACCTGGGGTTCTCTACCCCACACATGGGCTTAAATGCTGTTACACTACTTGGGTGATTTGGATTGGAACTAAACTGCAGCTTGTAAAACTCCCTAATTACAATTGTGAAGAAACTGAGAATCTTTAAAGTATCAATACTGTAGCTTTAAGAAAAGAGAATCCTTGGTAACTTGATTCAACCGAAGTTTTAATAAGTGTTTAAACTTAAATGAATTGCATTTAGGCAATAATCCAATAAGAAGAAGTGCAAGTAATCAACAACACAAAGTTCATTAATAAGTATTTCCTCAGATATGCATTAAGTAACATTCTTTGGTTAATGAGAATAATCTTCAATAGAAACATTAAGCAAGTAGCTAAGAATATTTGCAAAGCAAGAACAGTTCATAGTTAATAAGCATGATGGGAGTTGTCCTCCATATAATTAGTAGTTTGAAGCACTGAGTGTATTAGCAAAGCAAGAAACAGTTCATAGTGAATAAGCATGATGAGAGTTGTCCTCCATATAATTAGTAGCTTGTAGCACTGAGTATATTTGCAAAGCAAGAAACCGTTCATAGTGAATAAACATGATGGGAGTTATCCTCCATATAATTAGTAGCTTGAAGCAATGAATGTATTTGCAAAGCAAGAAACAGTTCATAGTAAATAAGCATGATGGGAGTTGTCCTTCATATAATTAGTAGCTTGAAGCACTGAGTGTATTTGCAAAGCAAGAAACAGTTCATAGTGAATAAACATGATGGGGAGTTGTCCTCCATATAATTAGTAGTTTGAAGCAATGAAGATTTGAGTAAGCAAGCATTAGTTCATTATAAATGATTTTGTAGACAAATAGCTGAAAGATATACTTAAGGTTAATCTGAGTAGTCCTCCAATAGTTCTGGGATATGGTCCACTTGTAAAGTAAGTGAGTTTCCGTTCACCAGTAATCCTCTATGACATGAAGCATACTTGTCTTAGTCCAGAAGGCTAGGACGACTTCAGAGTTTGTAGAGCCGGCGTGTCCCAGGAGCCGGCGTACATATTCGGGAGTAGGACCCACATTGCCAGAGCCTGTGGAGAGGTAAGTCTGGCGGAAGTAGCTCCCAGTAGCTGAGCCTTTGGAGCCCACGGTCTCGTGGATGCAGCTCACACACAATCACCAAGCCCCCTCTCTCTGGCCCAGTCTCCCTAAATACCGTCAGAGCTGTGTCAGAGGGGGGCGGGGTGCCGAACCCAGAAGTGTTACCCCATGACAAATGCCCAACGAATGTTAACCCCTTCAGACCGGAGGGCGTACTATTACGCCCTATTATAGGCGGCTCTAAACGCCGCCGGGCGTAATAGTACGCCCTCCGGTCTTTCGGTACTTACCTGGTCGCCGGCGGTCCCACGCCGGCGATCGCGGTGGGGGGGACTCCCAGGGAGCCCCCCGCGGCACTTACGACCTCCACGAAGCCCCTCGGCCATGTGAGAGTGGGGTCCTTGCGAGGACCCCACAATCACATGGCCGGGGATAGCTGGCTTCTGTATTGCCAGCAGGGGGGCTGCCTGTAATGACAGGTGGTCCCCCTGCTGGCTGAAAATAAAATTAAAACAAATAAATGGTGTAAAAAAAATTATAATATATACTTAGATTATATATATATATATATATATATATATATATATGTGATCTAAGTATATATATACACATATACATACACACATGTACACCATCTAGGTGTATTTTACTATTAATATATATATAATTATATATATATATTAATATCAAATTACACGTAGACTGATACTGATTAAATATATATATAATTATTGTTATATATATATTTATATATATTATAAAAAAAATTAAAATGTAAATACGTTAAAAAATAAAATTAAAAAAATAATTAAAAATAAATAATTAAAAATATATAGATGTGTGTTATTTCGTTCTAACTGTATTGTGAAATTAATATATATATATATATATCAAAATACACGTAGAACAAAATAATATATATATCTATATACATAAATATATACGTATATATCACTATATATATACCTATATATAAATAAAAATATTTAAAAAAATTATATAGATATATACATATATATACACATACGTATATATATATATATATATATATATATATATACATATATTAATTCTACATATATATTTATGTAATATTTTTACATAATTAGGTATCTTAATTAATTACAATTAGCGGGACCTGCCTGACAACCCATGCCGAAAGTAAAGGGAATTTAATTTGCTTGCACTATATTTAACCCTATAACTTTCCAAGACACCATAAAACCTGTACATGGGGTACTGTTCTACTCGGGAGACTTCGCTGAACACAAATATTAGTGTTTCAAAACAGTAAAATGTATTACAATGATGATATCGCCAGTAAAAGTGACGTTTTTTGCATTTTTCACGCACAAACAGCATTACATGGACAATATTATTGCTGTGATACTTTTTACTGTTTTGAAACACAAATATTTGTGTTCAGCGAAGTCTCCCGAGTACAACAGTACCCCTCATGTACAGGTTTTATGGTGTTTTCAAAAGTTACAGCGTCAAATATAAGGCTTGCGTTTCATTTTTTTCACATTAAAATTCGCCAGATTGGTTACGTTGCCTTTGAGACCCTATGGTAGCCCAAGAATGAAAATTACCCCTATGATGGCATACCATTTGCAATAGTAGACAACCCAAGGTATTGCAAACGGGGTATGTCCAGTCTTTTTTAGTAGCCACTTAGTCACAAACACTGGCCAAAATTGGCGTTTTTTGCATTTTTCACACACAAACAAATACTAACGCTAACTTTGGCCAGTGTTTGTGACCAAATGGCTACTAAAAAAGACTGGACATACCCCATTTGCTACTATACAGTCTCAAAGGCAACGTAACCAATCTGGAGAATTTCAATTTCAAATGTAACGTGCTATATTTGACCCTGTAACTTCCCAAAACGCCATAAAACCTGTACATAGGGGGTACTGTCTTACACGTGAGACTTTACTGAATACAAATATGTGTATTTTATTGCAGTAAAAGCAAACAGTATTATGACACTGACCGTTAAAATGTCATGTAGAACTAAAAAAATAAAATAAAATCGTATTTTCTCCCATTTTTTTTCATATTAAATTATGTTTCATAGCTAAATATTTGATATTAAATGAAAGCCCTGTTTCCCCTGAATAAAATGATATATAATAAGGGTGGGTGCATTTACTATGAAAGAGGTGTATTACGGTTGGACAGACATGTAGCGCAAATGCCAGGTTTTGTTTACATTTTGTTTTGTTCACAACGTGTACATTTGGCTCCGTCCTTAAGGGGTTAAAGAAACTAGGTCTTAATATAGAGCCCTTCTTTTTGTATATAGTTTGTTACATGTTTTATGTTAATCCTATCCACCTGGTCCCCCTCTATACCAAAATGACCCAATGCCACTGCAACCTGAATATACCAATGCAACATGTCTATGATTCAAATTTGATCAACCACAGATACAGACTCACCATTATGAAAATGTATCAACACTTTGACACACCTGGTAATCCTCCAAAAAGATCAGCAATATACATAAGCGCTGGAGATACCCTTCTATGTCACTTAACATATTTTCATTGAACGCTAAGGGACTCAACTCACCCTATAAAAGGCGCATGGCCCTGGTAGAAGCGAAAAAACACAGAGCTCATATAGCATTCTTCCAAGAAACACATTTCCAAACTGCACAACACCCCAAACTCACCTCTAACCAATTCCCGATAAGTTACCATAACACATACAAAAAAAAGAAAAGTGGAGTCACAATCTTAATTAGCCATGACGTATCATTCCAATTTATAAAAAAAGATAAGCGACAAAAAGGGACGATATATGATCCTATAATGTGTTATTAATAATACTCAATACACGCTAGTCAATTTCTACGGACCACACAACGACCAACATGTTTTTTTAGATCATGTCCTTACCCTAACAAAAGCGCATAAGCTTGGCGAGATCATCCTGGGAGGGGATACGAATTTTATTATAGACCCATCCATGGATACTACTTCAACTTCCAAGATCACACAAACAACGACACAACGGCGAGCACGTGTTACCTCACTCATAAAGAATGTACTAATTTATCATGATTACACTGATATCTGAAGGTACTTACACCCTCTTGAAAAGGACTACACACACCACTCCTTAGTGCATGACACATACTCACGGATTGACCGTTTATTAATTCCAACCCTACAAACTCCACAAATACCCAAAGCCGATATAGGCATTATCTCATGGTCAGACCATGCTCCAATAACAATATCCATAACCACACAATACCCCACTAATGTGAATCGCACATGGCGAATAAATGACTCACTACTCACTGACCATAGATTAGTCTCCCAGATTTCTAAAGATTTGGAGGCGTACTTTTCCATTAATGACACAGATGAGACGAGAGTAGACACCCTATGGCAAGCCCACAAAGCGGTCCTTCGAGGTCAATTTATCAAACATGCCAGCTTCAATAAAAAGCAACGTACAAAGGCATACTTGGACATACATACAGAGTTAATCAGACTCATACATGTGAATAAACAGACACCATCTTATGACACCACGAAACAAATACTTCACCTACAAGCTCAATTGAGGGACATGGATCAAGCTAAGACAACTTATCTCTTGACAAAAATGAAACATAGATTTTTTAAGGAGGGGAACAGAGCAGGAAAGATACTAGCAGCCTAACTTAAATCACAGGCCCTGTCCTCCAGAATAGCATTCGTTCACAACACAAATGGGGACAAACTCACTAACCCACTAGATGTAGTGGAGGAGTTTGGCAAGTACTACAGCGGCCTCTATAACTTAGCAAGTGACACAAATAATCACATACCTACACAAGGAGACATCGATGCCTTCCTACAGGAGGTACACCTACCATCCATTACCCCAGAAGATAGTCAGAAACTGATACAACCATTCACTACACAAGAAATCATAGACACCATCACTCAACTACTGAAACATAAATCACCCAGACCGGATGGGTTCACAAACCTCTATTATTACACTTTTAAAGATATACTAGCACCTCACATGACCTCATTATTCAATTGCTGTCTCAAAACAGGTATCATGCCCACAGATATGCTCCAAGCTCTCATAACAACACTACCAAAACCGGGAAAACCCCAGACTCAAAGCTCAAACTTTAGACCAATTTCCCTTCTAAACTGCGACACAATTTTTTTTGCCAAACTGTTAGCCAATAGAATAACCCCCATTTTACCACACATTGTACATAACGATCAATCAGGCTTCACAAAAGGAAGGCAAGGATCCGATAACACTAGGAAGATCCTCAATATATTATCCCACATCGAAACAGAGGGGATCGAAAGTATCCTTTTAGCTCTAGGTGCCAAAAAAGCCTTTTGACAGGCTTAACTGGGCATACATGACACCAGTACTGATTAAAAACGGCTTCCCACGATAACTCATACATGGCATCATGACACTCTATAGTTACCCTACCGCTCGAGTATACTAATCGGGATTCCTGTCATCGCCATTTGCCATCACCAATGGTACCAGACAAGGGTGCCCCCTATCCCCCCTCCTTTTTATATTAGCAGCCTACAAAAATCCGACAAGACCCACTTTTACATATAAAAGTACATTATCTATGTTTGCTGATGATATCCTACTTTCCCTTAGTGAACCAGAGGTTTCTCTGCCTCGACTTATGAAGACATTACAAGACTACGAACAACGTATATCGTACTATAAACTTAATAGCACTAAAACACAAGCCCTACTGTTACACATACCCAAAGCATGGGTAAGCCAATTACGCCACGGCTTCAACCTTGATTGGAGACCAAAACACATTACGTACTTAGGAGTGAAACTAGCCCTACATGCCCCACAAATGGTGACCCTCAATTATGGTCCGCTACACCATAGATGCACATCACACTTTCAGACATGGAAACACGTCCAACTATCTTGGCTGGGTAAACTCAACTCTATTAAAATTGTATTATTGCCCAAGATTCTCTATATATTTAGAATGTTACCATTATGCATACCACCATCTGTCCTAAAAACCTCCAAGCAGCCCTAACCAGATTTATCTGGAATAAGGCAAAGGCTAGATTACCTCTGTCCCTAATACAACTTAAACAACAATCGGGAGGGCTGGGTTTCCCAAAAATATCTACCTATGAAGCCGCCATCCTTAAATCCGCCATACGCCTCCATGCCTCTAGACACTCATTGCAATGGGTCGACATGGAACACGACAAAACACTCCCATACCAACTGCTACATACTATGTGGTCCCCAAAAATGAATAGGCTGCAGAAAATTCAGTTATATCCCACCACCAACCTGACAATGAAAATCTGGGATAAGGTTATAACCACCATGTCTGACAAAGGGAAATTTTGCACATATGCCCCCTTGGAGGCACTGGAAGGAGTGTCAACAGGGCTGTCACTGAAACCGTGGTACACTCATGGTATCACCTATATCAAAGATCTATGCTCTCATGAGAAGATGTTAGCCTTCCCCGAATTACAGGCAAAATATAACCTACCTACCTTTTTTATATTCCAATACCTACAATTGAAAAGTATAGTACATAGTAAGGTATCACTACAGCCTCAATCAACAGCGCCACAATATCATACCATAGCTATTGTTACCAGGTGTTTCTCTTCACAGACTAAACCCAAGGCCTTATCTTTGTGCTATAAGACCCTATTGGGACACACACCACCGCATTCCTTCACATATGTATCCCAATGGGAAAAAGAGGTTATACCACAACTTACGAACGACCAATTACTCCAATCACTGAATGCTTTTAAAGGTCTCACATCTTGCTTCTCACATATAGAAGCCCACAAAAAAGTAATTTATAGATGGTACCTGACACCACAGAGACTCCATCAAATATATCCAGTAATAAACCCCAAATGCTGGAGATGTGGCTCACAGAAGGGCACCATGACCCACATTTGGTGGGAGTTAGACACGCTTAGACCCCTTTGTTTACAGGTCCAACAAATATTAAGAAAAACGCTGGGCTACTCAGCACCTCTCACACCATTGGTGGCACTCATGTTGCTCTTCCCAAATACGAGGAAGAAAGCGGCTAAGAATTTAGCCTCCCTTGTTATACTAGCAGCTAGGAACCTTTTGGCCCAACAATGGAAAAGCACATACTGTCCCTCTCGTAAAGAACTACTATACAAATTATACCAATATTATAGATATGAGATACTTTCTTCCGACTCCCACGAGAAAGCAAAATGAATGGAACAAATATGGAAACCTTGGCTCACATTATTATATCCCCCAAGATAATAGACGAGCCCCAACCCACACCATCAAGGCGTATGCCGCAGAAGCCAACATACTCGTAGAGGGCTAATTCAAGAGGGTGATACACCCACAGATACACATTACGAGACACATTACGGCATATACACACAGAGATAGACAGTTGTATAATAATGCTTAACAATAGATTCAAGTTTGCTGGCTGTAATAAACAGTGTACTCATATTCAATACTGTAATTACCAATGTATGCATGTTCAACAATGTAAAGAATGTTATACAATGTGATAAGATCAGAGGCTGGGATCATTTTGTAGCCCCCCCCTCCCCCCGCTTTTATACTTTCTGTACCCCCATTCCTTTCTACTTTTTCAAAATAAAAAACTTTAAATTTTTTAAAAAAGAGTAGAGTAGGGTTTTTTTTGTAACTTGGTATCAATAGCTAACATATAGCTAATAGCTGAAGATAAAACAACAATTTTACATATTGATTGTTCAGTGATTCCTATAAAAAAATCCCTGAGATTATGCAAATATCAACATGTGTAATTTTTAATTTATTAGATATCGGTAGTTTTAAAATATTGGTAGTTTTAAAACTACACTGTATCCTTTATTGTGAATTAATTGACATTGGGCTATACTATTAACAGAGAAACAAACACAATTTTTGCTAACAAAACTGACAAAAACTCTGCTTATGAGTATACAAAAGAAACCTTATGGTATTTGCAGGAGTCATTTCGCATATGTACAGAGAGGCTCCATCCAGCTGGTCTCCATTAACCTAAAAGTTTTTTGCATCACTTTTTATGACAAACAAACCATTACATCCGCCATAAGGAGATGACCTTGCAATATTTTGACCCATTTGGCACTTCTCCTTTTATGGAATTTATAATGTGTATAATGTGGTATACATCTGCACAGTGTTAAAAGTATAGACCAGAGTCATGGAGAGACTTGTAGCTGAGAGAAAAGTTAGTTAGACTTAATTGGCTAAATTTTGTTTTGTATTTCTTGGTAGTTGTGATTTGATCCTAATTGTCTTAAAATAATAATTTGCTTTATGGCTAGACCATGGCCTGTTATTTGAGCCATTTTAATAAACTATTTTCCAAAATGTTGTGCACTTTTTAGCAATGAATACTGCCTAAATCGAGGTTTAAGGAAACAAACAGTGTAGCAATTGCTGTCCATCCAGTGTAATAACATACCTGCCATGCCTGCTATTTATCTATAAAAATAAGCATCATAATAATGATACTCTTGCTACTAATATGACTACTAATAACACATTTTTTATGAGTGTTAAAGAATCTGCCTTCCTGTATTTACAACAAAGCCATAACTGTAACTCATTCTGTATTTCACATTTTTGTGTTGTTTGTCCATAATGGAACACACATGAAATCTAGGTGCATTGGAACTTTTAAAAGTTAAGATAAGTCCTTTGTTCTAGCAATCAGCTTCCAGGTATCCCAAGCCAGCACTCTAATGTTCTGAGAAGACAATATGATGCCTATTATATTAGAAAGGGAACCAGAGTGACCAGGAAAGTTTAACTTCATCTGTGAATCCTAGGATCCTTGTACACAGATGTCAAATTGTTAAATGTACATTTTCTGAACTACTGACACTACTAGTTAAAGTGAATGTTATCTTGCTTCTTTTATGAAATGTCTGTTTTTACAGCACAATCGATTTTGGAGATTATGTTTATTAGGCAAAGAGATTACACAGGGAATCATTTGTTGCCCTATTGTGATGGAGTTTGGACAGGTGGTTTAAAAAATTTAGATTTATGCAAATACCGGACATGAGGTTTCCTGCCCCATTGAGACCTGTATGTTTAAAAAAAAAAAAAATCAGTATTCTTGTCCTATTTGGATTGTTTGCGATTGTTGCACATTTGTATTTGTGTTAAATGCACAGGTGCTTTGATGGTTTAATGTTTTGACAATGAACTGGGCATCTGTTTTGCTGGTTGTTCTATCTTTTTCTCTGCATTTGAGGGCATTCAATGTGGAATATGGCGGAAAAAAATAATAATTCAGTGTGTTAAAAGAGCTGTCAATTTTCCAAGCACATGCAAGAAGTATATATCTGGTGTTTGAGAATAAATTCTCCAAACCATTGATCTAAATTGCTACAAATTAAAAACATGCAGACATAGTATGTGGTGCTGTTAGGTAAGTGGATCATCTTTAAATGATTTTGAAAATCTATTTTAAGGGTTGAAGCATTTTTTGTTGAAATGTTGAAATGTTTTACATGAAAGGTAAAATGTATGCTGCCTCAAGAGCACTATGGTTGTATGGAAAAACACTATTTATTTCTGCTACACAATCTAGGTTTAGGAATTTCTATCATGGGATCGAGAGAGATATATATTGTTTACAAAGTTGCAGTGATTTTATGAACATCATCATCCATGCAAATTTTAACACTATTAAAAAACAGATAAAAAGTAACAAGAATCGTGAAATTGAAAAAATGGATCTTTGCAAAATAATAAAAAATGTTGATATGTCTTGGTCAATCTGGACTATTGCCATCTATTGCCACTGGAGACGTTCTACCAAAATTTGTGCAGGACTGAGATAGAGGGATTGTCATGAGGGCAATCAGGGGAACCACTTCCATGACCTTTGAAAGATGCCAGCTCACCTTCTACCAGGACAGGTTCCGACATACCACTTCATGGAGGCAGTCACTCCGGCAGATCACCTAACTCCTTAGGGAACACAAAATCCCCTATAAGTGGGGAGCACAAAGGCTTCTGGTAATGAAAGGCGGTACAACCTACCATGTAGCCAACCAATTGGAGGCACCCTCACTGCTCCAAGACTCAGGTATCCCAGCAGTGCATTGCCCTTGGTGGTCTGTGGACTGAATCACACCGTTTGTGCCTGGAATAGCAACGCAGCCATCAAGTGCCTTACCACCATGAGTGGCAATCCAATGTCCCACTTATATATTCCCTATCAGTGCACGTTGCTTTACAGTTCTACTATTTGATTTCATCAAGTTGTGTTTATTTTGTTACCGTAATCCTCCTGGCTCTGTAGGTTGACTTTAGGCCAACAGCATTCAGCAACTCCCTTCCCCCCCCCAGCATAACATGTCACCCTCAGTCATCTTCCAGGCAGATTCTCAAGGACATGTCCTGTTCTCTAACTTTCTAATCCATCAAGTACTCCCCTAATTGAGGCTGTACGACCTTGGGCATACCGGTTATCTCCTTATTTGCATTATAAAAAATATTATGTTATTATTTATATAGCGCCAAAAGCTTATATTTATCATAATGCCATTTCTTGTTTGTCTTGTAATGATAGCACCTCAAAAATAAAGAATAATAAAAAAAAATAGAACTGGAGCATTAGGGGTACATGAGGCCTGGTTAGGAATCCACTGCAAATCCTTTTTCTTGGGAGTGGGGTTTTAGTAGGAACCTATTCAGAAATTGCAAAACAACTTATAACTTGAACTCATCCAGTGATGGATTTTAAAATATAGCACATCTCTTGGTGGACATAGAACTGTAGCCGTCTGGTTGTCCAAACCTGTCTATTCTGCATGAAATCCCGGTCATTACATGAAAAATAACACTGGATTAGTATAATCTGAAAGTATGTTGATATAGTTACAAATAAAATGGAAATGGAGATGGGCTTGCTAAATTGTTAAAGATTTCCTGTATTTCTTTTTGAAATAGAATGATGAGAAGAAGGTGCCAATGGGACAGAAGACTCAAAAAAAAAAAAAATTTTGTGCCTTTATCTTTGTGAAAATGTAAATAGAAAAGCAAGCATCATATTGAGCAATAGGTCATAGAGGACAAGTTTATAATATATGGCATCAAGATAGGTAGGAGAATCTTGCTATAGTGGTATACCATTAGGAGTACTTTGAGTAGGTTCCCATGGTCCCCACTGCCTATTCTAACATGCAATAGATTTCTTGTTAAATTCGCAAGTTTTGGTGACCATATGGAATTAAGAGATAACCTCTTTTGTTAGGAAAAATTATTTTCTGTGGGTAAATTTCTCTCCCCTCCTTTTCACTGCAGAGTGCAGACTGCATGCTGATTAACAATGATTGATGGCTGACAGGCAGTCAGGAGACACTGCTGTGTGTGCTGCTGGGAATGTCTGAGCATAGGGTCTTTTTTAAAAATAAGAAAAATACCCAATCTAGGTATAGGCGTCACACATACTCAGTCTTCCTGTCAACAGAGCATAACAGCATGTACACATATTTTGGATTGTTAAATGGAGGCATCCATCTCTTGATTATCATATGTGGCAAGTAAATCAATACATCCAAGATATATAAGGCACATATTGGGCATGAAAAGTCAAATGCATTCACCCGTAAGCTTTAAAGGGAACCTCTCATGAAAAAAATACAAAAGAACAAAAACAAAAAAAGGCTCAATTAAAAGAACCTTAAATTCCAGCTATACATTGTGCAATCAGTTTTGCTAGCAAATGTATAGATTTGAAGAAAAAAAACAAAACTATTAAAAAAATAGGTTTTTCGCTCTCATCTGTCTTTCAATAACTTGGCAGACACTCAGTGCCGAGGAGGTCCCTCTGCTCTCCACTGATAACAACCACTGTGCATGTTGATGTTATGAATATGTGCTATTCCTTATAAAATAGGCCCAACGCTGAAAATAGGCGAAAGAGCAAAGGTGTAGTGAAGTGGGGGAAGAATGGGGCAGCTGTCAACATGTGCCAGGTCAGAGGGGCTGGTATATATACATCGGAATAGAACTGTGTGGGTTAAGCTTACGTACAGTGCCCTCTCTACCTTTTGTATTTGTCTGTGTATATTTTACGTCCTCTACTAATTCTACAGTGCTGCGGAATCTGTTGGCGCTTTATAAATACCCGTAATAAATAAATAAATTAAATAAATAAATCTGCACACTCACCATGACCAGAGCACCAGTCAGAAAGTTAAAGAGCACCTATCTCACCAAGGTACACGTTAGGGATTCAAACTTTGACCTTTTTGTGTGAAATGTGATGGAATAAATTGCTGCATCTGAAAGACCAGTGTACACTCTCTTCCTTGGAAAATATCAGATTCATTATGGCAAAGAAATGTTTAAGTTTGAATGCAATTTCAGTTGAGATTTTTTTTAATATATATATATATATATATATATATATATAGCATAGATGTCTCTGTGTTGCTTTCTAAATTCACTGCTGTATTAAAAAGTGTTCCAACGGAAAAGCAAAAATTCCTTTTGGAATATCTCTGTGGCTGTGGAGAAACAAACTGTTGCCTTATGCACGTCTTACACTTCCAGTCTCTTGACTTTGCAGGCTTTGGGTTTTGTCAAGGATTTTGGATAAATTGCTGTTTGCCCCCAAATTATTCAATAAACCAAATCCACTAGTCTAGTATATATCATAAACTGGTAATACTTTCCCTTGATACATTGTTTGTCCACTTAAACAAAGACCATCATTTAAAAGGGGATTGTTCATATATTATCTTTAGTGCTGGCTTTCAAAGAATTTTCTAGTTAAGCATGTATGTTAAATAATAAGATACAGTGTACAAGAGAAAATACATGTAGAAAATAATGCAAAAATTGATTTAACAAAGTGTAATCTGTGCTGGGTAATATCTATGTAGATAACTAATGATAGACTTCTGTTGGCTTAACATTAGTTCGTAATCTTCTATTGTATTATACCTATTATATTCAATATCTGCAAAATTTACTGTCTCTTCATTTTTGCAAAACCATTTTGGAGCAATCGGAAAGACTGTAAGAGTATAAGGAACAATAAAATATAATAAATGTATGCTGTCACTACATAGTTACGTAGTTACATAGCTTAAAAGAGACATGCATACATCAAGTTCAGCCTTTCTCACATCTGTTTTTGCTGTTTCAAAAGAATGCCAAAAAAGCAGTTTGAAGAGCTTCCAATTTTGCAACAAACTAGAAAAAAAAATTATTCTTGACTCCAGAATGGCAGTCAGATATTGCCTTTGATCAAGAAGCTATTACCCCACTAATTAAATTGTATATCCCTGAATATTATGTTTTTGCTAGTCCCGACCTCAGACGTACCAGGTACATCCGACAAAAAATGGTTGTTAGCGACCGCGGACGTACCTGGTTCTTCTCATCGCAAATATGCACTTACCTAATCGCTGGTGATCCCCCGCTGGTGATTGCGATGTGGGGACTTGACTGGCATCCCAGGCAGTCCCCCTGCGGCTAATCCAGTCCACCCGAGCCATGTGATTGCGGGGTCCTCGCGATCACATGGCTTGAATAGCCGGCTTGTGCAGTACCTGCAGGGTAAGGGCCTGAGCTCTCAGGCTGTCCCCCTTCATGCCTGCAAAAAAGTTTTAAAAGTTAATAAAAATTGCTAAAAAGTTTAATAAAGTAAATAAAAGTACTTAGATTTTATATATATATAAAATCTTCCAAATAGGTAGCTGCACTGGATTTTAAAAGTCCAAAATTTATTGATGAATGTTTTAAAAAAAAGATGATCAACGTTTCAGTCCTCCATAGAGGACTTTCATCAGGATCAAATACAAACATATAGTAAACATACATTACTTTTATACATAACTTTATTAACTAAATTGGCTTACACCCAGGTGAAACCGCCATCTAACTGGTGTTCTGCCATGCTCTGTGCGCATGTGCGACCAAACTCCACCCCATTAGTGATGTCATAACATGATGACGATACGTCAGTTTCCATGGGAATAAAAAGGAATGAGCATACAGTGACGCATATTTATACAATCAAGAGGATAGTAAAGTGACAAATCAAGAGGATAATTTTAAAAGGATGAACTACAGAATACCATGTGTAGCTATGTGGTGTGCATATTCCCATTTGCAGATAAGATATTGCAACCTGATAATTTATCATAGGCACTAATAAAGTGCACTATTAAAGTGACAGGCATCTAAAAAAGATCTGTGCCAGTGAAGTAGTGTTACAAGTAATCATCCATACGGAGATGATGGAAAAGTGACGTGCCAATATAATAAAGTGCTAATAGTGATAAACAGACAAATTTAACACAAAAAAGTGCTTGAGGTGCCATCATATATAAAAATATATCAATTCATCACTGGTTATTTGTACTATAACTATATAAATCAGTATAGGTTCATATGGATTAAAAACATACATAACTAACACTATAAACTAAACACATATATATATATATATATATATATATAATTAATACAGTTATATACACACATCTATATACACACAAACATTCTAAGATATACAATCCTATCCATACCAGTGCTGTCTTAGAAAGTATATATTAGACTCTTCAGTTAACTACACCTTTATAATATGGTATGAACTATAAATACTATATCTCTATATGCCATTCTAATGGCCATAATGTATAGACATCAACTGTTGTATATCGTATATCCAAGAATGTGTATCCTAAAAGAAATTAAATCCTAGCTGGAGCGCTGAGCCTAAGACTCTTATGCATATACTAAAATTCTATGCAGACAATATACTTAAATTTAATTAAAGAAATATTCATAAAGTTTTTTTCATAAAAATTCCCTTATAAAAATGAGTGGAAGGAAATAGTTTAATTCAAGCCTCTTGGGGACACTGTGTCTAATTCATAGATCCAAAAAGTCTCTCTATTCAGTAACAACTTTTCCCAGTCTCCCGCTCTTCTTGATACAGGGACGTGGTCAAAAGCTATAAACTTCAAGGTGGCTAATGGATGTTTCTGCTCAAAAAAGTGCTTAGTCACTGGTTTATCGGACACCCCGTCTCTGTATGCCAGTCTGATGCTAGACCGATGCCCTCTGATCCTCTCACACAGTGCTGTTTCCATCTTTCTAAAATAGACAAGACCACATGGGCATGTAAGCTTATATATGACGTGTGTGGTCTTACACGTAATAGTGCTCTTTATGGAATATTTTTTGTTAGTATGTGGATGTAAAAAAGTTCTCGATGGTGTCATGTGCCCCCACGTTACGCAGTAGAGACAGCGTACACTACCTCGGTTCTGAGTAATGATTTTATCCGTATAACTTAAAACAGGGTCTGTGTGGACCAAGAGATCTTTTAAATTCCTATTCCTCTTAAAGAAAATGAGAGGATGTTCTTGGAAGACTTTAGGGAGAGTGTCATCTGCAGCCAAAATTCTCCATTTTTTTCTGATGGCTGAGGAGATCTGAGTGGTAGACTGGTGGAACGTGGTGGGAAAAAACTATTTTTGAACTGTCGCTACCTCCCTGGGTGCTCGAGGAGTCCTAGCTTCCTCTAGAGCCTTATCTAAGGTAGAGCGATGATATCCACGTTCCAAAAACCTTTCTGTCATTTCCAACAGTTGTCTCTCTTTAATGTTTTCATCAGAATTATTCCTCATAACCCTTAGGTATTGAGCCTTTGGGAGGGATTTTTTTAGTGCTTGAGGGTGAGCACTCTGTGCATGTAGTAATGTATTATGATCAGTTGTTTTCGTATACAAGCTATAATCTATTCTGTTTATACCAATGGATAATTAAACATCCAGATATTGAACTCTTTCAGAGATGTTTGCCGTCATTCTAATAGGTGTTGATAGCTTGTTGAGTTCTTCCACCATGGTATGTGCTTCAGACGTGGTGCCTTTCCATATAATTAAGAGGTCATCTATATAACGATAGTACCCTGTATTAGATGGCCGTATGGTATCCAGATATTCATTTGTTCATATACGAACATATATGCGTTCACATACATAAGGGCCATAGCCGCCCCCATCGATGTAACAGAAATTTGTAGATACCATTGATTTTCAAACCGGAAATAATTCCGTTCCAGTGTGAATGCCAAGATTTTCAAGACATATTCAATTGGTGGTCCCCTTTATACTGCTGAAGTTGTAAGCACCTGGCGCATGGCTTCTATCCCCCTTTCATGTGGAATAACAGTATACAAACTTTTCACATCCATAGTGATTAGTATAGGTTTATCATCCAGGAATCTGATGTTGTTGATTTTACTTAAGAGGTGTATCTTTAATACAAGTTTCTAGTTGTTCTATCGGTCCCTTAAATAAGGAATCGAGCCACTTGGCTAAAGGTTCTAGGATTCGTTTGATTGCGGACACTATTGGGCATCCTGGAGGTCTTTGGGCATTCTTGTGAATTTTCGGAATGCTGTAGATGATAGGACTACATGGGTGCTTCTGATTAAGGAACTGAAACAAGTCAACGTCAATAAAGCCCGCTCTTAAGCCCATAGAGAGAGTGTTGTATATAACACGTTGGAAGTCCACAGTGGGATTATGGTCTAGGAGTTGATATGTACTTGTATCCTGTAATGGACTCTTCAACTGTCAAGGTTAATACTCCCCAACACGAAAACCAGGGAACAATAAAGGTGAACACAGATAGACGTATTACCGGACCTTAAAGTGGCCGGACTTAACGTAGGAATGAGGGAAGAATAGTCAAACACGCCAAGGTCAGGAATACAGAGATACGGAAAAGCGAAATAGACAGAGCCAAGGTCAGGGAGCCAGAAAAGAGAATAACCGATAAACAAGCCGAAGTCAGGAACCAGAGAAAAGACAACTACTCAGAACGCACTCTCAGGATATAATAAACCACGACAGGGCAAGGAAGTGATGTCAGAAGGAGGTTAATATAGGGCAAGGTGAATACTGATAGACGGGACAGAATTGAAGGAGGTATAAATAGATAGTGGCAATAGGCCACTATCTCCTTAAAATTGGATTCCACGTCACCCCTGCCGACTATCCTGTGCGCGCGCGCACGTCCTCAGGCTCCCTCCCAGACGCGTGCGACACCCGCCTGCGATCCACACCGCCCGACAGGAGAGGACGGACGGACGGCGGGACCGGGACGGCGCGGGACACCAGGTATGAGTTCAACTCATTGGCATATAATCCATTAAGACTATGCCCCCTCCCTTGTCTGCTGATCGTATAATTATGGATTTATCCTCAGCCAAATTTTTTACGAGTTGGTGTTGATACTTTGAGACATTCTGTCGTCTACTAGTGGATTTGGACATTGCCACGTGTGCATCTTTGTTGGTTAACGATAGATAAGTTTTAATTGAAGGTTTATTGGTTGATGGATCAAAAGGTTGATTTGAGCCAAAATTTCTCTTTCATTTCCTCATTGGCAGTGGTTATAGTAGCATCACCTTTATTAAAATATTCCTTCAATCAAAGATTCCTGCCAAACCTGAACCATTCTACTTCCCACTTAAATTGGTTAGCATTGGCTTTGGGGACAAATGATAGTCCTTAACTTAATAAATCAATTTCTTCTTTTGAGATATATAGAGATATAGTATTTATAGTTCATACCATATTATAAAGGTGTAGTTAATTGAACAGTCTAATATATACTTTATAAGACAACACTGATATGGATAGGATTGTATATCTTAGAATATCTGTGTGTATATAGATGTGTGTATATAACTGTATTAATTATATATATATATATGTGTTTAGTTTATAGTGTTAGTTATGTATGTTTTTAATCCATATGAACCTATACTGATTTATATAGTTATAGTACAAATAACCAGTGATGAATTGATATATTTTTATATATGATGGCACCTCAAGCACTTTTTTGTGTTAAATTTGTCTGTTTATCACTATTAGCACTTTATTATATTGGCACGTCACTTTTCCATCATCTCCGTATGGATGATTACTTATAACACTACTTCACTGGCACAGATCTTTTTTAGATGCCTGTCACTTTAATAGTGCACTTTATTAGTGCCTATGATAAATTATCAGGTTGCAATATCTTATCTGCAAATGGGAATATGCACACCACATAGCTACACATGGTATTCTGTAGTTCATCCTTTTAAAATTATCCTCTTGATTTGTCACTTTACTATCCTCTTGATTGTATAAATATGCTTCACTGTATGCTCGTTCCTTTTTATTCCCATAGCGACGCTTTGGTTACCCGTGTCGCTATGGAAACGGACGTATCGTCATCACGTTATGACATCACTAAGGGGGTGGAGCTTGGTCACACATGAGCACAGAGCACGGCAGAACGCCGGTTAGATGGCGGTTTCACCTGGGGGTAAGCCAATTTAGTTAATAATGTTATGTATAAAAGTAATGTATGTTTACTATATGTTTGTATTTGATCCTGATGAAAGTCCTCTATGGAGGACTGAAACGTTGATCATCTTTTTTTAAAACATTCATCAATAAATTTTGGACTTTTAAAATCCGTGATTGCAGCTACCTATTTGGAAGATTGGATAACACAGCCGTTGTTTGCTAGCACCGGTTATAAAGGGACACTAAAGCGTGAGTGCAAGAGTATTATTTTATTTTAAATATATATATATATATATATATATATATATATATATATGATCTATGATCTAAGTACTTTTATATGCACATACATATACACAATCCATTATTCTAAGTATATTTTAATGTTAATATATATATATATATATATATATATATATATATATATATAGATAGATAGATAGATATATATAAAAATAATAAATACATTGAAAAAAAATAAATAAAAAAATAAATACAATTACATTTAACATTTTTTTTATATACCGGTTTAATTTTGTACTAACTGTATTTTGATATTAATATGCACATACACATATATATATAAATATATATAATGTATATAAATACATTTAGAATGATGTTATAAATACATATATGTATCTATATCTATCTATCTATCTATCTATCTATATATCTATATATATATATCATGATTGGAAAATGAGATGAATGAAAGCGAGATTTAGTGATGTCACTGATGTAAACACAGGGGTGGACTGACCAGTCAGGCACATCGGTCATGAACCGAGGGCACGAGACAGCCAGGGGCCCGGGCCACACAGCCATGCTCCAGCTGGAGAGATCAGAGATCTCTCCAACTGGAACGGCAAAATAAAAAAAAAAAGATCTCTTCCTTTAATAGGTTGTGGGGCCCCTGATGGAGTGCTGGACCCCAGCAACCTACTGCTCTGCACATCACCCCCCACTCATCCTCAAATAAGACCTGGCAGCTTCATCTGCTCTCTCTCTCTGCAGGTCTCCTTCTTCCTGTCCCACGCGACGCTCTGTGTGATAGGGAGAGGCGGGGCTAGGAAGTGACATCACTTCCTGTACTCTCCTCACACACATAGCCCTCTCACAGCTAGCGAAGGGAAGGAGCAGCAGCCTTGGAGAGACCAGAGGGAGCAGAGAGAGAGGTAGGAAATAAGGGGAAGATGGGGAGTCACTCTCTCAATCTGTCACTAGTCACCCCCTCCCTCTGTTACGGTGTCACCCCCTCCCTCACTCTGTCACTAGTCACCCCCTCCCTCACTGTCACTAGTCATCCCCTTCCTCACACACTCCTCTAGTACTCGGTGAGCACTAGGAAGCATCGATTGGCGGAGGCACCCAGTTAGGATGCCAGGCGGTCCGCTAAACTTGATTTTCATTTTTTTCACATTGAAATTTGCCAGATTGGTTATGTTGCCTTTGAGAACGTGTGGTAGCCCAGGAATGAGAATTACCCCCATGAACGCATACCATTTGCAAAAGTAGACAAGCCAAGGTATTGCAAATGGGGTATGTTCAGTCTTTTTTCATTTTTTTCATGTATGAAGTTTGGTCACTGCGGCAGCACCTTTCATGCAATATGCAGGTCTCGGGTGTGCCCCAATCCTTTCTCTGTACACAGTCTTTTTTAGTAGTCACAAAGACTGGCCAAAGTTAGCATTCATAATAGTTTTTTGCATTTTTAGCACACAAACAAATATAAATGCTAACTTTGGCCAGTGTTTGTGACTAAGTGGCTACTACAAAAGACTGGACATACCCCATATTGAATACCCTGGGTTGTCAACTTTAAAAAAATATGTAAATGTGAGGTGTAATTCATCGATTTATGACAGATAACAGTGTTACAATGTCACTATTGATAAATTTTTAAAATATATATTTTGAAACAGCGATGTCCTACTTGTACTTATAGCCCTATAACTAGCAAAAAAACCTAAGAACATGTTAACATGGAGTATTTCTAAACTCAGGACAAAATTTAGAAACTATTTAGCATGGGTGTTTTTTGCTTTTGTAGATGCGGAACAGATTTTTGGGGTCAAAGTGTGTTTTTTAAAAATGTTTCATCATATTTTATAATTTTTTTTATAGTAAATGATATGATGAAAATAATGGTATCTTTAGAGAGACCATTTAATGGCGAGGAAAAACAGTAAATAATATGCGTGGGTACAGTAAATGAGTAAGAGGAAAATTACAGCTAAACACAAACACAGCAGAAATATAAAAAGAGTCCTGGTCCTTAACGGTAAGAAAATTGAAAAACTGTCTCATCACTAAGGGGTTAAACACATGTATAGACTGTGATAAAAACACCTCTTCAGGTAGAAAATTCCACATCCTTATTTTTCTAACTGTGAAATTGCTTTTCCTTAGAATGAATCTCCTTTCTTCTAGTCTAAATGCATGACCTCATGTCCTATGTAGAGTCCGGTTTATGAATACGTAATTATATACGTGGTGGGCATGTACCATGTATGTGCATCATTACAAAGAAAAAAGTTAAATAATGATATTAACATAATGCCCAGAAGGAACAAGGGAATACATAAAATGTATTGTGACAATTAGGAGACTAAAGATTTTGTTAATTTTGTATGCCAAATAAGATTCAATAAGTTTAAAATGTTGTGTATCAGTTTAAAAATCAGTTTTGCAAAAACCTTGCAGAAGATAAAATACTAAAGCAAGTCAATACAGTCAATGTGGCAAATGGTATATATGCCAACGTATTCAACAGTTCTGTGTACAGAGAATTACTCACATTGTTATTTTTATTTAACTTTGGCAACTCTATACAGCCCCGCAGAGGTTAATTGAGTAAGTCATTCCATTTTTGGATATTAGGTCCACTTATTGCAGTAAAGACAAAGTTGTAGAAAGGCTAATATTGGACAGTAGATAACTGTAAGAGGGACTATGATAAGTAAGGCAATTACAACCTCCTCAAAAATGTACATGGTCACACCAAAATAATTAAAGTACCTATTGCATACCTTTCCTATATGAGCGAAGTATAGAATGTGAAACAAAATCAGTGTTGTCAGCCCCCTCATGGTGTAAACATTGAACAGAACATAAACTATGCCAATAAACTTACTTTCATTTCTACAACACGTACACCCAGGCCAAACAACAAACAAAATATGCTAATTATATTTTTTGGCGTTTTTTTTGTATGATTCATACTACATATGTTTAGCCAGTTTTAATAATCTCTGGAATACACATCAAATATGTTACTACTATTTATATGGTATGTGCTTCACAGTTCCATATGGAAAATGACGGAAAGGGCAAAAAAAATTATTATTACTAATATAATTTTTACTATCATGGCAATAAAGATGCAAGTTAAAATGGCACTTGCATCAGAAACTCACAGATAGCACTGAGGAAGGCAGGAAGAAATTATGTATTCAAAATTGGGAGTTTTGACACACCGCATAATAGTGGACACCTTCTACAGAGCCAAATAAATAAATGCATAAGTCACACACCCTGAGGAGTTTACACAACATATAGGTGACATTATAGATAATATTATAGATGAATCTTGTCACAGAAAATAAATTAAACCTAAATTATATACATTCAAATCTAAATAGCACCAAATATAGAGGCAGGATTAACACAGAGCATAAATGACATGGATAACAAGACTTTCCCATCAGTTAAGATAAAAACTTAATCTTCCTATTTGATGTTTGTATGTATTGGAAAGGCGTATTTACCAACAGATAAAAAAATAATAAGATCTATAAAAACTAGCATTACTACTACAGGGCTGCATTCAACGAGGAAAGTTTAGTCTTGTGGATCACTAGCAGTTTGTGATGGAGCTCTGAGAAGGAATGGATTTTGTAGTTGGGTAAGTTCTGGTTCCTAAGCCAGATAACAGTCACCTTGTTATACTGTCCTATCACTATACAAAGCCTTGTGTCTTGCAACTTAGTTTGTGTTTTTAGTATCCTTACAGACATGCTCCCTTGACCTTCCCTACCATGGCTTGTTTTTGCTCTTTTTGTTTTACTATGGTTGTCTATCTACTGGATCTGTTTTTCATATCCTTTCCTCCAACATGAGGCTTTTCATCAAGCCTAGTACATCTTAATACAACTTGCTATGTCTTGCTTTTCTGTCTCTTCCATTTATGTTGTAATGTAGTCTATCATTCACAAGCTTGGATTTGGTGTGTTCCTGACAAGTTGCCATTCTTAGAATGCTCTCTTAATGGAACTATCTGAAACAAAAGTCGTAGTTTGAATTCATAAGAGGGTTAACAAATCCTTTGAAAATATTTCAGATTGCCATGCAGGAAGGCCCTGAGGAGTTATGTTTCAACAGATTCCTTGATACGCAAGATAAACAGAGCAACAGTGGGTAATAAGGGAAATTCCAGGGTATGCCAAAAGCTATATGTGTGGCTAAGAAAATGCATGTCTGTTTTTATCTTAAATGCACACATCTAAAGGCCTAAAGAGATCTGTAGCACAAGTCAATGACCATCATGCACTAAATGGCAATCTGAAATCAATTTGAGCATCTGTGAAGACATAGAGGTGTTAAGTACAGTCTAAAATATTGAATTGCCTATCCATGGAGATTGACAGGTATGGAAATTAAAGCTATGACATCTATGACGTCTGGATTACATTTAATTTTCAAGAATTCTTTTTTCTGGCATTAAGTTAAATGAGTAGTGCAAAACAGATGTGGTGCTCTAAAAAGAGATCCAAATCTGTCAGGAAATTACAGATCTGTAGGCTCGACATCTGAGGTGGTGAAATTATTTGAAAGGGATAATATTCAGGAATACATTTGGAATGTTATCATTAGAAGGACCCAATATGAGTTTGTCAATCAATGTACATATATTTCCTAGAACATCTGATGCAGTTTCACACTGAAGATTTTGGTAGTTTTTAAAAGAGACAGTTTTTTTGTTGTACTTTGAAGATATACATCAAGTTGTTGTTAATGTAAAATTTCATTGCCTAACAAAATGTGATCTATGTCCTGGGTCAATTTATCTTTATTTGTTCAATAATCACCTTGCAAAGGCCATTTATATTGATATAAATATAATACCTACATGTACACCTTGGAGACAGATTCACATGATATACACAGAATGTAGTATCCTCCACATTAAGTCTAAAGGAGCTACACTGAGTCCAAAGGAGCTGTGGTTTAACTGCAGTTCATATGAGTGAATATGAAATAAGCACAAAATAGAAGAGGATTTAAAATTTTGGATTTTACCTTTTCTTCATAGTTCCCGTGATGCTCACCTGGTGCTAGTCATCTGCCAACCTTGAGTGGTGGAATAAGCTGGTGACACATTTTATCAGCTGGATGTCTTACTTATTATGTTTTTGTATGCTATATCCGTGTTACTCTGAACACATGGGAACTCTTGGCTAAGTGGTAGACATATATATAATATTTGAGAATGCTTATTTTTATTATTATTATGATATTTATTATTATGATATTTTTATATGGCCATCAAATTCCACAGCGCATTACAATGGGTGGACGAACAGACATGTAGTTGTAACCAGACAAGTTGGACACACAGGAACAGAGGGGTTGAGGGCCCTGCTCAATGAGCTTACATGCTAGAGGGAGTGGGGTAAAATGACACAAAAAGGTAAGGATAGTATTAGACTAGTGACAGTTGCAGAAGAGGAATCAGTCAGGAGCTATTAACAGTTTAATTGATACGCTTTTATGAAGAAGTGGGTTGTTAACGATTTTTTGAAGGAGTGGAGACTGGGTGAGCATCTAACAGAGGAGCGAAGCGAGTTCCACAGGAATGGTGAAGACCTCGAGAAATCTTGAAGGCGAGCATCAGAGGTGGAAGTACGGACAGAAGACGTAAGTCTGCAGCAGATCGTAAGGGCCTAGACGGGACATACTTGTGTATAAGGGAGGATAGATAGGTGGGAGCAGCATTATGTAGAGATTTGAAAGCAAGAACCAGAATTTTTAATTGAGCTCTATATTTTATAGTAAGCCAATGTAGGGACTGACAGAAGGGTGAGGCATGGGAGGCATGGGACAGGAAGATGAGCCTCGCTGCCGCATTCATTATGGACTGTAACGGCGCAAGTTGGGAGCACGTAAGACCACTGAGAAGCGGATTACAGTAGTCAAGGCAAGAAAGGACAGTGGAATGGACCAACACCTTAGTCGAATCTGGCGTTAAGTAAGGGCGGATGCGCGTAATGTTTTTGAGATGGAAATGACAGGATTTGGCGATAGATTGAACATGAGACTTGAAGGAGAGGTCGGAGTCAAAGAGAACACCTAGGCAGCGAGCCTGCGTGGTGGAGCTGATGGTAGCACCTTTGACTTGGAGGGAGACAGACACAGGAGTAACAACACTTGATGGAGGAAAGACCAGAATTAAAATTTTGGTCAAGTTTAGTTTAAAGAAATGGTCAGCCATCCAGTTAGAAATAGCAGAGAGGCAGTCAGATACACTAGTCAAGAGGGACGGGGAGAGATCAGGAGAGGACAGGTAGATTTGCATGTCATCTGCATAGAAATGATATTGGAAGCCAAAGGAGCTAATGAGTTTACCAAAGGAGGCAGTATAGATGGAGAACAGTAGGGGACCAAGCACTGAACCTTGGGGGACACCAACAGAGAGGTGTTGGGGAGAAGAAGCAGAGCCAAAGAAAGAAACACTGAAAGAGTGCTGGGAGAGGTAGGAGGAGCACCGGGAGAGAGCAATATCTTGTAGACCGATATTGCGGAGGATGAGAAGAAGCTGTTGATGATCAACAGTGTCAAAAGCCGCAGACAGGTCAAGGAGAATTAGGATAGAGTAGTGACCACGAGATTTTGCAGCGAGTAGATCATTGGATACTTTGGTCAGTGCCGTTTCCACAGAGTGTTTAGCGCAGAAACCAGACTGAAGTGGGTCTAGCAGAGAGTTGGAGTCGAGGAAGTCTGTTAATCTCGCATACACAATTTGTTCAAGGATCTTGGATGCAAAAGGTAGTAACAGCAACAAGTTACCAGCAACAGCACCAAGGATTTGACGTATGATGTTGCAGGCATTCCAATTTGTTTGCAGAAGCTGATGATTTAGAACAGTGTATTTTAGGACCCCAAACCAGATCTAATACAATTTCAGTGGGGTCTCTTTTTCAGGCACAGTCACATCATCATCCAGGCCAGTGCATACACAAAGTTCTCTTTTGCAGTATCACTGCTTTTCCCAGTGCAATGTATTCCCCTTTAACAATGGGAATAATTTGATAAATGTTTCTAAGAATTTATTTTAGTATTTGTGTTTCTAAAATTGGTACATCATGGCTCTTGAAGCTAAGGTTATATTCTGAAATTGGGTTAATAAATAAATAAATAAATAAATAAATAAACCATGAATAATATATCATTTAGAGAATAGCAGTTATGGAAAAAAACTATTTTGGGGGATGGGCAAAATATGTATTGGTCATTATTCACGTTTGAGTTCAGCAAATGTCATTCACTATTATAGCATACTGAGAGCACTCAGTGTTTAGAGATAGAGAGGGGAACATCTCCAGAGCAAGGTCTGTTATTGTGCAATGATTCAAACAGATGGATGGACTAAACTATCAGGATAATAAGATCCCTCTGATGCAGCATTACTCAGCATTGGTTTTAAAAGTATATTTTAATTAATCCAGTGTGTATGCTTTTGAGGAAAAAAAATCCTTCAATCTTAGTGACTACTTTACCATAATCAAACTTTATATTGGAGTTTTCATCAGAGATTCTAACATGGCAAGAGGGCTTCAAATATGTGTGCATTCACACAAACACCCCCTTCATAATTTTACTTTTTACTATATTTTGTTGTCATATTGTAATTCTTTGTTTTGGTTTAATTTGCTCTCCAAGCCCATTTTATAGAGTTATGTTCTATGCAATACATTTCCCTTTTTGTGACTGATAACGAACATACCAACACGAAATTATGTTCACTTAAATATGAACTGGTACACTGCAGGTACCGTAACTGTTTCATTCACATAAGTAGTAAAGGTGTCTGGAGTCTCCTGGCAATGTCCTTCCATTCACCATAAAATAGTGTGTAATTTCTATCTTAGCCATACTTCCATTCAGGATGGGGCCGTGGGAAGCCAGGGACCCTTATACAGTGGTAAACTGCTCAAATGGTTTAACACTGAATGGAGAGATGTTGCCTGGGGACTCTAATCGCTATAACAAATTCAATAAGATGAAATGGTTATAGTGCCTACAGCAAGCATGTCAAACTCGCGGCCCACAATGAATATCTTTGTGGCCCAGCGAGCTGCGAGTTTGACATGCTTACTGTTAAGGCAGAGTAGGCATCTGCTCTCCCCACATTGCAGGTGCCTATTCTGCTAAAATTTACCAGGCCAGGTGGAGAGGAAGCAGGTGGCAGCGAGGGAGCTCAGGTGGCAGCTCCCAAACAATAAACAAAATGATGAGAGTGTGTGCAAGAATATGTAAATGTGTGTGTGTCTGTCAGTGAGTGTGTGTGTCTGTCAATGTGTGTGTCTGTCAGTGAGTGTATCTTTCAGTGAGTGTGTGTGTGTGGCTTTCAGTGAGTGTGTTTCAGTCAGTGTTGCAATGGGCATAGCTGGACAGAGGAGGACCTGGAGGTGCACGGAGGCACCCAATGCTTTGTCACATTCCGACAAGATGTCGACTTGCTCCACCTTGACAGGGTTTCAAGGAGTAGCAGGAGGATCCGCTTTGGCACAGGGTACGGAGGGCACCATTGGGGGTATACCTGCATACTGGCAGCGGCAATGTGAGTTGAATCTGCTTGTTGGCTAATATTGTTTTTTTTATTTTTTTTAACAGGAGCAGGGGTTTAGCAGAGGGGGGGTGCCTGGGATTTAGTATGGGGAAGACGACTGGAATTTAGTAGATGGGGGCTGTAATTTAATAGAGGGGAGGCTGGGATTTAGTAGAGGGAGACTGGGGTTTAGTAAAGGGGAACTGGGGTTTAGTAGAGGGGGGCTGGGATTTAGTAGAGGGGGGACTGGGGTTTAGTAAAGGAGGGTGCTGGGGTTTAGTAGAGGGGGATGCTGATTTGTTTTTTTATACTGTACATTTCAAAATAAACCTATGTTTTTGCGGCCCACATGAACTTAAACCTTGTTTATTTGGCTCGTGCTAGCCTTTGAGTTTCACATGCTTGGCCTACAGTGTCTCTTTCAAATGTGAACAGATAATCATCAACTACATTTTTCCCTAATTGTTCTCTGAGTAGTCATTATTTTTCAGCCATTATTTTTTTTTTATAATGGTAATATTATACTGGAATGTGTTTAGAATATTTAATTAAATTGTCATAAAATACAGTCTTGAATTAAAAACAAAGAAACATAGCTTTCTTTTATTGCTTGCAAATTTAGTTAAAATTCTATCTTATTCTAGACATAAGAGAATGCAGTAAATCAGAAATAACATGTATATTGCTGGGTTTTGCAATGAAAGTCCAAATCTTAACCTCCACTCACAGGTCACTCGGTTGTATAGCTTTATAAAAGTTTGCTGTAAAGCACATAATCCACTTAAAAATGGAACATTCATAGAGTTCTCACTTAATTTGGTGTCTTCCTCAATAAAGGGCAATCCTAGATACTGCTGAGTTAGTCATACGTTAAATATTTGTAGTGACTGCAAAGATTTGCAAGCCAAGTGCAATGGGGGAATGCTGAGCTTCCACATTTTTTGGAGAAAGGAAGGAAAATGTAGTTGAATAGTTAAAAGCAGAGAATTATTAAGATCTCACAGCAATCTAGGTAGGTCATCCCTTCATACTTCACATAGGGATGGTGAGTAGACGATGAAAGCAAATTAATGGTTTCCTGGGCTCCTGGGTAACCCTTGGACACTATGTGGCTGCTAGTTCTGCTCTGTTTGAAAGAGTAGAAAAGTAGCATCTGCAGTTAGAGGAAGCCTGCTGAAATGCTGGTGGGTATGCCAGTGTGTCCACTGGCATACCCACCGCGGTCACAGGGGTAGCAGCTGCAACCGGGCCCCTCACTCCAGGGGGCCCGGCCGCAGCCGCGACCCCTGCGACTGTGGGCTGCCTGGATACCTAATGGGCCGGTGCACAGCCGCACCGGCCTGGGTCGCCGGTTCCCGGAGGTCTGGCAGGAAGGGAGAGCTGCACTGTGCTGCTCCCCTCCTGTCTATAAGTATGCATGGCTGAGCAGTCTGACAGGAAATGCTCACTGTTAGAGCACTTCCTATCAGACTGGGAACCGCCTCCAGTAAAGGGAGAGAGAGAGAGGGTATGGGATACAGGGAGGGGAGGGGGGAGAGATAGGGTATGGAATGAGTGGAGGGGGGAGTGGGATAGAGAGAGGGTATGGGATACATGGAGGGAAGGGGGGAGAGCGAGAGAGGGTGTGTGATACAGGAAGAGGAGGGGGGAGAAATGGAGGGTATGAGACACGGGGAGGAGGGAGAAAAATGGAGGGTATGGGACACCTTGAGGGGGGTGGGGAGAAATGGAGGATATGGGACACCTTGAGGGGGGAGGGGAAAAATAGAGGGTATGGGACACCTGGACGTGAGGGGGGAGAGAGGGAGAAATTGTACACAGGGAGGGGAGAGGGGAGAGAGGAGAGAGGGAACAATGGGACACAGGGAGGGGAGGGGGCATAGAAAGAACAATGGGACACAGGGGGGAGGGGGATAGAAGGAACAATGGGACACAAAGAGGGGAGGTGGGAGAGAAAGAACAATGGAACACAGGGAGGGGAGGAAGGGGAGGGAGGGGAGGGAGGGTGGAGAGAAGGAACAATGAGACTTAGGGAGGGGAGATAGATGGAGGGTATGGGACACATGGACGGAAGGAAGGAGAAATTAAGGGTATGGGACACCTGGAGGGGAGGGGGAGAAAGGGAGAAATGGGACACAGGGAGGGGAGGGGCCAGAGAGGGAACAATGGGATACATGGAGGGGAGAGAGGGAGGGTATGGGACACAGGAGGGAGGGGAGAAAATGGAGGGTATGGGACACAGGGAGGGGGGTAGAGATGGATGGTATGTAACACAGGGAGAGAGGGGGGGGAGAAATGGAGGGTATAGGACACCTGGAGGGAAGGGGGAGAGAGGGGGAAATGGGACACAGGGAGGGGAGGAAGGAAAGACAGGAACAATGGGACACATGGATGGTAGTGAGGGAGGGTATGGGACACAGGGAGGAGAGGGGGAGAGAGGTAGAAATGAGACATAGGGAGGGAATGAGGAAAAGATGAAGGTTATGGTAAACAGGGAGGGGGTATAGATAAAGGGTATGGGACACAGGGAGGGGAGGGGGGAGAGATAGGGGTATGGGACACAGGGATGGGAGGGGGAAGAGAGGGAGAAATGAGACACCAGGATGGGGACTGGGGAGAGAGGAAACAATGGTACACATGAAGGGGAGGGGGAGAGATGGAGGGTATGGGACACATGGAAGGGAGGGGAGGAGGGAGAGAGGGTATGGGATACATGGAAAGGAGGGGGAGAGAGTGGGCAGAATGGAACACATGGAGGTGAAGGGGGGAGAGGGAGGGTATATGACACAGGGAGGGGAGAAGGAAAAATGCAACACATGGAGGGGCTGGGAGGGAGGAGGGTATGAGAAACGTGGAGGGGCTAAGGGAAAAGGTAATGGGAGACATGAAGGGGCTGGAGTGGGAGGAGCCTTTGGGACACATGCAGGGGTTGAGGGGGGAGAGGGAATTGGACACATGGAGGGTCTGTGGGGTAGAGGGAATAAGGCACATGGGGGGCTGGGCGTGGGATTGAGACACTGGGCGGAGGAGTGAGAAAGGGTAATTTACGCACTGGGACCCAGTGGATTCTAGTTAGGCCTCTGAGCGTGTCCATTTTTTTTCATTTTCTAAAAATGCCCATTTCAATACTATTCAATACTATTTCAACCCTTTTGTAACTGAATCTGTTACTCCACGGCTGTCAATTAGACAGCTGGGGGTTGTTTAATTCGGCTACTTCAAGCTACTGCCTTTGAAAGGTCGTTGAAAAGTTGGTGACTGGACAGCAGCATCAATGCACGGATGGTCTGCAAGGCTTTGCAATGAGAAACCCCTGATCAAGCATTTCCAGCTACAGAGGAGAAAGTCTGTGCCAGGGACAGGGAAGAAGGCTTGCATAGCACATACTATAACTGCAGCTATTGCAAACCAAGATTTTATGCACACCCAAAGAAAGCATGCAAAATGTGTTACCTACATTGTTCTTTAAAGTTGGCAAGAATAAATATAGGGGTAAATTTAAGGACTTTTATAATGGTTTCTATTAACGAAACACTAAAGCATTATATAGAAACATAGAATGTGACAGCAGATAAGAACCATTCGGCCGATCTAGTCTGCCCAATTTTCTAAATACTTACCTTGGTCCCTGGCCTTATCTTATAGTTAGGATAGCCTTATGCCTATCCCAGGCATGCTTAAACTCCTTGACTGTGTTAACCTCTACCACTTCAGCTGGAAGGCTATTTCATGCATCCACTACCCTCTCGGTAAAGTAATACTTCCTGATATTATTTTTAAACCTTTGTCCCTCTAATTTAAGACTATGTCCTCTTGTTGTGGTAGTTTTTCTTCTTTTAAATATAGTCTCCTCCTTTACTGAGTTGATTCCTCTTATGTATTTAAATGTTTCTATCATATCCCCCCTGTCTTGTCTTTCCTCCAAGCTATACATGTTAAGTTCCTTTAACCTTTCCTTGTAAGTTTTATCCTGCAATCCATGAACCAGTTTAGTAGCCCTTCTCTGAACTCTCCCTAAAGTATCAATATCCTTCTGGAGATATGGTTTCCAGTACTGCGTACAATACTCCAAGTGAGGTCTCACCAGTGTTCTGTACAGTGGCATGAGCACTTCTCTCTTTCTAATGCTAGTACCTCTCCCTATACAGCCAAGCATTCTGCTAGCATTTCCTGCTGCTCTATTACATTGTCTGCCTACCTTTAAGTCATCAGAAATAATAATCACCCCTAAATCCCTTTCCTCAGATGTTGAGTTTAGGACTCTATCAACTCTTCTGTACTCTGCCCTTGGGTTTTTATGTCCAAGATTCATTATCTTGCACTTATCCACATTAAATGTCAGTTACCACAACGTTGACCATTTTTCTAGTTTACTTAAATCATTTGCCATTTGGCTTATCCATCCTAGAACATCAACCCTGTTACATATCTTAGTATCATCAGCAAAAAGACATACTTTACCATCAAGACCTTCTGCAATATCACTAATAAAAATATTAAAGAGAATGGGTACAAGTACAGATCCCGGGGGTACCCCACTGGTGACCAGCCCATGCTTCGAATATACTCCACTGACTACAACCCTCTGTTGCCTGTCACTCAGCCACTGCCTTACCCATTCAACAATATTGGAATCCAAACTTAAAGATTGCAGTTTATTGATAAGCCTTCTATGTGCAACAGTGTCAAAGGCCTTACTGAAATCTAGGTAAGCAATGTCTACTGCACCACCCTGATCTATTATTTGAGTTACCCAATCAAAAAAATCAATAAGATTAGTTTGGCATGATCTCCCTGAAGTAAACCCATGTTGTCTCTGATCTTGAAATCCACGTCATTTTAGATGTTCAACAATCCTATCCTTTAACATGGTTTCCATTACTGTCCCCACTACTGAAGTAAGGCTTACTGGCCTATAGTTGCCCGACTCCTCCCAATTACCTTTCTTGTGAATGGGCACAACATTCGCTAACTTCCAATCTTCTGGGACTACTCCTGTTAACAATAATTGGTTAAATAAATCTGTTAATGGTTTTGCTAGTACACCACTAAGCTCTTTTAATAACTTTGGGTGTATTCCACCAGATCCCATTGACTAATTTGTCTTTACTTTTGACAGCTGAAATAGACCCTCTTCCTCTGTAAACTCACATGTAACAAATGACTCATTTGTCCTTTTTCCTAACTGAGGCCCCTTTCCTTCATTTTCATCTTTAAATACTGAACAAAAATATTAATTGAGGCAGTCAGCTAGACCTTTATCCTCTTCTACATACCTTCTTTCTTTTGTTTTTAATCTTACTAATCCTTGTTTTACTTTCTTTTTCTCACTTATGTATCTAAAATGTTTTGTCCCCTTTTTTTACTGACTTTGCTATTTTCTCTTCTGTGTGTGATTTGGAAGCTCTTACAACTTGCTTAGCCTTTTTCTGCCTAATCTTATAGATCATTCTGTCTTCCTCACTCTAGATACAATCCTGGATTCCTAAAGCTTTTAGTGTCCTGTCCCTCTCTAAAATAGAGCCCCCCCAATTTGTGATATAAATATAGAAATTTCGAAAATAAAAGATTAACTCACTCTTTTCCAGCGCCTGGAACCTGCTGACCTCTGCAACTCCTTACAATGTCACAGAAGAGGCATGGCCTCCTTCACGATTGTCCAATCCAATCAGCTCACATCCAAGCTTCCCCATTGAAAAGCACTGTATTAGTGCTTTCTTATGGGAGCTTCCTTCCTTTTACTTATATGTCAATATGTCAGGCAGTAGAGGTGAACTTAACACTGCAGAGTAGACATTTCAGTTTCTAAAAACTTGCAATGCTTTACATTGTAGGGTTAAAACTAAATAACCACTGAACCCATGCCACTGCATTGAGATGGTAATACGTATGTATAAGTGACCATATATTAATTATTAATATATTGTAATGCCTCTTAATAATAGGTTTTCTTGAATTGGCTATGCATGAGTTTTCTGATAGAACCCAGTGAAAATATATATCACTTAATACGGCACTGTCATGCCGAACTTACCCTTACCTAATCGCTTCCTCTTCTCTCCTTCAGGATCTGTTCTTCATTTCTTCCTATCTAATTTAATTTTCTACTTTGTCTTATGTATATTTCCTACGCTTGACCAGCTCAAGTGGGTCAGAGAAATTTTTCCCACAATACTCACCCTTTACTTTCAGCATCAGGATTTTTTATTTTTCTGCATTTTTAATTTTTTTTTTCGCTCTGGTTTTTCATTTTATTTATAAGTTCGACGGGTAGATTATTTGTCCTTTTTTGGGGCTAAAAAAAGAAGGTTTAGAAAAAAGAAGACATCAAATGGTAAGTGTAACGGAGCTCCCTGTAACCCTGGCTGGGTACCTCCGCCAAGGACCGCTTCCTAGCTGGAACAGGGGACAAATCGCAGCACTTCTGCCCACATTTGCTGTGACTTGACTGAGGCCCTGGAACCGCTCCTTCCTGGAGCCAAATGGGAAATTAGCTCTAGTCCTTACAAGGACTTTCCCTGTTGAATCCCCTACAAGCTGGAACAGCAGACACAGGAGTAAATCTTCTTTCCCTCCAATAACAGGACGACACACAGTTTTGGAGTGTAAGCTGGAACAAGATTTTAATGGAGGCACACTGGCCTTTTATGCAAGTTTCCCAACAAGGGTGACATCCAGGTGGACCTTGTTGGGTACAGGGACACAACGTGAATAAACCAATAAAAACAGAGTCATACAGTAAGACACTCCCATACACAAACAATAGAATCCGTCCTCTGTGCTTGGGAGATAATTGAATCAGGAACTGTACTAATTTAACCCAATTATCTCCAAGCACAGAAAAACATACAATTTTATGAAACCCCAAAATGTACCTTAAAAAAACATAAAACCCCACCCGATCTGGGTGAACAACATATCCAAAAATCACCCAGATCGATTCAGAAATTTCCTGGAAGTCATTGTTTTGACCGACTGTGCACATGGTCCTATGCCCAAAACAGTTCCAGGCAAATTAGTGATAACAGTCGGTCAAGTTTGGTAGTCTTTTACAGGTTTCCCTGCAGGGCCCATAGTCTGTGGGCAGGAGGCTAGCAAACAGGCCCCTCCAAGAACTCTTGGCAAATTCACTTGAAAAAAGGAGTTTGTCACAGTATTTTTTTACATTTATTTACAGGTATTTAGTTTTATTGTCTCAACCCTCACTATTTTTAGGGTGAGGGAGTTAGGTAGGACTTTATTTAATTTTGTTTTTGGGTGGGGGGTGACTAGGGATGACTTTGGCCCCCACCCGTCGCCCATGGGTGGGGGCCGGGACGACGAAAATAGGTCCCCCATTGTCATTTAGGGCCCCCACCCATCGCCAATGGATGGGAGCCAGGGGGAGGACAATAGGTCCCCCCATTGTAATTTAGGACCCCCCACCCGCTGCTTATGGGTGAGGGCCTGGGGGGGCAATAGGTCTCTCCCCCATTTTCATTTAGGGACCCCACCTGCTGCTCATTGATGTGAGCCCGGGGGCGGACAATAGGTTCTCCCCCATTGTCTTTTGGGGTCCCCACCCACCGCTCATGCATGGGGCCAACGAGGACCCTATGTCCCCCATTTAGTTGCATAGACCCCCACTACAGGCTGCTCACTGTATAGTAGACATGCCCCTACATAGCGAGTAGGGGCATTCGGGAGATTTCAATCTCCCTTATGAGAATATGGGGATCATATTGACCCCCATAGAGTGAGGGAGGACATGGGGGCTTAGGAAGTGGCGAGGAGCACAGCTCCTTGTCGGTTCTATTTTTACATATTACAAGGAGGGAGTGGCGCGCCGTTAGCTCCCTCCTTGTAATAAACTAAACGAACGAACACCAATATTCAGTGTTTGTTTGCTCGTCTGAAATTTCTGTTCATTCCTTCGTCTTTCTGATGAACGAATAGATGAAATTCCCATCCGAATTTCAGAAAAAAGCAAATGCCCAAGTGTTTAACTGTGCATGCACGGAAATTTCACAGCGCTATCTAGTGTGGGCAGATGATGTGTCCCACAGGGACTTCATTTGCCCACATAAAGATGGCAGCACCATTGGAGGTAACTAGAAACCTCCATTTGTTTAAATATACATAGGGATTTGAGAAAGAGCGCAGGTAACTTTTTTCCTTGTTTTTTTACTGTATGTATTTGGGCTGATGTGTACGATGGTCGTTGCTGCCGCCCAGGAGTAATGGGAGTTTGAGCGCAGGACTAGTTTTTTTGTATTTGTTTTCACTTTTGTATCACACAGCTATGTTACAATGCTGCTGCCCTTCCCATGTGTTCCCTATTAAGGGATAATAATCATGTAGGGATGTATATAAAAAATACCCCTTTCTGTCTCATTAGAGATATCTTTAACAGAAGCTCAAGGAAGCAAGGTGAATGGTTAGAGTTAGGACCCACCTAAGAGGTCTGCCTTGACGTGGCAGGTGGGCATACCCTCTCATGGCCATTGGAGGTAACTAGAAACCTCAATTTGTTTAAATATACATAGGGATTTGGGAAAGAGCACAGGTAACTTTTTTCTTTGTTTTTTTACTGTATGTATTTTGGCTGATGTGTACTATGGTCGTTGCTGCCGTCCAGGAGTATTGGGAGTTTGAGCGCAGGACTTGTTTTTTTGTACTTAATCAAAAAGTAACTGGAACATATAGAAATAAAAAAAAAAGTACAGAAATATCAGTCATATCTAGTACTCAAAGCTGGTGTGAATAAATTATTTAATAAAATTGGTGACGTTGAACTTCCTATATTTTGAGAATTACGATGCTGTTAGAACATGTAGAAAATTAGGCATGTACATGGGAGCAAGGTAAAACAACATCTGCAAACTGATATATGGATATTTCATATTTATTTTAGACAGGTCAGAGTGTTCTCTGTGGGTCAGAAGCTATATTTTTCATATAGAAATGATGTTTGAAATTAAAGTCTCACAGCGCCTTTTTCCCAGTATATTATATGTATAAATTAGATGAACAAGTGGTCGTAAAGTAACTAATTAGAAACATATTAGCTATAAAATATACAAGTAGCAAAAGCTGTGGGGTCGTAAACTGAGCATTAAAGCAAAACAGTTAAATTATAGGCAGGTGACACTTGTGGGTTTGGAAATATAGTTTAGTCTTTTACAGGCATGTGAACATAACCCACAATTCCATCCTGGTAAAACAAAAAACAAATAAAAGTTTAATTTACAAATTCTGAAATGTGGTGAACGGAAAAAGAGTCTCAAGCTAGACAGAAAATTACACCCTCATTTTTTAATAAACTATATGTAAAGATAATGCATAAACATATGCAAAAAAAAAAAAAACAACCTGAAAAAGTACAATTTGTTCCCCTAGCCTTGTGTATCTTTTTTTATCCCCCCAGGTGTGTTTATTTTTATCCCCCCCCCCAGCGTGTGTCTCTTTGTTCTCAATAGCCCACTGTGTCTCTTTGTACCCCCCAGCCTTCTGTGTGTCTATATGTCCCCTAACCCATCTGTGTGTCTCTATGCACCTTTATTTAGTGTGGCTTAGTGGACTGCGGGTAGAGGATCTTGTGCTTAAGTGCTCAAGGAGCACTTTCTTACAGATTGGGTAGAGGATACAGAAGATCATCTACCTGCGGTCCACTCATCCATGCTTCATACAGTGACAGGCAGAAGGGTAGTGCACCGTTCGGCACTCCCTGCACATTGTACATCATATGAAAGCATTTAGTGATGCACATTGTATAACAACTCATGAAGCTAAGCTATCAATCACAGGTGGGTGACTAGACCACAGAAAACATAGGAGGGTAAATACTTTGCAAATGATCCCTCAAACTCCACATGCTCTAAACATCTATTTTCTCTAGCCATAACTTTAATCCATCCCAAAATCTAAATAAACCATTTCAATTGTCCCAAACGTAAAGCAGATCTTTCACTTTTCAATATTTCATAAACATATATTCTTTATGAAATACTGATTAAGACTGCATTGAAATTTCATTGAAATTGTAACGCAACTCAAAGATAACATAAGACAAAGTAAGGACTACTGAGGCCGGAGGTTGACAACAGTTGTCAAAAGGCAAAGTTCTGCTGTAAACTGTGTCCAGTTCCAGAGGGATACAGGTTCTGTCTATGAAGGATACTACTGTCTTCCACAGACCTGAGTACTGTACTCAATAGCACTGATGTGACTTCTGGCAACTGAATGGCCAAGAGCTGAACAGGACAGCGTGACAACGATGACAGTGGCTGCAAAGGACAGCCTGAAGTAAGTAAAATGTATTTTCTCTGCACTTCACCAGACCCACAAAGATCTGTTAGTTTTGGGGGTCTTTGCAAAATATGCATAGACTACAGAAACTGAAAGATCCACTTTAAAGCCTAAATCTGAAAAAAACAAACTTTGCTGTAATCCTAGGTTTAACTCCTCTAAAAATAAACACCCAATGTACCCACATTATAAATGTAATCCCAGTTAACCCTAAACCCAATAATTCTAAACACCCCTTATACCACACCTATAATCTATCTCAAGCATTTAATCCTCTTAACACTAAAACCCCCATATAAACTAAGTCTGATGTTAACCCCTCTGAAACCTTATCCCCCAAAACTAAAATCAACCTGAATTATCTGAAATTAAAAGTGCGGAGAAGACTTGGAACAGCTCATGATTCGAAGTATATGGCATCAATGTTCATTGATGATGTGACAGAAGAATGTTCATCATTGTTCATTGATGATGTGACAGAAGAAGACAGATAAATTCTGAAGTGGATAGGGATATACTGCCTGCACATTTAATTGGTCTGCGCTTTACTTAACAGTATAGTTGAGCGAACCCGAACTCTAAAGTTCGGGTTCGTACCGAACATTACGTTTTTTGGACCCCGGACCCGAACACGGACATTTCAGTGTATGTTCGGGTTGGAGTTTGGTGTTCACTGATTTAATGGCGCGTTTTGAAAGGTTGCAGGGCAGTCAATCAACAAGCGTTTGACTCGTGTACCCTTAGAAGCCATCACAGCCATGCCTACTAATGGCATGGCTGTGATTGGCAGTGCAACATGTGAGCTATCTACAAAAAGGCTGAAAGACCTAAATTGATCTTTCAGCCACATTTACTAATACTAAGTAAAGATTATACCGCACGTAGGGGAATGTCTAGTAAACAGTGAGCAGCCAGTGGCTGCTCACTGTAAAAAAAAAGAAAAAGGAGGGTGGGTGCTCTAAAGTAAAATAGGGGGGAGGGACCTATTGTCCTACCCCCCAGCCCCCACCCCTGTAATAAGGGGGGGACCTATTGTCCTCCCCCCGGCCCCCACCCCTGAGCGGTGGGTGGGGGCCCTAAGTTAGAATAAGGGTGGACCTATTGTCCTCCCCCCTGGACCCTATCCCTGGGCGGTTGGTGGGGGCACTAAATAAAAATTTAACCCACCGTCACTCCCCTTCCCCCCAAAATATAACCCCTACCTACCCCCCTCATCCTAAAAATAATGAGGGGGGACCATAAGCTAGATACTTGTACACAAAATAAACTTACAATTTGATGTCTTCTTTCTTCTAAAATCTTCTTTTTTCAGCCCCAAAAAAGGCCAAATAAAGATACATAATAACCGACACACTTAAAAAAAATAAAAAAATAAAAATCCATGTTCACCTGGAGGGCTCCGCGCAGACTGAGCTCTGCAGGGCGGGGGAAGGCTTATAAACCTTGCCCCGCCCTGCAATTAGGCTCAGAGCACTCTGATTGGTGGGTTTAAGCCATCCAATCAGAGTGCTCTGGCAGGTAAATGAAGAGACTGACAGGTCTCCAAAGAACTTTCCCATGCTGTGTAAAATGACACAGAGCACTCTGATTGGCTGGATTTCAAGCTAACCAATCAGAGTGCTCTGTGTCATTTTACACAGTGTGGGAAAATTCAAAATAACTTTCCCACGCTGTGCAAAAGGACACAGAGCACTCTGATTGGATGGATTTCAAGCTAACCAATCAGAGTGCTCTGTGTCATTTTACACAGCGTGGGAAAATACCAAAGAACTTTCCCACGCTGTGCAAAATGACACAGAGCAGTCTGATTGGCTGGATTTCAAGCTAACCAATCAGAGTGCTCTGTGTCATTTTACACAGCGTGGAAAAATTCCAAAGAACTTTCCCACGCTATGTAAAATGACACAGAGCACTCTGATAGGCTTAAACCAACCAATCAGAGTGTTCTTATCCTAATTGCAGGGTGGGGGAAGGCTTTATAAGCCTTCCCCCACCCTGCAGAGCTCAGTCTGCACGGAGCCCTCCAGGTGAACATGGATTTTCTTTGCGCACTTTTTTTTTTTTTAAGTGCGTTATGGATCATTATGGATTTTTATTTGGCCTTTTATGCGGCTGAAAAAAGAAGATTTTAGAAAAAAGAAGACATCAAATGGTAAGTTTTATTTATGTTTTTTTTTTTTTACAGGTACTTAGTTAATGGTCCCCCCTCATTATTTGTAGGGTGAGGAGGTAGGTAGGGGTTATTTTTTTTGGGTGGAGGGGGGTGACTAGGGGTTTGGGGACCCCTAGTCACCTGGGGTGGTTTAAATTTTTATTTAGGGCCCCCACCCACCGTTCAGGGGTGGGGGCCAAGGGGGAGGACAATAGGTCCCCTCCCTTATTCTAATTTAGGGCCCCCACCCACCGTTCAGGGGTGGGGGACAGGGGGGAGGACAATAGGTCCCCCCCTTATTATAATTTAGGGCCCCCACCCGCCTCTCAGTGGTGGGGGCCAGGGGGGAGAACAATAGGTCTCCCCTTATTGATATTTAGGGACCCCACCCGCTGTTTGGGGACCCCTTGTCACCTGGGGGGCTTAAATTTTTATTTTGGCCTCCACCCACCGCTCAGTGGTGGGAGGCCATGGGGGGGAGGACAGTAGGTCTCTTCCCCTCAATCTTATTTAGGGCCCCCACCCACCGCTCAGGGGTGGGGGCCAGGGGTAGGACAGTAGGTCCCCCCCCTCATTCTTAGTTAGGGCCCCCACCCACCGCTCAGGGGTGGGAGCCGAGGGGGGGAGGACAGTAGGTCCCCCCCTCATTCTTATTTAGGGCCCCCACCCACAGGGACGATGGACAGGACCATGTCCTGTCAAATCTTGGGTGAGAACCTCCTTCTCTCAGCCAGGGCATTGAAAATAGGTCGTGGATGAGTATTCCAGCATGACAATGACCCAAAACACACAGCCAAGGCAACAAAAGAGTGCCAGTCTCCAGACCTTAATCCCATAGAAAATCTGTGAAGGGAGCTGAAGGTCCGAGTTGCCAAACATCAGCCTCAAAACCTTAATGACTTGGAGAGGATCTGCAAAGAGGAGTGTGACAAAATCCCTCCTGAGATGTGTGCAAACCTGGTGGCCAACAACAAGAAATGTCTGACCTCTGTGATTGCCAACAAGGGTTTTGCCACTAAGTACTAAGTCGAAGGGGTGAAATACTTATTTCACTCATTGACATGCAAATCAATTTATAACTTTTTTGACATACATTTTTCTAAAGTGTTTTTTTTTTTGTTATTCTGTATTTCACTGTTAAAATACATCTACCATTAAAATTATAGACTGCTCATTTCTTTGTCAGTGGCCAAACGTTCAAAATCAGCAGGGGATCAAATACTTTTTACTTTTTTTCCCTCCCTTTATATTTGGTGTATATAAATCAAAGTATGTACATACTTTGATTTAAGTAAACTCTTTGTTGATCTTTTTTTTATTGTTTATTAGAAACGTATTTTAGAATATTAAGATATATTCCTGGCAAGTTTCAATAAACAATCGGTGGGGGCTTGGGGGTTGCTCATTAATCAATAGTAGCCTGTGTGTCCAGTGGGCAGAGACAGACTGATGAGTTTAAACCCACATTAATAACCGAGGAACACAGAGCACTAACAGTCTTTTGTTAGGCGTATTCTGTTCCAACATCAACTGGATCCAACACTCACTAAAAGCAGCTTTTTAGAAGACATTTAGTCATTGAAATGATTACAATATACCGTGTGTTGTGTATTATTGACAGTATAAAAGAAAAAGCTATAATGTTGTACAATTTCAGTAATATTGCTGTTTTCTTACCCAATGACAGGTCTCACTCTTGTCAATGCTCAGCATGTTCTTGTCCTGTTGTTGACATATTCCCTGTGTTTTACAAATATTGAGCTGGATCCAGATTCCTGTAATTTGAAAGGCAAACCACAATGATTTTATTAGCAATTTGAGTGCATTAGATACATAATGTTTCCAAAAATATTAATTAGTTAATGAATTGCTTGGATAAATAATTAATATACAGATATGTACCCGTGAATGACCATGTTTATCATTTTTTTTCCAGGGATATGCACTGCTGCCTGGTACTTTGACGTCACTTTCTTCCTGTACGTTTGTCTAGCTTGTCTCTCTCTTCCTGTTGAACATAAAGGAAAAAAAAAAAAACCCCAAAAAACTATGTTTGCATAAAGCTCTATTTGACGCACAAATACTTATTTCGGAAAAATGCTTTCTGTAATATGTTATCTTTTTATGATAAAAATTATAAACATACAACATTTTATCTATGGTATGTTATCTGTAAACTGTTTGTAGAGAACAGTTCATTTTTTTCCACGCATGGAAAAAAACGTTCCAAATTAAAAAAAGAAAGAAAAAAAAAAGCCCCAAGCAGATATAATTAACAAAAAAGCTTGCCAGTGTAATTAGAAACATTTTAAACAACAAAGGAGGTGATCTTGGTATTATTGTGATAAAGACCAGTATTGGGTAAAAGTGATAATTTGGCTCTAGGATGCAGTGTTTTCTTAGTTTGGGAGGTTCACTTACAGACTGTTTACTAAATTGCAAAAGTTGGAATAATAAAACAATTATATTTTTTACTTACTGTAAACAATCCAGATTCACATGTGACTGTGGCTGCTCACTCTTAAAAAAATAAAAAAAATAAAAAAAACTCTACGTTTACCTGTCACAACACTCTGATTGGTTGGCTTGAAATCCACCAATCAGAGAGTTATGAGTAAAATTACACAGCGTGGGAAAATTCGAAAGAACTTTTCCACGCTGTGTAAAATGACACAGAGCACTATGATTGGTGGATTTCAAGCCAACCAATCAGAGTGCTGTGACAGGTAAATGTAGAGACTTACCTGTCAGTCTCTTCATTTACCTGTCAGAGCACTCTGATTGGATGGCTTAAACCCACCAATCAGAGTGCTTTGAGCCTAATTGCAGGGCAGGGCAAGGCTTTGTAAGCCTTCCCCCGCCCTGCAGAGCTCAGTCTGCGCGGAGCCCTCCATGGGTGAAGATGGATTATTATTTTTTAATTTTTTTTAAGTGCGTTGGTTATTATGGATTTTTTATTTGGCCTTTTTTGGAGCTGAAAAAAGAAGATTTTAGAAGAAAGAAAACATCAAATGGTAAGTTTTTTTTTTTTTTTACAGGTACTTAGTTAATGGTGCCCCCCTCATTATTTTTAGGGTGAGGGGGTTAGGTAGAGGTTAGTTTTTTGGGGGAGTGGGATGACTAGGGGTTTGGGGACCCCTAGTCACCTGGGGGTGGGGGGGTTATTTTTTATTTAGGGCCCCCACCCGCCACTCAGGGGTGCGGGCCAGGGGTGAGGACATTAGGTCCCCCCCTTATTAGTATTTAGGGCCCCCACTCACCACTCAGGGGTGGGGGCCGGGGGGGCAATAGGTTTTTTTTTTTTTTAACAGTGGCTGCTCACTGTTTAATAGACATGCCCCTATTCTCGGTGTATTGAGTAGGGGCAAAATTTACTAATACTAAGTAATTTTTATTTAGTATTAGTAAATTTGTTTGAAAGACCAATTTAGGTCTTTCAGCCTTTTGGTAGATAACTCCCTAATACCGTGGAAATTAGGGAGTTATCTACTAAGCAGCTGCAAGAGAAGTCCCGAAGTTGCCGAAGTTCCGAAGTGCTGAAGTGCCGAATTGCCGAAGTGTTGAAGTGCTGAAGTTCCGAATTGCCGAAGTCCCGAAATGCTGAACCAAACCGCAAACTTTCCCCATGCACATGCCTAATAAGCAATGAGTGAAAACAAATGGTAGCCAGAGGGGGGAATTCAATCCCATGCACACACCAAAGTGGGGCAGGTATGCTTTTGCTTTCCTGAATTTTTCATGGTTTTACATACTTCAGGGGAAAATGTCTTCATAAATTCTTAAGCGATGCCAACTCAACTATAGCCCAATATTGGGAGGTATGGATAGTGGGTCTTCAAAAGGAAGTACCGTATATACTCGAGTATAAGTCGACCCGAATATAAGTTGAGACCCCTAATTTTACCCCCAAAAACTGGGAAAACTTATTGACTCGATTATAAGACTAGGGTGGGAAATGCAGCAGCTACTGATAATTTTCTAAATAAAATTAGATCCCCCAAAAATTATATTAATTGAATAGTTATTTACATTGTGTGTATATAATGAATGCAGTGTGTGTGTATATAATGCAGAGTGTGTGTGTGAATGCAGTGTGTGTGTGTATATAATGCAGTGTGTGTATATGATGCAGTGTGTGTTTGTATGAATGCAGTGTGTGTGTGTATGAGTGCAGTGTGTGTTTGTGTATGTGATGCAGAGTGTGTAACCTTGGTGGGGGGTGGGCATTTTTATTATTAATTTTTTTATTATTATTAATTTAATAATACATTTTATTTAATAATACATTATTATTATTTTAATATTAAATTTTTTTGATTTATTTTTACCGGTAATATTACATTTTTATTTTTTTAATATTATTAATTTTTTATTATATTATTTACATTTGGATTTAATTTTTTTGTTCCCCTCCCTGCTTCATACATGGCCACGGAGGGGGGATATAGCATTCCTGGTGGTCCAGTGGATGGGCTGTGCAGGAGGTGGGCTGGCAGAGAGCTGTTACTTACCTTTCCTGCAGCTCCTGTCAGCTCCCTTCTCCTCCGTGCTGTTCAGTTCCACTGTAAATTTCGCGGTCTGTGTGCCGCGCGGAGCGTTGCCACGGTAACCCGTGGCAACGGTCTGACTGCCGCGGCTCTCGCGAGTCTTACAGTGGAGCTGGACGGCACGGAGGAGAAGTGAGCTGACAGGAGCTGCAGGAAAGGTAAGTAGCAGCTCGCTGCCAGCCCCCAACAGGACCGCCGGGCTTGTAATGAGCCCAGCGGTCCTGGTCTGTATTATGGCAATGTAAGTTTCGGCAAAAATGTGCCGAAAAACTCGACTTATACTCGAGTATATACGGTATACCCATAATAATTGTGGGAAGAGGATGTACCTGCTCACTGAAGGGGAGTGTCAACCTAATGCCAAGCAAGCCAAGTTTACAGACAGCCTCCCGGCCGGCTCCCAGCCCGTAGGAACATGCATGCCAAAGGACAGTTGGGATCTTTACTAATTTCTATACAAACAGATAATCCCTGCTTTTTTTTAAATAGTTCTTTGTGGATGGTTGCTTCATATATATTGGATAATTAGTTTTCCTGTATTTATGTTTAATTAACATACAAAATGTACATGCCAATTTCACACACTTCTCACATATCAATTTTTATTTGCAAAATATTTTTTCATGAAAATAAGTTTATAAAAAGGTTACTTTTTGACAAAGATTGTCTTAAACTGTAATTCAATTGCAATTAACATTTTTGTTAGAGAATGAGTAGCACATTTAAAAACAAAAAGGTATAAAGATGGTGTTTGCTTATCCTCGTTTAAACAGCATAATCCGTCAATGGATGAATGATACCAGCCAAACGCTATCCAGATCAAGCTGAACAGGAAGCTGGATCAGGATGTCACTCTGAGACAATAACCTTTATATACATATATTTTTATACTTATGTTGAGCTTATCTGCAGTATAAGGAACCAGCATTTACACATCAGTAAATAAACATTCCCTACCAAAAAGTGGAATATGGAAGAGTGGGAAGGAAAAAGTAATTACTCAAAAAGCTTTATCCAAAACATGAATGGAATTTGTAAAAACCATGTCAACATATTTATCAAATGTTTAAGAAATATCTTGTTATACGAGGCAGTAACTTATCAATTAAACATCTGTTGCAAAGCCAAAATGTGTATTTTCTAGTCTCTACACTTTTATTATATTTGTGACAGAGATAATTTATTCTGTTAGAATGTGCATACTCAATCAGCAATATAAACGAGAGAAATCTCAATGTATCCATCCTGGTAAAATATATTTTATTAAAAAAAAAATACTTCAAAGTAGCCATTCCCAAAGAAACAAAGAAATATTTTTTTTATCATATGATATAAATGTTGAAGCAGTTGCTTGGAACATACATGGATGCAATTTCATGCATGTGTTATGTGATAATAACTAGGCCAGACTTCAGACCCCGTCAAACTTGGCCACCATGAGTGTAATGCAAGGTAAGGCAGGAACCGCTGGGGGGTTGAGCTGACATGCGTCATCTGGCCAAGAGGATCCCTCACCAGCACTGGATGAGCCAATACTTCCTGGCCATATTATTTTCATCATCATCATTTATATAGCACCAACATATGCCATAACTCTATATTGAAATGAGTTATTTTTAGGATAAAAAGACCCTGTCCAAACAGATTTACAGTCTATGAGGAATTGGGTCAGGTTGATGTATGTCGTTAGGTATTTTGCTGGTAAGGTGGTCTGAAGATTACCTAGTGAATTGAAATGTTTTATGTCAAAGAGCATTATAGCAGATTGCACACATAGGTAAATAGAGCCACAGAGAGTGTTAGTATAGGATGAATGCAGAAATCTAATATCAACTAATGAAATATAGGTATAGAGTTTGAAGTAAAAAAATGTACAGGAACATTGCATATTGGAGGATGAAACAAGCAATTGTTTCTGTATTTTGAACACTGGGTTCTATAAGAACTTAGACAAGTTATGGAAAGTTTTTCTAAAAATATCGAATAATTTGGAAGCTTATTACATTGAAGCCAGTGTTAGCAAACACTAAATATGTGAGAAATCTTTGATTTATGTATAAGTCCGGGTGCCATTTAATGTTTGATAATCCAAATTTGCACAATTCCATAAAAATACATAAATAGACAGGCACATAAATAGATAGATAAAAATCCCACAAAAAGAGGATAGTGATAAAAGTAGAATTACAATTTTCACACCATGCCCAAGGAGTTCTATCCATTTTCTTGTTCACTTGGCTGCTGGATTGAGTACTGGCCACTATAGTTGTTGTAATCCTCGAGTGCAAGTCAAATGGGATTGTAGATAGATAGATCTTCAACAAAACTTAGTTCACTCACAGTTCTTACTGTGGAAAAACAGTATGTATTAGCAAGTATAAGCTACATTAAAAAAAAATCAAGGTTTCGGCCCCACCTGGACCTTTATCACCACAAAGTGAAAAAACAATCTTTATATAGAATTACAAAAGCCAAGTAATCACCATTTACAATGCAGTGTTAACTCCTTTAGATGTACAAAATTTCTACACAATTATTCTACATGAAGTGGGTTAAAACCCATGTCTACCATTTTACAACAAGCAACAGAATTATTTAGGGATCCCCCATTATTTTCTGTTGTTGGCATTGGAAGTTTGTTCTTAAACATAATTATTTTCGGTCAGAAAATCTTTCTTATGTACAAGTCTCAGGAACGGCTATGGACCATAGATGGCGCCAACTTATGCAAATGCATTTATGCATGAGTTTGAGAGAGAACATATCCTGGAAACATTTTGGCATATTTTCAGTTTGTGGGTGCCATTTTTTGCATATGGCAAGATAAGATGTCCACTTTTTAAACAGTGGTGGATAGAATAAAAATCAACAACGCTTGGTTCAGTTAAAGTTGACACAGAGTCTCCACAATTTAAACACCTGCTTTTCTCAATATTCTGGTACAGTGCTGAAAGAAAAAAATCTTGAAAGATTAAAAACAGGGGTATATATATTTCTACACTAAGCTCCCTAAGCGCTTGTGGGTAATCACCATATGGCCCTGGGCCTTTCCTTGCATTCATTTTATTTAATCTTGTGTTAACCAATCACTTATTTGCTGTAAGACTTTTGTAAAAGGGATTTACAAATCTATATACATGGATTCTTCTTCCCTATATACTGAATAAAAAATAATTATTAAGAATGTCTGCCTTCTTCTGATATTCCTTGATTAATACATCCATCTCAGCTTCTAATGGACCAACATTTCCACTCTTAACCTTTATGGTATTTATGTTCTCTTTGGCTGTGAGCTTTTCCTTTTCACTAGAGGTGGAGCATTTGATTAGCACGGAGTACAAGCAGACTAGCCTCCCAATGGTTCCCTATGGAAACACCGGATTAGCTGAGATCATCAAGATTGATGCAATGCATAGAGGACTATTTCTGCTTTTAGAAGTACTCACGGTAGTAGCAATAATTTTTGCATGAAATGATGCCTATAAAGAGAAATATGTTCTTTTGTGCAGGGGTGTAAATACAGAACTCTGTTCTGGGTGGAATTATGTTAATTCTGTGCAAAAACTAGATCCATCATTAACAGACTGGCAACGGTTAATTTGCATCCAGCACTGTGGGTGCCCCTGCGAGTAGCAGCCCAACCTTTCTGCAGCCATCCAGCCGTTTGTCTATATGAGGAAAGTTCAGTGTCTCTATACATTAAGCTGTAGTTGTTCTGGTGACTATAGTGTCCCTTTAAGCTTCACTAGATAGTGACAAAGGCATACAATGTGGGTACTGGTGTATTCATGAAATGTGGCTGAACACAATCTGGTGTTTTGTACAGGTGTAGCACACATCAGGTTTACAAAATACACAATCAAAAATAACCTTGGCTTTTTATTTGTTTTACTGTTAGGAACAGCCATATAATTAACTCTTATGATGCCGTTTAAAAAAACAAAACAAAAAACTATTTGTCCGCTGGTTGCTAATACTGCCAGTAGGCTATAGTTTGGATGTTTTTACAAATGTGAGCCTAGGTTAGAAGCTTCATGGACCAAATTTGCAACATTCAGTTCAGCCATCTGGTGGCTTTTGTCCCGACTTGTTTGGGGACTGAATTACAAAATCTGGTGTAGTACTTGAAATGTGACTTCCCAATAAAAAACTAATCACAGGGTTAATGCTGTGATTAGCACTGAAAAGATCAGCCCTTTCAGAGAGCGACCAGGCCCCTGTAATATTGGCCGACTAGGAGGCTCATCCAGCTTCTTACTGATAGCACCTTGTTGGAGGGAGGAAGGAGGAGGAGGATGGAGGCGACCACGTAGACAGGCAGAAGAGAGGCTGGAGTGATCTGCTGTATGTTCACTCCCATCAGCCTTATTCAGCAGTGTGTGTATCTTTGTATGAGTGCCTGTGCGTGTGCATCTCTGTGTTCACACAGTGTGTATCTGTGTGTGTGTACCAGTATGTGTCAGTTTGTGTATCTGTGTGTATGTTTCACTTTGTGTATGTGCCAGTATGTATCAGTGTGTGTATCTGTGTGTATGTGTCAGTGTGTGTATCTGAGTGTATGTGCCAGTGTTTTAGAAACTGTGTGTCAGTGTTTGTATCTGTGTGTGTGCATCTGTGTGTACTGCAAGTGTTTATCTGTGTCAGTGTGTGCATCCGAGGGTATGTGCCAGTGTGTGTATTTGAGTGTTTGTGTCACTGTGTGTGAATCTGAGTGTGTTTGTGTGTGTGTATATATGTGTCAGTGTGTGTATCTCTGTGTTTGTGTCAAGGTGTGTGTATATGCCAGTCTGCAGGCTTTTTAATGTAAACACGTTTACATTTCTGTCTAGTAACACTTACAGTGGCCATCACTCAGACAACAATGAGATATGTTTCCTGGGTCAGAGCTGCACAGTGTGCAGCATTGACTTTCAGAGTCTCTAGACGTGGAGGCGCTGCGTGGAGGCCCTGAAAGTTCCCCATAGAGATGCTTTAATTCAAGCATGCGTGATAATTTTCCTAGGTGAAACTTTTGGTTGGCTGAGATTTTCAAGATTATTTATTTTATTTATTTATTTATTACTGGTATTTATAAAGCGCCAACAGGTTCCACAGCAATGTACAATTAGTGGAGAAAGTACAATATACATAGACAAATAAAAGAGGTAGAAAGAGCCTTGCCCGTAAGCTGATAACTAGCCATTGAAGTTCTTTTATACAAAGTGCTTACCTAGATAGCCCATGAGCTTACAATCTAAAGGATACCATGGGGATTTGAGACAAAAGGTAGCAGGGGAAATTTGGAGGCGATGGCTAAAAAAGTTAACAGAGTGAAGCAGCTATTGGTAAAATGTAAAGACAATGAAGAGGTAATTGAGTTGGAATCTCAAACAGCTGTTGGAACATGCTATATATTTAGGGGGAACCTGGGTGGGTGGGAAGTGATGAGAGAAAAAAAAAAAAAAAAAGACAAGAATGCAGAACATCACAATCGTTGTTCCCATGAGTGAGTATGAGTATGAGTGTGAGATGAGGTCCGAAGAACAGAGATGGAGATAGGACAGTTATGTGAAAGTATTTACAGCTGGGAGAGGGAAGGGAAAGGAGGGAACGGGTAGAGTAGCAATACGTTGAAAAGGTTAGCAATCAAATTCTATTACCCAAAATATTAATAACTCTGTACATGCAATATTGGTCAGAAACATTAAATGACAATGATAAAAACTGCATACACAAAAAATTTCAGTGGCAAACTACAGGTATAATTGGAAACAATTCTATAGTAACATAGTAGCAATGTAAGAATAAATGAGGTGAAGTATCTTCCAAGCTACAGTCAGTACCTTGGCGTTGTGGGAGTTGCTGCAGGGTGTTAAATGCAGAGCATCACAATTGCTGTTCCTATGAGTGAGTATGAGTGTGAGATGAGGCCTCGGCGTTGTGGGAGTTGATGCAGGATGTTAAATGCAGAGCATCACAATCGCTGTGAGTATGAGTGTGAGATTAACTATTTTCACAGGGGGGCGGGGACCTTAACTGTTATTTTAGAATAGTGTCAGGAGTACACAACTATTAAATTAAAATCTTTAAATAATTTATGTTTTGTAGCTGTAGACACAGTACAATATGCATTTTTCCTGAATGTAGAAGTTTTATGACTGTATGTTTATGTGTGCCTGTTATTATATTTTTTTTTATATTAGAATTGTATTTTATGTTATTGTATGTTGTTCTCTTACATTACTACTTTTTTTTAAAATTTAAACAGGAATATATATATGTGCAGTAAGTGTGGGTGCAGCAATAATTAAAATATACTTGCTTATAAAAGCAGATAGGATGGCATCTATTTATAAAATAGTTTCAGAAACAGTAAGTTGTTTTGTTTCCTTTTTTAACCCACATGAGAGCGTTGTTATGCTCTGTTGATTAAAGGAACACTATAGTCAACTAAATTACTTTAATAAATAAAGCAGTTTTAGTGTATAGATCATTCCCCTGCAATTTCACTGCTCAATTCACTGTCATTTAGGAGTTAAATCACTTTGTTTCTGTTTATGCAGCCCTAGCCACACCTCCCCTGGCTATGATTGACAGAGCGTGCATGAAAAAAAACTGGTTTCACTTTCAAACAGATGTAATTTACCTTAAATAATTGTATCTCAATCTCTAAATTGAACTTTAATCATATACAGGAGGCTCTTGCAGGGTCTAGTAAGCTATTAACATAGCAGGGGATATTAAAATCTTAATTAAACAGAACTTGCAATAAAGAAAGCCTAAATAGGGCTCTCTTTACAGGAAGTGTTTATGGAAGGCTGTGCAAGTCACATGCAGGGAGGTGTGACTAGGGTTCATAAACAAAGGATTTAACTCCTAAATGGCAGAGGATTGAGCAGTGAGGCTGCAGGGGCATGTTCTATACACCAAAACTGCTTCATTAAGCTAAAGTTGTTCAGGTGACTATAGTGTCCCTTTATTGTGCAAATATGTTTAATCACTTGAGGCCATGCATGAACTCTGATATAATGGTAAGCAATGAATCTATTTATTATACTTGGCGGAATAGTTGAATGGAAAAGGCAACCTTTTGCTGCGTGCTCTTTTGGGTTGTTTCACATCAATATTTATGTCCCTGCATATTTTGTTTTTCTATGCAAGGCATCCTCACATAAGTACAAAAGTAACAAATCCCCTACAGAATCAATGAACATGAATATTTTAGTTGAACTCTTAATTTTACTTAGAAACTAAACCACTATTATAGCAAAATATACCTGTCTGTATTACCATAACTGACTATTGTACAGGCAATTAACAGGTTGCAGCTTTCTCTAAAAGGAGGGACGACTACTGAGATGAAAATGACAGATATATATATATATATATATATATATATATAGATCAGGGTGCACAACATACAAAATATTAAATGACTAAGATTATTTTATTGTACAAAATAGTTAAGGATACTGTCGTCATAAATAAAAAAACACTACAAGCAACATTTAGTATACTGACCCCGGTCCTTGTTTGGACATAAAATAAATTGCAGGTAACCAAAAGCAAAATGCAGGAGTTGAATGAATAAGAAGCTAAAAAGCAACACAAATCATAGACTAGGTCCCATCCCTTAAAAATCCAGGTACTTGGTAAAAAGTAAAAGTATTATTGTATGTAGAGGAGTTCGTAGGATCATAAAAGACCTGTGCATCCAAATATCCAAAGAAGAAGGTGATCCTGATTTGTGGTTCAACCAGGGCCAATCCGTCCATAGGTCTCAATGGGACCAGGGAGGGTCTGCTCATCCATAGCTCCTGATAGAACCAAGTCTGCAGGCAGCACACTGACAATTTTGCTGTCTCTGTCATAAGTGTTGCAGTTGTGGAAAGTCCTTGTCTTCTCTGATAAGTCCCACTGCCAGGACGGGCTGGATCGGCTGCTTATACCTCAATAAAACAGGGCGTCAGGAGAGGGAGGATGAGCTGGGGCTGTCCGGAAACTCAAGGCAATGCTCACGTTTCCCACTAAAGTTCATTTGCTGTGCGTGCCAGAAATTTAGCGGGTTACTTTACTGACCGTAATTCGAGGCTGGGCTGAGGCCGGCCTATCCTGGTATCTGTGTGCTACAGTAGCCACCCACAGGGCAGCACTGTTGGGAGGACACGGAGCTCTGAGCATGGCAGGAGGAGTTAGGACTGACACTCCAGCCAAGGGGACGTGAGAAGAGCCACTAGGAGTCAGTTCAGACTCCACTCTAGCCAGGAGACACACCACTGTGGATACAGCATGGATAAGTGCCATGATTGGCTGCAGTGCACATACAGCATGCTACACATAAAAAGCCAATCCCCAGCACACACTACATCCCCGTCACACGCACAAACACAGACACTATATTCACTAGACAAACTGCATAACATAATGGATGTGGGCATATTTTTCTTGGCATAGTTTTAGTGAGGGGGGCAGCACTTGGACCCAGGCAGCACAATGTCTTGGCCCTGGGTTCAACTGTCAGTTTTTCCATTACAGAATGAGAACAGTGTGTAGGCTTATGGAACATAATTATTGAATATAAAAAAAACAAAGCAAATTAATTCCTCACAGCATAATTGCACCTAATATGTGTGGGTGCCTACACTGTCCTTTTAATACATTATTATATTTAAAATATTTTTTTTCTCTTAAAGCAAAAATTTTAGTGTAAAAGTGATTTTACAGAAAAGAACGATGGCTATTTTGATTAAATTTTCTCTTCATAGTCTATACCACAATACATATTTTTACACTATTATTTCTTGCTTCTCTGAATTAGTACTAATTGTTCCATTTACAAAAAAAAAAAAAAAGTGATACAAGTTTAAATACGTTTCCTTTTTATTTGCAAAAACTGAATTATTTAGCAAATCTGTCAGAAGTCAGTGTACTAGTTGGTCTTTATATCATGTGCAGATGAACCCAATCAAGTATGAGATATGTTATTTATATGATTAATGTATTCTATCTGTAACTCATCTTGATTTGGTTGTTGGAACAGAATCAATGTTTTCTTTAACATTACATACTTGGTTTCTTTCTTAAGAACAGAGTTTATTTCTGTGATTTTTTTTTCAAGTATACTAAGGGCACAATATAATAACAGTATATGCATATCTGGACTGTGAATGTGTTGCCCTGTGTATATGTGTAGACAAACATTTGTTTATATTAATGTCATGATTACGGGAAATTCAATGCAAAACATAATTGATCCTAGCACTCTAAAAGGGAAATTGCAGTCTTTAATTGCAGAATACATGCTGATGTTTCAACCAGTCTTTATAAAATGTGAAATAGCCAATAAATAGTTGACATGGTTAACAGAATCAGAATTTAGAATTAAATCAGTCATCAGAGTCACAGCCCCAGTCCTGCAGTTTGAACGTCACAACTTTTCAACTAGCCACAGTATGAGTGTGTCACAAGTAATAGGTAAAGTGACTGAGGACTTGAAAGAAGATGGTGTGTATGTGCACTAAGAGTTATTAAAACTTTTAGTGACAGGCAGCACAGGGCTCTGAGTCAGAAATGTCCCTCTCTCCTTCTCATCCGTGGGCTTCTATGGCTTTAAATATTAATTACATATTTGAGTAAATTATCTTGCTTAATCAGCCCTCATGCAGTTATTAAGGCTATTGGGGGAGAGTAAAAGATAATATTATACACTTACATTTGACAGGGGCCAGTAGCTACTGCTGCTGTGCTCTCTTTGTGCTACTTCCAAGATGGCTTCTTGCTTCTCTCCCCTGTGTACACTGTAACCCCACCCCCTGGTGCTATCAGCCAACAATGATCCCTGAATAGATAGGCCAATAGCATGCCCCAATAGCAGGTTTGCACTTCTGCCTGAATGGCAACTAAATGGAAATTACGGAAATTCCTTTGCAAAGGAAACTAGGCATGTGCAAAACAGGGCAGATTTCAAACCAGTGCCATTGTATTTGACATGCCTCTGTGCTTTCCAGTAAGCTTCTCCAAACAGCTATCAATGGGGAGAGGGGCCCTGCAGAACTGAAGTCTACTACAGAATTAAAAAGACACTATTTTTTCCCCATATTTTTTGGCTTACCACCCTCCCCTCCATACAAAAAACATCTACATACTACTAAACACGTGACAGTCGTGTTCAGTAATTTCTTGTAACCACAATGCATGCTACTGTGACCCGCATTTCTAATTCCTAATCTTTTGGTATACTTAGCATCACTCTAACGTTTAAACAAACAACAACAAAAAAATGTGCAGATAATTTCAATGCTCCAACTGTTATGCTTGCAAAATAAGCTTGAGGAATAGTGATGTTCTGAACTGTTCGCCGAACGGTTCGCCGCGGACTCATCATTGAGTAAACTTTGACCCTGTACCTCACAGTCAGCAGACACATTCCAGCCAATCAGCAGCAGACCCTCCCTCCCAGACCCTCCAACCTCCTGGACAGCATCCATTTTACATCCATTGTGAAGCTGCATTCTTAGTGAGCTGTCCAGGAGGTGGGAGGGTCTGCTGCTGATTGGCTGGAATGTGTCTGCTGACTGTGAGGTACTGGGTCGAAGTTTACTCAATGATGAGTCCGTGACGAACCGTTCGGCGAACAGTTCGGGACATCACTATTGAGGAATGCTATTATACCACATATATACACAACCAAAAACACACACAATCTTATTGCAATTTTAGAAGGTGGATCATGATTTCAAACCCTGCACTGCACATTTGGTGTTTTGATCCATAATAAATGTTTTGACTATCACCATTCTGCACAGGGTTCTACATTTTAGGACTGTACCCAAGGACAGTCTTGTAGGAGTTACGCTCTTAGGCAGTAGCTGCTATATGAGGCCTCCCAATTGTCCTTTCTTGATATTAGAGTTCTGTTCCACCATCCTGGCTTTGTTCCCTGGTGTCCTGCTTGAGGACTGACCTGCCAGTTATTTATGGGCGGAACCACCCCCATTCCAGGCGAATACTCCCTTTTTGGACAATTCCTGGTGGTGGAAATGCTATGTGCCGCCATTTTAATTCAACTCTTGTCCAACAATAATATGATGCAGGAGCATCTGTGGAAACAGGAATAGCTGATCTGCAGTTATATCATTACCAGTAGAGGAGTGGAATTAATGGCACCAACTCAAAACAACACTTGCTACCGGGGTGTATAATCTCTATTCTATGCATGCAGCCCCAAGATTAAAGGAACCCTAACACTAACTGTGGTACAACAAAGATAAAATGCAATGTAGTTAATTTTGCTTCAAAACGCAAATGTCTTTTAAAGTACTTTTTAGTAACACAGAATTTGTAGATTACAAAGATAAAAATAAAATCAGACCCTTGCAGTGATTATTATAGGTTAGAATTGTAACACTAATTAGCAACATCTGATGCATATCACTCAAGACAGATGTGTTCACAGTAGAACAGAAGTAAAAAATGGCAATAAAAAAATAAAATAAAATGGCTATATGAAATTTAACACAAGTGTCTACTTTCCCATAGAAGAGATTTGATGGTCATGTTCCCTGGGTTGTGTCTTATCGCTATACAAATGTACAACTTATTTTGAACCCTGAAATGATCACCTACTTTCTCACTCTATAGTGGCAGATGGGGGGTAGAGATCATGAAAAATATCTGTGTCTGGCCAGAGAGTAAAAGGGAACACCAAGGGAGAGAAATAATGAATATTATTAATATATTTAATAAAAGTAGTGAAATGTTATATACCTAGACCGGGTACTATCCTTTATATGGAAAAGGGGAATCGGTTAGTGAGAAAAATTACAAATATTAACAAACATATGAATGGTCAGGCATAACTAGAAAAGCAGTCAGGTTAATTGCATAATAGTCATATCCCAGAAACCAGAATACAAATTATTCTATGAGAGCCAAGTGTCATATCAGAGCACTGAATCATATGGAACTGAACTAATATAAAACAGAACATTGCAAGTCAAACCTGAAAGATTTTCATAGGGTTTTTGTGTCTGTTTTTTGTTTTGTTTGTGTTTGGTGTTAAATATAGCAGCAGTTCTTCTCTGCCTGGCGGCTGACTGTAACTGCACAGGCTCACGCAGAACAACCAGTTTACAGAGGGTTTCAATGATAGTCTGTTTTTCTAGGCAATGTGATTTCACAAGGCTGATACCATCCAGCCTGGTGGTATCATGTAATTCTTATGTTGTACATCGGATGGATAGTCACTTGCATTAGCCAGTGAAACAGATGTTGTTGCAGGTAGTGTAAATTAATTTGAGGTATTGTTATTCAGATTTAGCTTTTATTTTCTGGTAGAAACACATTTGAAAACATTCTACTTTATATTATAGAAACAAGACTGGCAAACATACAAACTCCAATACATATTTGGTAAATATTTGCATTGAGCAGATAAAGGGCATGATTTTTCTGAATTAAAGTATACCATTTTTAAAACGTCCTGCTTAATGCTTATATCCACACACTTAAAGGACCACTCTAGGCCCCCAGACCACTTTAGCTTAATGAAGTGGTCTGGGTGCCTGGTCCCTCTAGGATTAACCCAGAAACTGCTATGTTTATAAATGGGTTAATCCAGCCCTCAAATACCTAGTGGCTGTCTCATTGACAGCCACTAGAGGCGCTTGCGTGATTCTCACTGTCAAAATCACAGTAAGAGCACGCAAGCGTCCATAGGAAAGCATTGTAAATGCTTTCCTATGAGACCAGCTGAATGCGCGCGCATTCAGCCGAATGGGAGGAGAGGAGGAAGATCAGAGGAGGAGAGCTCCCCACCCGGCGCTGGAAAAAGGTAAGTTTTAACCCCTTTCCTTTCCCCAGAGCCCGGCGGGAGGGGGTCCCTGAGGGTGGGGGCACCCTCAGGGCACTATAGTGCCAGGAAAACAAGTATGTTTTCCTGGCACTATAGTGGTCCTTTAATGCTATTAAGCAGCCATTAACCATTGAACTATGATAGTGTAAATATGAGTTACATATACTGTATAGTAACAATTTCGCTGCAGAGTAATGAACATCTCTGTAAAAAAGATTGTCTATAAAATTGGTTATATAGCTGCCAAGTCACGAATAGAGCATAGGATGTGAAGAATAATAAATGTAGCTTATTTTTGTAAATACTATATATATAAAAGGAAGGATGCTTTTAAGTGCACTTTTCTCTGATTAGTCGATACGTTATAAAAATGTTTTGTGTAGCTATTTTTCTGCTCTAGATAATACTTAAGTGCACTTATATGGAATAAGTGGGGGAGAAACATTTTGCCCATATAAGCTGTTTTCCATTTGTCAAACTGAAAACACTTTACATAGTTATTTTTACTTAACTCAATATTGGCCAAAGACTAGTGTTACTTGTTGACAGCAGCTCTGTATATTTGTTTTGGTACACCTACGGCCACTTTCAATATTGAGAATTGGTTGAAACTGATCCATACATTTTACTATGCCATCTCAATTATAGATAATGTATTAACATGTTGAAAATCAACATGAAAAATAATAAATTATAAGACACTCATATTAGAAGTTCCTTTATGTTGGCTGTGATGCTTCTATAACAGTAAAACTCATATGGCAGTGCTAAGTTTATACTGCAACTTCCTGCACAGCAGTGCTATATGACCACAGCAGTTGTTTGCTGAGAGTTTCAACGGAAAGATGACATCAGATCTACCACTCTAAGAAACCCTTGTACTGCGTCTGCTCAAAGTAATACAAGTACTTGTATGACAGAGGGTAGTATAGCACCACCTGCTACAGCTATAAGGCACTGGAAGAAAACATGAACAGGAGACCTGTTTGCACATTTTATATCTATATCTATATCTATATATATATATAGTCTTGAAAAAAGTCCGGCAAGGACTGAAACGTCGACACTTCTTTATTACTTGATGCTTGAATAAACAGCACGATTAGAAATATTATTGAGTCCTGTGAGTGCACTTCAACAAGAACATATATATATATATACACACACTGCTCAAAAAAATAAAGGGAACACTTAAACAACACAACATAACTCCAAGTCAATCACACTTCTGTGAAATCAAACTGTCCACTTAGGAAGCAACACTGAGTGACAATCAATTTCACAGGTGGAAATTATAGGCAATTAGCAAGACACCCCCAATAAAGGAGTGGTTCTGCAGGTGGTGACCACAGATCACTTCTCAGTTCCTATGCTTCCTGGCTGATGTTTTGGTCACTTTTGAATGCTGGCGGTGCTTGCATCTAAACTTTATCCAAAACTAGGTGCCCTGTACAGAAACAAATCCTGCCTAAGCCCTACAGTAAAGGAAAAGATTGTACAGCAAATGCTGATGTCAATCATTGATTATGGGGATGTAGTATATGCATCTGCATCGCAATCCCACATTAATAAACTCAGTACATTGTATAACTAGTTCTGCCGATTTGTGCTACAATGTAATTACAGGACTCACCATTGTGACAGGCTAAAAGAACTAAACTGGCTATCGCTGGAATCCAGACGCACCCTTCATCTTTCCAGCCTTGTGTTTAAGAGCTTTTCTGGGAAACTCCCACCCTACCTGAACAAAATGCTCTCCCCAGCTCTTCCCACTTCCTATAACCTCCGATCCAGTACCAACACTTAGTCTACCTCCATACAAAAAGAAAGCAGCCCGATCCTCCTTCTCCTACAGAGCACCACAATTGTGGAACGACCTCCCGCACAATTTAAAATCTTCCCTAAGCCTAAAGTCCTTTAAGAGATCCCTCTCTACATACCTCAAAACAGAATGCACCTGTCATGGTTGATTATATATTTCCTACCTGTTTTATGTTAAATTTTGTATTTATTGTGTATTAATATTGTTTTTGTATTTTATTGTACCCTAATGTAACAATGCAATGATTTCTGGACCCAGGACATACTTGAAAACGAGATAAATCTCAATGTATCTTTCCTGGTAAAATATTTTATAAATAAAATAAATAGTGGTAGTATGAGATGGAGTCTACAACCCACACAAGTGGCTTAGGTAGTGCAGCTCATCCAGGATGGCACATCAATGCTTTACTTAACTCAATTACTTAAATGTGGCAAGAAGGTTTGCTGTGTCTATCAGCGTAGTGTCCAGAGCATGAAGGCGCTACCAGGAGACAGGCCAGTACATCAGGAGATGTGGAGGAGGCCGTAGGAGGACAACAACCCAACAGCAGGACCGCTACCTCCGCCTTTGTGCAAGGAGAAACAGGAGGAGCACTACCAGAGCCCTGCAAAATGACCTCCAGCAGGCCACAAATGTGCATGTGTCTGCTCAAACGGTCAGAAACAGACTCTATGAAGGTGGTATGAGGGTCCGACATCCACAGGTGGGGGTTGTGCTTACAGCCCAACACCATGCAGGACGTTTGGCATTTGCCAGAGAACACCAAGATTGGAAAATTCGCCACTGGCACCGTGTGCTCTTCACAGATGAAAGCAGGTTCACACTGAGCACATGTGACAGACATGACAGAGTCTGGAGACGCTGTGGAGAACGTACTGTTGCCTGCAACATCCACCAGCATGACCGGTTTGGCAGTGGGTCAGTAACAGTGTGGGGTGGCATTTCTTTGGGGGGCCGCACAGCCCTCCATGTGCTCGCCAGAGGTAGACTGACTGCCATTAGGTACCGAGATGAGATCCTCAGACCCCTTGTGAGACAATATGCTGGTGCGGTTGGCCCTGGGTTCCTCCTAATGCAAGACCTCATGTGGCTGGAGTGTGTCAGCAGTTCCTGCAAGACAAAGGCATTGATGCTATGGACTGGCCCGCCTGTTCCCCAGACCTGAATCCAATTGAGCACATCTGGGACATCATGTCTTGCTCCATCCACCAACGTCACGTTGCACCACAGACTGTCCAGGAGTTGGCAGATGCTTTAGTCCAGGTCTGGGAGGAGATCCCTCAGGAGACCATCTGCCACCTCATCAGGAGCATGCACAGGCATTGTAATGAGGTCATACAGGCACGTGGAGGCCACACACACTACTTAGCCTCATTTTGACTTGTTTTAAGGACATTACATCAAAGTTGGATCAGCCTGTAGTGAGTTTTTCAACTTTAATTGAGTGTGACTCCAAATCCAGACCTCCATGGGTTGAAAAATTTGATTTCCATTTTTTAGTTTTTGTGTGATTTTGTTGTCAGCACATTCAACTATGTAAAGAACAAAGTATTTCAGAAGAATATTTAATTCATTCAGATCTAGAATTTGTTATTTTTGTGTTCCCTTTATTTTTTGAGCAGTGTGTGTGTATATATATATATATATATATATATTTATATATAGTAGTTGGTGTGTCCCTTTAATTATTGCTATAACATGTTTTTAAATTGTTCCACTCAAATTTGGTTATTCCGTGTGATTTGACTGGGATGTGCCTGTGTGGTTATCTTTATAAAAAGGTATTAATGGTTTTTAGTGTTGGACGATACAAGAAAATTCATGTCATAAAAAACAAGTGAGCAATCATTCTTGTGGATTTAGCCAATTGCTTTAAGAATAAGAATCAATAATGATCAAGTGTTACTTTTATAATTACAAGCTAGTAGATGCAATTACTATTAGAGGGCAAATACTGCATTGTTGGTGTTAGTAATAATCAGTTTTCTCCAAGATTCCATTTAAAAAAAAAAAAAAGTGTAACGGTGTATTTAACGTTATTACAATGATCTGTACACCCAAATTCTTACCACATACACAATACTTTAACCCTTCCACAATAGTTCGTTTTTGTTTAACACAGAGATTAGGTTTATATTAAATGTGTAAAGATAAATGACAAATTGCAAAACATATTTTCATTGGAATTAAGTTGTAATGTTATTTGTGTCCTAAATTGTCTATTTCACAAAATTACCTGGCTGAATGGAAATAGGTGAAGGAGAGTAACACCGTTCTATAAGGGGTTTATTCAATAAACAGAGAAAAGTAAATTAAAAATCACATAGCAAAATACAGGCTAAAAGTGCTGATTTGGAAACAATCTACAACTCGGTTATAGCCACAGCTAGATTATGTCAGCCTGAGTTTTGTAGGAATTGCAATATTTTCATTGGAATTTTCATTAAATTGGACTGTTTTATGTTTTACTTCAGATAGGCGGGTGGATATCCACATTTAGCTTTAGGGTGAAAAAAGTGTATTCTTAATGCTATAGGATTCCGTTAATGGTTTAACATGTGGTGATATATTCCTATGCATTGATTTATTGATACATTCTGCTTGTTCTGACAGTTCCAAAAATGTATATGATACATTTAATGGCCAGCTAAACTGGGAGTGCAAACTTTTGTGGAGGTTTAGGAAGTCCACAGTCCCACATTCTTTGGAAAGGTGATCTGATAAGAATACTGTGAAGGGCTTGTTGCAGCCAGAAATGCCATCATAACTTTACTTATTATTGCAATTGTTTATTTTATCTATACAATTAACATATGAATATAAATTGATACAAAGTGTGAATTATCAGCAGTTGAAACTGAATTGTTACCAAATTCATCTTACAGGTATTAGGTCTTAGGCATTAGGACATTGCGATAATAAGTATAGATTGAATAGTTTACCCGTAGAATTCCTTTTTTTAAATAGTATTTTTTCTAAATTACTGCTGCATTTCTGTTCAGAGGCTGTCTGTGTTTCATTGCCCTTGTATGCACATGGTACAGTGACAATAAAGTTGAATATGAATCTGAAACTTGTCTATTCACAAACCCTCTCAGTGTCTAGTGACTCTTTATAGAGATGTACAGGGAACATTTCAAATACGAGAAAAATGCATGCCATGTCACAAATAATAGCATGAGTTATTGGATTTCATGGGATAAATTGTGTCTAGTGAATGAATAATGGTTAGAATTAAAATGTCATTGTGATATTATTTATTAGTTTTGTTGAAGGATACACTCACCTTATAATTTAATTAGCACAGCATTTTAATTTGTAATGTATTATTTTAGAGACAGAAGTATTGCCATTGGCCACAATAATCAGATTCCAATGGTGCAGTGTATAATAGTATGAATTTGTATTTGTATGCATGTGTAACATATTTATAATTTCCAAACTGATTCTTCAATTTTAAACAATGATGAAATGTATTAATTTGTAGTATGTTGAAACAGGAAGTAGCAGATGGTACAGTGAACCCTGATTATTGAAGCATGCAGTCTACTCTAAGGGGGAATTGGAAGAGGTGCATAACCAGTTAAAGGGGCACTGTAGGCACTCAGACCACTTCAGCTTATTGTGTCAATGAGCAGAATGGGACATACAGCACATTTAATCAGTAGAATAGTGAAGAAGGCAGCACAATGAATTTAGACCCAATGGGTAGACAAATAAAGGCAAGCATTGTATTTAAAAACAACCTGGGAACAAATGGAGCACATGGTGATCTAGTGAATATAAAAAAAGTGACAGTTCAGCTTTTATCTACTTTATTAGTATGATTACCTAACATAATATTAGGATATTAGTATATATTGATGACAATGACAATCTGTACAATTCGGACAAGAGGAGTTTTTACAAACAGTTCTATTTTTCATATTGGTATTAGATAGATCTTCTAAAGTAGATGCATGGTTTTAATCTATATTTTGTAATGTAATACATAAGTACTGCTCGTTCTATAGAGCATAAAATGTAATCTAACAATATACAAACCTTGGATACGATCCTGGGAACCTTGGATAAAATTTCTGAAACACTCACCTGACTGACAATCACTAAGAAGCGCTTCTCCCTTCCTCTACTTCACTACCCTTCTGTCCTTTCCATACTCCTTTTTATTATGTGTAATATATTATTATTATTATTATTGCCATTTATATAGCGCCAACAGATTCCGTAGTGCTTATATATAAGCCAAACACTTATTCCATCCATATTCTTTATTCTCTCTCTCTTTCAATATATATATACATAATAAAAGTAGTAAGAGGCTTGCACTCACGGTTTTTTGAAATAGAGACTTCTTTTATTGTATATCCATTAAAACCAGACCGACGTTTCAGCCACCATCCGTGGCTTTCCTCAGGATCAATACATCACACACAATACATATGATACAAACAAAACTTATATAGTCAAACAATTGATTAGTTAATTAGAAAAAACACTCACCCCTCAGGTGTTCACTTCATTTCTCCGGCGTCCCTCTATTCCAAGTGCGTATGTGCCAGCATATCGCATCCCGGAAGTTGAGTGCTGATGGCTCTCCCTGTTGCCCCGGTAACCCGATGTTACCTCGGGCTCCATAGCAACTGGGGTAACATATCTAAATGTGCACCGGGACTGTGAACCACCAGATCATGCATACGATCATACTTATTTACAGTGACATAGTATAACCTAACAGTACATATCCTTATATGAAATGATTAAAACAGCATGCTTATAACAATCAATTCTTATATGCTGCATAACAAATATTTATTCGATGCCCGTTATATTCAACCAGGTACTATAACCTTTTATATCTTGCTGAATTAATATGTACATATATCTCACTAGAGCTAGTCTTTATCTAAAGTGACTTAAATACTTTTATGTACATTAAAGTGCATAAAAATCCAAAGGGACAACCGTGTATTATATATACATTAAAGTGCTCAATGTGACTTGAACGATATTTACGTGTGTACTACCATTATTTACATCAATTAATTTATGTGTTATATATACGTATTTTCAGGTACTCATATTAAAGTACCTTTTAAGGACACATACTAATTTAAAGTGCATTTAAGTTTTTAAAGTGCTTAAAAATTTAAAGTGATACTCGTGTACATCCTCTGTATATGAAAAGTGCTGTGACATGCCTATGAAAGTGAATAGTGTGCCTATATAAACCTGAAGGATATATTAGTAAAAACCGACCCTGAGCAATGTTATTTACAGCAACAAAAGCCACATATAAGAGGATGTATTCGTTGTTTAGGATGCGTGACCTGAGGCCACATGGTCCCTTCACGGACGATTAATCACCCGCATAAAAACAAGATGTACAGAATCAAATATACAATCACCTGTAAAACGCCGTATGTGGTCTATAAGATATCTTGCCCTTGCGCCATATTAGAGGTCATCGGTAGAATATTAGAACAGCATACAGGGATGGACAAACCGATAAGCCAGTGGCAAAACATTTTTTAGAATATAAACATCCACTTACGGCATTGAAATTCGTGGCAATAGACCATGTACCATTACCAAGACGGGGAGGAGATAGAGGAAATTTATTATTAAGAAGAGAGACATTTTGGATACAAGAGCTGAATACAGTTGCACCCCGTAGTTTAAATGAAATTATATCATATCATCCTTTTATATGAATACAAAAACGCTTGATGGCCTCCTAAAACAAACATGTTTTTTAACTGGTAGATTTTTATGTTAGAGTATTTATGTGTGCAATACTCGTAACAAGTTTATGTATGTAGTATGTACATGTAAATTCAGAGGTATAACAGTGACTAGCAAGAGATATCATTGAGACAGATATAAAGGCATAAGCTTGATTAAAGTCGAGTAAGTTTACTCAAGTCCAGGTTAGAATTACTGATTATAGATATAGGTTTCCTATTTAAATGGCTAATGTCCAATAAGTATAAATATAATATGACATGCACATGTACACTTGACAGGCGCACAGTCGGATTTGCCGGCATATGCGCTAACCTTACCCAAACCCCCATTAAAACATGGACACAGGTTATACTGTTGGAAATAATTAGTCCACAGCTTTATTAAATTATTAATAAAATAATTAAGGAATAACAAATGGGGTCATTGCCAACAAATCTTATTAAAGTTAACATTCCCCCATATACATAACATACCCCTAGCAATGAACCCACAATAATAACAATCTATAACAATCTAAATAACATGTTAATACAGAAACTGGCCACCCAATATGATCACATTTCCACCAGGTTAAATTGTAGGGGTGTACCGAGACACCGCTACCCACCATATCGATTGTAGGGGTGTACCAAGACACCGCTACCCACCATATCCATTGTAGGAGTGTACAAAGAGACCGCTACCCACCAGTTCCAGTGTAGGGTGTACCAAGACACCACCACACCCCCAGGTTCGGAGCCACCGACGGGCTCGAACCTACCAACTACGTGCAACACTGCCCAATCCACACTAAACCTCAGGATGACCATTTTCTCCTCCATCTACCCTCCGATTTAACCAGGCCATTCCCCGCCACAGCTCAGGACTTGACACCTAAAGCTCCTGAGCGACCCCCACCACACCGAAATAAGGCCTGTTGAATGCCTTCCTGAAGGCCCAATTCAAACAGATCACACCTTACATCTGAAAACGTACCCCATCCCCCCTAGAGTACCTAGGGAGCTTGCCTCCCAATTCGTTGTGTCTCACTGTTACACCGCCCCCACATCTGATAAATACCGCCATCAATTTTTTATTAATTCGTCCTCGACACCGAGCCACCGTGGCCGGGTACCTAGTATGTCTCCAATGTAACCGAGGAACCATCTCGGACCGCACCACCACCACACCTTTGGCCAGCTCCCATAGCCGGTCCTCCTCCCTCTGCATCCACCTGATCAATTCCTTTTCCGGGACCATGCCGATATCCTTTGCGCCCTCGCGGATTAGCAGAATGTCCTGGACAGTACCCCTTGTTACCTTCCGGAGAATTTTCTCCACTAATGCCTTGCCAGCAAAACCACTCCAGCTCCACCAATTCCAAAGGAAAGCCCAGTTGCACTTGACCCGAACCACGGCTCCCTTCTGCGCCCCTTAGATGTAAGGGTGGCCCACCAACCATGTCACCAAACCTGAATCGAAAGTAATTAGCGACAAGGCATAGCCCCAAACACAAACCCATACGTCCATAGCCATTAAACCAAATAGACCGTCCGTA
>OW240912.1:300601918-300685037 GCA_933207985.1 Pelobates cultripes | reverse complement strand
TGCAAAGAGGAGGATCGGCAATGTGTGAAGCACCAGGCCCAGCCTCCTTGTGTTAGGTCCCACCCCTACTTTTAGGCACCACCCCTCAAAACTGGCACTTAGCGGCAGAGCTGGTAGGAAAAGGCTCTGGTTAAAAATTGCATGTTCCTTATTAGGTATAATGGAAAATTCTATTTAATGACTCCATCTCTCAAAACATCCTGCATTAAAAATGCATTTATTTTACATTTAAGTACATACAGTTGCAAGAAAAAGTGTGTGAATGTTTACATGGTGTGTTCAATAAAAACATGGCAACATTTCATTCTTTGTGTGTTATTAGTTTAAGCAGACTGTGATTGTCTATTGTTGTGACTTAGATGATGATCAGATCACATTTTATGACCAATTTGTGCAGAAATCCATATCATTCCAAAGGGTTCACATACTTTTTCTTGCAACTGTATATGTAGTTTCAATAAATGATTGTGAAATTTGGCAAGTCTTCTCTATGGAAACACTAACGTTACCTTTATCAGATGATTACAGCCATATTTGATAGCGGTGAGTTACAGGACACATTGTGTAATTATACTAGCTTTATTGCAGACTATATCAATATGACTAACCAGGGCTCGTGGGAATGGCGTTCCTGCACTTTTTCCACAGCAGGAACACTGTTCCTGTTAGTAGTCCTGACGGGCCTTTGCCTGTAGCTGAGACCAAGTTCTGCAGCCTTAAGGAAAGATGGCGGCTCTGGTTTCCCTGTCAGTGACATCATAATTCTGCATGCCCCGCGCTGCCCAGAAAGCTTCGCTGTTCACAATATAGCCGGGCTGTGAGCTGGCGATGGAGGAAGTTGGAAGTCTCATTCATGTTAGAGCTGCTGGGTTTCTCTGTACTCTTGGAGCCCAGAGCCTGGTGTCACCGGCGTCCCATGCCCGAGAGGCGGGGAGCTGGGGTGCCCAGCATGCGCTGAATGATCCGGCCCGAGAGCAGGTGGCGCCATGTCCTTTTTCCGCAGGCGACCATAGACACTGGGACTGGACTGCCAGTGCTCTGTCCAACACAGGGAGGGGACAGTCAGACAGGAGAGGGTGCAGGGCTGACGGGATCTGGCTACATGTCCAAGACAGGCCCGCGGTGACAGCTAAAAGTGAAGGAAGTGACAGCACAGGGAATGGTCATCATCCCAGGGAGAGAGATGGGAGAGGAGACCAAAGAGTGACAGCCTGGGAATAGGAGGGAGTGCATCAGTCTTTATCACTAGGGGAAGTGACAGCAATGACAATAGATACCGTGTGGAATGTGAAAGCTAGGCAGAAAGAGCTGGGAGGTTATAGTAGGTCAGGAATGGGATGTGACAGCGAGGGAAAGGACAAGGCCTGGACTTTGACAGCTAGATAGAGGGTTATAGAAACATAGAATGTGACGGCAGATAAGAACCATTCGGCCCATCTAGTCTGCCAATTTTCTAAATACTTTCATTAGTCCCTGGCCTTATCTTATAGTTAGGATAGCCTTATGCCTATCCCACGCATGCTTAAACTCCTTTACTATGTTAACCTCTAGCACTTCAGCTGGAAGGCTATTCCATGCATCCACTACCCTCTCAGTAAAGTAATACTTCCTGATATTATTTTTAAACCTTTGTGCCTCTAATTTAAGACTATGTCCTCTTATGGTAGTTTTTCTTCTTTTAAATATAGTCTCCTCCTTTACTGTGTTGATTCCCTTTATGTATTTAAATGTTTCTATCATATCTCATCTTTCCTCCAAGCTATACATGTTAAGATCCTTTAACCTTTCCTGGTAATTTTTATCCCGCAATCCATGAACCAGTTTAGTTTGCCCTTCTCTGAACCCTCTCTAAGGTATCAATATCCTTCTGAAGATACGGTCTCCAGTACTGTGGAGTGTTCTGTACAATGGCATGAGCACTTCCCTCTTTCTACTGCTAATACCTCTCCCTATACAACCAAGCATACTGCTAGCATTTCCTGCTGCTCTATTACATTGTCTAGTAAAACAAAAAATATATCAGATAAAAATCTAATAAAAAATCCAGGAATGGTTAACGTGATATACCTTTAAATCTCTTTAGAATAGTGGTAAGACTAGTAATAATTCATTACTTATTTAAAATTTCATAAAAAATATATCATAAAAAGTATATATATTTTTTGCAACAGATCATTCACAGTAATATCCAATAAATAACAACAAAAAAAAAAAAAGAAGAAAAGGAAATAAATTGTCCAATTGATAACAGTCTTGTAAATAGATACTATGTATCAAATAGTAGCAACAGTCTTTTAAATTGTAAACTGACTCAGTTCACTCCAGTTATAGAAGAACTGGTATATGGATACTGAGTGAGTTAGTATACTGTGTGTACAATATTATATTATAAATGGTCCTATTTTATAATAATTGTACCCTTGTAAAAAGTAATAAATAGATCTAAAATATCATTGATAGGTCATAGTTGATGGCCCTCAATAAAATATATGTTTAATTCACCATTAAAAACTGAAGTGCTGAAATGGTTAAAAATATTCAATTTTATTTGAAAAAATCAAATTAAAAGTTATATTAGGCACTCACACTTTGATATCAAACTTCTTGCCCGGTTGCAGTTTTGGAACCTGGTGTATACAGTTGTTGCAGTCCGATCGTCAAATAAATGGAAGAGCTGGCTCTCCGTGAGCCTCGTGTGTATCTTTGTTTTCTTCCTTCGTTCGGCAGCAATTTAAATTCCACTAGGTAATCTTGTTACTGATGTGTAACATGTAATAGTTGTAATCACTAGGACAGTAGGTGAGCAGGCTCTCTGTGAGCGGCGTGCGTGTCACAGTTCCTGCGTTCCAGGGCAATAAAGTTGATTTGCGATAGGTGCCAGAAAGCAATGAATGTCGTAAACAGAGTTGTCCTTACGCGTTTCGTGAGAAAAGTCTCACTTCATCAGAGGATACTGAATTGATGTTCCTTATGGGTTTAAATAGCCTAAGTAATTGATGTGGCTCTTTTAACCCTTCATTTGACTGTTCATATATCCTATAGCACTTGAGTCATAAAATAAACTGGTGATTATTAAAAATAATTACAAAAGTTATACAATGGACCTTAAATTATAAAAAGATACATAAATATACATTAAGATATCAATAATTATAAATTAAACTTTGGATATCATACATAAGTGGCATATATCATAATTATACATTTAAAATCAATTAAGATTATGCTTGAATATAATAGTGAATACTTGAAATAAAATACATTAAGAATATCTTAAAAATGTCATTGAATTCTAACATTAATTGGACAAGATTTATATATAAGTTTAGAGATAGATATATAAAAAATTTCAGTGATGACTGCTACATATTATTTGATATTATAGCATGCTTCCCATTTTCTATAAGACTACATATCAATTGGACAATTTATTTCCTTTTCTTCTTCTTTTTTTTTTTTTTTTGTTATTTATTGGATATTACTGTGAATGATCTGTTGCAAAAAATATATATACTTTTTATGATATATTTTTTATGAAATTTTAAATAAGTAATGAATTATTACTAGTCTTACCACTATTCTAAAGAGATTTAAAGGTATATCACGTTAACCATTCCTGGATTTTTTTATTAGATTTTTATCTGATATATTTTTTGTTTTACTTTGCAATATTAAGGATTTTTTAGTGGAATCCTTATTTTTCCAGTAGAGTGGTTTACTGCAGCCATACTAGGTTCTCTAACACACGGTTATTTTTCATATTAACCATAACGTTATATTTTGCATTCTTTTCCACTAATTAGAGAATCAAATATGGCATTACATAGAGATCTGGATTTTATTAGAAACAACAGAAGAGATGCATTTGACACTATGATAAATGAAGGTACAAAACATATGAGCACCAAGGTACAAAATACTAAAGAAGCTAACAAAAAAATTTTAGACACTAGATCACTAATTTATAAATTAGGAAAAATTATGGAGAAAGAGGTGTACTTATGGTGGGACATAGCAAGTTTGGAGTTCTATGTTTCTAATAATTTAGTTCCAAGAGGACTCCGCCTTTTTAAAACACTTGCCTATAAAAAAAGATGATGTTAATCTACTTACAAAATGGGACCAGCTTTTAGACAAAGGTTCTTTACTCCTCATGATATTTCTTATAAATGAAAAGAAAAAAGAACTAGAACAAATGGATAAAGAAATTAAAGAAATGAAAGAAAAGCTAATTCCAGAAGTTGAAGGAGGAGCCTATGTAGAACTATTAGATAAAATTGAGAGAAGAGTAAAAGATCTTGAAGTCCAAGTAAAAATCATTAAGCAGAAAAAACTCATGAGAGATAAGGAAGATTACAACTTAGGGAGGCAAAGAAATTGGAAAAAACACACATTTAATAGAAAAGACACAAATTATGACAACCATAAAATAGACACGAATTATGATAACCATACACGACCATACCATTACCAATATCCACCATATAGAAATAATAACCACAATAACTGGAAACCTAATTCCAGATATCAATCACGTCCAACTAAATACTATAACACACAACGTTCTGATTCATATTATCATAAGAAAATACCAAATCAAATACCCCATACAAGAGTTCCCCCAACACCGACATACTGTACACCTCTAAAACTACAACCAGCACATAGGACAAACCAACCTGGTTTATCTCCGAAAATAACACACCAATCTCAATGTCAGCATGTGGAGACCCCTTCCTCGCCTTCTTTTTTAGGCACTTTTTTAGGGAGGAAAAGATCACGAATTCACATGAAAGAAAAAGAAGAAACAGCAAGGACATTCAAATCACCAGTCCAGCGGAACACAAGGAGAGCAAGAGATCACGAGAGAAAGTGGAGAGAACAAACTCAATCACCATCCCCCAAAAGAAGGCAAAAGCAAAGAAAAGAACAAGACGAAGAAACATTGAGACAACAACATCACTACCACAAGTAGATGCAAACGAAATAAATGTATTCAATCTATCTCAAAAAGAACTAACCAAAGACGAAATGTCTCTACTTCAAAAAGGGTTAAAATTTGCTCCAAGTTCATCGAATTCACAATTTGATATTTTCATTGACCTTCATAAATTCATTAGAAAATTAACTATTAAAAAATTCTTTCTAGATAAAGAATTCCAAACTCCATCCAATTCCAGTTCTTACCAACATACCAATTTACACCCTCAATCTACATTCTATCCAGAACAAGTAAAAACAGATCATATTAGAGTATTTGAAAAAAATATGGAAAAGGATCTTAGAAAACTTAATCTGAGAAAGAATACTAAAGACAATCTAACTAAGAAAGAAAGAATAGCGTTAAAACATTTAATGGAAGATGACGAGATAATAATCAGAGGGGCAGATAAAGGGGGGGGACTAGTAATATTAAACACTAGTGATTATAAAATAGAAAATCAAAGACTACTTCAAGATTCCAACACTTATCAGATTTTAAAAAATAATCCAACAAAAGAGTTCCAAATAGAATTATTACAATTATTGGAAGAAGGTAGAGAGAGAGGTATCCTAACGAAGAAAGAATTTGATTATCTTTATTGTAAATTTCCAAGATTACCTATATTTTATCATGTACCTAAAATACATAAAACCCTTGAAAATCCACCAGGACGCCCAATCATTTCTGGTATAGGCTCTTTGACATCAAATCTATCCGAATATGTGGACCGATTTTTGCAAAAGATAGTTCCTAAACTACGATCCCATTTGAGAGATACTACTCATATTATCAATTTTTTATCTAAATTAGAATGGGACCAACAATATATTTTAGTTACAGCAGATGTCACATCCCTGTATACTGTTATCGAACATTTGCAGGGATGTGAGGCCATTCAATATGCACTCGCCACTTTCTCAGAACTCAAAAATGACCAGATTGAATTTATTGTAAAATGTGTGGCTTTTATTCTTAGTCACAATTTTTTCTGGGCTAATAATAATCATTACCTCCAAATTGAAGGGACTGCCATGGGAACCAGATTTGCGCCAAGTCATGCCAATCTGTTCATGGGAAAATGGGAAGATGAACACATTTGGTCAAACAATCCATTTGGCGCAAGTCTGGTCTCATGGCATAGGTACATAGACGACTGTATTTTTATTTGGAAAGGAGACATTATAACGTTGGAAAATTTTAAACAATATTTGAATTTTAATCCGTATAATCTAAAATTTACTTTTAATCAATCTATGGAAAGATTAGAATTTTTAGATCTTGAAATTTATATCAAAAATAAAGTAGAAACTAAAACCTTTAAGAAAACAGTAGCATGCAACAGTTTCATTCCTCATAATAGTTTCCATAAAGAAACCTGGTTAAACAACATCCCGTTCAGCCAGTTTAGAAGAATAAAAAGAAATTGTTCTGAACCAAACATCTGTGTTGAACAAACTGAAAGGATGAAATCACAATTTCAAGCAAAAGGATACTCACAAAATGTTTTAAATCAAGCTTTGACAAAAACAGCACTTTTAACTAGAAAACAAATACTTACAACTAAATTACAGACAAATCCATTGAATTCAGAAATTCCAACATTCATAACAAGATATAATGGTCAAACACATCAAATCAGAAAAATTCTTCAAAAAAATTGGGGTATTCTCAAAGGAGATCCCCAACTTGATCGAATATTAAGTGAAAAACCTAAAATAATTCATTCTAGGGCTCCAAATTTAGGCCTACTATTAGCTCCAACAACTCAACAAGAAAAACCGAATAATAATAACAAAAAAATCACCTCATTCGATATACTTAAAGGTTTTTGGAAGTGTAAAAAATGTCAAGCTTGCAGAAATAATCCGGATCAACCTACAAACATCATAGAATTTGTTCATCCTCAAACAAAAGAAATTTTTAAAATTAAAACATATTTAAACTGTACAACTACTGGCGTAATTTATCTATTGAAATGCCCCTGCGACAAAATCTATATAGGACGCACTAAAAGAGCCCTAAAAACACGAGTAGGAGAACATATCAGAAATATTAAAAATGGACTCCATTCACATAACCTTTCTAAACATTTTGATCTTATACATGACAAAAATCCTAAAGGCTTATATTTTACCGCAATACAAAAAGTTAATATTCCTTGGAGAGGAGGCGATGTAGAAAAAGAACTAGACAAAGCGGAAGCAAAATGGATATTTCAGCTAGACACACTAGAACCTAAAGGTCTAAACATAGATTTTGAATTGAGAGCCTTTTTATAATTTTTTTTTTTTTTTTTCTCACATACAAACTTATATATAAATCTTGTCCAATTAATGTTAGAATTCAATGACATTTTTAAGATATTCTTAATGTATTTTATTTCAAGTATTCACTATTATATCTTAATTGATTTTAAATGTATAATTATGATATATGCCACTTATGTATGATATCCAAAGTTTAATTTATAATTATTGATATCCTAATGTATATTTATGTATCTTTTTATAATTTAAGGTCCATTGTATAACTTTTGTAATTATTTTTAATAATCACCAGTTTATTTTATGACTCAAGTGCTATAGGATATATGAACAGTCAAATGAAGGGTTAAAAGAGCCACATCAATTACTTAGGCTATTTAAACCCATAAGGAACATCAATTCAGTATCCTCTGATGAAGTGAGACTTTTCTCACGAAACGCGTAAGGACAACTCTGTTTACGACATTCATTGCTTTCTGGCACCTATCGCAAATCAACTTTATTGCCCTGGAACGCAGGAACTGTGACACGCACGCCGCTCACAGAGAGCCTGCTCACCTACTGTCCTAGTGATTACAACTATTACATGTTACACATCAGTAACAAGATTACCTAGTGGAATTTAAATTGCTGCCGAACGAAGGAAGAAAACAAAGATACACACGAGGCTCACGGAGAGCCAGCTCTTCCATTTATTTGACGATCGGACTGCAACAACTGTATACACCAGGTTCCAAAACTGCAACCGGGCAAGAAGTTTGATATCAAAGTGTGAGTGCCTAATATAACTTTTAATTTGATTTTTTCAAATAAAATTGAATATTTTTAACCATTTCAGCACTTCAGTTTTTAATGGTGAATTAAACATATATTTTATTGAGGGCCATCAACTATGACCTATCAATGATATTTTATATCTATTTATTACTTTTTACAAGGGTACAATTATTATAAAATAGGACCATTTATAATATAATATTGTACACACAGTATACTAACTCACTCAGTATCCATATACCAGTTCTTCTATAACTGGAGTGAACTGAGTCAGTTTACAATTTAAAAGACTGCTGCTACTATTTGATACATAGTATCTATTTACAAGACTGTTATCAATTGGACAATTTATTTCCTTTTCTTCTTCTTTTTTTTTTTTTTTTGTTATTTATTGGATATTACTGTGAATGATCTGTTGCAAAAAAATATATATACTTTTTATGATATATTTTTTATGAAATTTTAAATAAGTAATGAATTATTACTAGTCTTACCACTATTCTAAAGAGATTTAAAGGTATATCACGTTAACCATTCCTGGATTTTTTATTAGATTTTTATCTGATATATTTTTTGTTTTACTTTGCAATATTAAGGATTTTTTAGTGGAATCCTTATTTTTCCAGTAGAGTGGTTTACTGCAGCCATACTAGGTTCTCTAACACACGGTTATTTTTCATATTAACCATAACGTTATATTTAGAATACATGTATATTTAGGGGGGCAAGAGGAGGCTTGGGGGGCTAGATAGAATTTTTAACACTATAGGGTCACATGGAGATCACAAAAGTAAAGTAGACAAAAAGTGAACACAAAATAAATCTGATCTTTAGGAGCTGGCCCAAATCACATCTCCCCGGCCTGTAGTCTCCCTACACATCTCCTGTAAAAGAAAAATCTAATGTTTAAACTTCATTCCTACTGTGTTAATAGCCAGCTAGACCTGGAGTGTGGCTAAAGTTACATTAACAGAGCAGGAGATCAAAACTTCTAAAGTAAACACACTGTGCTGTCACATTTGATTGACAATAAAAGAGTTTTTCATGTAGGCTCTATGAATCACAGCCAGGATAGGTTTTGCTAGGGCTACATAAACAGAAACAAAAGTGATCTATGTGATGTAGCTGCTAAATGGCAGATAATTGAGCAGAGACGGCACTAAAACTGCTTCATTAAGCTAAAGTTATTTTGGTGCATATCTCTTTAATATGATCTTTAATCTGAAAAATGTAAATTATATAGTTGTGTATTTTATATGTGAGGTTTGACTGGTTTGGTAGTAGTATTGAGTTTGTATATGTGTATAATATCTCATCATTTGTATTTGATATTTTTAATCTATATTCTGGGAGTAATATGATTTATATTTATTTTTCTCAAATAAATGGTGTTTCATATTTTAATTTAATGATAAAAAATTAGAAAGGAGAGGAGTTGTAGAGCCCATTTTTACATGCCACATCATGTTTTCAACAACCTTATGCTGAATGTATTTTAATGTAGAAAAAAGGGGAATTTGGGGTGCACCCAGAACATGCATTTCTCAGTAGTGGTGTTGCCATAATGACCAACATTTCTACAAAATAAAGATTGCGTTAACATCCCCTGCCCCCCCAAAGCCACAGTAACCTAATATCGTACAGTAATTTTAACATTCAAAACAAATTAAATAGTTCTAGTGCTAAATTAACTGAAGTGTATTTATTAATTTGTTGTAAGAGTGCATGTTAATGTAGCAGAAACGTTGTTTGCTGATGTACTGTATTGCTGATGGGTTATATACTTAATATTGAAATATTATACAATGCAATGTTTCTATACTTTTCTTGTAAGTGCCCTGCATCGTCCATTTGTGCCCCCCTCCCCCACCCATGTCTTGTTGTGTATTTTACACTGTAGGGAAACACATTTCTCTGCCATTCTGTCGATCTACAGCATGTCATAAATCATTATTTCTGTAAAGAATATATTAGAAAATGACAATAAACTGTTTGAATTATTTTACTAAGTATCCCTGAATAGAAACACATGCACACAATTTCCATGAATCCTATTTTTAACTATGTATCACATAAAACAAAAAGGTGTTTGGACAATGAAGTGGGTTAACAATTAACATTAACTTTAAATATTTTTTTTCAAGAAGTGCTTGCTGTTTTTGCTCCACTAAAGTGTAACTACAAGCACCATAACTAGTAAAGTTCTTTCCTTAGTTTACAATGTAAACAGGTCCACACGAATCATTCACTAACATTCCAATTCCCCCTGCCCAAATGAACAAAATTAATATGGGCATTCAGATATTGTTCACAATATTTCCCAAGTCTGAATTTCGCAATGCAGTTTCCAAATCACATTGAATGTAGCCCAGATTTCAGTCTGTCTGGATGCAACCAAATGACTAAAGTCCAAAACTAAATTATAAATATTTGCATATGAACAGTGATTATTAGACAAAACAGGAAGCTAGGTCTGCCCGCAAATAAAGAAATTCTTCCAGTCCCCACATCTAGATTCTCACTGGTAGTCACACTAAAGGTCAAAGGACTCTCCCACTGAATCTTTAAATATATTTTATAGACTTCTTCCATGCTATCCAAGTACAAACCTGAATAAAAAATCTTAAAAGAAAAACATATTTTACATAGATCAGAGAGCCGGTGCAAGAATCTGTTAAGAGCCCCCTACTCCCTCCCACCCCCATAAAGAGGTGGCCAGTAGGTAGATCTTAAGCCGTCGTACAAATCCCATGATGCTTTGCCAGCTTTGGATCTACCCAGGGTTCTATTTGTATGCAGTATCTGTGAATGTAAGCAACTTTTTGTGTGGTGAATATTTGTGGGAATGTTTACGTTTTTGTGTATAATGCTGATGTTTTAATGCAGGGGGTCTGTTTGTGTATCGTGTTGGTATTTAAATGCAGGCATGTAAATGTAGCATTGGTGTTTGAAAGCAAGATTTTTATGTAGTGTTAGTGTATGAATGCAGGGGTGTATTTGTGTGTAGTATTGGTGTTTGAATGCAGGGGGTGCTGTGTGTGATACTGGTGAATGCATGGACATGTGTATTAACAAATGCACATGCACTCTTACATACATACAGGGGCACATTGCCATACACAAAAATACACATACACTGCCACACACAGTTGGCCACAGATACACACGCATACCGATATACACAGATCCACAAACATTGACACACATGCACAGACGCATACACTGACACACATAAACACTGACACACATGAACAGATGCATACACTGATAAACATGCACAGATACAAACACTGACAACACAAACACTGATACACATGCACAGATACATACACTGACATACACAAACACCGACACACATGCACATAATCATACACTGACATACACAAACATTGACACAAATGCAGAGATACATACACTGACATACACAAACACTGACACACATGCACAGGTACACTGACACACATGCACATATGCATACACTGATACGCAAAAACTGACACACATGCACAGATGCATTCTCTGACACACACAAACCCTTACATGCATAGAAACACTTGACCTCTCTCTCAGTCCAGCTCGCTCTTCTGCGGTCTTCAACTGCCTGGCTGGACTTGGTGTTTGGATCCAAAGGAGCCTGCCTGCAGCCTTGCCTTCATCCCTTGCGCAGCGGGATCCCATGTCAATGAATGCCCTGGTAGTCCAGTGCTGAAGTTGCTATTATTGGTTCCCTGATGGTCCAGAGATGTATCTGATGCACTGCACATCCTGCTGATTCCCTCTATCTGTCATATCCTCTTATTTGCATTGTCAGCGGGAGGCTGGGAATCCCCTTGACTGAACTTTGACTCACTAACTTATAGACAAAGGATATTAGCAGGGGGTGCAGAACATCACAAACACAACTGGGACACCAAGGACCTGGCTGGAGGAGCGGAGTTCAGTGCTGGACTCTGTGCAGCGCAGGAGCAGGCGAACAAACTGTAAGAAAAGTAAGCTGCCTTCTGCTACACTGCTGGCAGCTTTCATCTGCGATGCAGGGCCGGACTGGGAACTAAAATCAGCCCTGGAAAAAAATTCTATACCAGCCCAATAATGCGTTGCACCAGCATAGTGTGTGTCACGACACTGCTTAGTTGATTTGCCCTCGTGCAGTACTCACACTCACCACTGTTTCTGTTTGGCACTGTTCCTGATTTCTTTTCATTAAGCACTTCACCTGGTCCTTGTTTAGCACCTATTTAGTTTGGTTTCTCCCCTCACTCCTTGCCAGATCATTACCTTTTGTTTCCTGTTTCCCTGGTTGCCTGTGTTCCTGGCTCCTGCATACTGTGACTTGGTCCTGTGTCCTCCGATCCAGTGCTCTGGCTCCATGGTCTCTGATTTACTACCAGCGATCCTGTCCCTGCAGCCTTGCTGATTTATTAGTTCTTGTTGTCACTACATTAGTCTTGTGACTTTGGATCTGTGCCCTACCTGATACCCGTGGTAGCTGCACAATCCTACCCTAGTACCTAAGGACTATTACAGTATTTGTTGCCTGCACGATTCGTGCTTATTTTGATTTACAGTGTATATATTTTGTGGCCTTGTCTGTGTATGTATATATTTTGTTTTACTTTCTGCTTTGGTTCCCTGTAAATATATATTTCTTGATTTAACCTATTTCATTTGTGTCTTGGCACTTATTTCTTTGCTATAGTGGTTCCCACATTTAAAGGGACAGTGCTGCTCCAGGGCAGCACCCCTTCATGTCATTACAGTGTGCTGATAAAGAGGGTGAAAAAATAACTTGACATTGAAAACTCTTACTCCAACGAAGGAACGCATATAGGGCTTCAAAATAAACAAAAGAGCGCCTTTATTTTAAGTAGACATACATTTGCATGTAATGTTTCAGTACAACTACTTTGGCCTATTAAGGACATTTTAGTAATGGTAATGAAATGCTGAATGTCTGCAGTTGCACAACTAAAAAAAAATGAAGTGATCTGGTTAATTTTGAAGTTCTATGGGTGCACTCTTCACTTTGAATATGTTATTGTACATGAGTATGCAACAAGACAGGGCCAATATGTGCTCAGGATCACATCAATTTACGTCTATTACCTTTACCTTGTTTAGTGTATCTTGTCTCCTTTTTCTTACAGCGACCCTTGTGCATCTTTTACTTCATCCCAGTCCCTGTGTTTCTCTTTACCCTTCTCTAGCCTCTGTATTTCTTTCCCCCAGCCACTTTGTCTCTTTCTCCACTTCCAAATCTCATCTGTGTCTCATCTGTGTCTCTTTCTAACTCCAGACTCTGTGTGTCTTTTTCTTCTCCCAGTCCCTCTGTGTCTTTTTCCCCAGCTCAGCGTTGCCTCCCACAAATCTTGTCACTTTGTTCCCCTTCCCTATTGTATGTCTTTGTCCCCCCAACAAACCTTCTGTGTGTCTCTCTTCTCTCTTACCCCTCTGTCTCTCTATTACCCCTCTCTTTGTCCCCCCAACCCCCTATTACCCCTCTGTCTCTTTGTCCCCCCTTCCCTAGTGTCTCTCTATTACCCCTCTTTGTCCCCCCTTGCCCTATGCCTCTCTATTACAGCTCTGTCTCTTTGTCGTCGTCCCCAACCTGGTGTCTTTCTATTACCCCTCAGTCTGTGTTCCCCCCCCCTTCCCCTGTGTTTCTATTACCCCTCTATTTGTCCCCCCCGTTTCCCTCCCCTCTTTTATTTATTTTTTTTATTTCTCAAACTTCAAGAGTTTCCAGATTTAGATCTGATATATGTGGTACACTTAGTAAGTTTTATGAGTTACTTAAAGAACATAAATATTTGTTCTAAACTTATCTGATTATTACTGACTTCAAAGGGCATCTGTGGAACAAAAATTTTTTTCTCTTGGTCAATCACCTTTTTATAACAAACATATCTCTTTGAGTATCCATTAATGTAAATAAACAGACAAAAATGTTATGCTTTTATACATTAAATATGTTTAAAATGTGTGCATACTTTTCTACCATGTCCACAGATAGCGTGGAATACTTTAAATCTTTGACCTTGTAAGCCATACAATTTGGTTTACGTCAATTAGAAAAGCTGGTTTATTTTTGCAACTGCATACCATGAAACTCATTCATTAAAGGGACAGTTTAGGCAGTTTAAGCAAAATAACTTCACCTAAATATGATTGTTATGGTGCTAGGAGGCCCCCAGATGCACTCTTACCTTCAGAGCGATTTAACCACAAAGTGGTTCTCAACATTGGATCTCAACATCCCCCATGTGGGATCTGACTTCTGAAATCTCAGTTTCAGGAAGCATGGAGTACCACTAGGCAGGGCTGATTGGCTGAAAGAAGGGAATATGGAGATGTTGAGAGAGACTCACAGAGGAATCATGTGTCGGAGCAATGTGAGTGCTCTGCTTTCACTTGTAGAAGGGACAATTTCTGTGACCTCCCAGGTCGTGGAGAGGTATGACCTATTGCCCTCACATAAGGATAGAGGGTACCCCTGCTGGTGGAGTCGAAGGTAGGGTAGGTATCTGGTGCTCAAATGAGAGAAGGTACAATCAGTTGTGGAGCTTGGACCAGAAATCTGCCAACAACTGCTACAGTCTTGTCAGAGTAGGAGACAATTGGCTTCTGGAGTTGATTGTGCGCTTGGTGTCTGCCATTAGTGAGAGGAAGCAACAACCACAGCTTGCTCGTCAAGACTTTTGGCCGACAACAATAACACCAGCAGTAAGTGCCAGGATAACCTTCACAGACTAGTGAAGGTTATCCCGGCTGATGCATCTGGTTAGCAAGATAGTCAGGCCACTTTCTCTCGAGTTTTATGTACATCATGGACCGATGTGATCAACCTTTTTTTATAGGACCTGCATCTAATTCAGATGGTGGACAATATACATTGTAGTCAACTATACATGCTGGAGCTTGTTTCTCAATTTGCATATTTTTTAAATGAAATATAACACATTGAATTCATATATTTAATTTTATTTATAAACAGTATGTTCTACCCCAAACAATTCTGAGGAGCGTGAGGCAAAAGTACAGAGCAGCGTGATCTGTGAAATCAATGAACAGAGACTGATCCCAGCAACACGTCAATAGAACCCAGGGATGAGGATACACTCCAGCTTTTTCTGTCAAGGTGAGCACAGAGAGGCTTAGTGGGCCAAAATACAATTTTGCTATTTATTAAAGTAAATATTAAGTGTGTATATAGATTTAATGGAGTGTGTGTATGTGTGTGTACATGAAGGTATGTATATAAATCTGTGTGTATATGAGCCTGTATATGTATAGGAATGTGTGTATGTACAAGTCTGAGTCTATGTGTAGAAATGAGTGTGTATATGAATGTGTGTGTATATGAATAATTGCACTGCTCCCATTGCCACTTGCCTTTATTTTATGTTTATTATCTTTTCTATCTTGCACAGTATCTTAAAAAATTGTGAGTAAATTATCTAAGCAACTTAAATGGAACATTGCTAAAAGCTGTGCTATTTGCCAAGGACCGTGCTCCCCATGAGAAATAGTAGTCCTTACTTTTTATGTATATAAAAAAAAAAACTATAGTAAATTTAAAAAAAAAACTAAAAACAAGGAGAAAGCAAGGAGCAACAAAAATGGATGAATGCAAAAGCATAACCTGCAAAATGATATAACTGCTTTAAACCAATTCTGTTTGACATGCTCACATAGGATCACCAGACCATTATCTGCATACTTGATGACAATGTTTATCTTTTTTATCTTTCCACTCAGATTCTAAAAAAGGATGTTCATCAAACGTATATATTTTATTTTCATGTCCTGAATGATCAATTTTATAAGACTCTTTAAAGTTCCAGATTAATGAGAAACAAGGTAGAAGGTAGATGTATTCATAAAAAAAACATGCATGTGTTCAAAATTTTGGAAAGATGTATTGGTTTTAAAAAAAAAAAATTTAATAAAAAATTTCCTCTTGAATTTATATACTGTATGGACAAAAGTCTGAAAGCGATTGTAAGTTGTTGAAATGGCATGCTATTCAAACTTTTCAATTGCTCCACACTCAAATGTTTTTGGGTTAAAACACTCTTTGTTCTTCTTTAGTTGGCTATGTCCTTTGTTTCTGTCTAGTAATCTTTCTCTGTAGTTATGTGTATTTTTTTCATTATTTGTCATATTTCCTTTTTCATGATGTGTTTCATTGTTTTATATAATTTAATCTGGATTTTCATACATTTCAGGCTGGTGTCTTTAACACTGTAAAACATTTTCATAAAAGTTTTCCTATATCAAAAGTGCAATCCTGTAATTTGTAAATTAAGCTTTATAATGGCAAGCAAGATGTCATGCCATATAACAAAACTGTTACTTTAAAAAAAAAAATAATAAAAAAAAATACCGTGTTTCTCCGAAAATAAGACCGGGTCTTATATTAATTTTAGTCACAAAAAACACACTAGGGCTTATTTTCAGGGTAGGGCTTATTTATTTACGGTACCGGTATGTACATTGAACCCCCCCTTTAATTAATCCACCCCTTTAATAAATCCACCCCCCTCTAATTAATCCACCCCCCTCTAATTAATCCAGCCCACCCTTTAATTAATTCACCACCCCTTTAATTAATTCACCCACTCTAATTAATCCAGCCCACCCTTTAATTAATTCACCACCCCTTTAATTAATTCACCCCCCTCTAATTAATCCAGTCCACCCTTTAATTAATTCACCACCCCTTTAATTAATTCACCCCCTCTAATTAATCCAGCCCACCCTTTAATTAATTCACCACCCCTTTAATTAATTCACCCCCTCTAATTAATCCAGCCCACCCTTTAATTAATTCACCCCCCTTTAATTAATCCAGCCCACCCTTTAATTAATTCACCCCCTCTAATTAACCAGCCCACCCTTTAATTAATTCACCCCCTTTAAGTAATTCACCCCCTCTAATTAATCCAGCCCACCCTTTAATTAATTCACCCCCTCTAATTAATCCAGTCCACCCTTTAATTAATTCACCCCCCTCTAATTAATCCAGCCCACCCTTTAATTAATTCACCCCCCTCTAATTAATCCAGCCCACCCTTTAATTAATTCACCCCCCTCTTTAATTAATTCACCCCCCCACCCCCTTTAATTAATTCAATTAATCCCAGACATAAAATATCTAGCGGTACTCACATTTCAAAGATTCCTTGCCGAGTCCGACCACTGGGAGCCTCACCGCCCGGAAATGGATCCTTCCGCTGAAGATCCGTGAAGGCAGACTGACGGCGCTGCAAAATGTCGTCATCACGTTGCGCGACGCTCCTCCTACAGCAGAAGAAGGAAGTCTCGCCGCAAAGGTACAATGCCTAGGTCTTATTTTCGGGGTAGGGCTTATATTGCAGCCCACCCCGAAAATCCGACTAGGGCTTATTTTCGGGGTAGGGTTTATTTTCGGGGAAACACGGTATATATGTGTATACATATTATCATGTATATAGCACCAACATAGTGCACAGTGCTTTATGATTTTACAGTTGGGATATAATAAAGCAAACAGATTTCCATGGTAGAACAAATTATGTTAATATTTTTGGGATAAGATGTGTTCTATTAGAAATTTAAATATTTAGCAGCTTGGATGTTAATGTAATTTTGTGGTTTAATTTAAAAAAAAAAATACCCCCACATTCCCGAGATACATGACAGTATATCAATTCTTATATATGAATTAGGGACACTTTCCTGTATTGTGCTTTATAGTCATGCGTGATATTAAAGAGTCACTTTTACTAGAGTCACAAAAATATTTAGGGCCCATTCCTTTATTTTCCACTTAGAGCAGTGGTTCTCAAACCAGTCCTCAAGACCCACCAACAGTCCAGGTTTTGTTTGTATCTCCATTGGAATAAAACAGGGAAATACATAAATCCTGGACTGTTGGTGGGCCATGAGGACTGCTTTGAGAACCACTGATTTAGAGGAACTCAAGTGCCAAATGATGATAAATAGCAAGTGAAGCATATGTTATGGCTATAAATATGTTTATAATAAAGCTCTATAAACACAAACTCTCAAGAGGGTCAGTGATCTACTTAACTGTCTTACTGTGAATATGTTGATGTTATCTTGATCCTGATGGATACACTTGAACTTGAATATGACCTAGCTTGTTATAAATGTTCTCTTCTGGTGATATTGGGAAGGAAAGAACACATAGCAAGCTATACAAACGACATCACAGCATCATAAGGAATTGCATATTCTATTCAAAATGATATCAAGTGTATAAGGATTGATATGTTTAATGTTACATAGCTGAAAAGAGACATGTGTCCATCAAATTCAGTCTTCCTTGCATTTGTTTTTGCTGTTGATCCAAAAGAAGGCAAAAAACCTAGTCTGAAGTGCTTCCAATTGTGCAACAAACTAGGGGGAAAAATCCTTCTTGACCACAGAATGGCAGTCAGATATCTCCTTGACTGACTGATATCATTTTGAATAGAATATGCAATTCCTTATGATGCTGTGATGTCGTTTGTATAGCTTGCTATGTGTTCTTTCCTTCCCAATGTCACCAGAAGAGAACATTTATAGCTATTACCCCACTAATTAGAAATGATATCCCTATATATTATGTATTTGCAAGTATTTATCCAATTGCTGTTTAAACATCTGTATAGACTTGGCTAAAACCACCCCTTCAGGCAGAGAACTTCACATTCTTGCTGTTCTTACTGTTAAAAACCCTTTCCGTGAGCTTGTGTCCTATGTATCGTCCTATTTATGAATAGATTTCCAGACAATGGTTTGTTATGGCCCCAAATACACTGCTCAAAAAAAAAAGGGAACACAAAAATAACACATGCTAGATCTGAATGAATTAAATATTCTTCTGAAATACTTTGTTCTTTACATAGTTGAATGTGCTGACAACAAAATCACACAAAATTAAAAATGGAAATCAAATTTTTCAACCCATGGAGGTCTGGATTTGGAGTCACACTCAAAATTAAAGTGGAAAAACACACTACAGACTGATCCAACCTTGATGTAATGTCCTCAGTAGTGTGTGTGGCCTCCATATGCCTGTATGACCTCACTACAACGCCTGTGCATGCTCCTGATGAGGTGGCGGATGGTCTCCTGAGGGATCTCCTCCCAGACTTGCACTAAAGCATCTGCCAACTCCTGGACAGTCTGTGGTGCAACGTGACGGTGGATGGAGCGAGACATGATGTCCCAGATGTGCTCAATTGGATTCAGGTCTGGGGAACGGGCGGGCCAGTCCATAGCATCAATGCATTCATCTTGCAGGAACTGCTGACACACTCCAGCCACATGAGGTCTAGCATTGTCTTGCATTAGGAGGAACCCAGGGCCAACCGCACCAGCATATGGTCTCACAAGGGGTCTGAGGATCTCATCATGGTACCTAATGGCAGTCAGGCTACCTCTGGTGAGCTCATGGATGGCTGTGCGGCCCCCCAAAGAAATGCCACCCCACACTGTTACTGACCCAGTGCCAAACCAGTCATGCTGGAGGATGTTGCAAGCAGCAGAACGTTCTCCACGGTGTCTCCAGACTCTGTCACGTCTGTCACATGTGCTCAGTGTGAACCTGCTTTCATCTGTGAAGAGCACAGGGCGCCAGTGGCGAATTTGCCAATCTTGGTGTTCTGGAAAATGCCAAACGTCATGCACGGTGTTGGGCTGTAAGCACAACCCCCACCTGTGGACATCAGGCCCTCATACCACCCTCATGGAGTCTGTTTCTGACCGTTTGAGCAGACACATGCACATTTGTGGCCTGCTGGAGGTCATTTTGCAGGGCTCTGGCAGTGCTCCTCCTGTTCCTCCTTGCACAAAGGCGGAGGTAGAGTTCCTCCTGTAGGGTTGTTGCCCTCCTACGACTTCCTCCACGTCTCCTGGTAGCGCCTCCATGCTCTGGACACTAGGCTGACAGACACAGCAAACCTTCTTGCCACAGCTCGCATTGATGTGCCATCCTGGATGAGCTGCACTACCTGAGCCACTTGTGTGGGTTGTAGACTCCGTCTCATGCTACTACTAGAGTGAAAGCACCGCCAGAATTCAAAGGTGACCAAAATATCAGCCAGGAAGCATAGGAACTGAGAAGTGTTCTGTATCACCACCTGCAAAACCACTCCTTTATTGGGGGTTTCTTGCTAATTGCCTATAATTTCCACCTGTTGTCTATCCCATTTGCACAACAGCATGTGAAATTGATTGTCATTCAGTGTTGCTTCCTAAGTGGACAGTTTGATTTCACAGAAGTGTGATTGACTTAGAGTTACATTGTGTTGTTTAAGTGTTCCCTTTATTTTTTGAGCAGTGTATATTTGTATAATACTATCATATCCCCTCTGAGGCGCCGTTTTTCCTTCTAAAGATATTTAAATTTGTTAACCTTTTTACATAACTAAAATTCTCCATTTTGTAGCTGCCTCTACACCTTTTCTAGTGCCATAATATCCTTCTTTAGAACAGGTGACCAAATTTGCACAGCATATTCAAGGTGTGGACTTACTAGTGATTTATTAAGAGGCAAAATTATATTTTCAAACTATATAAGATCACAGGAGAGAAGGTAAGTCACAGACTATAGGAGAATCCACTCATCCAAACTTCTTAGATCTGGGAAGGTCACCTAAGCTGTGCTCTCAACTAGGGGAAAACCCTACAATAACAAAACAAACAAAAAAAAAACCAACAGAATCTTAACTACTCATCCGCTGAGATCAGAGGGCGGGTAGTGGGATAGAGAACTCAGACTATACAATCTAAAAGAGAAAAAAAAGTAACCTTTATTAATAACTATATCAAAAGTGAGAAAAACAGAAATCCACCACACATGTAATGTCTCTGGGGTCTGGCCAAAAAAAAGGCGAGAGTAGAGGTAGAGGTAAAGGTACAGGAAAGGATAGGGTGGTAGATGGTATCCACCAAACAATTAGGTACAGGACAGAGCTGGATTATCGAGAGAGAATAATTCCCTATAGAAATAACCTAAATACAGGTAAGGAGAATGGGAATAAAAAAGGCCATGCTTCCCTCATATATGCATAAATTAGAACCAAATCCTAGGTACAGAAAAAAGAGAAAACAAAAAATAAGGGGCACATGGACTAAATGTATATCTACCATAACCATGAATCGGACTCAAACTTCCCTCCCTAAAGTCATGACCATGGCATGTAAACCGAGCGGTCACAGACTAAAGTTAGGACCAATAAGCATATGTGGGTGGGCTTAGATGGCAAGATCCACACCAGGCCAAGCAGGGGGTGCCTAGGTAACACACTATCTGTGAAGTCCTGTCGGTAAACCCCCTGGTAAGTATTGTTTGAGATTACTTGATGGCAAAGTGGCTACAAAGTGACTAGGTACCAGGAGGTCCCTCAGGTTTCTCCCTCTACGGGCCGTAATCGTAATCAGAGAGGGAATGATGATATGTTTGAGATGTTTATCTGAAGTCAAATTTGGACAGAATTTCTGAACAATTTCCTGCATCTCATCCCACCCTGCATCGTTGGTGCCGATGCATCATATGAGTCCACTTTCCTTTATTTGAGTAACATCACTGATGAGGTCCTTATGGTCTGTTTGAAGGGCTCATACATACCTTTTGAGTACCCTATTAGGATATCCTTTCTCCAGAAAGGACCTCCGAAGCTCATTTGCTTTTGATTTGACGGATGAGCAATTGCGACGGAGTCTCAAATATTGGCCAGTGGGGATCCCCGATTTGGGTGGATTTGGGTGGAAGCTGGATCAGTTTAGTAAATTATTGGTGGCTGTCTGTTTCCTGAATAAATTGGTTTTGATCTTGCCACCTTTAACAATTTTAAGGGACCAGTCCAAAAAACAGTGACTCGTGAAATGCAGATTACAAGGGTTGGAGGATTAGAGGTATAAGAGGTGTTATTCTGCGACTTTGCCTTGGAGTATTTTGGATTTGTGCTGTCCTAGGCATGACGAAACTCGGGCACCCCCATCTAAATTTGCCCCACCCCTTCCTGTCAAAGCCACATCTGTTCCTATTTAGGACCAACATGCACTTTGACTGAATGACACACACACACACTGACAGACACCCTGACAGACACACACACATTCACTGACAGACACCACACTAACAGACACACACATTTCCTGACAGACACAGACACTCACAAGACATACACTGGCAGACACACATTCACTGACAGACACACACACTTACTCACAGATATGCACTGACAGACACACACCCATCACCTACTGACAGACACACTCGCTAACAGACATACACTGGCAGACACACATACATTCACTGACAGACACACTAACAGACATACACTGGAAGACACACACACATTCACTAACACACACACTGGGAGACACATTCACTGACATACACCCTGATACTGACAGATTCACACTCGCAAACATTGCCTCACACACTCACACATTATTTATTGTATTAATTTAAATACACCCAGCCTTTGGGAGAGCTGGAGTGGATTCTTTCCCAGGATCCAGTGGGGCTGCTGGTCTGGTTGCTGCTGCTTCCTGGGCTCTCTGCTACTAACTCCTAAGCAGTTTAGAAGCTGCTTGGCTCGTGTGCAGCAGAGTGGATCAGCGGCCGGTCACCACATGCAGCGAGCTGTAATTTCCCTGCTCTGCTCCTTTGCGCGCCACTGAGTGATGATGGGAGCCGGAATGACATCACATTCCAGCTCCAGCAACACCTCTGGCTAATTAGTGAGCAGGGTATTTAACTCACCTGATTCTGCCCCTGACGACAGCATATTTACACGCCGAAACGCGCGTCGGGCATTTCTTTCACTTCACATTATTTTTGACTACACCTTTTTAGGGTAGCACTATGCACCTTATTTTTATAATTTTTTGTAATGTAGGCACTCTGAGAGTCTTTGGTTTAGGTAGGCACTAGCCTTGTGCAATGCCGATGTAATCAGGGACAGTAGCTAGATTACAGGCAGTTCCTGACTTTATGAACTAATTGGTTCCGAAGCCTAGTTCATAAAGTGAGGGTTCATAAAGTGAGAACTAAATTCCCACAGACTGCAATGTAATGTAATAAGCATGGGTTCTGTTCCTGACCAATAAATTTTACCATAGAAAACCTAAACTGTGAAGTACAAATACAAAATATAGGCATAACAAATACAGATATGTTGTAGGAGCATTAAAGAAATACATACCATACTGAATTCTTCATCAAATCGACCTCAATCATCGTCGTCCTCAATGAAGAGACAAGTTGCACTTGATAAATGAGTCACCGCCCAGTCCTCCCACAGTTGTTTGGTACTTGTTGAAGGCTGCACCTCACTTGTTTCTGGTTTGTTTGAGACAGAACTAGTCACATCAGCTTTCTGTAGACAAGCTGTGATAGTGGTTTGCTTCCAACACATTCTTTTATTTTCATTGTAAATTTTATTAGAACAGACATAGGCATTTCATAGATCTCTAGCAACTTTGGTACTTCTCTCAAAGTTAGAATCTTGTGACTCAAAAATATGAATTGCCTTTTCTATGTGTTGAAATGCTTACTCAAGGCCTTTAAAAGTGAAAGAAGGAACAGGAATTTCAGTTGCAGTAACATCTTCTACCTCTTCAATTCCTCTTGTTCTTCTATATCTCAGAGGTCTTCATTAAGTTCTTCCTTGTGTGCTTCAAAAAGGTCATTTACATCAGTTGCAGAGATGTCCAGATCCAATTTGTTGGCAAGAGTAACAATTGTTTCTGTGTTCTGCTGTACAATTTCTGCTGGTCCTTCAAACCCTCCAACATTAGTACCAAACAACTGAGGGCAGAGCTTTTTCCAAACACCTCTCATGGTTGTCTCAGAATATTTATTCCAGGCATATGCTGTAATTTTTACTGCATCTAAAATATTAAATTATTTTCTCCAAAAATCTTTAAAACTTCGACATATCTAGTTATCCATTGCTTTAATCAGCATTTCAAATGTCTGCCAAAGGTACAGTGCTTTAAATGTGGTGATAACACCCCGGTCTATTGCTTAAAAAATGGAAGTTGTATTTGGTGGCAAGAATATGATTTTGACATTAGGGTGGTGATGTTAAAAAGAGGGTGGATGACCAGGTGCATTATCTACAAGCAGAATAACTTGAAAAGGGTATTGATTTCTCTTCACAATATTTTTTCACTTCAGTTACAAAATAACGTGAGAACCAATCTTCAAATAGCGAAGCAGTAACCCAACCTTTTTTATTGGTTCTCCATATGACTGGCAGTGTACTTTTAACAATTCCTTTAAGTGTCCTAGGATTTTCTGCATGATGCACCATCATGGGTTTTAACTTACAGTCTCCAGCTGCATTCCCACCAAGAAATAAAGTTAGTCGATCTTTTGCTGGTTTAAAACCAGGCATTGATGGTTCTTCTTTTGCAATGTAGCTTCTTGATGACATGCGCTTCCAAAAGAGACCACTTTCATACACATTGTGATGGCGAGTAATTTCTCTCTTCCAATATTTCTGCCACCTTAGCAGGAAATAATTAAGCCTCTTCTGTATCAGCACTTGCAGATTCTCCAAGGATTTTTATGTTATGCCAACCAGCTCTTCTTTTGTAACGATCAAACCACCCAATGCTTGCAGAAAATGTTTCTTGACCGCTGCCTCCTTTTCTTTGTTTCAGCATCTCAAAAAGTGATAAAGCTTTAGCAGAAATGGTAGTATAGGAAGCAGGCATATGGAGCTGTCCAGTTTGATCACTTATCCATGCTGTGAAAAGTTTTTCCATATGAGGAATAAGGCTTTCATTTTTAGTTTGTTCGTATCCAAGTAGAATGCAGGGATTGCGCTTTTTTCTTTTTTCCTTTAAATATTTTTCTTTGTCTTTCAGTATAGTACTCACAGGTGATTTGCTTAGCGAATATTTGCAAGCTAATTCTTTAGTGGAATTTCCAGCATCATGATCTGTTATGATGTTCAATTTTGTTTCCAATGTTATGGCTTTTTGTTTTTTTGTATTTTCATTTCACGCACCAACTGTAGCATCCTTTCTTTTTGGTGCCATAATGAGTCCTCCTTCTTCACTTTATTATTTCTCACATCCTCTCTCCTTTATCACTTTCATTTTTCCTTCTTTTATTTCACACCTCTCTTAAGTCTTCCTCCTTCTTTACTTCTTTCTCAACTTCCCTCTCTCCTTTATTACTTTCCTTTTCCTTCTTTTATTTCACACCTCTCTTAAGCCTTCCTCCTTCTTCACTTTCTTCTTATCCAACTTCCCTCTCTCCTTTATCACTTTCCTTCTTGTGTTTCACAGCCTTCCTCCTTCTTCACTTTCTTCCTATCCAACTTCCCTCTCACCTTTATCACTTTCCTTTTCCTTCTTTTATTTCACACCTTTCTTAAGCCTTTCTCCTTCTTCACTTTCTTTTTTCTCAACTTCCCTCTCTCCATTATCACTTTCTTTTCCTCCTTTATTTTTACAGCTCTCAATCTCTTCTCCTTCTCTCTTACTTTAAGGCTTGCACCTCGTTTCCTCCTTTTATTTTTAGAACTTTCAAGAGCTTTCTTCCTTCTCCCCTTTCTTCAGGCTCTTTAGCCCTCCTTCTGCTCCTTGCTATGCTGCCTGCCAAAATATGGCACAATGTCAGTCAGACACACACTTCATATGGCTAGACTGCTTAAATGACAGACACTACCAGGCTTACATTTCATGATATGTCTGACTAAAACATAAAAATAAAAAAAACTAATACCTATCTAATGCATCCTGACATGTCCATAATGCCCATAAATAGCGTTACAGTAATACACTCTAAATAATCATTGGAACCCCCTGCAGAGTCTGCAATCCGTATAGTACCTATAGCAAAAGTACTGTACAGTATAATTCCAGGCATAATTACAGTCCCAAACACACTCACATGAATCTCAGACACACATACACACACAAACAAGTTTTTTACACTTTACATACAGTACTTGCCAACTTTGGGGACAGGAGGAAGGAGTGGGAGGATAAACCAATTAATCAATTGTTTTCATTCGTCATGTACCCAGCTGTACATCCAATGTGGTTGTGTCATTCTGATAATTACTTTTCTCTGACTTTCTAAAAAGGTGGACACCAGAAAATACTCTTGTGACAGTCTAAAATGAGGTCTACCCCCCAGAATTCAGGATTGTTGGCAAGTATGCACTTAGCTTTCTTTCCTCTTCACTCTTTCTGACTTCTCCTGGCCACAAATTCTTATTTTCAGCGCTTCAAAGCTTGCTCTGCTGTCCGCATCCACGGATCGCTGAAACAAATTGGTGGCGAAAATAAAATGGCGCATTAAAGCGGGAGTTCGTAAACAGGAAATGCCTGTATATACTTTATGCTTGTTTGATGCTTTTATTTTATTTTTTCCAGGCTCCAGTGGTTATTATAGACATTTAGTCCATGTGCCACCCTTTTTTTTTTCTCTTTTTTTCCGTGACGAGGCTTTGGTTCTAACTTATACATATATGAGGGAAGCATGGACCTGTATTTAAGTTATTTCTATAGGGAATTGTTGTCTTTCGATAATCCAGCTCTGTCCTGTACCTAATTGTTTGGTGGATACCATCTACCTCCCCATCTTTTCCTGTACCTTTACCTCTAGTCTCGCCTTTTTTGGCCAAACCCCAGAGACGTTACACGTGTGGTGGATTTCTGTTTTTCTTTTTGTTCTCAGTAATTATAATCTAGTTATTAATAAAGGTTGTTTTTTTTTATTCCTTATAGATTGTATAATCTGAGCCCTCTATCCCACTACCCGCCCTCTGATCTCAGCTGATGAGTAGTTGGGATTCTGTTGCTTTTTTTGTAATATTATATTTTCATCCCCGAGAATGAATGCCCCTATTTATACATGATAATGGCCTTAACAACTGACAACTGACATTGGATATTGTTGCCTAGTTTATTTTCTATAACAATTTCCAAATTATTCTTATTTGTTGTTATCCTAATTCACTACCATTTACAGTGTAAGTTCATTGTGCATTCTTTACCTAGAAGGGTATAATTTAGCATTTTTCTACATTAGATTTCATCTGCCATTTAAATGCCCAGTCCCCCAATCTGTCTAAATCCCTCTGCAACAAAGCAATATCTTGCTCACATTGTGTTCTTTTACAGTTTTGTGCCATCTGCAAACTGGCTTTCAAAGCCTATTTCAAGATCATTTTTAAATATGCCAAATAGAAGCGGCCCCAGAACAGAACCCTGAGGGATACCACTTACCACTTTTGTCCAGCAATCCAAAGTATTCATCCACAAAGCACAGCTTAGTTATAGGGGCCCACTAGTGCAGCCCACATTTATTTAAAGAGCATTCAAAGTGCAGACTTTTCGGGACCTTGTCCCTTTATCAATGATAAATGTCCAGCTTGACAATTTACCATTACTGAAAACTCTCTGAACTTTATTTTTAAGCCAATGCTTTACTGAAGAACAAGAATTTTCATCTAGACCAATTTCTTTTAGTTTTAACACTGACCTATTGTGGGGAACCATATCAAATGTCTTGGCAAAAAAAGTAGATCACATCCACTGCAACACCCTGATCTATACTTCTCCTTACCTTTTAGTAAAATGCAATTAGGTAAGTTTGACATAACCTATGTTTTTCTTAAAACTATGTTGATTATTGCTAATCAGGGCCGGACAGGGAAGAAAATTCGGCCCGGGCATATTTTAATTACAGCGGCCCACTAAAAAGCAGGTGGGGCCAGATAGGGTGTGTTTTGTCATCACTAATGACAAACAAGCCCCATCACAAAGTGAGCATGTTGGTTCAATGCTTTTCCTGAGCAGAACATGCACAGAGCTCTGCTGAAGACCTCTAACATGAGAAAAAGACCCTGTATTTGTTCAGCACAGCGCAAGCAAATTTAATAACAAGGTTGCACTGTGTTTGCTTGAAATTTGTCTTTGGTGTCTCCGTAGATGGGATACCAGGAGACAAAAATGCCAGGAAAGAGTATTGTGCAGTGTGTGTGTGTGTGAGGGTGCTGTGTGTGTGTAAGGGGTCTAGTGTGTGTGCAAGAGGGGTGCAGTGTGTGTGTGAGAGGTGTAGTGTGTGTGTGCTGTGTGTGAGTGATGGGTGCTGTGTTTGCGAGAGGGTGCTATGTGGGTAAGGGTGCTGTGTGTGTGAGGGGTTTGTGATATGTGTGATTGATGGCTGTTGTGTTTGCGTGAGAGTTATAGGTGTGTGTGAGGAAGCTGTGTGTGAGGATGCAATGTGTGTGTGTGTGTGAGTGAGGGTGCTGTGAGTGTCAGGGGTGCAGTGTGCGTGTGTGTGAGTAAGGGTGCTGTGAGTGTTGGGGTGCAGTGTGTATTGTGTGTAAGTGAGGGTGCTGTGAGTTTTAGGGGTGCAGTGTGTGTGTGTGTGTGAGTGAGGGTGCTGTGAGTGCCAGGGGTGCAGTGTGTGTGTGAGTAAGGGTGCTGTGAGTGTCAGGGGTGCAGTGTGTGTGTGGGTGCAGTGTGTGTGTGAGTGAGGGTGCTGTGAGTGTCAGGATGCAGTGTGTGTGTGAATGAGGGTGCTGTGAGTGTCAGTGGTGCAGTGTGTGTATGTGTGTGAGTGAGGGTGCTGCGAGTGTCAGGGGTGCAGTGTGTGTGGTGTGTGAGGGCCCTGTGAGTGTCAGGGGTGCAGGGTGTGTGTGTTCTGAGTGATTATATACCCTCTCCTTTATTATCTTTTGTCTGGGAGGGGGTATCGTGCTGCTGCAGGAACTCTAACCTGTGGGTCTAGAGTTCACTCTCGCGAGACCCAGAGCGTTGCAAGTTAGAGCTCCTCCGGGTTCCTCTCCTATCTCCCCCACCAGTGGCCACAATATACTACATGTGGGCCGGTGAGGGAGATCTTTGATCTCCCCACCAGCCCGTCATGGAATGCAGCAGGGTAGGCGCTCATGTGATCTCCCCTACTGGCCTCGGCCCACGGCCACCACGGCCCACCGGGCATTTGCCCAGTGTGCCCTATGGCCAGTCCGGGCCTGTTGCTAATAATACTGCTTCTCCAAATGAATTCCTGATTATCCCTTAATAACCCTTCAAATGCTTTCCCAGCCACAGAAGTTAAGTTTACAGGTCTATCATTTCCAGACAAATGGAAAACTTAAAGGATCACTATAGGGTCAGAAACACAAACATGTATTACTGACCCCATAGTGTTAACACCACCATCTAGCCCCCGTAGCTCCTCATGCCTCCATAAATATAGCAAAATATTACTGTATTTAAGCCTGAAGCTGTAACTCTGCATGCTGTTAGACTCAGAAAAACAAGCAGTCTGCTGACATCATTAGAAGTGGTGGCCTGAGACAATCACAGTGCTTCCCCATAAGATTAGCTGAGACTGACAAAGAGGCAGATCAGGGGCAGAGCCAGCATGATTCAAACACAGCACTGGCCAATCAGCATCTCATCAAAGAGATGAATTGAATCAATTAATCTCTATGAGAAAAGTTCAGTGTCTGCATGCAGAGGGAGGAGATACTGAATGTTTGGATGCATTTTAGGCAGCCATGACCCAGGAAGGATCTCTAACAGCCATCTAAGAGAGTGGCCAGTAAAGTTATCACTAGGCTGTAATGTAAACACTGCATTTTCGCTGAAAATACAGTGTTTACAGTAAAAAAGCCTGAAGGTAATGATTCTACTCACCAGAACAAATTCAATAAGCTGTAGTTGTTCTGGTGACTATAGTGTACCTAATTAATTCACCATTTGTCTTACCCGCAAGGTGCATCGTTGAATGATGAGGTGGATACCTCCATTATTTCTGTGTCTTACACTTCCTTTGAAGATGCGCTAAAATGGGTTAGGAAGTACAGTCAGAATGCTCTTATGTCAAAGTTGACATTGAGTTAACATTTAGGTTACTTCCTATACATCCTGACTGCTTTGGTTCATTGGGTTTTCAATTTGAAGGAACATTTTATTTTGACAAATGTATGCCTATGGGATGTTCTGCTTCTTGTTTTTATTTTGAAAGTTTTTCGAGTTTTTGGGAATGGGTTCTTAAACAGGTTTAGGGTTTACATTCAGTTATTCATTATTTGGATGATTTTCTTTTTATTGGGAAAGCTGAATCTTCTGATTGCTTTCATTTATTGCAAACTTACATGTCCATTGTCTTTGGCAAAAGAAAAGACAGTTTGGCCTGGTACATGTTTGCAATTTTTAGGTATAAATATTGATTCTGAAAAAATGGAGTTTAGTTTGCTTGAAGATAAAATTGTCAGAATGAACGCGAAATTTCTAATTTATTAGATATTAATAAAACAACAGTTACAAATTTGTCGTCTGTGTTAGGTTTACTAAATTTTGCTTCAAGAGTAATGCCAATGGCTAGGGATTTTTCCAGACATATGTCCAGAGCTATAGCTGGTTTTAAAAATCTGCATCATCATGTTAGAATTTCTACACAGATTAAAGAAGATTTACATGTTTGGAATGCTTTTTTATGCAACTTTAATGGTTCCACGATTTGGCCAAGTTATTTTGTATCCAGTTGGGATTTGGATATTTTCACGGATGCAGCTGGTTCTCAAGGCTTTGGTATATACAGGTGATACTCGAAAAATTAGAATATCGCACAAAAGTTCATTTATTTCAGTAATGCAATGTAAAAAGGGAAACTAATATATGAGATAGACGCATTACATGCAAAGCAAGATAGTTCAAGCCGTCATTTGTCATAAGTGCGATGATTATGGCTTACAGCTCATGAAAACCCCAAATCCACAATCTCAGTAAATTAGAATATTACATGCAATCAATAAAACAAGGAGTGTACAATATCGGACCTCTGAAAAGTATAAGCATGCATATGAACTCAGTACTTTGTTTGGGCCCCTTTTGCAGCAATTACTGCCTCAATGCAGCATGGCATGGAAGCTATCAGCCTGTGGCACTGCTGAGGTGTTATGGAAGACCAGGATGCTTCAATAGTGGCCTTCAGCTATTCTGCATTGTTCGGTCTCATGTCTCTCGTCTTTCTCTTGGCAATGCCCCATAGATTCTCTATGGGGTTCAGGTCAGGTGAGTTTGCAGGCCAATCAAGCACAGTAATCCCATGGTCATTAAACCAGGCTTTGGTGCTTTTGGCAGTGTGGGCAGGTGCCAAGTCCTGCTGGAAAATGAAGTCAGCATCCCCTTAAAGCTCGTCTGCGGAAGGAAGCATGAAGTGCTCCAAAATCTCCTGGTAGACGGCTACGTTGACCCTGGACTTAATGAAGCACAGTGGACCAACACTAGCAGATGACATGGCTCCCCAAATCAACACAGACTGTGGAAACATCACGCTGGACTTCAAGCATCTTGCAGTGTGTGCCTCTACATTCTTCCTCCAGAATCTGGGTCCTTGGTTTCCAAATTAGATGCAAAAGTTGCTCTCATCATAAAAGAGGACTTTGGACCACTGAGCAACAGACCAGGTCTGTTTTTCTTTAGCCCAGGTAAGACGCTTCTGATGTTGTTTGTTGATCAGGAGCGGCTTGACAAGAGGAATATGACATCTGAAGCCCATGTCCAGGATCCATCTGTGTGTGGTGGCTGTTGATGCACTGACTCCAGCCTCAGTCCACTCCTTGTGAAAGTCCCTAACACTTTTGAATGACCTTTTCCTGACAATCCTCTCCAGGCTGCGGTCATCCCTGCTGCTTGTGCACCTTTTTCTTCCACACGTTTCCCTTCCACATAACATTCTATTAATGTGCTCTGATACAGCACTTTGGGAACATCCAATTTCCTTCGCAATTACCTTTTGCGGCTTTCCCTCATTATGGAGGGTGTCAATGATGGTTTTCTGCACAACTGTCAGGTCAGCAGTCTTCCCCATGATTGTGATTCCTACTGAACCAGACTAAGAGACCATTTAAAGGCTCAGAAACCCTTTGCAGGTGTTATGGCTTACTTAGCTGATTAGAGTGGGACACTGTGAGCCTAAAATATTGCACCTTTTCACAATATTAGGTGCTGAACAGAGGCTGTATCATATGGTCTGTCAAATGAGTTGGTTAAGAAAGTGGGTCGATGGTTCTCGAACGGATTTAAAATTTATGTTAGACCTTAATGCTTTCTATTATGCTGACTTGGCTTTTTCTGTTTCAGATACAAGACCTGTTATTGTATGGATAGTAGGCCATTCTTTCATCCACTGGGCACATAGAAGATCTGTGGAGAGGTACTATGGCTATAACTTGAGTTTTGATAATGATACTTTTTTAATTATTTTGGGTTGGTATAAGGGGTTTATTAAGGGATGATGTTTTTAAAGTTTTGCAAAGCTGTTTTGGCCAAAATCCTTGGCCACATGTTGTTATTTTTCAATATGGGGGGAATGATGTATTCAGAGTCAAGTCAGTGGTTTTGTTTCATCAACTTAAGGAGGATGTTTTTGATTTTAAGTAAATGTTTCCAGACTCGTTAATTATTTGGTCTGAAATAGTCCCAGGGTTAATTTGGTTGCTCAATACTAAGCTTAAAGCATTAGAGAGTGTTCGGCGCAAGCTTAACAAAGCCATGGAGAAATTTATGCCATCAGTTGGTGGTTTTTCTTTTGCCATGTCGACACTGAGGGGCAGTGCGAAGGTTTGTTTATTAGGGATGGTATTCATTTATCTGATGTTGGTTTTAATAATATTTATAATGATTTACAGTGCATAACTGATAAGGCCGTGGTCTGGTGGGGTGGGCTGCAGCATTAGTTGCATGCTGCAGCTGGTGGGGTTGAGGTCACCTGCCTAATTTAAAGGGGGAGGTGGACTAGCTGAGCTTCGTTATCATTTTGTTTAAGTTCTGGCTAATAGGGCCGAACTCTGGTGAGTTATGTGCTAAATCTCTGGAGGTTTAACCCCTTAAGGACCAAACTTCTTGAATAAAAGGGAATCATGACATGTCACACATGTCATGTGTCCTTAAGGGGTTAAAGACTGGAGATGTTTGGTTACAAATGACATGTCTTAAAGTAAATAAGTTACGTTTGTAATAATTTGTAAACTAAATAAAAGACCTTTCAGCACACATCTGAGTCTGTGTTTTTATTATTATATTTTCTGTGCCTTACTATGTTATGAATTATTTTGCTTTTATTATGTGTTGAATTAACCTCTGCTGAGCACATTACATCTTTGAGTCAGAATGGAAGATGCAATATACTTTGAAAAGTAAAAACAGCTATACTGGGTAAAAACCATGTAATAAAGCAGGAGCAGATAGCTACGTAAAATTATGAGCAGATATCTAGGTAAAATCACAATATTATAATATGGGATTTTACGTAGATATCTCCTCCTGATTATTTCTGATTTTATTTTTGAAAATAAAGGTTTTTTGGTGGCCCTTTTTCTCATTTACAGAGCAGTATTTAGTAGATAATTCCTTGCACTATAGTTGCTCTTTGTATTACACAGTCTTTATTATAAACCCTTGTGTTACACTAGTCTGTCATCCAGTCCTAGGAGACAGGTGCACTATGGGAAGGTATAAGACTGTTTCCTGAATAACAGGAGTCTAGTTTTCGGCACTGGAGAGTCATGAAGTGTAATAGGATCCTTATATAATTTTGTGTGTGGTTTTTATTCTATCTAGAAATGCTTGTGTAGTCCCTCATATTTTTCCAACTGCACCACTTTCACTGTTGAACTCTGACACCTGATTGTCAAGGGTCATATGACCTATTCAGCCAATAGGGAGATCCCTGAGCTAGAACACTCTGGAATAGTGTGAGACACAAGGGAAAAAGTACATGCTGCAACAGTGAAGGTGTGTGAAGCTGAGTGAATCCACTGTGAACTGCCAGCTACACCCTGATCCAGTGACAGAGCTGTGAAGAATTGTGAATCCAGTGTGTGCTGCCAGCTGCATCCTGATCCAGTGACAGAGCTGTGGAGCAGGGTCCAGACACAGCAAATGGCTGCAACATATTCCTCCTCACCTTGCGGTATCTGCGCCTAGCGGCCGTGCATCTGTATAACTGAGCCTTGCAGCATGTTGATGGATGCCGGCCGCTGTGGATCCACGCCAAATTATACCCCCACGTCCGCCCATGTTAATGACGACCTCCGCATGCGCATGAAGTCACACTGGAGAGGCGCAAGCGGGCATTTTGGGGTCAAAGGTTGTTTTCGGCCAATCAAAACTGTAAAGCATTTATTCAAACTCAAGTTTACTTTTCCTCATTGCCCTGTCGTGGTTTCCCTAGTGGTTGACCGAGAGTGTGTTCCTGAGAGTTTAAATTCTGGTTTTTGACTTTAGCTTCATTTGACTTTCCTGTATTCTGGTATCCCTGACTTCTGGCTTTCCCTTATCGTTGTGTCTCATTCTGTGTCCCCTGACCCCGTCAAGTATCCTGACTATTATTTGGTCCGTTAAGTCCGGCCATTCTAAGGCCCGGTAATACGTTACCTATTAGTCCTCAGTGTGATACAATCCTATATGCTGGATCAATTAGTAATCCTGACAATGGCTGACTGACCCTGGATTCCATGTGGCCCTCTGTAACTTTATAGTGGTATGGAGTATCTTGGCCCCCCATCACAGTGCATTCTATTTTTCACATACAGTAACATAAAGTTATATAGCCCTCTCATGGCATTGCAATAAGAGCCTTCCTGTAATTTATGACTGCTTTAAAGCGGCACTGTCATGCTGAACTTACCTTTCCCCAATCGAATCCTCTTCTCTCCCTCTATCAGGATCTGTTCTTCTTTTCTTTCTAACTGATTTAGTTTTCTTTAAAACAAAGTAGGAACCGTGCCCCGAGAGTGGGGGGATATTCAACTAAATGGAGGACATAGGGTCCCCCTTGGCCCCCACCCATGAGCAGCAGGTGGGGGCCCTAAAAGGCAATGGGGGAAGACCTATTGTGCCCCCACCCACCACTTATGTCCTATTGTGGTGGCCCTAAATGACAAGGGGGGGAGGACCTAATGCCCGCCCCCAGCCATAGGCGACAGGTGGGAGCAAAATGTAAACACCACCCCGCCCCCCAAAATTAAGCCCTACCTACCCCCCTCACCTTAAAAATAGTGAGGGGGGAACAATAAAACTAACTACCTGTAAATTAAATTTTAAAAATACCATTTGATCTGTTCTTTTTTCTAAAACCTTATTTTTTCATCCCCAAAAAAGGCCAAATTAAAATCTATAAAGGCTGACGAACTTTGAAAATAAAAAAGACCCGAGCTCCAAAAAAAAAAACACACCAAAAAAAAATGATAATCCACGCGCTAAAAAAGTAATCAATCTTCACCCAGCGAGGGAAGCGCGCAGACTGAGCTCCGCAGGTCGTGGAAAGGCTTAAAAAGCCTTCCCAGGCCCTGCAGTTTAACTCACATCACTGATTTGGTTGGTTTAAGCCAACCAATGAGAGTGCTCTGATAGGTGAATAGTGAGCCTTACAGATAACCAATCAGGTAAGGCTCACTATTTACCTATCAGAGCACTTTTGTGAAAATCAGATCACAATTGGCAGCAAAGGCTCACAAGCGGTAAGGCAGTTCTAGGTCAAAATGACAATAGCAACAGGATACTGGATGCAGGAACATGAGCTCAGGGTAACAACTGAGCAATGAGGTGTCATCCTTCAGTTGTTATATAGTAACTGGCACATGAATTATGACAATGCTAAGACTAGGTAGTATGGTATAATTTTGCTTGTCGCACTTCATAAAAGGAACAAAACATAAAGAGGAAACTGCACTCTTCTTGTGTTGGTTCCAGTGCATCCAGACCTGGGGCTGTCTAACCCCACTGCAATGGTAAAAAGAACAATATAGTCCAAACACTCAGGATCACTTATGCAGTAGTTTTATTGGAATAACAGGAAAAACATGCAAATTTCAATCGCGACTGAGAACTTTTTCAAGCACCTCATAAAAGGGGCACAAGATGGTGCCACACGTGTCTAAACATATACAGAAAAATTACTGTAGCAGATTGCATTTGGCTGTCCATAACATTTATTGTTGCAACAGTATGTTGAATTGCCTATGATTTGTTACTTGAAAGCAGTGAATTGTTGAAGCATTCGTCTGGTTGTTTGGTAGGAACGCAATGGAAACAAGGTTAAATATCTTCGTTCGACATACGAACAAACTACCGAACAACCAGACCACCCCGGAGAGAAGCGTGGCTCTAATTTACCTCCCCATCATTCTTCACACCAGCCTGATTGAGAATCATATGAACGTACAGTATATTCCCCATTCAACATACGAACACGTGGCGGCAGCCATCTTGCCATACGAACGCACCAGCGGTGTTTGGTCGTGCGTTGTTTGGTCGTCAAGTGTCTGGAACCCAAATCGGACACTCGACCACGCAAAAACCGCAGAGACCTCCATACCTCCACCCGTTCGTGGGAAAACACACGAACAGCCCGGCGTTCGGTAAAAAGATACCCATAAACAAGGGGGTTCATACAAATCCAGGCAGAGCCCATTATGTTGACTATTTTCGTGTCTTTTACCTTGTGAACAGAGACCGACTGCAAGGCCAAAATACATGGAACTTCTTTCGGCTGTTACCTCATGTGCGGTCGGTGAAACAAACACCTCCATGAAATTCCAGAACCCCTGATCCGATATGGGTGATTTTTGAGTATGTTGCTCACCCAGATCAGGGCTATCAGGGGATGTGTCATGGTTTTGGGGTGCATCTGGAAAACGGGGAAAAATGTGTGTTGAAACAGTACTGTTAATTGAGTTATCTCTCAGGCTGAGGGGAGGGGATGTGTGGGCTCTAACAAGTATGTGATTGGCTAATGTATAATTTTCTGTGGGTGTCTCCCTTGCATGGGAGAGTTGCATTAAAGCAGGGTATGTGGCATTAAACATGAGTTCTGCTCCTGATACTGTGTGTCGTCCAGTCATTGGGAAAGGTGATGGGATATTTGTGGATTATTTTTATTAGCTACTGATGCTGTTCTTCCTGTGTTAACATCTTGATCCTGAGTAACTCTTGGAATACCAGCAAAGAAAGTCTATGTGGAACTAGCGCTCCGCTACAATTACGTGCTTTGGAGCATGAATGACATGAATATCCCAACTAGCAGGGCCGTCTTTAATATTGACTGGACCTTGGGCAAAGCATTTGCTTGGGCCCCCTGACCCTGTCCCCCCTCCCCAGGCGTGCAATAACGTCCACCACCCCTATGCAGTAGAGAGGTGCAAGAATTTTTTGGGGCCTCCCTATAGCACGGGTAATTAACAAGTAGATCCCCATCTGTTGTGCAACTCCAGAAATGCATTGACAGCTGGTGCTCTACCATTTACTCATGTTTGCAGGTTTGTATTTAGCACTAAGCAGTTTTTGTATGTTTGAATGTAAACAGGTTTTTGTATGAAATATGTTTGTATGTGGTGTTTGCGTGACTGCAAGCATGTATTTATGTGTAGTGTTGGTTTTTGAATGCAGGGGTGTATTTGCATATAATTTTGGTGTGTAACACAGATGTGTGTTTGTACGTAGTGTTGACGTTTGAATGCAGGGGTATATTTGTGTGTAGTGTTAGTGTGTGAATGCTGAGATGACATGTACACACACAGAGATATATACACACTGAAACACATGCAGACACACAGATATACACACTGATACACGCCTGACACACATGCAAATATAGAGACGCACACATAGATACACCGAAACACACACAGACTTCATACAGATACACACACATATATACACACTAACACATACACCCAGATATACTGGCACATATAGAGACAGACAAACTGACACACACCCGCACACAGACATACTGACACACACAGACATACTAACACACACACTGACAGAACACAAATCCACTTAATCCAGGATCATTTACACATGCCAGACTAAAGACAAAAACGGTCCAGAAATGATCACATTCCTATATGTATGCTGGATATCCTGGATGTTTAAATACACACACACACACACACACACACACACAAATTTTACACATTTAAACCCACCCTCCAGTTTTCTACCTTGGATGCTGGCTTTCCTGGTGGCTGAAGGTGTTGCGAGTTGGGGTCTGGCTCTCTCACCCAGCCATTCTTGATTCTGCCTACTCTTCTCCCATGGCGTGCTCCTCCCATTGTGGGAGGAAGTGACGCACGGCCGTCACTTCCTCCCAGCCTGCTGCCGAAAAGCAAGGGGGCAGGTCACGCTGTTAAAGCACCTCAGCGAGCGACCGGGTCCCTGCTAACAGAAGCCCACCGGTGGCCCTCTGTGCATGGGCCACCTGGTGGGCCTCCTTAGTGTGTGGGTTACCAGCCGGGGGGGAGAAATGGCCAGGGCTGCTTCTGGCCCCCAGTTGTAACTGGACCCGGTGCAGCTGCCCCATTTGCCCTGCGTTAAAGACGGACCTGCCAACTAAGCGACTAAATTCCTGATATAATGACCAGCAACAGATCTGGTAGATACATGTTTATGCCACACAACACTGGACAGCAATGACACATAATTATGTAGATGGCATGTTCTTGAAGACAAAAACATTCTTAAAACATTATACAACTAATGAATTCTATATGTGTATGAACTAAAGGGAAAACACATGGTGATAGAGATACTAAACTTTCATAAGGCATTTTTGTTTGAAGAATATCCTGAGATTTGACTGTTATTTCCACCATGTGGATCAAGTTATTCCATGAAACATGCAGACCATTCTGGTATTCCAATTGAACATGCAAAACAACATTAATGAACACATTTCCCATTTATATCCATAGTAATTTGAGCAAATGGAAGCAGATGCTACCTCCTTTTAGAAAACAAAAAGGTGCAATACTTGCAGATGTCAATGTAACAGACCTCAGACCACATCGATAACATGTCTGCAGTCTGTTAATGTTTTGAAACATTACATTCCTCTACAAAATTATACTAAACATGACTACAATTCTTAGCGCATTAGCATTATTTATTATATATGTATAATGTATTCACATGTTCTTTATTCTGTTTCCGACAATACTGTAAGCACCCCAAATTTAATTATATCCTTAACCAGCTGAAGATCTATGAAAAAATTAGAAATAAACTTATCCAAGGTAAAAAAATATGGGTTTAGAAAAAAAAAAAAAAGTGGTTAAAAAAAGTTTGTTTTTTTTTTAAAATGTTTAGCCTGCCAAATATGTTGATGTGCACCTGTTTTGACAGGTCCTGATTTACTTACATTTAAATTACGTATACCCATATACCAAAGTAAATTTCCTGCAAATGCTACCATTGGAAATTATATTACATATGCTCCGATACATTTGGAAAACAAGAAATTGTATTTCTTTCGCGTGTTTGAAGTATAGACTCGGATGAGAGAGAGAAATGCACAGTTTTTTTGCAACCCTTTTCTCCATCTAACTGTTCATTGATTTTAATTTTCCACTAAAGCAACAGTTGCAGGGCAAGTGTAGTTTCTCTGACACATGGGAGCCAAACATTTTTCTGGTGCACAGTACATATGGCTAAATGTTACATATTACCTCTATCACAACAAAATAAAATCATTAACCTTGATGCATTTATAAGAATCTACAGTAGAAAGCTTATGAGACTCAAAACCTTTTTCTATTATTCTATTTGATTATCTCTCTTATTCAATATTTATTGCAAACAATCAAGCAAAAACATAAGGAATAAATATATTTTTAACTTTTCTGAGGTCAGGAAGATTTCAGAGGCATTATCTTGGGTAAGCATGGTTCTGGAATAAACAAGTGAGAGAAGACAAATTAGGGTATGTGGACCCCATTTCCTGATGAATGTTTTACCAGGATTAAAAGTCAGAGATAAATTACTAATGGGAATATGAGATTGAATTAAATTATTGAATAGTGGAAGGGGGAACAGCTGTCAGAGAGGGGTAGGCAGTGTAAACATTAATGGATGCTTGGAGTATCAGTCACAGAGCATTGCGAGGTGAAAATTTGGTTATTAGTGGTAGCAGTCAAGGCGACAGATACAACCTCGCCCAGACTTTCTATGGCTGTCTAATCACAGAGTTCCCAATGCAGCTGATTGAGAAGTCTTTGCAAGGCAGGTGGTCTGGGCAACTGCCTGCCTCTTGAGTTTAGTTCTACTGAGCTAAACAACTAGGAAGTAAAAAGACTGGTTGCCTGATTGACAGCTTGTGGGGGTGTAACTGAGTTAATTTATGAAAGTGCCAATTGTTATTAAAATCTGCACTTTTTCTTAATTGAAAAATTGAGGACACACTCTACACACATAAAGTAGGGTCTGGATTATCCCTTCAAAATTGGCATTTTTTTGGATGGGACGAACGTATTAAAAAAAACAACTTTTTTTTCTGTGTACTAAAATGGTATAAAGAGTTATTTAATTTTAAATAACAAAACTCCCGATAACTGTTATCTTGAGGTTTTTATTACCTCGGGATCTCTGGTAAAATTAAAAAGATTGAAAACAGTGGACTAGATCAACTTGATATTTATTATTCTCTGTAAATACTTGAAAATGTAGACAGCACACAAATCCACTTAATCCAGGATCATTTACACATGCCAGACTCAAGACATAACCAAAAACTGTCCAGAAATTATTACATTCCTATATGTATGCTGGATATCCTGGATGTTTAAATAAAGATTTGCTTTACTGCTTTCAAATATCAGTAAATGACAGATGAAATAACTGGCATTTAGGACACATTGACACAGAGAGAGAATAAACAACTAACCAGCAGTGAGGATCTGCATTTCACTAAATCCTCCCCTAGCCAGGTGTATTTCAAGCTACCAACTAATTTTTTCTTCTTCCTGATTTAAAGCACCTTCACATGGTCGAATTACTGACCACTATACTCCCAAAATACATGGCAGGTGATAAAGATTTTTATGCCTTAATGGATCTGGACAGGTTTCTCAGAACAAGATGAAAGTTATCTTGCTGTTAAGAAATAGACCATTGTCATCATAGAAATTGAACGAACAGTGCAACCCTAGAGTAGAGGTCAAGTGATTTATCTAACTTGCATCCTGAGTGCTCTTGGCATTGGGAGACAATCCAAAACCTCCACTTGGGGATCTATTGGCTAAACGTTGTATTGTAGGGATTGCATAGTCCAGGTCAGCTATTCTAGCATGCATTTTGCCACTGGGATTTCAATTCGCTACAATACAGAGTTCAATAAAATGACTCTTTAATATTCTATTTTTTTTTTTTTGAAAATAATCTATTTTAAAGTTTGTGTTAAAATGTATATATCTGTTTGTTTATAGTTTCCTTTTTTCTCCAAGATATATTATAATTACAATATATGTTTTGATCCTTTCCTACTGTTTGTTGAATTTCTAAGTTTCCCTAAAATTTCTATCATAATCAGTCATAGTACATACATTGGCCTTGGGTGTGTGCGAGCTGTGCGGCCCGACAGGGAACAAGACAGCTGATACAGCTCACACACATGGAGACTGAATGTCAAAAGCAAGTAAGAGATGTGGGAGCGGAGCTAACTATTATGTGGATGGAGCTAAATGGGCAGCGGGGGCAGAACTGCATGTAGCCTGAACCCACTGCCCGGTTACAGCTTCACATTGAAGGGAAGCAGGAAGGAGTCCCTGCTTCCCTAACAACTACATACCAGGGACTGCAGTGAATCCACTCTTCCTCCAGTTCCCATAATGTGTGTGTGTGTGTGTGTGTCTGTGACTGTATGTGGCTGCCTGAAAACCTGTGTGTGAGAGTGTGCGAGTGACTATGTGCCTGGTACTGTGTGCATGTGAATGTTTTTGACAATGTATGTGTATAACTGTGTGCATGTGAATGTTTTTGACAGTGTATGTGTATAACTGTGTGCATGTGACTGTGTGTCTGACTGTGGGATTGTGTGCATGTGACACTGCAAAAATACACAACTGCATTCACAGATGGGTTTATATGCATTTTTTTTTTTTTTTTTTTAAATTCTTTATTTTTATTGTGCAGGTGGTTACATGTCAGTTTCCAACGCCACAACAGCGTATTTACAGATGGCTATACATGCTTAACAGTGGCAAGAGTGCATGCACATTTTTAAAATATATAAGCAATAACAGTATAACAGGCTGAACTATAGTGGAATGCTAATTGCAGTGTAGATTCTGGTGTGTGTGAGATAAGTTACATTGCGATATACTATTGCAATATTGGGAGTGCTGGGACAAGCTAGTCTGCTTGAGAGTCTAGGCAGGTGCTTAAAACATGAGTGACCGCTGATCTAGGGGGTTGTAGTGGAGTATGTTGAGTAAATGAGCGGGTGGGTAGGCTACTCTGGTTGGTTAATTCAGTTCGCCCTTTTGTTCATAACTATGTTGGACATATCGGCACAGGACTCCTAGTTTCAGCATCCTTAGAGTCATTGTAGAAGTCAAAGGGGAAGGGCTAGGAAATAATTACATCGCAAGAGGAATCACTGGGCTCTCTGAGAGCTCTGTCTATATGTGTGTGGGTGTCATGGCAGTGGCGACCTGATCATTGACCGGTTTAATATCAGTCACTACGTGACCTGTCTGTGTGGTATTAAGTCGTCCAACTGTGAGTGGGTGTTGCGTGCAGAGTGGCCAGGCTAGGTATCGTGCGCTGCCTCTCTATACATGCGACATGCAAAGAATATTTCTGAACAAACTAACCAGAACTAAAAATTAAACACGTTTGTAACATGGGCCATAGGGTTTCTGGAATTGTAGCTATAGATACGTCCATACATGTTAGGCTAGTGACACACTGTGGTATGTAAATCTACATTTATCATGGCAACAGACGCGGCATACATGACAGAGTGATATTGGTAAGTGATCGCTATCTAGTCCAGACAGGCAAAGAAAAACGAATGCTCTGCTGCGTTATCGTGGGAGCTCCAAAAAGGCAAAAAAAATAAATAAATAAATAAATAAAAAGGTCTCTGTTAACAGAAGTTTGTGGACTTCGGCTAGTCCCCCCTTCCCCTCTTTGCGGTCATCCGACCTTTCTCTCGGCTGGGTTATAGGCCTGCATGTGCAAATATTTCGTGCCGTGCTGCCAGAGTTCTGTCGGGTGTCAGGTGCAACGTAACCCGGCACAGTCCCAAAGTTTGCCAGGGATGTCCAACGAACTAAGCCGTGAGAGCAAGTTGCCCACGTGTGTTGGATTCGGCCGGTCAATGGCATCGTCCGTCCGAAGACCTCTGGCTAGTCCGCCAGTGTGTGTCTGCGGGTGTCAGTCACGTTGGTAAGAGTAGGTGCTATCCAGACTGGCTGTGGGATGAGCGTGAGTTGCTGCAATCCGGGGCTGCGAATAACTTGTGGTATAGGTGTCTCAGGAGTGTCTGCTGTGGTGACTTACATTCAGCGTTCAAAGATTGTATATCCCCAGGGATGTCGTGTTTAGGTAGTGACCGCGGCGTAGGAGTCAGGGGTCGAACCTCTTGGGATAAACAAGTTGATTTTTGCCGGGTCCCAGGTCTGCGCTGGGGAGGTCGGGTGAAGGAGCCTTTCCTGATTGAGCGAGGTCTGTGGAATGCCCAGGGTCCGCAGGAGGTCAGGGGCTTCCTCAATGTCGTGAACCAGATGATAGGCCGTTCCTTGCTGTACACTGAGAGATCTGGAGTTCCGCCAGCGGTAGTTGATGCCGTGCCGTTGGAGCAGAGAGGTAAGTGGTTGGAGCGATCTGCGCCAGGCCAGGGTGCTACCGGACAGGTCAGCAAAAAAGGTCAGTCCCTTGTTTTCAAACTGCATAGGGGTTTTACCTCGGAGGGCTGAGAGAATCATCGCTTTTTCCTTCCCATTTCGGAAAGTAATTATAGTGTCTCTTGTCGCGGAGGGTGGTGCTCTGGGGGGTTTAGGGATTCGAAATTGGCCCACCGGGGTGATGGCTGTGGCCTGTCCGCTTGGCAATATGGCTGCTATCATACGCTGTACAACTTGTGGCAGGTCGGCCTCAGGAATCTCATCAGGGAGCCCTCTGACCTTTAGATTTTGTCTTCTTCTGTCATCTTCTTGAGCTGCATAGCGGCGTTCTTGTAACTGGTTCTGTTTTTGCAGGTCCAGTACAGCCTGTTGCAGGGACGATAGGTCCTGCTGGTGTCCTTGAGACGTTATCTCTAGCGTGCTGATGCGGCCTGTCAGGCCCTGCAGTTCGCCCCTGAGGGCAGTTACATCCGCTAGTATATTCTTTTGGAGATCCGCCAGTAGTGCTTTCATAACCCCTGTGGTTACCAACTCCCCGTCGGTACCCGTTGGCTTGGACTGCCGCGTTATGGCCGGGGCTGTCATGTAGTCGTCCTCAGCATCTCCCGAGAGATCGTCCGAGAAATCGGAACAGCCGCCATGAAGGGCCGCCATGTTAGGCTCCATCGTGCCTCGTGCTTGCCTCCACATTTCTCCGATCGTCCGTTCAGAGGTATGTCTGTCTGGTCCCGGTTTTTTATTTTTCTTCCCCATTGTGCTTTGCTTTGGGGGGGTCTCCGCCGACTTTTTGGGGTCTGTGGGTAGTATTTGGTTCGATTTTCGACGTTTGGTGTGCGGAGCTCCAAATTCCTGCGACTGCTGTCCTTCCTAGCCACCGGAAGTCCCCCTATATGCATTTTTAAAAACAAAATTTGAATTAAATAACCATCACACATGTCACACATAGTCACTACACCCAAGTATCACACGGTTAATACACCCATAACAAATATTACACACAGAGCAGATTCCCAACACACTGGACCACCAGAGATCAGCATGCCCCCTTCCCTGCAAGGTAACAATTGGGAAGGAGGAACGAATATTTGTTTTTTGGTTCTTGAATAATTATTACTTAATTAAATAAAGTCCCTATTTAAACACTATACATGGATCAGCGGATGTGACCAGGGAGGAGTGCTGTAAAAAAATTTCACACAGGGCGCCTGAAGGACTAATGCTGGCCGTGATTGTATATTGCTATATAATCAGGCTACCTGATAGTAATAACACTGTTATCTTAAAATAGTTTTGTTTAATATGAAGATCCATTTTTACAATTTCAGAAAAAGCTGGATTCACAATGAAATCACTAATCTGTGTAAGGGAATTGATAAAGATAGTTGAGACAGTTGATGGTTTCAAGGCATGCATTTTGAATGTTGGTATCAGAAAAAAAATAAAAAAAATTAAAGCCGCACTGTCAGTTTTGAGTTGTACGTAACAATAGCATCTTTTCGTAAAGCTCATAAAGACTGTAATATCAGTTCGATTAAATTCTAGCAAAATAATAAAATAAGATGATTTTTAGCTAAATGTAACAATGCTTATATTGCCCCATCTAGACATTTATCATCAGTTGTATCTTACTACGGAAGGCTTATTCTCATAATTACAGCAATATATTGCACATGCTTAGGATCATCTATGTTTTTTTAAGGATCTTACAAAGTAAAATAGTGGCGCAGCTCCTTTTTATAAAAAACTGAGACAATAACTGAGATGATTATGGCACACTAGACACCACTACATCAGTAGACATATCACAATGGGATCTCTTTCCAAAAGTACTAAGACTCAAGTTCCATATTAGTGGATTGTGGATCTTCTATCATTTTTTAGTAGTTGTCTATCAAGTATGCTCAGGAGTAGTGATGTCACGAACCGTTCGCGAACTTCCTGCGAACGGCTCGCCGCGGTTCGCGGTGAACTCCGGTCAGCTGACACATCTCGGCCAATCTCCAGCAGACCCTCCCTCCCAGACCCTCCCACCTACTGGACAGCATCCATGTTGAAGCTGCCTTCAACATGGATGCTGTCCAGGAGGTGGGAGGGTCTGGGAGGGAGGGTCTGCTGGAGATTGGCCGGGATGTGTCAGCTGACCGGAGTTCGCCACGAACCGTGGCGAGCCGTTCGCGGGAAGTTCGCGAACGGTTCGCGACATCACTACTCAGGAGTTCTTTACAATAATGAGTCTATCACTTTTAAACAAAAATAAATATTGTTCAAGGTTATCCATGCAGTGTTTATTGGGGAAAAGTAGTGTGATGGATCGGCTGATCCCCCTAATTTGTTCTGTACAAACTTGCGGCGCCTCATGGTGTTTTTATGGCTAAGTGAGCAGACGCTATGAGATACTGTTTGCAATGTACATAGTCATCTCAGTATTGTGTGTGTGTACCTGTATTTTGTAGGTTGATTAAGTTAAATGCTGTACTATAAGTGACAAACTGATGGGTCTTGATATTTAGCTGGCCGATCAAGGCAACCTTTTGTTGTCACGGTGGACTTGCACAGGGAAAAAGGGGAATGTATAATGAATGGTGTAGTTTTGTATATCCTGATGTGAAAGGAAAAATAAAGTAATTTGCCCCTGCTTACATCAAAAAGAACATGGCTTGTTTCTTTATTTGCTGTAATACCAAGGTGTGCTATAATCTGATTGCTCATAAGAGAATTGCTAGAATTTTTTAGTTAGATAGAATAACCATGCCATACGCGGATCAACTCTGCAGTATATCCTGCATTGACAGTGGATATGCTACCAAAGCTGAGTCGTAGCATTTAGTGGAGCAATTAATGGCGCATGTTAGGTAAAAGAAGCACACGGACAATCAGGTACATATCGTCACAAGTAGTAAACTGGATTTTTTTTATTGTAATCTACAGGCAAACTGAATACCCTGAATGAGCATACAGTATCCTGCATCATCCAGCTCGTTGGCCTCTGTGGAATCACAGTCACTCACCCTGAGAGTATGTGAGAGATCACTCTCTTTTCAGAGGTCAAAGCTATCTGGGGAGAGAATTCAAGAAGTAGGCTACGGTGTTAGGGACCCGAGCATATTTGGTGGACCTGTCCCAAGATCCACCAATACTGGATGTAAGTAAAAGATAAGTTGGCATCCATTTTACATAGACAGGACCCATGGTCCTTTCAATTAGCGAAATCTATAGAGGAGTTCACATCAGACAAACAAAGGTTATTTAACAAATTACTCTTGCAGCACTCTGGAGAAAAATAGAATAGTATTGAAAATAAAAGACAATTACCTAATGGACAAGCTCACAGTTTAGGTTTGAAGGTTACCAGAACAGCCTTTTACAAAGTGTGGCAGCCTTGGGAAGCATATAGTCAAGATGCAACTAACAGAACCACCTAGTGACCATATGCCTTGATTTCACGGATCGAGATATCCCCTGCAGAGACAGGAATCACCTTTCCTCTAACCCCTTTTCCACACCTTCATTTCCCTCTTTTCTCTTCTCTCTCTTTTCTTTCCTTTTTTCCTGTCCTTTTTTCTTTTTATCCTCTCTTTGGGGCTGTTCGTGCAACCTTCAAGGAGAAATTATTGTTATATCTTTTGAGGCTGGAGATGGGGTCGGCAGAAAATGTTTACAATCTTTGTGAAAGTATTGGAATGGTCTCTTTGTTATACACGATTGATTGCATATTGACACTCTGTTCTTTCTGTAAGTACCATGCTCTTTAGAAGAAAGGAATTTTTTAAAGAAATTATAAATATTTGGAAAACAAAATTAAGCCAAATAATTACAACTAATTCATGTCAGGCTTCAATTGGTGAAATAAATGGAGGAAAATTTGACAAAAAGCAGAGAGGGCCTACTCCTTATTTTATGTTAGAGTTGATCATAGTAACAGCACAGATTTGTCTCTCACTGTTGCTAGAGAGTAGTTTTTGAGTTAGCATGCATATTTGTTAAAGTAAAATAGCAACATAATATTTGAATGTTTCTTCTGGATTGGTATTCAAGTAAAAAATAAAACCCCCTTTTTAAAATATGAATTATGGTTTTGGGTAGTTTCAAATAATTTTTTTTTTTAATTATTTATTTTTCTTGTGCTGGTGGTACAATATAACAATGATTTATCCTCGACATAGTGTGAAACATGACAGGAGTATCGCATCATATCAAGGCATGTCATACATTCAGCACATTTTTTGTTAATGAGAGGTGAACAAACCTCTTGTAACATGCTAGTAGCTCGGGAGTGAGTCTCGGGGAGAGTACTATTCTCATGGTAATTACCATGTAGAGATTCCCCAGGAAGGGGGAGGGAGAACAACAGCATGATACTGGGAGCCAACTCGGTGGGCCTACTGGTGATATGCTGTGAGCCAGGATTGGGACAGTAGGGGGTGTATCTGTATCAGCTTTTAGATTGTTCCTAACCTAGAGAGCGGTGGGGGGGATATGTAAGTGCTTGCCAATGGTAAAGGGACTAGCGTGGGAGGAGAGGAGGTAATCGACATTTGTGTCTCCCCAATATCCGTTTTCTCATGGACCCGTATACATGAGGTAACTGTTTCAGAGCATATTTCAAGCTAACAGGGTTAGTATAAAACCAGGTTACAGTTGTGCAAGAAGAGGTATGTAAAATAAAAGAGAAGAACAAATAAGTGAAAACAGAACCAAGAACATTTAACTGCACAGTGGCTAGTAGCACTACAGTCAGCAGGTGTAGTCAGGTTGTCGAAGGAGCATGTCTTCTTGGTACAAAGGACTCCACATTGGTCGGATCCCAGACGTAGGGTGCGGTTTGTAGGCTCACTTCGGAGGGTGTCACAGAGAGGCCTATTGTCGCTAAGAATGTTGCGGAATCGCGCCTGTGAGCCAAGTCTGTGTACTGTCCTGGTGGGTTACCAGTAGGGATCTGTGAGCTCCCCATCTGTAGCTGATGTCTGCCGAGCACAGCTTTGTTGTAACGTGGTGAAGAGACCTACACCAGTGTAAGGTGGCTCTGGTCAGGTCTTGGTATACATAAATTTGGGAGTCCTCAAACGTATAGGGCGTATTGCCCCTCAGTGCGGTCAGGAGGTGCCCCTTGTCTTGGGAGGTGATGCAGCGCATGATGACATCACGTGGGGTAGTTTAGGTGCTCCAGACAGTCTGTAGGCCCCATCAATGCTGAATTTTTTGGCCACTTGGGCGGATAACACAGTTGCCACCAGGTGGCGAAGATAATGAGGCAGTTCATCCGCCGTGATTGTGGTTGGGACTCCTCTTATTTTTATGTGGTTACACCTAAGGCGATCTTCAAGAGCTGAGAGTTGGGTGGTGTGTGTCTGTTGGGTGGTTTGGAGTGTGTGAAAAGAGTCCTTCATGTTATGTACCTCTGTACGTAGGTTCATCACATCTTCCTCTGTGGCCTTCATTTTGTCTGTGACTTGCTGGACTTCTGTCCTTATCACTGCCAGGTCAGTTGCCCACAGCTTTTGGATATCATGCAGGAGGGTCTGAATGTCCTGTTTTCTGGCAATATTGCCTGTCAGGGCTTCTAGCTGGTTAGTTACTGTCAGGCTTTCACATGAATTGAGTGTCCCCCGCCATCCAGGGGTTCTGGGGGTGCTGACATGCTCACGTTCTCCTCGTCCAACATGATGGGTAGGGATTGCATCAGTAACAGGGTCCCTATATCTCTGGAGTCAGGCACCGCTCCGGGTATGGGGTTTTGTGTCTTCCGCCCTGTGGTCTGTGTAGGAGCTGCAGTCGGCTGCAGGGGCCGCGGTGCAGGGTTCACAGCACTCTCGCTGAACGGCCCGCCCAGGAAAGAGTCCCAATCAGGAAAGGCCGATGTTTTGTAGGCCCCGCACTTGCGCCTCAGCTTTACAGCTTTCAGTGCCTGAAAGAAAGGCATCAATGGATGCAGGAGCTCCTGTAGCATCAAGGGAGAGGGCAGTCTGCGCTGGAAGGCCACTATAGTAGGTGATTTTTACCAGATTAGCCCAGAGTCGGCGGGTGCTGAGGGAAATGGCCTCCGCTCGGCTTTGCTGGCAAGCTCCGCACCCTCAGATATTTTTTTTTTGTGTGTTTCTATAGACAATGACTGAATTTTGGGATCAAGTACTTGAAGTGTCCATTTAAATTGTATAACGTCACAGGGGTGTTCTGCTGAAATAAATTGCCATAGTGTCAAATAGTCTATGTAATCCTCCATAAACACTATTTATTGTTCCAAAGTAGCTAATGAAAGGAGTATAGAAACTACTGTAAATGAAATATGTTCAAACATCTGTATACCATTCCCTAACCATTCACAAACCAACTGCCACCTGGAAATAGTTAACAAAATCTTTCAGAATGATAGTGAGACAAATTGTAAATTATTAGATGATCTTTGACCTATTTAATATTCTCAGTGGGCGGGAGGGGGATATAGGAAGGGTAGCCATATGATAGATGCAAAAGCAGGAGAAATGTACAGCTGACTCTAGTTCTAATTTTTTTTCACATATTATTATTATTTATAAAGTGACAACAAATTCCACAGCGCTGTATAATGGGTGAATTAACAGACACGTATATGTAACCAGACTAGTTGAATGCACATTAACAGAGGGGGTTAAGGACTCTGCTCAAATGAGCTTACATGCTAGAGCAAGTGGGATATAGTGACACAAAAGGTAAGGGTACGGTAGCAAAGTAGGTTGCTGAAATAGTATTCAGTGAGGTGTTTTAGTTGCAGGAAAGGAATCAGGGTGCATGGAGGTGAAGCTATAAACAGTTTAATTGATATGCTTTCTGGAAGAAGTGAGTTTTCAATTATATTATGAAGGAATAAAGTTCGGGTGACAGTCTAGCGGAGAATGGAAAGGAGTTCCACAGGAACAGTGCAGCCTTGAAGTCTTAAAGGTGGATGTCAGAGGTGCTAGGGCTTAGACGGGACATAATAGTGTATTAGGGGGGATAGGTAGATTGGAGCAGCATTATGTAGGGACTTATAGATAAGTACCAGAATTTAAAATTGAACCCTATATCTTATGTGAAGCCAAATGTAGGGACTGACAGAAATGGGAGTTACGTGTGAACAGGCAGATGAGCCTTGCTGCTGCATTCATTATAGACTGTAACGGGGCAAGTTGGGAACACGCAAGGCCATTTAGACGTGGTTTGCAGTAATCAAGGCAAAAGAGGATAGCAGCGTGGACCAGCACCTTAACCACGTTAGGCATTATATAGGAATACAAAAATGTAAAATTCCTTGGAGGGGGTGGAGATTTTAAGAAAATTATTAGCCAAAAAGAAATGTACTGGGCCTTCCTTTTAAGAACTCTTGCTCCAGATGGTCTTAATGTTGATATTTACCTCTTTAACTTTTTATAAATTTTATTTTTATGTATGTATTTTTCCTTCTCCTTTCCCTTTAAGATTATTGTATAATTTTATTTTAAAATTTTACTTAGATATACATCTAGTCAAATATACCTATTTTAATCTGTATTATAATTTCATTTTCCAGTTCTTATAATACTGTATATATTGTGTTTTCCTTCCCCCCACCCCATCCCCTCAAATATGGCCACAGTTATACCTATAGTGTATTCATTTGCCCTCCTAAGATGGCCACACAACCCCTTCCCTTACAATATTACTTAGTCCTTGTGACAATCTCCCCTATTCAAGTGTGTTTGCCACGAGCTCCTGGAGTATCCTGCTTGCCAACCTCCTGCCACAGACTATGGGTCCTGCAGGGAAACCTGTAAAAGACTAGCAAACTTGACCGACTGTTAGCACTGATTTACCTGAAACTGTTTTGGGCATGGGGCCATGCTTGTGGTCGGTCAAAACTATGACTTCCAGGAAATTCCTGAACCCCTGAACCGTTCTGGATGATTTATGGATATGTTGTTCACCCAGATCGGGGTCAGAGGATGTGACTTTTATGGGGATATGTTGGATTTTGGGGTACTTTCTGAACTATGTGAAAAAAAAATTCTGCCTGGAGATAATTGAGTTACTTACAGGACTTTACTCAATTATGTCCTAAACAGAGGGGAGGGATTGTGTGCTGTACATGGGCGTGTCACAGACTGTATGTTTGTTCTGATTGGTTTATGTCCTTTGTATTCCTGTGCTACATCAGGTCCAAGGGGTGTTCCTCTGGCCTGTAAAATTGTATAAAAGGCCAGTGTGTCCCATGAAACTTGAGATTCCTGCTTACACTCCAAAACTGTTTGTCGTCCAGTTATTGGAGGGAAAGATGATTTGCTCCTGTGTCTGCTGTTCCAGCTTGTAAGGACTAGAGCTAATTTCCCATTCGGTTCCAGAGTTCCCAGGACTGAGTGTCGTCCAGTGCCTGGAGGTGTCAGAGTTAATTTCCCCTTCGGCTCCAGGAGGGAGGTGGCGATTCCAGGGCCCCAGTCAAGCTATGGCGATTGAGGGCAAGAAGTGCTGTGGTTTATCCCCTGTTCCAGCTAGGAAGTGGTCCTTTGATGGAGGTACCCAGTCAGGGAGCCAGGTGATCCGTTACATTTGGTGGCAGCGGTGTGATGCTGCCCGACGATACGTGCCTTCCATCTCTGAAGTAGTGCTGGTTTTCCCAAAACAAGAAGCCATCCCACCGCTTGCCACCAATGTAACGGATCACCTGGCACCTCGACTGGGTACCTCCTAGATGGAACAGGGGATAAACCACAGCACTTCTTGCCCTCAGTTGCCATAGCTTGACTGGGGCCCTGGAACCGTCACCTCCCTCCTGGAGCTGCAAATACCGTCAGAGAAATATCCTACAAGTGGGGAGTTTAAATACCACTGTATGCTGTTTTACCTGGAGCTGGTTATAGCTCTCATAAATGTGAGTTGGCACTTTTTAACCTTAGTGTTGTTTGTGGCAACACTCCTATACGTGATTGCACCATTGGTCCCCTCTGTTTTCTCTTTTTCATATGCTGTTGAGGATTTGACTTGACGTCTTGTGAATTCCTCAAGAAATACATTTGATACCATGAGACTTTCCTTGCTTGTTTTTGGTACCTTTTTGATATTTTTCAATTACAACGACTTTAGCTTATTATAGTTGATTGGATGTATAGACGATAACCCTGCAGTCTCACTGCTCAATCCTTTGCGATTTGAGAGTTAAATCACTTTTTTTTCTGTTTATGCAGCTCTAGCCACACCTTCCCTGGCTGTGACTCCCTCAGCCTATATTAAAAAAATATGTTTCATTTTCAATCAGATGCTAATTTGCTTTAGAAGCTTCTATATCATGCTCTGTAAATTATTATTATTATTATTGCCATTTTTATAGCGCGAACAGATTCCATAGCGCTTTACAATATAATAAGAGAGGGGATTTAGCTATAAAGAGGACAATTACAAGAAAACTAACAGGAACGATAGGTTGAAGAGGACCCTGCTCAAATAAGCTTACAGTCTATACGAGGTGGGGTGTAAAACACAATATGACTTTAATCACACACATAAGGCTCCTGCAGGGTTTAGAAGGCTTTTAATAGAGCAGGAGATAAGACATTTTAATTGCACAGAATGTATAATAAAAGAAGTTTAAATATTAGATCTCTCTTTACAGGAAGTGTTTAGAAAAGTTGTGAAAGTCACATGCAGGTAGGTGTGACGAGGGCTGCATAAAAGTGATTTAACTCCTAAATGGCATAGAATCGAGTACTGAGTGAGATTGCAGGGGAATGATCTGTACACCAAAATCACTCCATTAAGCTAAAGTTGTTTTTATGCCTGCAGTGTCCCTTTAAGCTCACATTTTTCAGTGACAATTAGCAGTAACACCATAGTTTCCCATATAATAAATACTTGCCCCAAATCTTTCCAATGAATCATTTAATCTTAGAATAATTCAGTTCTTCCTCTTTTGTAACATTTTCCAAACTAAGTTGATTCTTATTTTCTCCCTTTTATGGAATTCTGGTATGGATGTATCCAGTGCTCCTTTTTGTATTAGATCATCACACATGTTCTAAGCTTCCTCCTTTCAAAAAGTAAATGTTGTGATAACAATTTTCAAGATGTTAATAACCTATCCTCTCTAAAAAAAAAAAGTTCCAGCAATTGATGTATATAATTAAAATACTGTACACTCTATGACCCTTAATGAGTTAGAACATTGACATAGAGGTCCTTCTGTAATCTTCGATAATGTTATTCCTAGAACTCCGGCTCCACATAGTCACTTTGAGCAGAAACATTTGCTGATATATCTAATTCCCAGGAAGCAACCAATCCTTATTTATTTGTAGGTGCTCAAAATACTTCCCTTCTTTATGTCTCCTCTCATCATCTTGTTTACTTTAGAATGAAGTGAAGAAAAAAAATTCTCAATAAATCTATTTATAACTTTAATACTTGATAATGATATGAAAATACATCCAGACATAACACTGTTTTTAGAACACTTCCTTTAAACCACATGTAATAAATATAAGCAATCTGTTCCGTTTAAACATTTCATTCTTTCAAACAATGTGGATATCTTCTTTTTAAATGGACATTACAACAACAACAAAAATGTTAAATATATCTAAGCATCTCAAAAAATGTATCATAAATCAGTGGTTTTTAAACTTTTCTATTATCTTCTTCCTGTATGCAGACATCTTCAACTTAAGTGGCATTATATGTTTTAAATGAATAAATGCATGCAGTATTTTAAAATATTAATACACATTCTATTGACTTGTACACAACTGCCAGCATAAGAAAAGTAGCAGACTTGTATTACCAGTTATCTAATAGTTGGATTATTAGAGGGTCCCTCAGCTAATCTATCAATTCATATAGGGCTATTGACTGATGGGAAAGAGTGCACCAAGCCCACTCTTTTTTTGTCAAATATTTTTTATTGAAAGATTTACATTTTTTATCAATAATAATCATTATTATAAACATCAAGACAATGAAATATAAGCAATAAAGAATAAGAATACATATAAATCAAACAAACAAAAAGAAACAGGGGGGGAAATATCCATCTATTATAAAATTGACATATGTTTTATGAAAAACACCACATAGTGTCAAATAAGGTGTAAAAGCACCTTACATGCTGTGGCGATAAATAGTGTACAAAAAGTTGCGTATACAATCAGAACACGAGTAAAAGGAGAGGTACAAACTGGTAAAAATGTCATCATAAAGAGTATTTCCGTTTGAAATCATCCTCCCATTTGTTCCAGTGGTAAGTTAATGATTCTATTGTGTTTGATGGTAAGACTTTTGCTAAGTTACACGTATGCATGTTCAACAGGTTTTTGGTTAAGCTAATGCCCAAGTAAGCCACATTTAGTTCCCTCTATTCAAAATTGAAGGCATCCCTCAGACAGGCCATGGAAAATAAAATGGCAAAGCCTGGGTCTTAGTTTTGTTGAGGTTATAATAGGAAACATCCCCAAATAGTTTTTTTAATATGTACATCAAGGAAGCAACCGGGTTCCCTAAAGACAAGATTATATCATCTGCAAAGAGCCGGATCTTATGAGTGACACCTTATTTCTTAATTCTGAGTGCATCTCATAGCACTTATTCTCAAAGGCCAATGTTAATACCTCTTTTATAGCAGGAACTACATCAGACCTCCAATAACGTGGTATTACCATAGTGGTTGCTATCAAGACGTGGCCTACCATTATCTTATCCACTTTGGTAAACTTTTCAGGAAATGACTTGAATAAACATAGTTCTGGAGTCAAATTCACAACAGAAGGAGTAATATCCCTGATTATTGTATGTACATTCTTCCGAAGTAATTCTAAACGCTGACAATGCCACCACATATGGGAATGGCCCTGGACCACAAAACCAGTCCCTTTACCTGCCTAAACATTATATCCCAAGTCTTTAATTGTCCTGGTTGTGGGAAGTATTTTCCTGATTGATTTTAGGGTGCAAATTATGAGGTAATCATAAAAGTTCTTTAATCGAATATGGAAGTAACTTTTCTTTTTCTATTAATAACCACTGAGGTAGATCGTCAGTCAGTTTAAACTTAAAGGCCTGTGCGGTATTCGTTGAAAACTAATGTTTGAAAATCAGGTACACCCAAACCACCATTCACTCTGAGATGTTGCAGTATTGACAAATTGATCATACTAGGTTTGCCTAACGAAATATATTTTATTATAGCCTAATTAAGTTTCTTAAAAAAGGATGGTTTTTAAAAAGTATAGTATTTTTGGGAGAATATTCATCTTTAATGAATGTATTTTACCCAGCCATGATATCTCTTGCTCCCTCCATCTTTCCATCTCCTTCTGTAGTTCTGGCCACACTTTTGCCAAGTCCCTAAGTCTTTGTCCCTAAAGACAAAATTATATCATCTGCCCGCTCTTATGAGTGACACCTTATTTCTTATTTCTGAGAGTGACTTATGGCACCAGAACCAATGCTACAACTATCAGATATCCTTCCAAAGATGTCAATCAGGTATAAAGAACTCTAAGTTTTTGCAATGTGTGCAATATAGTTACATAGTTACATAGCTGAAAAGAGACTTTTGTCCATCAAGTTCAGCCTTCCTCACAAATGTTGTTGCTGTTGATCCAAAAGAAGGCAAAAAACCTGGTCTGAAGCACTTCCAATTTTGCCACAAACTAGGAAAAAATGTCTTCTTGACCCCAAAATAGCAGTCAGATGTCTCCTTGGATCAAGCAGCTATTACCCCACTAATTAGAAATTATATCCCTGTATGTTATGTTTTTATAAGTATTTATCCAATTTCAGTTTAAACATCTGTATGAATAGGTGGCAATAGTGAAAGTTCTACTTCATAGTGAGAGCTGAGCCACGTGCAAATCCAGGGCCGCCATCATGAGGTTCAGCTGATATGGCTGCAGGCAGCCCATGCAACTGGAGTGGCCTGGGAGGCCTGGGCCCTATATCTCTTATGTGTGTAGACAGTGCCCTTCACTAATATTGGCACCCTTGAAAAATATATGCTAAAAAGTCTGTAAAATTTTATTTATTGTTTAACCTTTTGATCCTTTATTCAAAAAAGACACTACAATACTTTGCTCTCATGGATCTCAAACAATTGGAAACACAACACAGGTCTATAAAAATAAATAAATATATATATATATATATATAGCAAGTCTTGTAGGGTGTTCCTGGTATGCATTGATTAGTACATAGCAAAAGTGGTGTAAGGAAGGACAACTGAAGAACCAGCATAATGGTCATGAGTGCCCAAGGCTCACTGATGCACATGGGGAGAGAAGGTTAGTGCGTCAAGTCTGATCACACAGAAAAGATATTGTAGCTCAAAATGTTGAAAAACGTAAGGCCAGCCACTATAGAAAGGTGTCAGAAAACACAGAGCATTGCGGCTTGCTGTGTATGGGGCTACAGAGCCACAGACGGGTCAGAGTGCCCATAATTACTCCTGTCCTCCACCAAAAGTTCTTTCAATGAGCAACTAAACTGGACCACGGAGCTATGGAAGAAAGTTGCCTGGTCTGATGAATCACATTTTCTTTTATATCATGTGGAAGGGCAGGTACATGAGTTTAACTGGGGAAGAGATGGCAGCAGGATTCACTATGGGAAGAAGGCAGGCTGGCAGATATTCTGAGCAATGTTCTGCTGGGAAACCTTGGGTTTTGGCATTCATATGGATGTTACTTTGACATGTCACCTACCTTGTGGCACATGACTTGTTCAGGAATGGCATGAGGAACATGACAAAGAGTTCAAGGTGTTGCCTTGGCCTCCAAACTCCACGTATCTCAATCGGATTGAGCATCTGAATGATGTGCTGGAAAAACAAATCTGATCCATGCTGGCCCCACCTCACAACTTCCAGGTCTTATGATCTGATGTCAATGTATTGGTGCAAGATACCCCAGAACAAGTTCAGACGTCTTGTGGAGTCCATGCCTCCATGCATTCGAGCTGTTTTGTCAACGGGGGAGGAGGGGTGGGGAGGGAGCTACACGATATAAGACAGGTGGTTTTAATGTTGTGGCTGATCAGTGTATATATCGAGTGCTATATATTGCAGACTTGTGGCAAAGTGAGGTATGGGAGACTCTCTGCTTCTACCTCACTGGGGTCCTACTGTGATGAGCCCTGACTGTCAAAGCATTGCCATAGGTTAACCTGGGTTAGTGATGGGGCTTGCAAGAAGAGCCTGCTCCCTGCATTAATAGTTGATATGGTAGCCTGCAAAGTACTACTGGACCACCAGGGAATGTAGTGTCCACCCTCTCTGACCACAGGTAACAGGGAGAGGGAACTTTAAATGTAGCTGCAAAAAAAAAAATTAAACAAACGCAAAGTGCTCTTGTCTTACCCCCGGAACATAGACCCTATCCCACACAACAAATGCAAACACACACTGCATCTCTTACACATACACACTGAGTGCACTATACATATACAGTGCAATTGCATCACTGTAACTGCATCCTTTAGACACACTGCATCTCTTTCACAAAAAATGCACCCCTTACCTACACACACTCTGCATCCCTTTAACACACACATACTGCATCCCTTGCACTTACTGCATGTACTACATACATATACTGCATTTATTACACACATACTGCATCTGCTATACACACAAACTGTATCCACAATACAGACACACTACATCCACTATACACAGACTTAGGGGCCAGCAATGTGTGAAGATTCGGGAGTAGGCTCTGTGGGTGTAATCAAGGGTGAGTTGACTCAGGGGTCAGGCCTTTCCCGTTCATTTAGAAAAATCTTTGTCTCCTTTCAGTAGAAGATGCCTTTACAAAAAAAGATTTATTAAATGAGTCATTTTCATGATATATGTATTAGAGGGAATTAATATAGTCCAACAACATCACATAATGACACTGATAGTTCAAGCAAAGCTGATGGACAATAGAAACGAATAGATGGGTTAATGCTTACTTGTGGTACAACATGTAAGGGGTACAACACAGATAAGTATTCAATCACCAAGGACACAAATACAACCAGAGACATGGGAGTCTGAGAGTTCTGCGCAGTATGTTAGCTGTAAATATATTAACAAATGCCCAGCACTCCACTCTCCATTATATACCACTAGTGCAGATCTTAGAGCTGATGAATATTACCCAAGACAATGTGCACATAGAGGATTTGTTTTAAATTAAAGGCTCTTCTTTCTTATTGTGAAATGGGATCATTGCAATAATGTCAGATTGCAATGATGGCAACAATTGTTATTGTGCCTTAAGAGGTTAAAAAGTGATATGCTGTCTTTCTTTATTCACAGTAATTTCTGTTTTTGTTTCTGAATGTTGAAAGAATAAACAAGATCGTGTTTGCTTTTTATAAAACATATTGTACATCTGCCAGAAGGCACAGGGCATTTGGAGCTTTTTATGTGCAGTACATCTTCTTATGACAAATATCTGCATTATACAACTGTGTGCTTAGTGTTTTGCAAGAATGCTGTCATATCATGCTAAACAACAAAACATGCAATAATTGTAAACAATGAAAGTTACAATGACACATTGATAGACCTCCTGTCAATTACTGCCATTAGCAGTCATTAGCACAACGATCCTGCTCTTAGCCAAGAACCACCACCAGTACACCCAAACCAATGATTGTTACTAGCACACGTAAGCCAAGCTCCCCCTGACACATCCTAATATCTTCCCCACAGCACATACTGTGTGCCATATTATCCCCAGTCTATCAAGCAGATCAAATCAGCCACTGCCACTAAGACACATAGGGGTTACAGCCATGTAACCAGCACACATAGATTTACTTCCTGTTTTAAGCAAACTATTATTATCGCAAAATATGTACATACATTCAGCTTGTATACTTACATAAATGCATTCATCTATGTCCCAGATCAGATACTTACATATATCAATATATGAATGTATTTAATGAATGGCGAACTGTGGTAAATGGAAAGCTGAATTCCTAAATTCAGGATGCAATAAAGCTGTAACTGCAGATTTGTTGTAGAATTATGATCTAAATTGTGCAATTTTGTTTCCAGTTCAATACAATTCACTTTTGGTTAAGGGCCAGTTTTCCTAATACATTAGTTCGGACTGTCCCTAATATGATTGTTTCAGTATATTACAATAAAGCCACAATCAACGTAGCATTCTAATGTCAAATTTCTCTTTGCATTTGGTTTGTTGACTATTGTTATGTTGGTTTTTAACTGTATACATGGTTTTAAACCTGTGCCAATGTTGTCCGCACACTCCTTATAATCTAACCTCAGTTTGCACGTTGTTGCCCCTTCATAATGTCATAGCAATACTTGAAATCCAGTCACACACATAGATAGATACGCAGTTAATAATTACTGCATCAGGACCCCATATGTTGTCCATCATTCATATGATAGCAAATCTAAAAAAAATCTGCATTGCAGCCCGTGGAGTCAGTCTTTTAAGGGAAACACGGATTATCAATGTTGGCATATTACTGAAGCAGATAGAGAGTCATGAATAATGTTATGAATAAGACAACATATTTAGGAGATAAAGTTTAAGAGAGTCTCAATATTATTCCCACAATGCACCAAGCCGGCAACAGCAACATAACCTTTTGGGAAATAACAGAAATGGTTTTCAAACCATTCTCCATTCCAAAGGGTAACATTACACATATATGTTAAAAGAAAAGTAATAACAGCCATAATTTTTCTTTAAAAGTATATTCTTACAGCACAACGTGAATTAATATTAATAAATTTTTTCCCCACAACAATATTGTTAGGCCGTGGGTCCATTAGGAAACAGAACCATAAAAGTCAAATCCTTTCTCTGGTGAGCTGTGAAAGAATGCACAATGTATAATGGTGACACACAAAGGTTCTCTAATGTTTTTTACATGTTGATTTAACCTTTTAACTGCCAGAGGAGCTTAACAATGATTATGAAACTCACATGGTCAAAGGAACACTCCAGACAATTGAAGCACTTCAATTCACTTCCAGTGCTTTATGTGTCTGGAATCTGTCATATTTGTGATAGCTTATAATTATAGATTTCTATTCAATTACACTTCCTGGTGGTCCAATAGCTTTTTATTCCTAGTTCCTGTCTTTTACCTGTGGCCAGGAAGGGAGACATTACCCTCCTTGGTGGTCTAGTGGCTGTGTGCCCATGTCTGTATTATTATTATATCTGTGTGTAGTACAGATATAGTTCAGTGTTTAATATTCACATTGTAGAGAGGGTGGCAAAGACCCAGTGCACACTATCTTCTGCTTCAGGCAAGACCTCTTTCCACCCCTATAAATTGGCACCAGGAAACATTTTGAATTTTGTTGTGGCAACAGACTCAGACCTTTTAAATGCCCCTGAAGAAGTCTTAAGAACAAGACAAAACGCGTAGGGCTGCTTACAATTTATATTTTATTTAGCACTATTTATTATTTTGCTTCCTTCTTCCAATCTTTGAACCTTTGGATCAGAGTATACCTTTCACCATACCACTCTGGACCGGGACAGGTGTCTACAGAACATATTGGTTGAGGGGCATTCTTTTAACTTTTATCTTGTGAGTGTAACCTAATACCACAGTGATGCACTATGTTTTGCTTTTGTTTCTTTTTACATGTGCCTACCCACAATTGAAATGGAAGCAGTATCATATTGGTGAGCCCAAGTGTAACCTTGAACCTTTAGTATTATCAGTGTTTATTCTGTATTACCCTATGAGTTGAATTTTGTTTTTTGATAGATATATTTCAGTTGTTTTTAGTGTATTGAAGATATAGAGGAATCCTGTATTATATCTACATTTTTAAGTGAAAGGATAATTACGATTCATTTTGTACTTTTTGCACTGCACTTTAGAAGTGGTTATAGTGGTTCTATTTAATAGCTTCTACAAAAGAGGAATTAGGGAGGACTCTGCATATTATTGACTTTACTGCCTATCCCTACCTGGCCTAAGCACATATGACTATTTTACAGTGTACAATACAAAGTTAAATTATTAATTTAACACTCTGCATGTGACTCTTTATGCTATTCTGGAATCCGGACCTTGACTTGTCACGATTACTCATTGTCAGCTGCCTCGACCACCTTATTGGCTTGTTTTACTGACTACTCTGATTTCTGGATTCCCTGATCTCAACCCGACCCTGTTTATGTTACACTCAGTCATTATAACGTGGCTAGACCACACAACTCAAAATACATAATTTGGAATACCCTGGGTTTCCTACTTTTAAAAATGATACGCCCTCCTGGAGACAATTTTCTTTCCTGAGCTGCCATACTGCCTCAAAGGTGACATAAGCCCATAAAATCACTTTCTCAAATTTGCAGGTATGAAGACTGAAATGGGTAACCTGTACATGGGGGTACTGTTGTACTCATGAGACACCAAAAAACAAACATGAACACTAACTTTGGCCAGGGCTTGTGACTAAGTGGTTACTAAAAAAGACTAGACCAACCCCATTTTGAATACACTGAGTTGCCTACTTTTGCAAATTGTATGCTATAGGGGTCATTTTCATTCCTGTGCTGTCATAGGGTCTCAAACGCAACATAAGCCCAGCAAACCAATCTGTTAAATTTCAATGTGTAAAACCTGAAATGGGAAACCCCAGTATTTGACCTCATGAACCAAATAAACACTGTAAAACCTGTATGTGGTGAATACTGCTGTACTGCTGTACTTGTTTTGTTGCAGTAAAAGTTAACAGTTTTATGATATTCACAGTTAAAATGCCCTGAAGAATTTGGAAAATAACAAAATTCCTTAATTTCTCACATTTTGTTTTAGATTGTATTCCTATTAAATTATGTTTCATATAAGAATATTTTATGTGAAACGAAAGCCCTATTTCCCAAGAGCAGAATTATATATAATAAGTATGTGTCCACTAAATATAAAAGAGGTAAATTATGGTTGAACAGACAAATAACTCAAATTCCAAGTTTTGTTTTGATTCAGAACTTGGACAATTGCCAACGTCCTTAAGGGATTAAATATTGAGAGCATACCTTGTTAAGAATTAAAATGATGAAATGTACCCTTAGAGAAGAAACTAAGCCACAGCTAATCTGTCCGATGGATACTTGACAATTATTGATTGAACAAATCAATAAGCAACTGAACGAATTACTGTTTAGCAAAACCATGTACATGTTTTATAGATTAAAACTGAAAACATACACCCAGGGCAACAAAACGGGAAAGGCCTTAGCTTTAATATTACGCCAAAAACAAGCTCAATCAAAAATCCGATACTTGTTGGCGTCCACAGGAAATAAGATTTTCAACCCACACAATGTCAACAATGTCTCCAATTTCCCTATAAGAACTCACGCGTACTATACATTCTTTTCCCCCAGGGAAATCACTTGGCCCAGATGGCTTCACAAACTATTACTACAAAACATTCTACTCAATCATAGCCCCCATTTGGTGAAGACCCTCAACCATATCATGATATGCGTTTAATGCCACCTGAGATGTTACTGGCCAACATTGCTACACTGCAAAACCCGGTAAACCCCCTAACAAACCTCAAAACCTGTGGCCTATATCTCTAATGAATACAGACACCAAGCTCCTTGCAAAAATATATGCCAACAGACTCTCAAACATGATCACCACTTTGATACACATGGTTTAAGTGAGGTTTGTAGCCGGTAGACAGGGAGTAGATGGGACTAGGAAACTTTTAAGCCTGTTATATGGTACACGCGACATGAGGAGGCTCGGTGCATTCATCTCTCTAGACGCTAAAAAATCGTTTGATAGACTGCACTGTCGCTTCCTCATGGCCGTTCTAAACAAATTTAACCTCCCACCACAATTCCTATTGATTGTGTCAGCTCTCTACTCTAAACCATGCGTTCGAGTAGCAAATTGTGGATTCCTGTCCTCAGAGTTTGAAATCACCAATGGTACATGCCAGGGAATTCCCCACTTCCCCCCTTACTTTAAATCCTAGCCTTAAAACCATTAGCACACCTCATACGAGATAACTGAAACCTAAGTGGAATCCCAGTAGGTGACACAGAATATAAAATCACAATGTTTGTAGATGATATCATGTTGTCCTTCACAAACCCTGATATATCACTGATATATCAGTGCCACATTTTCATAATGTCCTCAAACAGTACAGTGGTAGAAAGAGGATGAAGGCACTCCAAGTATCTTCAATTGTATTTATTTGGATAAGTGAGACACCACAACGTGTCGACTCCCTGGGGCTGGTGCTGGCCCTTGGTCCAGTTTAGCACCCCTATCTTCACGTGACTGGAGTGTGGTTCGTTTTTTTCTCTTTTCTCAAACAGTACAGTGCCTGCTCCTATTACAAATTAAACATCACAAAGATGCAGGCAATGGGCTTACATGTGCCCCCTATGCTTTCACAAAAATTCACCAAACCTATTCCTACGAATGGAGAAATTTTTATCTCATATTCCTGGGCATAGCACTAACAACCAATTCCCAGGGCCAAATTACACTAAACTATATAAAACCATAAACACCAACTTCTCAGCTGGAGGGGCAAATATGTTTAATGGATGGGGCGGTGCATACCAGCAGTGAAAACCTCCTCCTCCCCAAACTCTAATACCTGTTCCGCATGCTTCAGATAAGACTCACAACCTACTACATCAAAGAAACACAGAAATTAGTCAACAGGTTTATGTGGGATAATAAAAAACCCAGAGTGGTGGCATCCACTCTATATACCCCTTCTAAAAAAGGAGTGAAGGGCCTAACTAACCTCACTACATATTACACAGCAATTAAGCTCAACCCGCTAATAATGGCCTTTCAGATAGAAGCCACACACACAGGGGGGCAGGACATTGCATCACTGATGTGGACCCCACAACATCTTAGGCAGAAATATCACCACATTATGCCTACAACATCCATAACTCTATTCATATGGTACCGAACCACAAAACACACAAATCACAGTATTTCCCATGCGATGCCAATAAAAGCGTTAGCAACCCTCATACCAGACTCCAACACTACAGTATGGACCTCGCACAGCATTTCCTTTCTACCCCAGATGATCCACAAGCATGATCTCTATTCCTTTGAACACCTGCAAAATACGTAGAACTTGCCCAACTTGGCAACATTTTCATACCTACTACTTAAATCCTTCAAGAAACATAATAATACTGAGTTGCAATCTGTAAATGGGCAGCAGCTGTCGGATTTGGAAAACCTATGCATACAACAGGAGATACCCCGAAAATTATATCCTTAATATATAACAGTGAAACCTTACAACAAGGCACTAATCGGCCTCCATTTGTTATGGCCTGGGAAACAGATTTCCAGAAAACACTAGCAAACGCCCAATTCTCTCAGATCCTTTTGGCAAACAAAAAGTTGAAAAGCTTTGTACATTCCATATAGAACTGTCAAATAAACTGCTTACGCTCAGGTTTATACACATAGCCTATTCTCTTGTCTAAATCCTGTCTACATCTTGCTAGATAAATTCCACTTTGCTTCTATCTGATATGCACATATGGTAGACTGTGGGGATAAGAAACGATTGGCAAATTGGCAGGACCATAGCCATAGCCTGTCCTTGTTTACCCCCTTATGGTATGCTTTTTTTGCTTTGTGCTTGCAATCCCTAAAAATCAGTGCACAGTGCAATTGTAAAACCAACAATGTAGATTTCATCAAAGCGTAATATATACTGTGATGACTGTTCTTGCTACTACTGCAATCAACACAATTTTGTTTAAATCATGATGCATTGCTTTGCTACATCAATTGCTTTGCTTTTTATTTTGTACTGTGCATTTGCAAAAACTGCTAAAAAAAAATGAATTATGAAATGTTTTTCTGTTATTTTATTTTAGTATACTTCATTGTGTATATCACATTTATGTTTAAAGGATCACCTGATAAGTTACATGTGACACAGATTTGCAGCAATAATATGAAGAACTGATTTTTTTTTCCAAATATTTTCTGTTAAAAGCAAACTTTCAAAAACATAAATGACACGTGCAAATTGCACAAAGCCAGTTTATACGGATGCGAAAAAGACACATGCTGATCTAAATCTGTGCCCTGGGGATGTATTTGGCTTCATATCCTCAATGGCATTCCATTCTGGGTCTTCACAGTCAGGGAACAAGATGTGTTACAATAGCCTTATTCTATTCTCCACTCAGGTCAAGGTATATAGAGCTTTGTTTTATTGGGAGACACAGAAGCTAAAAATAGAAAACATTTAATACAAAGGTCCTAAAAACCTCAGGAAAACAAAAAAAACTGTTATATGTCTCCATTATCTTAAAGTAACAATGCAAAGCTTTGTTTTCACCCTTCACTAACACATATATATCAACAAAATGTGACAATCTTACATAGACTGTGTGGAAAATAATATGCAGTGGGAAATGTATTTTACACTATTTAAAAATAATATTCTTCTGCATCCAATATAAGAGGTTACTAATAAAACAATTTAATATGTCATTCAGAACTGCACTGCACGACTTTCTTCATCAGTCTGTGCATCAAAATCAGATCCAGAGTGTAATTTAAAGGACATTTACTAACATCGTATGCCAGGATAGCAGTGTACCCATGTCGTCTGCTACACAGATACTGAAGATAAATATTTAATGACATTTTATTCTAGGCATGAAGAATATATATACGTGCATGGTTGGAATGTGATAGCATACTTCTGACATCTGTGCATACATGACATTGGAAGTGAAAATCACTAGAACATGTTACGAATGGCTTTAAGGAGTATACTCAAAGGGTTAGTAGTGAATAATATTTTTTTCTCACCATAATGACACTTTTCCTGAATAATTTTATTGTTACCATTGAGATATAAACAAAATCAAGATGCACATGACATATGGGAATGGCACATTACAGCTAGCTCTAAAACTAGTTTTCAGATACAATTTCTTCAAGCTCACAATCATGTGTTCTTTAGAATGATAATGCTATATATATCTTGAACAGTTTATAACTGATCATCAAGATTGATGATCTCAGCAATGGAGGCAGGGCCAGATGTCGCAAGACGGGTGCAATGACAGAGAAAAGGTGAGTAAAATCTACTTTTCACTCCACTCTGGGGGAGAGAGAGGGTATCTAAACAGCCACTCCAGGACTATAGTGTTGATTAGTTAACTTAATATGTGGCTAGCAAAATGTGAACTTGTGCTTTGCTCAATAAAATATTCTCACACTAGCAAAGGCATCTCCCTCCTAGGAAAAAAAGAGTACTATAAAGACAAGGGAAAATATTATCAGTCTTTAGACTGGATGGGTTTAATACAAAGATCTCCAGAATGAGAGAGACATTAACAGAAAGAAACCAAGGTAAGGGAGACCAAAATAACGACGTACATAGTCTGGTCTAGATAACAGAATTCAGAAGACACCGTGAAACAAAAGTAAGTCTGAAACAGGAATCAAAGTTATAAAAACGTATAATAGTAATGCTAGTATTATTACTAATACTAAATAGGCGCAGGGGTGTGCAACCTTCAGGACTCCGGATATGGATATCTCTCATAGTGCTCCTACAACTGTAATGCTGGCAAAGCATCAGAGGAGATGTGGTTCACAACATCTGGTGTGACAAAGGTTGCATAGCCTTACACTAGAGTGAAAAGACATGGAAAGAAAGACCATTATATGGCCAAAACTAAATTTCAGCCTCAGGTATTTGTAGACATAGAATGCTCAGGTACCCCTACCTTCTCCAAAAAAAATCCAGTACTCAGTCACTTTACTGAGAGGGTAGTGGATGCATGGAATAGCCTTCCAGCTGAAGTGATAGAGGTTAACACAGTGAAGAAGTTTAAGCATGCGTGGGATAGGCATAAGGCTATCCTAACTACAAGATAAGGCCAGGGACTAATGAAAGTATTTAGAAAATTGGGCAGACTAGATGGGCCGAATGGTTCTTATCTGCCGTCACATTCTATGTTTCTATGTTTCCAAGAGAAGCATCCTTTCAGGTAGACAACAATAAGCAATGTCCTACTCAGCCTGTTGGCAAATCCGGTCCTGAATATGGCAAAAAAAAAACATAATTAAATTATCTGCTAATGTAATTAATGTAACTAATGTAACTAAAGTCACGTTAAAAGTGGTCCTTAGTGAAACAGAAGTGCCACAGAAGAGTAGAATGGTGAGAGTCCCAAGCATTAAACCAATCCCGAGCATTGAACCATGTACTCAATATGATGAAATATTGTATATTAAATTGAAACAATAATGCAGTGTTGAACAAAACTCCACAATAACAGATTGGGAATATAGCCCCAGGAGTGACGTTCTATTACAATTGTATGTATGATGCTAGACAGATCACCCGGCAGTATATTTACAGTGGGTCACAGAGGAAAAGATTATTAGATATCTACTGAATGATTTCATCAAGGTAAGTATTGCTGCTTTATTACTTTAAGCTGGCATAAATATCCCCGTCTGTGCATTAAAATAAAGCAGAAATACTTCCCTTGACAAACTTTCTTTTTCACAGATTTTTATCTTGGCCAGAAATTTGCACCAGGGCAATTATACCTGAAGACGCCTAATGGGAATCTCTAGTCTGTTTTATGTATTTTGACTTTAGAATTAAACTACCCCAATTCACATAATGGGATTAAATATATATTAATAATGTCAAGATAATTTCTCAAGAAAAAAAAGACTAAATATTAACAATAAAAAAAACATAAAAATTAAATCTAAAAAATTAAAATGAAGCTTTAAAATATTTCGGTGTAAAAATATTTTTTTTTTTCTTTTTCTTTTTCTAACAGGAATATTTCCTTTTAATGATACTTCAAGTCTCTGTTGTGCTTAAGTGATGCTTGCCAGGCAGGACAGAACAAGGTTGTTGTCCTATAAGAGTAAGCAGGCGGAGTCTTCAGTGACTGATGTAGAAGTATTTGACTGATGCAGTGTGTTTGCAGACACACACACATACCAGGAATGGCTGAAAAAGGCTCATTACTGACATCCTCTGAAGTATTCTGGACAGTCTGATACAACTTTCCAGAACAGCTCCCTAATTAAAACCTGGGCAAATTCCTCTGCGAAATCTGTTTCAAAAGCCATTAACACAGAAACTCCACTTAAAGGTAAATAAAGAAGTATGTGTATTTTGTGTTTTAAAAATGTACTGTTTAAGTTGAGTGATAATACACGTAACCCAACAATATATTAAGTGAAGCTGTTCTTATTTAATGTTAGTTTATTTAATGTTCATATACTATATATTTATATATATATATATATATATAGTGATTATATTATGTTATTGTATATACGTTATGTATGTAAAAGTTGTACATGTGTGTGCTTGAGTGTTTGTGTGCAATGGTTTGTTCATGACAATAAGGCACTGTTGTGTCTTGAATATATAGAATATATGTGTTATGCATGTATATTATATATAACAGTATAACAATGTTCAAACTTGGGTATTTTGACCTAAATTTTACATGCAGATTGCCAGCACTTCTTAACTCTACTGTTCAAAAAACAAACAATAACTAATGTGATTTTGGTCAAAGTTATGCCACTTGGGTTTTCTCTACAACCTTAGATGTGTAAATAACATTTATGATAGCCAGTGCAATACAAAAATAATATATTATATGTAAAGTAAAATGTGAAACATTTTTTTTTCTATTACTTTTTTTTTCTCTTGAACAAACACACTTCTTTGAGTATGCATGTATATCGGGATTAAACTGCCTAAATGCACAAGTTCAATGTTATTTCAACCTCTTCATGTCTAATGACCTACCAGAACATTCATGGAAAATGAATTTTTGTCTTAGCTGTTAATTCCAACTTTTTTCAGAACTTTTGTAATATAAGTAACATTGATGGCTATTTGTTATCTAAATACACAAATAGAGATAGAGTTTTATCACATACATGGATTTTAATAAAATACATCTGTAAGTTGGAGAAAAAGCATTAAGTTAAATTCTCAAAACTTTTATTAGTGAATATAGAAAGGGAAGGTAATAGTGTTTATACAGCTTTTGGTTGGCTGTACAGATGTTTTATTTCTACACATTTTATGCTCAGTTTCTTGTTTCTGGTATTTAAAAGTTTTTATTTTTCTCTTTCTGGGTCTTTGTATTATCATTTACTTAGGTGTGTGTAATTATCTGCATCATGCAGAAAGCAAAGTGCTGTGTGACGCTAGCAGTCGTGATATTATCTGCCGTGGCTGCATTTGGAGAAAAGAATGAGTCCTCATTTAAACCATTATCTGATGAAAGACAATCCTTTATGGGAACTCTGTCTACATCTCTACAATCTTTAAATTCATCAAATGCAAATGATACCTCAAATGCCAATGAGCCAGGGAATCAAGGCTTTCAAAACCGAAGACCTAAACTACCTCCAATGTGCAATAGGCAAACCGAAATCCGGGACACTTTCCGTTATATTACCACAGTGATATCCTGCTTGATATTCATAGTGGGTATCATTGGTAACTCAACATTGTTGAGGATAATCTACAAAAATAAAAGCATGAGAAATGGTCCCAACATACTGATTGCTAGTCTGGCTATGGGAGATCTGATTCATATCATCATTGACATTCCAATCAGCACTTACAAGGTAAGGTAATCTCTATTGATTGTGAATGCCATGGGTACACTGGTCATTAATGTAATCGTTGGACATTTATAGCTACTATATGTATAAAAATAAATAGTGATGATCACATGTTTCGGTAGAAGGTGAATGCAGTAACGTTATAAAGATGTAATTTTTTAGCTATGTTTTTTTAATTCCCCTGTACTAGGTCTGGCTACCTTAGCAAAAAAAAAAACAGTTTAAGTGTAATATTTTCTCACTTTTTCTATACTTTAAAAAATGAATAGGCTGGCTTCACATGGTTGGAGATTTACATATTCAAGAATAATAGTATTTACTGAGATACTGGCAAATGTAGACACGAATGAAAATAAAATAAAATCATAGATGCTGTAGCTAGATAGATACACCCAGAAATATAGTTGCATAATTAACAAAATTCACAGTAATGCTGAATTCATAATAATATTTGAATGCTTAATTTTTAACTATTACTGTCGTAAATGTGGCTGAAATGGTTTTGAATACTTAACTTTTCCAGAAATATATGTCAACTCATGACCAAACAACTCTACTTAAAGAGTTATTCCAAACACCACGACCACTTCATTGATTGGAAAGGGTTATGGTGATGGGGTCTGTATGTGGCAGTTGAGATAAAGAACTTTTTTTGACAAGAGATATAACGCTGGACGTGTCATCAGCCCCTCCAGGAGAGAGGGTTCCACATTGGCAAAAGTTAAATCTGTGCATAGTTTGTAACTGTCATCAGCACGCTGTAGCGGAACGCCAATATAAAATCCACGAATTCCGCTGGTCCAGAAACGAATCCACAGTCAAGCGCTGAAAACACCAAGGCAATATCCCCAACCTCCCAATAACCGGACGAGACACAGTTTTGGGAGTCAACTCCCAATCCTTTAATCGGCACGACAATTTATACAAGTCCCCATGCAAGGGGTTTCCTGAGTCCTTTCCCAGGGGCACTCCCAGAGGGGACTACATGGGGGACTTACAGTATGACATATTTCTCCCATCAGGCACTGCTGCACGAGAGGGATCATCCTCCCAGAATGCACCGTAAAAGGGATTATCCCCTCGTGCAGCAGAACTGGCAATTCATATAAAAATGCATAACTTTTAAAATATACGGTGGATTTACACGAATGGACGTTCGGTAGTTAGCTGGGGTCTGGGCGCATCATTCGTGAGATTGCCGCTCAGATCCCAGCCAAAATAACCGAACGCCGCACAGAAAACACATTTCTTTCAAAACCTACAAAAAGGACCGATTGCTTTTCGTGAACCTGGTCCTGAAACTCCCGAACGTCTGGGAGGCTCAGCGGTGTTCGTGCCGTCGAATAACCATTGGTAATGGTATGCGTTCGACGACACGGACCCGCTGACGAACGAGGGATCCAAGATGGCCGACCGCCGCATGGTCGGTAGTCGAACGACGGCCACCCAGGAGAGCCTCTAATAACCGATTGCAACAATGTTGCAATCGGTTAACTAGCGCCACACGCCTCTAAGTGTGTGGGCTATTTGAGGGTATCGCGTTCGGTTCACGAACGGCTTTCTAAAGTGCCGTTCGTGAAACGAAGGAAAATCCCCATACAAAACCGCCATTTGCAGTACAGGTAACACAGAAAATACATTAACATATACATAAGTATAAAGCGCATATCTCGCCCGACCTATTGGCAACCCTTAAAGGCCCAGTCTCTAGTTATTGTCCAAGTGGCTAGGTTTGCCACAATGCTCCCCCAGAACCAAGCAGGCATACACAGTCTGATCCCAACGGATCGGCTTGGGGATGTCCGGAGGAGTGCTCACAGATCATTTCTCAAGGTCTGTTTGTCGGGACAACCCGTCGGCATTACCGTTTTGTTTCCCTGGGCGGTAGTGAATTGTAAAGTCAAAGGGCTGCAGCGCTAAACTCCAGCGCAGCAGCCTGGCATTGTCTCCAGCCACACGGTTTAGCCACACCAACGGGTTGTGATCTGTGAGCAAAGAAAAGGGTTGCCCATAGAGATATGGCTGTAACTTTTTCAGGGCCCACACCACGGCCAGGCATTCTTTTTCTATGGCGGCGTAGCTCACCTCTCGGGGTAACAATTTCCGACTCAAGTATGCTACGGGGTGTTCTCCGCCATCGGCTCCGACCTGGCTCAGTACTGCTCCCAATCCAAACATTGAGGCGTCTGTGTGAACAAGAAAACGTTTAGTTGGATCGGGAGCTGCCAGTACAGGGGCATTGGTCAGAGCCGTCTTCAGCTGATTGAATGCCTGTTCACACTCTGGGGCCCAGACGACCTGCCGGGGCAGGTTTTTCTTCGTCAGATCTGTCAGGGGTTTGGCCAGGGCACTGTAGTTGGGTACAAATTTTCTGTAGTACCCTGCGGTACCTAAGAAAGCCAGGACTTGGGTTTTGGTCCTAGGAGTAGGCCACTGGGCTACAGCTTCAATCTTTGCGGGCTCAGGCTTCTGCTGCCCGCTACCCACCCGGTGTCCTAAGTACTGGACCTCTGCCATCCCTATGTGGCATTTGCTGGGCTTCAAGGTAAGCCCTGCCTCCTGAATCCTATCTATTACGGCCCCTATGTGTTGTAGGTGCTCCGACCAGGTCGGACTATATATGGCAATATCGTCCAGATATGCACACGCATAGTCCTGGAACCCGTCCAGTAGCCGATCCACCATCCGCTGGAAGGTCGCGGGGGCGTTCTTCATCCCGAATGGCATGACTCGAAATTGGTACAAGCCAAACGGGGTGACAAACGCCGACTTAGGGATGGCGTCCTCGGCTAGTGGAATTTGCCAGTATCCCTTACACAAATCTATGGTAGTGAGATACTGACCCCTGGCCATTTTATCAAGCAGTTCGTCTATCCGAGGCATCGGGTAGGCGTCCGACACAGTTTTGTCGTTCAACCTCCGGTAGTCCACGCAGAACCGGGTGGTACCATCTTTCTTGGGAACCAGGACTACCGGCGATGCCCAGGGGCTATCGGAGTGCTCAATAACCCCCAACTGCAACATCTCGTCAATTTCTTTCCTCATATGTTCCCGCACGGATTCGGGAATCCGATAGGGAGTCTGTCGCATGGGAAGCTGTCCCGGGGTTTCTACTCGGTGGGTGGCTAGTGGAGTGTACCCAGGTAGGTTAGAAAAGGCGGCGCCCTTGGTTGCTATCAGTTCTTGTACCTGGATACGCTCTTGAGGACTTAGCCGCTCCCCCAGTTGAACCCCCTGGGAGGGTTCCTTCTGCTCCTCCTGCTCTAACAGATCTGGAAGGGGCAGGTTCTCCTGATCTTCGGAGGCGGGCGTGCAAATAGCTGCCACGTCCTCCGTCCGCTCGTGGTAGGGTTTGAGCATGTTCACATGGAGCATGCGTCTCTTCCCTACTCCGGAGCATGGGCCGATCACATAGGTGGTATCGCATCTCTGCTCTACCACCTGGTATGGGCCCTGCCAGACGGCCTGTAGTTTATCGGTGCGGACCGGTTTAAGGATTAGCACCTTCTGTCCCACTTGAAAACTACGGTCTCTGGCCCCCTTGTCATACCAACGACGCTGGCGTTGTTGGGCGGCCTGGAGGTTGGTGCGCACTGCCTGGGTCAATTCCTCCAGGCGATCCCGGAACGCCAGCACGTAGGGTACAATTGGGGTCCCATCTGCGCTACTCTCCCCCTCCCAATGCTCTCTAATGAGATCCAACGGCCCCCGGACCCTTCTCCCAAACAATAGCTCAAATGGGGAGAAACCTGTGGACTCTTGGGGTACCTCTCTGTATGCAAACAACAGATGGGGAAGGAATCGTTCCCAGTCCTTATGGGTCTCTCCGAATGTCTGGAGCATCTGTTTTAGGGTACCGTTGAATCTCTCACATAACCCATTGGATTGCGGGTGGTAGGCGGAGTTAATGATCGGCTTAATGCCACATATCCTCCATAATTGCTGAGTAACCTCAGCCGTGAATTGCGTCCCCCTATCGGAGACCATTTCCTGTGGGAACCCGACTCGGGAGAATATTTTCATCAAGGCTTCAGCTACGGTCTCGGCGTGTATATTAGTTAGGGCAATCGCCTCGGGGTACCGGGTGGCGTAATCCACCACGGTCAGGATATACCGTTTCCCAGAAGGGCTGGGTTTTGGTAGTGGCCCTACTATATCCACTGCCACACGGCTGAATGGTTCCTCAATGATAGGTAGGGGACACAGTTTTGCCTTGTGGCGGTCCCCCCTCTTGCCTACCCTCTGGCACACATCACAGGAGGTACAGTATTGCCTCACGTCTTTAGAAATCCCGGGCCAAAAGAATGCGTGCGTTAAGCGATACCGGGTCCGGGTCATCCCTAGATGGCCGGACAGAGGGATATCATGGGCGATTCTTAGTAACTCCTGCCTATACTTCTGGGGCACTACTAACTGCTTAGTTTGGAGCGTCACAGAGTTGCCTATCGCCCTTTCCGCCACCCGGTATAGTAACTTCTTCTCCCACCTGTACTGTTCTCCCTCCCGCCCCACCTGGTCCGTATCTACCCTATCCCGGTATACCTGCAGTGTGGGGTCGGTCTGTACCTCTACTTCGAACGTGGACGGGGTGTCCCAAGTCATGCCTGTCAAGGGGGGGTCATGATTTCTTACCTGAGCCTCAGAGTGTGCGGGGAATGCCGTGGTGCGAGCCTGTTGCCGGGTGGTTACCGGATGCGCCTCTTGTGACGGGGCCTGGGGTAGAAAAGCAGAAGTCATCTGGCCCAAGTCATTCCCCAAAACAACATCGGCCGGTAGCTTTTTCATTATGGCCACTTCCACAACCCCCTCCCCAGCACCCCAATTCAAATGCACCTTGGCCGTGGGTAACCGGTACATGGCTCCCCCTGCTACCCGAACTGCCACTGATCCGCCAGTGTGGGCCGTATCCGGAATTAGATGGGGGGCCACTAAGGTTAAGGTGGCTCCCGAGTCCCGCAGCCCCTGCACTTCTTTCCCTCCCACAAATACAACTTGGCGGTGATGCTGCCGGTTGTCCGTGGCTTGCACAGACATTACCTCGTACAGAACCCCCAATGGTTCCTCGGTTGGTACACTTGTCAGCTCCGAATGGTCAGGTTCTGCGTGGTAGAAATGGGCCGCCGCCCTGGGGCGGAATTCTGCCGTACCTGGTTCCACGCCTGCCTGCTACGATTCTGGGTGCACTCCCGAGACATATGCCCCCACTGCCGGCAGGTATGGCATTGTATGTTGGCCCTGCCATTGTAGCGGGCTGGCGGTGGGGGGTTTCCTGGTGGTGGCCTGAAGGGGGTAGAGTTGGCGGGCGTGGAGCTGGCTGGGTGCTGTTGTATTGGCGGTCTCAGGGGACCCCTGTTGGTGAGCCCATGGTGTCTCCGGGCGTCAAAGTGTTCGTCTGCCAATCGGGCGGCTGCTGTGAGGTTGAGAGGTTTTCGGTCCCTTACCCACTCCTGTGCCTCTGGTGACAGACCGTTGAAGAATTGCTCCAGCAAGATGAGTTGGCGCAGTTCCTCCATGGTGGTGGCTTGACTTGCCTGAATCCACCCTTGTGAAGCTTGGTCCAGCTTATGCGCCCATTCTGCGTGGGAATCTCTGTCGGGCTTTTTCAATCCCCGAAATTTCCGTCGGTATGCCTCTGGGGTTATGGCATATCTTTCTAGGATTGCTCTTTTTACTTTAAAGTAGTCTTTGCTGTCCTCTCTGGGCACAGCGCGGTAAGCCTCTGCTGCTCGCCCTGCCAACTTGCCTGCCAGTAAGGGTACCCACATGGTCGGTTCCAGGTCGTGCAGGTCGCATAGCCTCTCGAAATCCTGCAGATATCCGTCTATCTCATCCTTCTCCTCGCAGAATGTTTTAAATGCCTGGTACGGTATTTTCTGCTTTGTTGGAGGGCAAAATGAGTTGACGATGGATTCCGCCCTGGATGGTGACCTCTGGGGTTGCTGTGCCATAATGTAGTCCTGGACGTCGGCCATTAGCACGGTTAAAATGTCCAGGGTTACTGGCTGTGGTACAAATTCCAGCCGGGTTCTCAGTTCCCTCTGGTATGGTGTTTCCTCTCTGGCAGGTGGGGGTGGACTGCTGTGTGCCTGGTCGCCCTCCATTAGCTCTGCAATCAGAACTGCCTTCGATTTGTTGCTAGCGCTTCTCCCTCTAGCCTCCAGCAGTTCCTTTAGCGTCTGTCTCTTTAACGCCGTGTAATCAGTCCCCATTCACTGATCGCTTTCGTCTGCTTGTTTCATACGAATTGCCTTTCCGTTCGGTAGTTCCTTTCATTCGAATGCGCTGTATTCGGCTGTAGAGTTGGATCCCGTCGCTTGCCACCAATTGTAGCGGAACGCCAATATAAAATCCACGAATTCCGCTGGTCCAGAAACGAATCCACAGTCAAGCGCTGAAAACACCAAGGCAATATCCCCAACCTCCCAATAACCGGACGAGACACAGTTTTGGGAGTCAACTGACAATCCTTTAATCGGCACGACAATTTATACAAGTCCCCATGCAAGGGGTTTCCTGAGTCCTTTCCCAGGGGCACTCCCAGAGGGGACTACATGGGGGACTTACAGTATGACATATTTCTCCCATCAGGCACTGCTGCACGAGAGGGATCATCCTCCCAGAATGCACCGTAAAGGGGATTATCCCCTCGTGCAGCAGAACTGGCAATTCATATAAAAATGCATAACTTTTAAAATATACGGTGGATTTACACGAATGGACGTTCGGTAGTTAGCTGGGGTCTGGGCGCATCATTCGTGAGATTGCCACTCAGATCCCAGCCAAAATAACCGAACGCCGCACAGAAAACACATTTCGTTCAAAACCTACAAAAAGGACCGATTGCTTTTCGTGAACCTGGTCCTGAAACTCCCGAACGTTTGGGAGGCTCAGCGGTGTTCGTGCCGTCGAATAACCATTGGTAATGGTATGCGTTCGACGACACGGACCCGCTGACGAACGAGGGATCCAAGATGGCCGACCGCTGCATGGTCGGTAGTCGAACGACGGCCACCCAGGAGAGCCTCTAATAACCGATTGCAACAATGTTGCAATCGGTTAACTAGCGCCACACGCCTCTAAGTGTGTGGGCTATTTGAGGGTATCGCGTTCGGTTCACGAACGGCTTTCTAAAGTGCCGTTCGTGAAACGAAGGAAAATCCCCATACAAAACCGCCATTTGCATTCGGCGGAAACAGCAGTACAGGTAACACAGAAAATACATTAACATATACATAAGTATAAAGCGCATATCTCGCCCGACCTATTGGCAACCCTTAAAGGCACAGTCTCTAGTTATTGTCCAAGTGGCTAGGTTTGCCACAAGTTCTACGTGCTGGATCAAACAGTAATCCTGACATTACGACATGGCCATAGATCCTGTAGAACTGTGTCAGCACATAGCTGCTTGCGAGAGGAAATTAGAGGAGAATGATCACCGCATGGATCAATTCACTCAGGCTTTAAGTACGCTTCTCGCTAGAACGGAGCATCTGCAGCCTGCAGCGTCTCCTCCTATAGCACCTCTACCCTGTGTACCTCCACCCACTGTTAATAGGACTCCTAGCATCTCCTTATCACCATCCCTACAGTTTGATGGCAATATCCAGGAATGCAGGGGTTTTCTTAATCAGGTGGAGTACCATTTTGAGGCCTCACCAGGGTCATTCCCCACGGACAGAGCAAGAATTGGTTATCTAATGAATCAATTAAAGGGCAAGGCCCTTGCCTGGGCTAAATCGTTGTGGGAGAGTAATCGGAGCATAGCTCATAATTACCAGGAATTCCTTGCCGAATTCAAGTTCACATATAGGCCATTGGGTAGAGAGGATGACGCCTCCACTGCCCTAATGCACATCAGACAAGGTAACTGGTCTATCTCAGATTATGCTATTGAATTCCGTACCTTAGCTTCCGAGGTAGACTGGACTAACAATGGGTTAATCTCAGGATTCAAAAAGGGTCTCTCAGAGACTATACTAGATGAGATAGCCGCTAAAGAATTACCTAAGAGTCTTAACGAATTTATTACGTTTGTCATGCATATTGATAATAGGTTAAGACTCAGAGAAGTCACCAGAAGCAAGACCAGACGTACGGCTATGTCCCTAGCACCTCAATTCTCTAAACCTGTTTTTCTAACCTCCCTGTACAGTCCGAACCCGAACCTATGCAGTTGGGGGTCACTAGACTGTCAGAGGCCGAAAAACAGTATAGGAGAAGGGAGGGGTTATGCCTATATTGCGGTAGAAAGGGACATATGATAACTAATTGTCCAGTGCGTCCGGAAAACTTCCGCACCTAAGAACCTTAAGGGGGCAGATCTTAGGTGTGATGGAGTTGTCCTCTAACAAAAACAAAAGTAGATTCCTCCTTGAGGTATCTATTTCCCTTGATAACAAGAAGTTTTCTTGCAGTGCCCTAATGGACTCAGGTGCTGCTGGAAATTTTATTGATGTCCAGTTTATTAGGGGTAATGAGATACCGGTCAGGGAGAGACCTACGCCGCTAGCTGTAGAGGCTATTGATGGTAGACCACTCACACAACCGCTTATAACCCACGAAACTGTCCCTATTACGATCTCCATTGGGGCCTCCCATAGGGAGGAGATGACGTTTCAGGTTATTACTTCTCCATCATGTCCTATCATATTAGGGTTTCCGTGGCTGAGTAAGCACAATCCCTATATTGACTGGGCTAATGGGGAGATATTAGAATGGGGTAAAGAGTGTATGGGGAGATGTATAAAACCAGTACTAAAGAGATTGGATACTATTGACCTTCCCACTACCACTCCCCAAACTCCTGGAGTTCCCATACAATACCGAGAACTTCAGGAGGTGTTTAACAAGGCTCAATCCGATGTATTGCCTCCCCACAGAGCATATGACTGTGCCATTAACCTGTTTCCAGGCGCTATGCCACCTAAGGGGGCAGTTTATGCCTTATCTCCCCAGGAGAGTAAAATAATGGAGGAATACATCAAAGAATCCTTGAGCAAAGGGCACATAAGAAAGTCATCCTCACCAGCTGGTGCAGGATTCTTTTTTGTTGAGAAAAAGGGTGGTGAGTTACGCCCTTGCATAGACTACAGGGCACTTAATAAAATCACTGTAAAAAATGCATACCCTATCCCACTCATTTCCGAATTGTTCGATAGACTTCAGGGAGCTAAAGTATTTACTAAGCTTGACCTTAGGAGCGCTTACAATTTGGTTAGAATTAAAGAGAATCATGAGTGGAAGACGGCATTTAATACCCGTAGTGGACACTATGAATATCTGGTAATGCCATTTGGGTTATGCAACGCCCCGGCCGTATTCCAAGACTTTATAAATGATGTACTCAGGGAATTCATTTACTCATTTGTCTTGGTTTATTTGGACGATATTTTGGTGTATTCCCCTGATCTTCAGACTCACCACTCCCATGTGAAACAGGTTCTGCAGACGTTGTTGAAAAATAAACTTTATTGTAAATTAGAAAAGTGCATATTTGACCAGCCTGAAGTCCACTTTTTGGGTTACAACATCTCTGCATCGGGATTTCAAATGGATCCTAAAAACTAGAGGCTGTACTACACTGGCTATTACCCTCTGGTTTAAAAGCCATTCAAAGGTTTCTTGGTTTTGCCAACTATTATAGATTCATCAAGGGATTTTCTTCTGTAATAGCCCCAATCACAAATATGACTCGCAAAGGGGTTAGTAGCACGGTATGGTCCAAAGAGGCTGTGAATGCTTTTGAGACTCTTAAACAAAGATTTGCCTCTGCGGACATACTAAAACATCCCGACACTAGTAAACCTTTTATATTGGAGGTTGATGCATCCGAGACAGGGGTAGGGGCTGTTCTCTCTCAGAGAGAAAGCCAGGGAACACCATTGCATCCTTGTGGCTACTTCTCCAGAAAGATGTCTCCTGCTGAGCACAACTATGATATTGGCAATAGAGAACTGTTGGCCATTATTCTTGCCCTCAAGGAGTGGCGACATCTTTTGGAGGGTTCCAAGGACCCCCTGTTGATCATAACCGACCACAAAAATCTGGCATATATAGGGGATGCCAAACGTTTGTCTTCCAGACAGGCTAGATGGTCACTGTTCCTTTCACGTTTTAACTTTCTCATTACTTATAGACCTGGTTCTAAAAATACCAAGGCTGATGCCTTGTCCAGGCAGTTTGATAATGAGTCAGCTCCGGAACAGGTGACATCTCCTATTATTCCACCAGAGTGTATTATTGCTACTACTGTCCTCTCACTGTCTTCTCCACTGCTTGGCACCATACTGGAGGCCCAGCCTCAGGCGCCCAGTGGTAAACCGTGTGATAAACTGTTTGTTTGTTCCCCTATGTGAAAGGGTTAATATCATGAAAGTGTTCCATGACAATATAACTGCTGGACACCCGGGCATCAATAAGTCCACTGCCGCGATCACTACATCATTTTGGTGGGATTCACTCAGGAAAGATGTAAAGGAGTATGTGCAGGCATATTCTGTGTGTGCAGTTTCTAAGGTGACTCATGCACTTCCTTGTGGCCTGTTGCAGCCTCTTCCTGTTCCTGAGATTCCATGGTCCCACTTATCCATGGACTTTATTGTTGAGCTTCCTAGCTCTGCTGGGTTCACTACTATTCTCATGGTTGTAGACCGATTTTCTAAGATGGCTCACTTCATTCCTCTCAAGAAGTTGCCATCTTCGCAAGATTTGGTCCTAATTTTCATATGTGAAATTGTCCGTTTGCATGGCATCCCCCACAATATTGTGTCTGATAGGGGCTCTCAGTTTGTGTCCAGGTTCTGGAGGGCGTTCAGTAAACAATTGGGGATTGATCTCTCCTTCTCCTCCTCCTACCATCCACAGACCAATGGTACAGCTGAGAGGGCTAACCAGTCATTAGAAGTTTATTTGCGTTGTTTTATTAATAGCACACAAGACAATTGGTCCGAACTACTCCCGTGGGCAGAGTTCGCTAGAAACAATGCTGTTCATGACTCCTCTGGGCACAGTCCATTTTTTGTCAATAATGGTAGGCATCCTACGGTTCTCCCTGCGGTATTTTCTGATACTGCCATTTCTGCTCTGGATGAGCGTCTGGCCTCCATTCGGGATACCTGGGTTAAGGTTCAAACTGCTCTAGGGGCTGCTGCTGAACGCTTCAAACATTTTGCTGATAAGCGTAGGAGTGCCAACCCGGTGTACCAAGTGGGGGACCGGGTTTGGTTGTCATCTCGCAACATCAAGCTTAAGGTCCCTAGCATGAAGTTTGCCCCCAGATTCCTTGGTCCCTATAGAGTGCTTCGTAGGATCAATCCAGTGTCTTACTCTCTGGCTCTTCCTGCATCTTTAGGGATTCCCAACACTTTTCATGTGTCCTTCCTCAAACCTCTTGTCTGCAATAGATATACTGTTCCTTGTGTTCCTCCCCCTCCGGTGGTGGTGGGTGGTCAGGAAGAGTATGAGGTATCTTCTATCGTGGATTCTAGGTTTTCTCGGGGCACTTTACAGTACTTGGTTGTTTGGAAAGGTTACGGTCCTGCTGATCGTTCTTGGGTTTCGGCTCCTGACCTGCATGCGGGCCGTAAGATCCGCGCTTTTCACGCTAAATTTCCTCTCAAGCCTGGTCCTGTCCGCCCGGTGGGCGTTCTTCAGGTGGGGGGTAATGTCATGTATTCATCCGCTTATAGAAATGTGGTTAATGACATTTACTGGCCACACAGGAAAAGTTGTGCCGAGCAGCAACCTAATCCACAGAAGGGTTAATGCTGAGCAGCAATTATGCAAATGAAACCTGGTAAATGACTTTGGGGTCAAAGGCCGGTTACAGCCTATCAGAACTAAAGGAGGGGTATTTAGGCCCAGTTCTCAGCCTGCTCAGTGCCCTGTCGTGGTTTCCCTTGTGGTTGTCTGAGAGCGCGTTCCTGTTTATAGTTTTCTACCTGGTTTTTGACTTTGGCTTTGTTTATTGACTTCTCTATATTCTGGTATCCTGACTCCTGGCTTTCCTCATCGCTGTGTCCCTTTCTGTGTTCCCTGACCTCGCTAGTATTTTTGACTATTCTTTGTACGTTAAATCCGGCCATTCTAAGGACCGGTAATACGTTACTTATTTGTCATCCGTGCTGTACAGTTCTACGTGCTGGATCAAACAGTAATCCTGACACCATCTACCCCTTGTCAGTACCTGTATGTTAGCAGGATATTTAACCAGAGTGGATATTTATTCTTGTGCCTCTCATCTGTCCCAAAGGGTTACCCGCTACCCGGCATTCAGACACTGTCTTTCCTATTTAGGACCTTTTGCTAGATATAGTGGCTCTACTTTTTAGTCTTAATAAAAGTTTCTCTTTTTTTTTTGGGGGGGGGGGTTGCTACTATACTAATTTAGGTTGTACTCTTTTCCATACACCCCCATCCATTGGGAGTGGATGTCTGGGATTTTGTTCCTCTACTTTCTAATTGTTAACTACTAGGGTTACCCCCTTAATATGGGTACAACCTGGTGACCTTTCTTTCTTACCTAGCGGATATGGTTAGGTGATTACCCTAGCCCTATTTGCCTTGGCTGGCAGAGTATCATTTGATGTATCCCAAGGTTAATATTCTTCAATTGCTAGGCATTCATATACCCTACACCATGAGAGGAGTTAAAAATATCAACATCATTTCAATTTACCTGGGCACAGGGAGGTATCAAATATTTGGGTGTCCACCTTACGCCTTCGATCTCTGGATTAAAAAAAAAGCAAACTACCTACCACTCATAGCAGCCACTCGAGCTGATC